>JANAVB010040220.1:10946485-11596485 GCA_029216955.1 Iris pallida
GGCGAAGTTACGAGCTGACGAAGTCGGCTCCACGAAACTGTCCAAAACAGTTCAATTTAAAACGTCAACTTGTGGCCAGTTTTAGGATCAAACGACGAAATTAACGGGGAAATTTGACATGGGTTAAGATGGATATACCGAGATTGAGACGGAGCAAAGAGTTCACCGATCCAACGGTCGGATCTTCCAGAAAACTGTACGAATTCGCTGTCCCGAAACACAATTTCTGAAACTTGAAATCGCGCGCGTCGACGGGATCCTCGTTTCACAACTCACGAATCGTGTGTTTCACACATCGGGAAAGCCGGAGACTCTCCCTCGTGTGGTCTCCGGGTTCGTCGGAGACGTGGGAGCTTGCGGGGGCGCCGGCCACGAAGTGCGCGCGGCCAAGCCGTATCCGCGCGCGGTGGCGCGCTTTGCCGCTGCCGCTTGCTGTTGCGCTGTTGCTGCGCTCTCGCGCGCACTGCAGCGGCGTGGTGCGGCAGCATGCGGCCACTCAGGCGCGAGCGGGCGGAGGAGGCTATGGTGGTGGTGGTGCGGTGTGGTTTTGATGGAGTTGGTGATGAAGATGGTGTTGGTGGGGTGGTGTTGGTGGATGGTGATGATATTGAGGAGGAGGAGGAGAAGGGGAGGTGGCTGGTGTGTGGTGGTGGTGCTCGGCCAAGTTGAGTAGGGGTGGGGATGGTGATCGACAGTGAGGGAAGAGGAGATGGAGCTTTTGTGTGCATGTGTGTATAATAAAAGAGAGAGAGGAGTGTGTGGTATATATATTAATAAGAGAGAGAGAATGAGAGAGATATTATTTGAAGAGAGAGGTGGGGGAGGGAAAGTAGGTCGTCTGAGAAGTGGGAGGGGGGGTTCGGCTGGTGATGGAGTGGTGGTGTTGTGAGTGAAATATTAAAGAGTGAGAGAGAGTTAGTATGGTGTTGTGTGTGTGTTTATTATAGGAAGAGAGAGTGTGAGAGATATTAGAGAGAGGGGGAGAGTGAAGTCGGCTAAGGGGGGTTAACGTGCTGTAAAGAGAGGGAGGGGGTGATGTGGTTTTTTGGTTGGAGAGAGAGTGTAAGAAAGATATTTATATATATATATATGTATATATATAAGGGATATTAAATGAGATATTTGTAGAATAGAGAGAGAATAAATAGATATTAAAAATAGGAAAAATAGGAAAATTATGTGGGGTACTCGGGCAGTCATGAAAGAGCAACGTGGAGCTTGGGTTCGGGTTCGGTCGAGCCGGGTCGGGTCAAAATCGGACAGAGTGCAATAATTGAATTAAATACGTATTTATGAACACGGGTAAATAAATAATATACGGGGACTCCAATAAATGGGACACAAGTTTCATGTGGGTAGTAGGCTTCGTGTAGGCCACGTCCATACTTCGGGTTGACAGGCTGGATCGATGTCGGGTCCTGAAATTAAATTGGAATTTAAATCAGGTTTCACGGTAGAAATAAATCGGCCTAAATTGACCCGGAAGTTGTGCGAAGAAAATGGAGCACAAAATGGAGTGTCTGAGTGGGACACGAAGGTCATGGGTGAAGAGCGTCTCGAGTAGATCATTTATGAGAAGTTGGTTTCGAGAAAATAGCTGATCTGGTGCTCCTAAATTAAAAGCAACGGTAACGTGCAAACGAAGATCAAAAATAAAAGTGGGAATAATTATTGAATGATTAATCGGTCTAAGTTGACCCGAACTTGCGCGATACAAAAAGAGCACAAGGGAACGAGTTCAAGTGGGATACGATATATCAACAGGAAGATAATCTTGCCTACTTCAAAATCCATGAAGAGAGTTTATAGAGATTGGCATCCCTGACGATCCAGAAGTCAAAGTCATGGAAAGGTACATTAATGGTCGAAACAATTAAATAAATAAAATATTTATCGATAATAATTCATTTAAAAAATTTTAAAACAGCCCTGAAA
The DNA here is from genome assembly GCA_029216955.1 of Iris pallida. Taxonomy (NCBI): domain Eukaryota; kingdom Viridiplantae; phylum Streptophyta; class Magnoliopsida; order Asparagales; family Iridaceae; genus Iris; species Iris pallida. The sequence goes on from JANAVB010040220.1 coordinate 10,948,421, forward strand.
TTCAGGGGGCTTACACACATGAATTTAAAATTGCTTCTCCCGTTGGGTTGGGGTAGGGTGGGAGTGGGGGGAGGGGGGTGTACGGCACCTCACTCTAACCACCTGAGCTAGAGGTCCTTGGCAGCCTAGGTTATATAGGGGGTTTTCTATATCTGTCACTTAATCTATCTTAAAATTTAAATTTTTTCAAAATTTTCCTTCGTCCTCAATCTAACATAAACGTCGGAAAGACTGAAGTGGAAGATTCTATGAACCCAATCAACAAAATAATCTGAAATTCCTAGTTATAGTAATATCAACTACGAAGTTTTGTACCGTTTTCTCTTTCTTGTTTATAGTTCCATAGTTTTCTACGTTCAGGATAATCACGAAAAGAACCTACATACAGACATGGCCAACCTTAGGGTAAGCCAGACAATTGCCATCAGGCTTGGTCAACTCCTTTGATTAGGACAACGCTTCAGGCCCCTAAGTCTTCAGCTCTTAGCCAATAGAACCTTTGCGGTCCACCCCAATTCCTTCTTGTCAGTTGAACTGACAATCTTTCATGCTCATATTTTGAGTTAACATTGGAAAGGTCTCGATTAGCTCAAGGGTCATGAGAGAAACTCGGAATTCGAGCTCACTCGATGTTAAATACAAGGACAAACACTCCCGAACACGATATTCTTTCTTCTTTGGAGTCGAGGGTTAGGAGCAACCAAAATTAGCTTCGATTAGGACAACCCAACCTTCCGGGTCGGCCCTGCATACAGAGAGGTCACGGATGAAACTTTTTCATGCGCTTGCAAGGGGACTTAATAGCTTGTGTATCAACAAATTTAGTTAAACAAGTATAACAAGTGAATATTTTAAAACTGATAGCCTTGTCCAATGTGAATTGGACCACTGTGTACTACAGGCCACCACTCTAGTGGGTTGGGCTATTTGGATTTTGCAACAGATCCAAATCATAATTGCTCGCACTTCTTTTGGAGTCTTTCAATGTCAGTGGGCTGTGGGCCATTGCTCGTTTTGACTATAGCTTACTGAGGACTTCAAAATAATAAACAATATAAAAAAAACATTATAGCAAGAAAGTGAAAAAGAACAAAGACGAGCAAAGGCTCCAAAACAAGCAGGCCCACAAGTGAGAACAATAAGATTTAATGTTCAGTTGCTTTCTTTATGAAAGCTAAGGTTAGCCGTCTCGTTTGGTTCGGGAAATGGAAGAAAAAGTAAATCATTTGTTCTGTATTTTTTTTTTTTTAATTTAGAAAATTATAATTTTTATTAATTTTTCTTTTCAGTGTTTGAAAAATGCTAATAAATTTGAAAAGAAAAGTGAATACTTCAATGTGGAAAAGTAATTTATTGTTTGGATAGATATAATCACTTTTTCTCCTAATTTTTTTATTGGAAATCATTTTTATTTTCTCTTCAATTCATTTGACATCCAAATATAGAAAATTAATTATTTCTCTTTTCCAACCTGATAATTCTGAGAACCAAACGAGGCCAGCCTCGTTTGGTTCACGGATTTAAGGAACCAGGAAAGGAAAGCTGTTCCTTTCTTTTGTTTGGTAGCCACAAACTTAGGAATCAATTTTCTGACAAGAGAAAAAAATGGGAGGGAATATGGTTCCACTCATGACCCATGGGATTGATTTTCCCTCCTCCTTTTCCAACATTTATTACAAAAAATTATAACAAAACTAACCATGTGTTATTGCTTATTTTACCATTAACTCCTCGTATTCTGGGTCCCTTTGGATTTTTATAATGTCATTTTTATTTTAAAAGGTAAGGATATTATTGGAATATTGATATATTTCTGCTTTTTTTTCTGCACCAACCAAACACTGAAAATGAAATTAAATTGTCTTTCCTAGATAATTTTTTTGTTTTACCAAACAACGGAAAAAAAAAAATATGTGACAGAAATTCTACTTTTCATTCCCTATGGGTCCGTTTGGTAAACCGTATTTGGAGGTGGATTTTAGAATTTTATGGATTTTGAGTTAAATCCATGGAATCCTATGTTTGGTTGGAGATGGATTTAGATATGGAAAGTATAACAAAATCCAAAATTTGGATTTGGAAGAAAGTTAGATTTTGGAGAAAAAAATAGTTATTTTTTAATAATTTCGTTGTTATATTAAATATTTAGTTAAAACTAATAATTAATTAATTAATAATTCGTTACATTTTATATATTAATTTTTTTTACAATTATTATGTTTTAAAAATATTTAATTTATAATTAATTAAAATTAGTCATTATTATTGTTTTAAAAATTAATTATTTTATAATTAATAGTTAGTTATCATAAATATAATCTAAATTTATAATATATTAATTAATACTTTATTATTTAATATTTTATAATAATCTTAATTAATAATTTGCAATTTAATTCATCATAACTATAATCATAATTATAGTCATTTACTAATCATAACTATAATCTTAATTAATAATTTTATTAATTAATATTCAATTATAATCATAATTAAAAATTTATTACTCTTATTATAATCTTAAATAATAGTTCATTAATTACTATTTTATAATAATCTTAATTATTAATATTTTAATCACGATTACAATCATAGTTAATAATTTATAATTTAATAATCTTTCATTATAAAATTAGTCTTATTCTAATCTTAATTAATAATTGAGTAATTTATTATTCATAATTATAATCTTAATTTATAATATATTAATTATAATTATAATCTTGATTAATAATTTAGTAAATTATAATTTTATTTTAATATTTTATAATAATCTTATTTAATAATTTATACCTTTATTAATCATAATTATAATAATTTATTATTCATAATTATTATAATCTTTAATTAAAATCATAGTTTTTTTATAATCTTAATTAATAATTGATTAATCATAATTATAATCTTAATTAAAAAATATTAATTTATTAATTATAATTATAATCGTGATATAATAATTTATTTATAATAATTATAATAATTTATTTATCATAACTATACTTTAATTAATAATTTATAAATAAATATTTAATTATAATATTAATTTATTAGTCTTAATTATAATCTTAATTATAAATTATTAGTTACTATTTTATTATAATCTTAATTAATAATATATTAATCATAATTTTCATCAGTATTAATAATTTATTATTTAATTATTTAATATTTAATATTTTATTAAAATTTAATTAATAATTTATTAATAGCATATAATCATCATTATAATCTTAATTAATAATTTGTTAATCATAACTATTTTATATATAATAATAATTTAATTGTTTAATCATAACTATTATTATAATATAAATAATTAACTAATAAATTATTTATTTATTATTTTTTAAATAATATTTAATTATCATAATTATTAATTATAATTCTAGTTTACGAAATTCTATGTTTGGTTGGAGTTGGAGTTGGATTTGGATTTGGATTTGGAAATCCATAATTTGAATTTGGATTTGAATTTTGGATTTCCAAATTCAAATCCAAAACCAAATCCATTTTACCAAACAATAGGTATAGTTTAGTTGACAAGAAGGAAAGTAAGGACAGAGGACTTTGGTAGGAAAGCTTGAAACTTTTTTGCGCATTAATCAATTATGTTTTCCTTTGCATTCATGTTCATGCACGCCACCCATGAAGACTATTCAATAGAAGTACAAGGTCCCACCCTTTTGAGACTTGAGGGAGGGCCACCAATGCATTACATAACATAATCATATATTAAGGTTTTTTCTAAGGGCACCACACTTTTTACGTAGGGGCAGTCCAAAAATATTTACAAATATTACAAGTTTGCCATCAGTTTTTTTTCACTTGGGGGCAGCCCAACAATAGGTATAAAAGATAATTTTTCTTTCTTTTTTTTCTCTCTCTCTCCCTCTACTCTTTTTCTCTTTCCCTCAACTCTTTTCTTCTCTCCTTCTACTTTTTTTTCTCTCCCAACATTTCTAGGTCATAGAATTAAACCCTAGTCCAATTTTTTTTCCAAATTTTTCTTCCTTTCTTTTCGAGAATTATCTCCAAAAAAATTCTCCTATCTCAATCATGTGTTGGCACAAATTTTTTTCCAAATTTGTCTAAGATCAGCTACCAAAAAATGTGTCCACTCATACTCAAAATCAGAAAACATAAACATAAATATTATGTTTAAAATCACTTTAGGGTTCATGAATAAATTTTTAGAACATAATAATTCTCACATATTTCTTGAAACCCTAACCCTAGAACACGACAAATCGTTTTAGCCGTTCGGCTGCTACAGTTTCAAATAGGACTGTCAGGAGCCTGGCAGACCTACATTAGTGTAGAACTGCTCATGGCAGTCCTACATTAGTGTAGAACTGCCAGGAGCCTGGCAGTTCTAATTGAAACTCTCTGTTATGAGAGTTTTAAATACAAACTCTTCTCACAGAGAGTTTCAATTAGGACTGCCACACCCTTGGCAGTTCTACACTAAAGTAGGACTGTCAGGGTGTTGGCAGTCTGTCACGACCCGCACCCTTATGAGGGGCACGAGCACGTGGGTACGTCCAGCCTACGCCGCAGTATCGGCGGTAGAACGCTGTATATAAGGTCTGTAAATACTACGACTAACAGTATAAAGGTACCTGTACAGTATATACACTCCGAGTGAAGGTGACATAGCAATACAGTCTCAATCACAGAATAAAACTAAGGTAGATAACACAGAAGAAAACATATGATAGATGAAAAGGGAATAAATCCAAGATCCAACACAAGCCCAGATATATATACAACATCACAGGGTCTCAAAATATAACATAGAAGCTACAGTCTGATAATGCTAGCTGGATCGCAGTCCAGTCAAACCTAGCTAAGCTACACTACTCTGGCAGTACAAAGTCTAGTGGCTCTACTATAAGGCCACGGTCCTGGACTACTCCATCTAGCTCGAGCCCATAATAGGTCGAGCAGTCCGCCTCAGAGTCATCTGCAATATATCATAACGATATCCTGTCAGAAAAATGAGCAAGTACAAGCACTAACAGCAGTTCCATGTGAATTGACAAATTCTATAAGAGACAGTATAATGAACTACAAGACAAAGATATATGAAGACTTGGAAACCGTTCGGAAGCTGAGCTACAACCCTTAAACCAAACAAGGACCGGGGTTGTAACCCTTCTCCCGAGCAGAACTTAGTCTCCAATCAAGGTACAATATAAAGACATGTAGAACATGTGAGTAACTGAATATCATAGCATGGTGAGAAAGTACTGAATGTAGAACAAAAAATGATATATGATAAGATAAGTAAATATAAATGTGCCTTGAATTATTAGAGCGTTATGTGATCGGCAAGGGAATTATGGTAGGGTTATCCACTTGGCCCGACAATCCGCGGTGACCTCAACGGAAAGTCATGCCGGCCAACCTGGATAACATGGACATGGAGGTATCTGCTACACCCTACGTGAGGTGAGAGTGGCGCAAGCAAAATAGTGACATAGGACTTTGATCACATAACCCCTAATAATTCCCCATCCCCGAGTAGTATAATGGACCTGGACATGACACGTCATGACACGGGATTCCCTAAGAGGATAGCTACTCCCTCTCAGGAATCGGTGTCTATACAAGTACAGGGAACAAGACAGAAAATGTACATATATACCAAGAAAATCCAGGAACAACATCTCATGTCATGATCCAACGTATACTAGTCCGTGAACTATCGTGACTAGAAATCGAGTAAGACACTACAACTGAATCGGATATAGCAGATATCAAGCTAATGAAAACTATCAGTGAATGTACTCGCCTGCTGTCCTGAGCTGTAGGGTATATCAATGCTCAGAGTGGAAATCAGAGACCTAAAGATGAGATATCGCATGTTAATTTAGGTTTAACAAAGTTAAGAATGATTCACAATGAATGATATGAAATCTAGGTCAAACTAGGTCTCATTGAGTCACACTAAGTCCTGTCAAGTCAATCTAGGTCAAATCAAGTTATATCAAGTCAATCTAAGTCAGACCAAGTCAACCCTAGGTCATACCAGTCATCGCAAGACAAAACAAGTCAAAGCAAATCAAACGGGGTCAAGAGTTGGCCTATAGTTGACTTTTGGTCAACTGGTCAACTCTGGTCAACTCTAGGTCAACCCTAGGTCAAACTGGTCAAATATTGACCAACAGTTGACTTTTGGTCAATTGGTCAACTCTAGTTTGAATTTGGTCAAATCTAGACAAAGTGTTGACTCACGGTTGACTTTTGGGTAAAAAGTCAACTCTGGGTCAACCGAGCCAAAATCGGTTCAAATATGATATTTGTAGGGTGTACCCAACAAGCCACCCAAGTTTCAAGTCAATCCGAATATCCGAATCCCGTATTTTGAATTTTCCGATTACCCTTATCTCATTCTCACATCTCACTAAACACTCACACACACAAACTCACTCATTCACTCATAACACCCATAATACCACACTTATAGGTTCTCCTATAGGTTCACACACATGCTCACACCTATATGCTATTGGCTACATATATAGGCTCTCACACACACACACACATAGGCATATATATAGGACTGTTTTGGGACTGATTTGAGGGTGATTTGGGGACAGGTTTAGGAGCAATTAAGGACTGAAATTTGGGACAGGAAATAGGCTAAACAAGGGCTGGTATGGGGCAGCTTCGTGGCTGATATGGGGGTGCCAATGGCTGTCCAATTAGGACAGCAAAAGGCTGAATTTAGGACTGGTTTGGGACTACTAAGATGGTGGTTTGGGGCTGCCATTTGGGCTGAAACAAAGGACTGTTTGGGGCTGAGTTTAAGGGTGGTTTGGGACAGCCTAAAGGCTATTTAAGGGTGCTTATATAGGCTGCTATGGGGGACAGGTTAAGGGCTGAAATTGGTGGTTTGTAGGGCTGAATTTAGAGCTAAAATGGGACTGTTAAGGACAGCTATAGGGGCTAGTTTGGGGCTGAAATTATGGACAGGTTTGGGACTGCCTATGGGGGCTGATTTTGGGCTGTGTAAGGGTGGGTTTTGAGGCTGTTTAGGGGGTATTTTAGGACTAGTTTTGGGCAGCTATGGGGTGAACCATGGCTGCCAACAGCAGCTAGTTCCCCCCTATCACCACTCTCTAAACTCTCACTCTCTCTAACATAAACACAAACACACACTTACAAATTCTAATCCACAATCCCATCTCTCAATCCCCCTATCACTCTCAATCTCAAATTCCCCACACACACAATATCAACTCCACCACCACTCACACATACATATATACACATATGGATACACACACACACACATATATATATATATATATGAACACACACACATATATATATATATATGAACACACTAAATATGAATATTACACTCCACAACACTAACATAAATATGAATTAGAATGCCTAAATCACTTAGATACAAAATCTAATTATTCTAGGAGTGTCCAAAATTGGGGGAAACTCAAGGACACAATCACAAACTCTAACTTCTCCTAGGACACTCCAAACGGACTCAAACTTGACACGAATAGGGACACGAACACGGGGATCAATCCTACGGGGTCCAATCTAAATATTATGATGAAAAGAATAAGTTAGAGAATAGGTTGTACCTATCGGGAGATGGATTCCCAATGGAAAATTCCTCCGACACGGCTCCGACACAAGGAATTGTTTAGGACACACCCACTTCACTTCTTGCTCCCAAAAGCTTGGAGAATCACTACTTGGGATAGAGGAAGAGTTCTATGGAAGAATATTGGAGAAAAAGGAATTATTTAGAGATGATTTCTAGGAAAAACCTATTCTAACTTTTGAGAAAAGCTTGGAGGAGAAGAAGAAGAAGAAAATTGTGATATTTTGAAGTGGAGAAGAAGAAATAAATAGGGAGGGGGTGGCTGGTCATAAAGGGAAGGGTTGGGGCACTTGAAATTACAAGTTTGCCCCTCCCTTAACTTCTATGCTAAATTACGTCCAAATTTGGTTTTGTGGGTTAGCTAAAATTAAATAAAAATCATAATTAAGCTTAAATACTCATGTGGGATTAGTCCAAACTCCTAAACCTAAAAGTTAAGTTTGGGTGGGCCATGGCTAATTAACATGCTAATCACAACTCAAGTCAAAATTTTCCGGAGTCCCGAATTAACTCGGAATGCGATAAAATTTGAACCCGACTCCTATAATCATTAAATATTAATATTCATGAAATAAAATTCCCAAAAATATTATAAAATGGAAAATTACCATTTTACCCCTAACTTGGAAAAGTGAGGGTGACAAGTCTATCCACCTTAAAAAAAATTCCGTCCTCGAAATTAAAACCAAACAATAGTAAAATATCAAAATCACAAGTCATGGCTTAAAATTTAAAATGATTAAAATCTCAAAATCAAAGCATGAATTAAATGACTAAAATTATAAAATTTAAAATTACTCTCAAATAGAATCTGGGTACCATAAGTCTATCCACCTTAAAAGAATCATCCTCAAAATTAAAACAAGTAAACACAAAAAATCATACAAATCGATAATCGTATGCGTCTGTCCAATCATCATGATACTCAGAATCTCCGTCATGCCAGTGAGCAAGGCTACGATAATCACAGAGTCCTCAACTACGGTACATATCTATAGAATTATGGTATTTAAAATTTTCACATTGCCGCATGCTTGACAGCAAAAACCTTAAATTCCCACACCCGAGAAATACGACCATAATCCGACTATATGTCCTCACTATGCCTGCTAGCATGACCCTAGAGTATTCTAAATTCTCATAATCGAGACGATCTAGCCCATACGACTTATCTTAGAAGGAAATCACATCACAAGAACAAATTTCATCCAACGATCAAAGAACAGATAGAATCGAAGTTCAAGACAGTTTATAAGAAGGCAAATACGGAAATGAGATCAAAGGATTAGAACCTGCTATTTGCTCTGCTACTGTCTGAGTGGGCTCAACTGTCATGGCGAAAGCTTGCCCCTGCTGGCCTTCTCTAGCCTGTTGTACTCTGTCCTGGTCTCTTCGAATTCCACTAGCGTGGCAATCCCTCAGCTGGTGGTCAGGCGCCCCATAGTATAGACAGACGCCCAACCTCTTCCTACAAGCCTCTCTAGTGTGCCCCGGCTTCCCGCAGAAGCCGTACGGGGTAGCCGGTCTCTGGCCCTGTCCCTGATGCTGCTGGGCACGCGCTGGTGCCTGCTGAATCTGTAACAGAGGCTGCTGCTGAAATGGCCTCTGCTGAGACTGAAAGTGGGGGCGCTTGGATGGTCCCGCACTGAAACTCGCCCCCATGGTATCGCCGCTCCTCTTCGGCTTGAGGCCGAAGTCCTCCTCTGCAATCTGCGCGTCCATCAATATCTGATCGAACGTTGCGTCACGGCGACCCGAGGTGCAGGTGCGCACTGTATGAATAAGTCCCCTACAGAACTTACGAGCCTTCTGCCCCTCATCCTGGATCATATCGGGAGCAAACCTGCTAAGGCGGAAGAACTCTGCTGCACGTCCTCTAGCCAATCGTCTGCATAAAGGATGCCCTCCGTGCCCGTGAAGTCCCTGGAGCTCATCTTCCTAAAGTCTATTACTGTTCCTGGCCTGGACTGCTGCTGGCCAGTAGGGCCCTGCACCGTACCCGGTGCCACTCTCTCCACGGCTGCCAGTGCAAGCTGATGCGAGTTCTCCATGCTCTGTCTCAGCATCTCAATCTGACGGTGTGACGCCTCCGTCTGGCGCTGCGACGCCTCTGCCTGGGCTCGCTTTGTCTTCATCATCTGTTGAAGGAGAAGGAACATATGGTGTGTATCCGTCGGTATCGGGGGTGGTGGCGGCAGTATCTCTGGAACGGCGACCGAAACCCTCTGGGGTGGAGGTGGTAGACCTCCCTGTGCAACTACCAAGGCCTCCGGGATAGTGGAATCACTGGAGGCAGTCTCGTGAACCTCCTCCTCAGCCTGGTCTGATGTCTCGGACAAGCTACTCGATCCAGTGGGCTGCGGGTGCATCTTCGTCATCCTGGAGACGAATTGAAGCAAAGAGATCAATATGGCACATGAGAAGACATTATCAAGGAAGGACAGTTAATTTAATACAAGGGGAGTCATCATGATAATCAAAAGATCGAAAAAAAATTTCCTAGGTGTGATTGAGAAACTCCTATCATGTCCTAAGTCCTACGTCCTAATTGCAGGCTCGTAATTAGTACTCTAAGTCGAGCACCATTATGAGATTGCACTAATTGCGACACCGGACCTGCGTGGGCCACCACAAAAATGTGTCACGACCCGTACCCTTATGAGGGGCACGAGCACGTGGGTACGTCCAGCCTACGCCACAGTATCGGCGGTAGAATGCTGTATATAAGGTCTGTAAATACTACGACTAACAGTATAAAGGTACCTGTACAATATATACACTCCGAGTGGAGGTGACATAGCAATACAGTCTCAATCACAGAATAAAACTAAGGTAGATAACACAGAAGGAAACATATGATAGATGAAAAGGGAATAAATCCAAGATCCAACACAAGTCCAGATATATATACAACATCACAGGGTCTCAAAATATAACATAGAAGCTACAGTCTGATAATGCTAGCTGGATCGCAGTCTAGTCAAACCTAGCTAAGCTACACTACTCTGGGAGTACAAAGTCTAGTGGCTCTACTATAAGGCCACGGTCCTGGACTACTCCATCCAGCTCGAGCCCATAATAGGTCGAGCAGTCCGCCTCAGAGTCATCTATAATATATCATAACGGTATCCTGTCAGGAAAATGAGCAAGTACAAGCACTAACAGCAGTTCCATGTGAATTGACAAATTCTATAAGAGACAGTATAATGAACTACAAGACAAAGATATATAAAGACTTGGGAACCGTTCGGAAGCTGAGCTACAACCCTTAAACCAAACAAGGACCGGGGTTGTAACCCTTCTCCCGAGCAGAACTTAGTCTCCAATCAAGGTACAATATAAAGGCATGTAGAACATGTGAGTAACTAAATATCATAGTATGATGAGAAAGTACTGAATGTAGAACAGAACATGATATATGATAAGATAAGTAAATATAAAATGTGCTTTGAATTATTAGAGCATTATGTGATCGGCAAGGGAATCATGGTAGGGTTATCCACTTGGCCCGGCAATCCGCGGTGACCTCAACGGAAAGTCATACCGGCCAACCTGGATAACATGGACATGGAGGTATCTGCTACACCCTACGTGAGGTAAGAGTGGCGCAAGCAAAATAGTGACATGGGGCTTTGATCACATAACCCCTAATAATTTCCCATCTCCGGGTAGTATAATGGACCTGGACATGACACGTCATGACACGGGATTCCCTAAGAGGATAGCTACTCTCTCTCAGGAATCGGTGTCTATACAAGTACAGGAAACAAGACAGAAAATGTACATATATACCAAGAAAATCTAGGAACAACATCTCATGTCATGATCTAACGTATACTAGTCCGTGAACTATCGTGAATGGAAATTGAGTAAGACACTACAACTGAATCGGATATAGCAGATATCAAGACAATAAAAACTATCAGTGAATGTACTCGCCTGCTGTCCTGAGCTGTAGGGTATATCAATGCTCAGAGTGGAAATCAGAGACCTAAAGATGAGATATCGCATGTTAATTTAGGTTTAACAAAGTTAAGAATGATTCACAATGAATGATATGAAATCTAGGTCAAACTAGGTCTCATTGAGTCACACTAAGTCCTGTCAAGTCAATCTAGGTCAAATCAAGTTATATCAAGTTAATCTAAGTCAGACCAAGTCAACCCTAGGTCATACCAGTCATCGCAAGACAAAACAAGTCAAAGCAAATCAAACGGGGTCAAGAGTTGGCCTATAGTTGACTTTTGGTCAACTGGTCAACCCTGGTCAACTCTGGTCAACTCTAGGTCAACCCTAGGTCAAACTGGTCAAATGTTGACCAACAGTTGACTTTTGGTCAACTGGTCAACTCTAGTTTAGATTTGATCAAATCTAGACAAAGTGTTGACTCACGGTTGACTTTTGGATAAAAAGTCAACTCTGGGTCAACCGGGCCAAAATCGGTTCCAATATGACATTTGTAGGGTATACCCAACAAGTCACCCAAGTTTCAAGTCAATCCGAATATCCGAACCCCGTATTTTGAATTTCCCGATTACCCTTATCTCATTCTCACATCTCACTAAACACTCACACACACAAACTCACTCATTCACTCATAACACCCATAATACCACACTTATAGGTTCTCCTATAGGTTCACACACATGCTCACACCTATATGCTATTGGCTACATATATAGGCTCACACACACACACACACATAGGCATATATATAGGACTGTTTTGGGACTGATTTGAGGGTGATTTGGGGACAGGTTTAGGAGCAATTAAGGACTGAAATTTGGGACAGGAAATAGGCTAAACAAGGGCTGGTATGGGGCAGCTTCATGGCTGATATGGGGGTGCCAATGGCTGTCCAATTAGGACAGCAAAAGGCTGAATTTAGGACTGGTTTGGGACTGCTAAGATGGTGGTTTGGGGCTGCCATTTGGGCTGAAACAAAGGACTGTTTGGGGCTGAGTTTAAGGGTGATTTGGGATAGCCTAAAGGCTATTTAAGGGTGCTTATATAGGCTGCTATGGGGGACAGGTTAAGGGATGAAATTGGTGGTTTGTAGGGCTGAATTTAGAGCTAAAATGGGACTGTTAAGGACAGCTATAGGGGCTAGTTTGGGGCTGAAATTATGGACAGGTTTGGGACTGCCTATGGGGACTGATTTTGGGCTGTGTAAGGGTTGGTTTTGAGGCTGTTTAGGGGGTATTTTAGGACTGGTTTTGGGCAGCTATGGGGTGAACCATGGCTGCCAACAGCAGCTAGTTCCCCCCCTATCACCACTCTCTAAACTCTCACTCTCTCTAACATAAACACAAACACACACTTACAAATTCTAATCCACAACCCCATCTCTCAATCCCCCTATCACTCTCAATCTCAAATTCTCCACACACACAATATCAACTCCACCACCACTCACACATACATATATACACATATGGATACACACACACACACACACACACACACACACACACACACACACACACATATATATATATATATATATATATATATATATATATATATATATATATATATATATATATATATATATATATATATATGAACACACACACATATATATATATATATATATGAACACACTCACACACACACTAAATATGAATATTACACTCCACAACACTAACACAAATATGAATTAGAATGCCTAAATCACTTAGATACAAAATCTAATTATTCTAGGAGTGTCCAAAATTGGGGGAAACTCAATGACACAATCACAAACTCTAACTTCTCCTAGGACACTCCAAACGGACTTAAACTTGACACGAATAGGGACACGAACACGGGGATCAATCCCCCGTGGTCCAATCTAAATATTATGATGAAAAGAATAAGTTAGAGAATAGGTTGTACCTATCGGGAGATGGATTCCCAATGGAAAATTCCTCCGACACGGCTCCGACACAAGGAATTGTTTAGGACACACCCACTTCACTTCTTGCTCCCAAAAGCTTGGAGAATCACTACTTGGGATAGAGGAAGAGTTCTATGGAAGAATATTGGAGAAAAAAGAATTATTTAGAGATGATTTCTAGGGAAAACCTATTCTAACTTTTGAGAAAAGCTTGGAGAAGAAGAAGAAAATTGTGATATTTTGAAGTGGAGAAGAAGAAATAAATGGGGAGGGGGTGGCTGGTCATAAAGGGAAGGGTTGGGGCACTTGAAATTACAAGTTTGTCCCTCCCTTAACTTCTATGCTAAGTTAAGTCCAAATTTGGTTTTGTGGGTTAGCTAAAATTAAATAAAAATTATAATTAAGCTTAAAGACTCATGTGGGATTAGTCCAAACTCCTAAACCTAAAAGTTAAGTTTGGGTGGGCCATGGCTAATTAACATGCTAATCACAACTCAAGTCGAAATTTTCCGGAGTCCCGAATTAACTCGGAATGCGATGAAATTCGAACCCGACTCCTATAATCATTAAATATTAATATTCATGAAATAAAATTTCCAAAAATATTATAAAATGGAAAATTATCATTTTACCCCTAACTTGAAAAAGTGAGGGTGACACAGTCCTAATTCAATAAATTTACGGTAACCTTGAACCCAACGTCGTAGTTGGCAGAATTCTCCGTCTCCCGAAATCATGTAAACTATATTACTCAACACTGATGATGATGAAATACAATCTGCACGAAACTGATAAAAAAGCTCTTTTATATATTTCTCCATATTTGATTGTGGAATTAAATAGTTAAAATTAAACTTTCTATCAACTATATAATGGCTAGCAAACCCAAATTTCTACAAATAGCTGGTGCACCAGTCAAATCCATATATATTTCAAAGGAAGGTGCTCTTAGTATTGAAGAAAGATAATTAAGTAACACATTTTCCTTACCTGAGCATCAGCTAACCGGTTCTGGTACTGCATGTGGGCCGTTTCTTCCATTCCTTCAACAATATCAGAGATATTGGTGACGCCTTCATCAGTGCAAGTCTTAATATTTTGTGGTTTCAGAATATCATCAGAAATAGGACTGTCACCCTCCTGGCAGTACACAAAAGGAGGACTGCCAGGGTGCTGGCAGTCCTAATTGAAACTGGTTGTAACAACAAGTTTCAACTAGGATTGCCAGCACCCTGGCAGTCCTCCTTTTGTGTAGGACTGTCAGGGTGTTGGCAGTCCTAATTCAATAAATTTACGGTAACCTTGAACCCAACGTCGTAGTTGGCAGAATTCTTCGTCTCCTGAAATCATGCAAACTATATTACTCAACACTAATGATGATGAAATACAATCTGCACGAAACTGATAAAAAAGCTCTTTTATATATTTCTCCATATTTGATTGTGGAATTAAATAGTTAAAATTAAACTTTCTATCAACTATATAATGGCTAGCAAACCCAAATTTCTATAAATAGCTGATGCATCAGTCAAATCCATATATATTTCAAAGGAAGGTGCTCTTAGTATTGAAGAAAGATAATTAAGTAACCCATTTTCCTTACCTGAGCATCAGTTAACCGGTTCTGGTACTGCATGTGGGTCATTTCTTCCATTCCTTCAACAATATTAGAGATATTGGTGACACCTTTATCAGTGCAAGTATTAATATTTTGTGGTTTCAGAATATCATCAGAAATAGGACTGCCACCCCCCTGGCAGTCCTACACAAAAGGAGGACTGCCAGCACCCTGACAGTCCTCCTTTTGTGTAGGACTGCCAGGGGTGGCAGTCCTAATTCAATAAATTTACGGTAACCTTGAACCCAACGTCGTAGCTGGCAGTACTCGATCAACCATTGGATTGCAATTGCTAACTGTCATATCGTGGGACTTCGATAATGGTATGCCTTTTCCACATTTCAATAGTATTGTCATGTAGGTTAGATTTTGGTAGTTGCTGGCATATTATGAGTCATTAATCTTATTAGCAAGAACTCGTATTGTAGCTCAGGGAAGGCAATAGATGCATTGGAATGCATTAACATTTGCCACAATGAAGAATAATCTAAATAATGTGACAGAATGTTTACACAATACAAACCTTCATAAACAGAACAAATTATAAATCTTATGAATATAGAAGTAACATTTCCTATCAAGAGAGCAAGTTTGCACTACTAATTACTACAACAAAAATACCTTTTAATGACGGCTAAAAAGCATGTTCGAAAAATTATCGTGTGCGAATTATCGTGTTCGAAAAATTCATTCATGAACCTTAAACTAATATTTCTAAACCTAATTTATCAAATCTTTTTGGAGATTTAACAACGATTCTTTGATTTGGAAAAAAAATAGAAAAATGTAGAGGAAATTAGGGAAGAACATACCTAGACTCCGATGATTTATTTCGACTTGCGTGTCATCTCTTGCAATAGAGTGGTGGAGGAGAGAGTGGTGGAAGAATTTGGAATGGAGTGGTGGAGGAGTGGTGGAGAATAGTTTTAGGGTTTGGAGAGCTTTTGGAAGGGAGAGAGAGGAAATGAAGAAATGAGATGAAAAAGTAGGATTGGGGGGTTGGGCTAGCCCCAAGCAACTTGTGGGCTGCCCCTAGCAAAAGTTCCACCTTCTTGGACTGCCCCCAAGTAAGGGCTAGCCCCTAGCAAAAGTTGTGGAGCCCTTAGAAAAAAACCTATATTAAACATTCATCCCTTACTTACTCCAAGCCTACCTTTGGAGACTTTACGAATAAAAGATTTTAATGTTAGGTTGTGTGCAGGGCCGGTCCAGTGTTCATGGAAGTCCAAATCGAATTTCCAGTGTTCATGGTGTTGGCCCAATGATGGTATCATGTTTTTGAATATGGTTAATATGTTAAGTTTAGCATTTCATTATCACTAATCTTCATACTATCGCTATAACATTTCTACTTATACTTATACCTTTGGTGATATATGCCTATTGGTTTACATATTAGTGATTTGAGCTTATCTATCTTAAATTTAATCGGGTTGCCAAAATCAAAACTATATTTTTGATTGTGGTCATTCAATTAAGTTTAATCATTATGATATCACTAACTTTTATGCTATCACCTTAGCACTTATACTTAAACTCAGCATTGTCCTAATGTACATTAAACTTATCATACTTGCTACTATGTATATTGCTTTGTCCGTCTAACATGTACATGCAGAAAAGCAATAAGCAAGATCAATGTGGACATATGCAATGAAGAA
This sequence comes from Iris pallida, assembly GCA_029216955.1. Lineage (NCBI taxonomy): Eukaryota > Viridiplantae > Streptophyta > Magnoliopsida > Asparagales > Iridaceae > Iris > Iris pallida. The sequence goes on from JANAVB010040220.1 coordinate 10,965,214, forward strand.
ATCATGGTGGGCCAAAGACAATGGATCCCACAAGATTTTTCTGAACCACCCGACGATATCTCTGGAGCCACGCACCGGGGGTTCCGCTGCCCGGTCAGCGGACGGGGGTCGAGGGGGCAGCGTCCCTCGTCGAGGGTTCGGGGGCGAAGCCCCCGAAAGGTATTCAGTTTTTACAAACTGGATATCTTTGGACAGCTGCCGCCAAGGGAAAAAGCCAGCACCTATCAAAGGAAGAAGCCAAGCCATGCCATCATCATTTCAAGACTCTGAAGAAGCCTGCACCTGCCTAAGTTTATCTGGAGTCTGTAATGAGTCTTAGGAATTATTGTAAACACAAGAAATAGATGGCAAAATCGAAAGCTAGGGCAGAAATAAGCCCAGGATCATTTTTGGTGGAAAACGGCATACCGACGGTATACCGGTGTATACCGACGGTATACCGATTTTTGTTCACAGAAAGTTTCTGTTTACAAAACCGGCATACTGACGGCATGCCGGTCCATACCGACGGTATACCGCTTCCGAAACGTTGAAATTCCAACGGTCGGATTTCCAGCCATTAATGATCCCAACGGCTATATTTCTAGCCGTTGCAATCCCAGACCGGTATACCGCCGGTATGCCGGATCATACCGGCGGTATGCCGGTTCGTGGACTGAAAAGTTGCATTGAGCTCTTTTCAATGCTTTGGTTATAAATAGCCTTGAACCCCTTCATTCAAGGTTGATGCTTTGAGCCTAAAAATTTCTAAACCACCAAAGCCTATCCACAAACAACTCTACAAAGCTTTTATTTGCCATCCACAAATTATGTTAGAGTTATTGAGTTGAAAAGAAAGATCTTCATCCTATTGTAAGGAGATCAAAACCTATTGTGAAAGGTTGAAGTTGGAGAGTCTTCGTATCCAAACTCTCGGTTGAAGTTGGGGAGTCTTCGTATCCAAACTCTCGGTTGAAGTCGGAGAGCCCTTCGGATTAAAGCTCTTGTGTAAGAAGTTGGCGAGTTCTTCGGATCCAAACTCGTGTGTAACTATTTGCTCAAATAGTGGATTAAAGCCGGAGAGAGTTCCGGGACTGGACTGCCTCTTAGGAGGATACCAGGATACATCGGGTGTCGGTATTGTGTTTGCTTCTTCTCTTGCACTTATATTTTTAAATTGCCAATTAGCTTGTGCTAAGTGCTTGATTAGTTAGCTTGACCCTATTCACCCCCCCTCTAGGATTTCTACAATTGGTATCAGAGCAAGGACTCTATTGTTAGGCTTAACATCCTTAGAGTAGATCCTTTTTATTTTTCTATGGCAACCTATTCCTCATCCTCCGATAAAGAGGGTTTTATTTCTAGTAGCATAGACAATCATGTTTCTTCTAAATGCAAGAAATGCTCTAAGTGGAAAGCCATGGCTAAACAATCCTTAGAGATTCTTGACAACCTTCATTCTACAAATGAAGAACTTTCTGAAAAGGTTATTCATTTAGAAGAAGCAAATGAGTTTTTGAGAAATGAAAACAATATTTTATTATCTAGACTTGATTCTCAAAACTCATCTTGTGTTTCTTTAAAGAGTTTGAATGAGGCTTTAATTTTGAAAATCAAATCTCTTTCCTCGTCAATAGAAGATCTTAAGAGGCAAACACATGAGCTTAATCATTTGCATGATTCTTCTATTATCTCTTTAAAGAAACAAAATGATGATTTTATTTCTAGAATTGCTTTATTTGAAAAAGAGAATAATGCTTTAAATGTTAAATTTGATTCTCTTACTTGTATGCATGATGATTTGATATTAGAACATAATATTCTTAAAACCAAATCTTCTCATGCTCACTCTAGAGATACTCATCATTCTAGTATGTCATATGTTCATAACCATGCTCATTCTGATACATGTGCACACACTAGCATTAGGTGCTTCTATTGCTCTCGCATTGGACACATGAGCTTAACTTGTCCTATTCGTAGAAGTTTTTCTACAAATGCTAGAGTAAATAGTATATGGGTCCCTAAAGCTAATAAATGTGGATCCAAGTTTATTTGGATACCAAAGTCTTTATCTAATGTTGTAGGTGAAGCTTCTTGTATCGGGACATAGCACCGAGGAGCGTGTTGGTGGTTGCAAAGCTCAAAGGTCATCTTCTAAGCAATTGCACCAACACAAGTGTGGCCACTAGAGCCACTTTGGTAACATGCTAATCGTTTCTCTTTAAATTGTTTATATTTGTAGAATCTAGCATGTTTCTCTTGATGTCTTGCTACTACCTCACATTGATATCCTTTAGTTGCCTTTTATATAAATCAATGTGAGATACTATTCTAGCATGCTTAGTTAATTTTCTTATTAATTCTTTTATCTAGCATGACTAGTTACTCGGCTTAAATGATTAGTTCACACTATGTAGTTTATCACTCATTTTCTATTAAGTGTGACACATTTGATTTATGCATGCTTGTTGTTCTTAATCTCTATATTATGAAGCTTGCATATCACTCTAGTCCATAGGAGCTTGATTTTGATTTGAGTTAATATGATTTTAACTCTCCGTCTTTAAAGTTTTTGAAATAGTTACTTCTTGCCGGTTTGTATTTAATATGTAGCATTTACTTTAAATCGGTATTTGTGAATATATATGTTTAGCACAAGCTTCTTATCACTTGACAAGTATACACTTATACTTCCATTTTAATCTTGTGCTTACATAATATATTCATTATTGATTCTCATACTCTATCTTGATTATCTTCTTGAGAATCAATTATGTCTTTGCCTAATATAGCTTATTTATACATGCTTTTGAATTTGTGATGATTTCTCAAATATTCATTAAGGATACATGACTATATTCATTAAAATTTTCATTTACTTATAGTTCATGTATCTCTTATATTGATATCTATTTTTGTTTAAATACCTTTATGTAGGTATATGAGTTAAGCTAAAGTTTTATATTAACTTGAAGAGTATTTATTCATACTTGTTACTTCTAGACTCGTGCTTAACTCATACTCTAGCTATTGATTCTTTTGATCAAATTTGTGTATCTCTTTTTGAATCAATATGCTTCTTCCTTAAAGCTTTCTTTTAATGATATCTTTTTAGCTTTTTGGTTGACTTTAGGGATACATGCTCTTAATTGATTTTTGATCTTTTCGTGTATGCCTATTCGTGATATATATATAGTTTCATATATATAAATGATTCCTAGCTTTTGATATTTATTTGTTTTATATCTTTAAGTTGGGATGGTGAGAGAAAATATTTGTTTATGTATTGCACTTGACTATTTATGGAAGTTCTTTTAAGAATCACAAGGTTTTGTGTTTTGTCTTGTTTTTATAATTAACCTCCATTTTTAGTGCACATTTTCAAATCTATATCATCTATATATTTCTATTGTGCACTATGAAAGATTTTGAAAATGATTTTTACTATCCTTAGCATTTAGCTTTCTTGATCTTAATGATCTTTCTTTGCTCATTCCTTGGGTTATGCTTCCTTTTGAATTATTGTTGCCCAATGATGTTTTTGTAGCACATGAGAATACTTGTAATTGTTACATCATATTTCTCATGAATTTAGCTACTATGGTTTGAGCTTTTGTGTTGAGATTTTTCCAATTCTAGAGAATACACTTATTTTAATGTGGCTATAGTATTTTGCATTCTCTAGATTGATCTATCATTTCATTATCTTGGGTTAATCTCAATACTTGGCAAAGAGATTTATTTTATTGTGTTTTCATGAACATCTCTTTTGTCCTTTACTTGATAAGAGTCTAATTCATTTATTTATCATCTTATGCTCTTATCCTTGCTTAGTAAAGAGTCTCTAAATCATTTTGATCATTCAAAATGTATTCCCTTAATTGTGAACTCTATGCTTAAGCAAGTATTTTTTTTGTGTTAGTGACTTAAGAATTAATGAGCACATTTATCTTGTTAATGGCTTCTCTCATTAATCTTATTTGGATTATATAGTTTGCTTATTTGTGATATATTATTAAGCTATATAATTTTGGCTCACTTTCACACATCTAGCTATATTCCTATACTTCAATCTATATATGATATGCTAGTTTACAAAAACAAGATTTGTGATATGCTTAATCTCTAAAACTAGTTTTACAAATTCTTTATTAAATCTTGTTTTCTCTTAGAGGTTTGTGATTCCTTGTTTTAACTCTCTTCCATAACTAGTCATTAGCAAGTCTCTCTTAAATTTCTCTCACTTTTGAGTCATGTTTTCATCGTATTATCATTTACATCTCTTCTTTATTATGTTTGTAATTATTTAAATGAGATTGACTCTTTCCCATGTTAATGTTTGAGATTTTTTTTGGACTTGTGATTTTCTCTTGATGAGATTCATTAGATCATATTTATTCATTTGTTTCCTTTATGAATGATCCTAATGATTGAGTAGTCCTAAACTATCTAATTTTGTAAATGTCAAGTTAATTTATTACTCTACTTTGACTACTCATGGTTTATCACATATGACCTTTGCTATTTGAACTTTATTGGTCTTTCATTTAGAAGTAGCAAAGTTTGGATATTATCCGGTTGATGGGTACATATGCGATAAAACATATCTAATCCATGCAAAGCAATAAATTGGTTGATTATTTCTTAATTAGATAATCATGGACATGATGTTTGAGTTTCATTTTTATTTTATTTTTGAGCTATATTATGTCTATCATCATGATTGTTCTTAATTGACTTTATTCTTTTTCATGATGACATTTTCTCAAAGGATTACATACATTGATCTATCATATTTAAATATGAGATTCTTCTATATAGACTAATGTATGCCATCTTTTGATTATATGTGCTTTATTGGAATATTCTTTTGATTTCTCATCTTTAGTGGCTATTAATTGGTTATCTCTTCTTGACTAAAGATGATATTTTTCGTCTTTTGACGATATTGTAGCCTTATATGCATCGAGCAAGGGGGAGAAATCCATAGTTGATTTACCCCTAGATCTTGTAGTTTTCTATTTTATGCTATAAGTGCTTTGGAACTAGATACGCATATTTTGAGGAAGAGCAAATTAATTGATTCAATTCATTTATACCCTTAAATATGTCGTATACCTAGTTCATCATGGACCCATACCTTTTTCTTTTTCATATCTTAGTGAATGAGGTCATGATACTTTTATTTGTGAAGGGTTTGTGAGAATATATGCTATTGTCTTTATCATTTATCTCTCTTTTATATGGATTAAATAAGTCATCTTCTTAAATATTAACTTTCATATATTATCTTGATGACTATTGTGCTTTCGTTGGTTTGGCTTTTCTTTCATGCTTAATTGAGTTGGCTTTCCTTGTTGAGGACTTATCCAAAATTCATGATTTTTATCACCTTTGGTAGTACTTTGAGGGGGAGCATTCAAGTCGACTGAATTTCTCTTTCTCAAGTATTTTTCTCTTTTACCTTCATGTTTATCTAAAGGGTATTCATATAGCATGATAAGGTAATTGAGTTCAAATGCATGAACTTGGATAAGCATATAGATTTTGCAAATAATGAGATTACTTTATATCAATTGCAATATTTTACATTGATCATTCTTTTATTTTGTTCCACTATTTATTTGTGGACAATTATGATTATTAATGGTTTCTTTGATCAATGTTTCAAGTTTACATCTTTTCCATTGGTATCAAGTTTATTTAATGTCATATCTCAATTGGTATCTATTAGTTGCAATTATCTATTCCTCATGGCTCTTGTTTGAAATCCTTTATTTCATAGTTCTCTTCCAAAACTAGAGCAATATTTCATATCCTATTGTGTTTTGGATTTATTTCTTGGATTTCAAGTTGGTAAACTATTTATTTTTTGTTTTTCAAATACTTTTAGTTTTACCAACCATATTGTGTTTTGACAAGCAATTTTCTATTTAGTACTCTACATTTGGTATGTAGTTTTATACACTTGTCTTTACACATTTCTTCCATTGTTTTTCATTAGTATATCTTGATCATGATTGTCTATGACTTCCCCATGCTCTGATTTCTATGCTTGAGATTGATTTCTCTTTATCTCTTAGTACGGGGGAGCCTATTTTTGATAATGTCAAAGGGGGAGAAGTAAGTTTAAGTATGCTTTTATAAGTAATCTAAGTAGTATTCTTTTAGTGATATTGCTTACGTCCTTTGTATATTAGTGATACATGCATCTATTGTGTCATTACTAAACTTAACCGATTTGCCATAATCAAAAAGGGGGAGATTGTTGGCCCAATGATGGTATCATGTTTTTGAATATGGTTAATATGTTAAGTTTAGCATTTCATTATCACTAATCTTCATACTATCGCTATAACATTTCTACTTATACTTATACCTTTGGTGATATATGCCTATTGGTTTACATATTAGTGATTTGAGCTTATCTATCTTAAATTTAATCGGGTTGCCAAAATCAAAACTATGTTTTTGATTGTGGTCATTCAATTAAGTTTAATCATTATGATATCACTAACTTTTATGCTATCACCTTAGCACTTATACTTAAACTCAGCATTGTCCTAATGTGCATTAAACTTATCATACTTGCTACTATGTATATTGCTTTGTCCGTCTAACATGTACATGCAGAAAAGCAATAAGCAAGATCAATGTGAACATATGCAATGAAGAAATCATGGTGGGCCAAAGACAATGGATCCCACAAGATTTTTCTGAACCACCCGACGACATCTCTGGAGCCACGCACCGGGGGTTCCGCTGCCCGGTCAGCGGACGGGGGTCGAGGGGGCAGCGTCCCTCGTCGGAGGTTCGGGGGCGAAGCCCCCGAAAGGTATTCAGTTTTTACAAACTGGATATCTTTGGACAGCTGCCGCCAAGGGAAAAAGCCAGCACCTATCAAAGGAAGAAGCCAAGCCATGCCATCATCATTTCAAGACTCTGAAGAAGCCTGCACCTGCCTAAGTTTATCTGGAGTCTGTAATGAGTCTTAGGAATTATTGTAAACACAAGAAATAGATGGCAAAATCGAAAGCTAGGGCAGAAATAAGCCCAGGATCATTTTTGGTGGAAAACGGCATACCGACGGTATACCGGTGTATACCGACGGTATACCGATTTTTGTTCACAGAAAGTTTCTGTTTACAAAACCGGCATACCGACGGCATACCGGTCCATACCGACGGTATACCGCTTCCGAAACGTTGAAATTCCAACGGTCGGATTTTCAGCCATTAATGATCCCAACGGCTATATTTCTAGCCGTTGCAATCCCAGACCGGTATACCGCCGGTATGCCGGATCATACCGGCGGTATGCCGGTTCGTGGACTGAAAAGTTGCATTGAGCTCTTTTCAATGCTTTGGTTATAAATAGCCTTGAACCCCTTCATTCAAGGTTGATGCTTTGAGCCTAAAAATTTCTAAACTACCAAAGCCTATCCACAAACAACTCTACAAAGCTTTTATTTGCCATCCACAAATTGTGTTAGAGTTATTGAGTTGAAAAGAAAGATCTTCATCCTATTGTAAGGAGATCAAAACCTATTGTGAAAGGTTGAAGTTGGAGAGTCTTCGTATCCAAACTCTCGGTTGAAGTTGGGGAGTCTTCGTATCCAAACTCTCGGTTGAAGTCGGAGAGCCCTTCGGATTAAAGCTCTTGTGTAAGAAGTTGGCGAGTTCTTCGGATCCAAACTCGTGTGTAACTATTTGCTCAAATAGTGGATTAAAGCCGGAGAGAGTTCCGGGACTGGACTGCCTCTTAGGAGGATACCAGGATACATCGGGTGTCGGTATTGTGTTTGCTTCTTCTCTTGCACTTATATTTTTAAATTGCCAATTAGCTTGTGCTAAGTGCTTGATTAGTTAGCTTGACCCTATTCACCCCCCCCCCCCCCCCCCCCCCCCCCTCTAGGGTTTCTACACATGGAAGTCCAAATCGAATTTTCAAAATAAGATCCTCATATATAATATAATTTTTTTAAATAGCTACAACCAAGGATTGAACTTATGACATTTAGTAAAGAGTCTAAAGTATTAACCACTATACCACAATAATTTTATTTCTGAAAGGGCCTATGGTATATATTAATTCTATTTTGAGAGGTTAAAAAAAAACTATTTTGAGATACAAAATTATTAACATATTTATCTTTAAACTATTTTTTTGGACCCTCATGATTCGGGGGCCTTGGACGGTCACCTTGGCCACCCTTGAGCCGACTCTGGTTGTGTGGAGCCTAATTGGTTTAAATCGCATATTGATCTTCACGATAAGGTCGACAGAGGGTTAGGGTTGTAGCTAGGCGGTAGCCTTGTCCGAATGGAGGGGTCAGGAGTGGTAGCCTCCATTTTTTTTCCCCAAAGGCATGTTAGGTACTTCATCTGTAACTAAGTCGTTCTAATATCCTATGCTTAGGGCATATTTGGTAAATCGTATTTGGAACTGAAATTTAGAATTTTATGGATTTGAAGCCAAATCTATTGAATTCTATATTTGGTTGGAGTTGGATTTGGATATAGAAAGTGGGTACCAAATCCAAATTTTGGATTTGGAAGAAAGAAAGTTGGATTTTTTATAAAATAATTTTATTGTCCTACTAATTATTTAATTAATACTAATTAATGATTAATTAGATAAAAAATTAATAAAAATTAAGTAATAATTATTTATTATTTTATATATGAATTTTTTATTCTTAATTAATATAAATATGTTCATCACTTAAATATTAATTATCAATTTTATTAATTAATATTTCATCATAATCTTAATTAATAATTTATTAATTTATTAATCATAATTAAAATCTTGATTAATAATTTAAAATTTTATTTTAATATTTTATAATAATCGTAATTAATAATTTATACAGTTATTAAACATAATTATAATAATTTATTACTCATAACTATAATTTTAATTAATAATTTATAAATAAATATTTAATTATAATCTTAATTAATAATTTATTAGTCTTAATTATAATATTAATTATAAATTACTATTTTATTATAATCTTAATTAATAATATATTAATCATGATTATCATCGAAATTAATAATTTAATAATTGATGTATTATTAAAATTTTAATTAATAATTTATTAATCGTCATTATAATCATCATTATAATCTTAATTAATAATTTATTAATCATAACTATTATCATAATTATAATAATAATTTAATTATTAATCATAACTATAACTATAGTTATAATAATCAATTAATAATTTATTTATTTCTTATTTATTAATTAATATTTTATTACCGTAATTATTAATCATAATTATAATTTATCAAATTCTATGTTTGGTTGGAGTTGGATTTGGATATGGATTTGAATTTTGGATTTCCAAATCCAAATTCTTTTTATCAAACAAGTCCTTATAGAAAGAGTATTATGATGCAACTTGTAAACTATCTTCAGAATATAATGAAAATTTTGTCTACAATGGCCGTGGACGTAATTTTTCGATTTGAAAAATGAACCACGTTAAATTTTGCGTGTTCTTATGCGTTTTATTTTCTTCTTTTATATTACTTTTTTTATGTGCATATCGCAAAGGATCAAATATTCCTACATTTAATATGGTATCGGAGGAGGAATATATAAACGGTCTGGTTTATAAATATATTTCCATTTTCTTTTCTTATAGTTGACATGGATTCCAATTTCAGTACTCAATAGTTTACATAGCCTGGGTTTGAGAGAGTCCCCTCACATCACCAACTTATCCTTGATTATGAAACTTACCGGCAGATTCCTCACAAAGACAAATCCCATTTGGTCTAACTTACTCAAGGATAAATATCTTCACTCATCATCCTTTCCTTTTGGACTGCTACCCCTACCACTACATCTTCGTGCATCTGGCTTAGTATTCTCAGAAGCAGAGATTACTTATTCAACAACATTATTTGGTCTGTTTGTGATGGAACAAACATCAATATCTGGCTCGACCCATGGGTACCCTCTTTACCAAATTTCAAAGTGAATGGCTACCATTTTGGCAGTAGATGGGTTACTAAGGTGTCTGAACTCATTGACAAGGACACTTACAGATGGAAGAAACACCTTATATATATTATTTTTCCCCCATCTGAAGCTACTGCCATTCTCAACAGTCACCTTTCTCCTAGTTGTTCCAGTGATCAATTGAAGTGGATACATACCTATGATGGTGTTCTAACAACCAAATCTGCTTACCGAACAATTCATGGCCAGTTGACCAAGGAGGATTACAATGTTATTAATCACGGGTTCAAGGATTGGCGCAAACTCTGGTCTCTGATCAATCGAATCTGCCCAAGAGTACTGCTCTTTGTATGGAGAGCTCTCACTAACTCCCTCCCCACCAAAGCCAACATCCATCGACGTGTAAGAGATATAGGCGCAATTTGCCCGCTCTACAAGGTAAATTCTGAAACTCTTGATCATCTAATCCTTCATTGTCCTATGACAGGATCTTCCTGGCTGCTTTTTCCATCACTTGCTTCACATATTAAGCACGACACCACAGTTGCAAAGCTTCTTACAGAACTATTAAAGGAGGGAGATCAAGAGAAGGTGGCTCGTAGTTTCTATCATATGTGGTCTATATGGAAAACAAGGAACAAAGCAATCTTTAAAGAACTCCCTATTTGTACAAACAAGATCTTTATGGAAGCTATTAATCTGAAAAACAAATATGAAGCCTGCAATTTTGAAGTTCTCAATCAAGATTCATTATTTGACAATCACCAACAATTATCTCAATGGATCCCTCCTCAACCGAACTTTCTCAAAATCAATTTTGATGGAGCCTACTTAGAGGGAAGGATGGCTGCTGCCGCTATACTCTGTGATGCAGATGGTCAATTTAGAAGAGCTATGACAAAATCTGAGATTGGAGGACTCCCATTCAATCTGAAGCTCTGGGGATTCGATTGGCATTGGATATTTGCAGGGATTTAAATCTAACTCATGTCACCATTGAGGGAGACTGCAAAACTCTGATTGATTCTATTAACATAATTGAAGCAACCCCTCCATGGCGAGCAAGACACATAATTGAAGAAGCAAGGAACTTCAAAAATACTGCAAATGAGATTTCTTTCATGTACACTCATAGGAGTTCAAACAAAGTAGCACATCATCTTGCTACTAATTCTCTTCTTCAGAATCCTTCCGATCCTATCTTCACTTTTGAAGACATTCCTAACTGTATTTCATCTCATATATGTCTTGATATGGATCATGTTGTTACTTAACTATAATAAATAAATAAAAAATAGTTTACATAGCCTGCATAGTTGGAGTTGATAATCAGATGCATGCACCAAGAGTTCAGTTGACAAGAAGGAAAGTAAGGACAGAGGACTTTGGTAGGAAAGCTTGAAACTTTTTGGCGCATTAGTCAATTAATTTTTCCTTTGCATTCATGTTTCATGCAAGCCACCCATGAAGACTATTCAATAGAAGTACAAGGTCCCACACTTTGAGACTTGAGGGAGGGCCACCAATGCATTACATAACATAATCATATATTAAACATTCATCCCTTAGCATCTCCAACCCTATTGTCTTGTTAAGTGTTGTGAGTCTTAGGTGGCTCCTATGTGACATGAGCAACAAGACAATGTCTTGTTTATGTGGCAAAATTATATCTCAAAAGGCAATGAGATAGAAAAACTCTCTCCAATGCTAAAGTATTGAGAAGACAATAAAAAGTATTTTTTCCAACTTCCAAGACAACTTTTAAGACAACTACTCATCTTTTTTTTTTTCTAATTAATATTTTTTATTCATAATTGATGACATGGAAGAGAAGACATTGTCAAGTGCATTGTCTAGAACAAGACAATCAACTTCACAATGTCTTCTTTAATTTTGCCACATAAGCTTCACAATTGACTTGACAATTGCATTGGAGAAGAACTTTTGAATAAAATTTTGTCATTCCTATGTGGCATTAACTTTTTTTCAAAGTCACAATAGGGTTGGAGATGCTAAGCCGACCTTTGGAGACTTTACGATGATAAAAGATTTTAATGGTAGGTTGTGTGCATGGCTCAGAGTTCATGGAAGTCCAAAACCAACTTTCAAAATAAAATTCTCGTGCATAATATAATAATAATAATAATAATAATAATTTTTTTTTAAAACAATAGCTACAACCAAGAATTCAACTTAGAACCTTTAGTAAGGAGCCTAAATTATTAACTACTATACCACAATAACTTTGTTTCTGAAAGGGCCCATGGTATATACTAATTATATTTTGACAGGTTAAAAAAAATCTATTTTGAGATACAAAATTATTAACATATTTATCTTTAAACTATTTTTTTGGACCCTCATGATTCGGAGGTCCTGGACGGTCGTCCTGGCCGCCCTGGGCCAGAGCCGACTCTGGTTGTATGGAGCCTAATTGGTTTAAATCGCATTGATCTTCGCGATAAGGTCGACAGAGGGTTAGGGTTGTAGCTAGGCGGTAGCCTCGTCCGGATGGAGGGGTCAGAGTGGTAGCCTCCATTTTTTTTTTCCAAAAGGTATGTTAGGTACTTCATCTGTAACTAAGTCGTTCTAATATCCTATGCTTATGGCATGTTTGGTAAATCATATTTGGAGCTGAAATTTAGGATTTTAGGGCCTGTTTGGTAAACCGTAAGTGTTGGAAAATATGGATTTGGACTTTCAAAGAGGAAAGTGGGATAGGAATCCATGTATTTTCTTGTCCCCCAAAAGGGAAAAAATGTGTTTGGTTGAGATAGAAAGTGAGAAGTGAAAAGTGAAAAATCAGAGGAATGTGTTTGGTTGAGATAGGAAAGTGGAAAGTGGAAAGTGAAATAATTAGCTTTAATAAATAAAATAATTAGTTTAATAAATTAACAGAGTTAACAGAGTGAAATAATTAGCTTTAAATTAATTTAAATTAATAAAAATTAAATAATTAGTTTTTGCTAGATTACAAAATTAAATAATTTAGCAATATTAAGCTCAAATTTCCATGCATCTTGAGAAGTTATTTTCCAATTAGTAATTATTATTATGGATATAGTATCATTTGCAAAAAAAAAATCACATACGGTTGATTAAAAAAACCACATCCGGCTGCCAAAAAAAATCCAAAAAAAAAAAACCAAAGCAAAATGAACCCAACAATTTGTTTTTTTTTTTAAGGAAAAGCAAAAAGAAAAAGGGATTCCCACCCACATCCGGCTGCCAACTCCGGATGTGGAGTGGCCCAAACCCCCCCCCCCCCCCCCCCCCCACCCCCCCCCCCCCCCCCCCCCACCCTTCCTTTCCCCCGACAGGAAGTGGGATTCCAAGCTCCCCTCTCCTTCCCCCCTCTAACCAAACACCGGAACTACTCTTCCAAGCTCAAAATCCGGCTGAAGTGGGATTCCTCCCCCCACTTCACCGTTACCAAACAGCCCCTTATTGATTTGAAGCCAAATCTATGGAATTCTATGTTTGGTTGGAGTTGGATTTGGATATAAAAAGTGGGTACCAAATCCAAATTTTGGATTTGGAAGAAAAAAGTTGGATTTTTTTTTAAAATAATTTTATTGTCCTACTAAATATTTAATTAATAATTAAATAATTAATTAATTAATAAAAATTAAGTAATAATTAGTTATTATTTTATATATGAATTTTTTATTCTTAATTAATATAAATACGTTCATCACTTAAATAATTAATTATTGATTACTAATTTTATTAATTAATATTTCATCATAATCATAATTAATAATTTATTAATTTATTAATCATAATTATAATATTGATTAATAATTTATAATTTTATTTTAATATTTTATAATAGTCGTAGTTAATAATTTATACAGTTATTAATCATAATTATAATAATTTATTAATCATAACTATAATTTTAATTAATAATTTATAAATAAATATTTAATTATAATCTTAATTAATAATTTATTAGTCTTAATTATAATCTTAATTATAAATTACTATTTAATTATAATCTTAATTAATAATGTATTAATCATAATTATCATCAAAATTAATAATTTAGTATTTAATAATTTAATAATTAATATATTATTAAAATTTTAATTAGTAATTTATTAATCGTCATTATAATCATCATTATAATCTTAATTAATAATTTATTAATCATAACTATTATAATAATTATTATAATAATTTAATTGTTAATCATAACTATAATTATAATTATAATAATTAATTAATAATTTATTTATTTATTTATTTATTAATATTTTATTACCGTTATTATTAATCATAATTATAATTTACCAAATTCTATGTTTGGTTGGAGTTGAATTTTGATACGAATTTGAATTTGAATAATTTTGGATTTTCAAATCCAAATCCAAATTATTTTTACCAAACAAATCCTTATAGAAAGAGCATTATGAATCTATGATGCAACTTGTAAACTATCTTCAGAATATATTAAAAATTTTGTCTACAATGGCTGTGGACGTAATTTTTCGATTTAAAAAATGAACCACGTTAAATTTTGTGTGTTCTTATGTCTTTTATTTTCTTCTTCTATATTACTTTTTTTTATGTGCAAATCGTAAAGGATCAGATTTTTTACATTTAATATGGTATCGGAGGAGGAACATATAAACGGTCTGGTTTATAAATATATTTACATTTTCTTTTCTTATAGTTGACATGGATTCCAATTTGAGTACTTGGTAGTTTACATAGCATGCATAGTTGGAGTTGTTAATCCTACACTGCTATTTTGACTGCCCGGAGGGCTGGTCCACACTGGCCTGCCCCTATGTGACAGGTGCTCATTGGCCGTCTGGGTGGGCCCAAGTCACAGGTGGGCAAATTAACGTTTTTCTTGTTAATCAGATGCGCGCACACACACACACAAATATATATATATATATATATATATATATATATATATATATATATATATTTTGAAGCAATGGGTACTTGTGGCGAACTCGCCTCCACTGAGACTCGAGCTCCCGACACTACAACAAAAAGACCTATTAATGACGCTCGATAAGGAGTTTTAATGACGGCTGATACATAAGCGTTATCAAGTTGAAAAATACCGTTTTTCTATGACGGTTTGGACTAATTCTGGGCTTTTTATGACGTTTATAAAACAAAACGTCATTAATATTTTTGAGCGGTGGCAAACTTGTAATTCCTTCACTGTATAAAAGCTCAGTGAGAGAAAAAATTTATTTCTCACCTATTTTCTAACTGAGCAGCTCCTCCTCAAACCTCTTCTCCCCCAATTTTTCACTTTTCATTTTCCCTCCTTTTCGGTACGACTCCAATTTCTCCTCTCCCAAACTCCAGATCTACGCAAAGGTTCTATTTTTCTTCCAATTTCTCTTCGGTTAGGGCTTATATTTTGCTTATACTTCGTCGATTTCTAGGATTTTTGATGGATTTTTCGATTTCAGGAAGAATTCTTGACGATGCCGAGGTTGCACAAATTAATTTCCCCCAAATTTCTTCTTCAAAACCCTCATTTTTATTCTCCCAACCAAATCCTCCCGATCCTGAAAGAATTCTTCACCGATCACCACGACGATGCCGAGGTTGCACACGAACCTCTTAGTTCTGGCTTCCAGGAACTTCCCGACGATGTTTCGACGTCGGCGGCGACGGGTTGAGGAAGCGCCTCTCCATGGTCATGGCCGTCCCGGGACTGAGTACTTCAAACCCAAATTTTATCATCGAAAATTTGTGGTATGTTGTGTAGTATAATCTGTGACAATATATTCATGCTATATTTTTTATGCATATTTTTTTATGTTCTTTACGTACAATATTTAGATGCGATTTTTGTAGAAAAATATGGCGGCCAAAGTTAATGTATCATCATATCAAATGTATGATGGTATCTGAACTTGAAATTGGACAGTTTTTTTTTTTCCGGTTGAGTAGAAAATAGCTCGATATTTATTATGCGTAAAAGTTAGATGCACCAATAGCCCAGTATATGATACATCTAATTTGTTGTATATCGATGGCTGTGGTGTGATCTATATGCATTTTTGGTGCTTGTTTGATTGCGCGGTTACGCTAGCAATTAAATTACAAAATGATGATTGTTCTTATTTTGTAGTAATATAGTTCCTGTTTAAATAAGTTGCAGGACACCAATTTTTTCGTTAAGGTTATCTAAGAATTCTGTGTGCTACTGTACTATGACATGGAAATATAGGGGAAACAATAGTTTCACCAATAGCCCTTTCGGTAGCTTTTATTAATTAGAACGATTCTAGGAAACGTTTCTCTTTTACTTGCTAATTTTTTTTCCATTACGAACGGGCTTATACCATTAAATTTTTGTTTACGAATTAATCTTAATAAGAGTTCTCCAGTAGGATTTTTTACGGTAAGGAAGAAAGAGGCGATGGCGATGACGATGGCGATGGTAATATATTATCCTATATGAAAAAAACAAGTTTATTGCATATGATTTAAGCCCGCTTTGGTTTAAAATATGTAATTAGTAATTATTATATTTTAAAGACTGAATTAATTACTTTTAGATTTTAAAGATGGTAATATATGATCCTATATGAAAAAAAAAACAAGTTTATTGCATATGATTTAAGCCCGCTTTGGTTTAAAATATGTTATTAGTAATTATTATATTTTAAAGACTGAATTAATTACTTTTAGATTTTAAAACTTTTTTTTTCAATGTGTTAATAATGACTTGGTCTAAAAGCAAAGTAGTAAGCCAAGGGGAAGATGCCTGAAACTGACGTGGTAGGACGTAATGGTGCCTCTTATTGCATTCATTACATTGTATTCATATAGGAAACATATGTGTTCGAGTGTTTTGGTTAGTCAGTTCATGAAGTTTTCAGTTAAACTTGTTTCATTTATTTGCTAATCATAAGATATAGTAGCTATGAAATCAGAGCAAAGTGATGAGCTAATCTGATCTGAAACTTATGTGGATTGAACATTATAGTCTTCGTAGTTCTCTGATTGTGTTGCTAATTTTATAGTCTTCGTAGTTCTAATTACAGTAATAAGTTTACGTGATCTGTCGTAATAGAATTAATTGTTACAAATCTAATTTCTGTCACTCCTATTTCTTTTTTTCAACAATGGGATCAAGGCCAAATAATAGTTAGAAAAGGTAAAAGTTAAAAATATAGAACCTGAAATATATGGAACAACTGGTGATGCAATTAAGCATCCTTAGAAACATATGGATCTTGTATGAAACTAGAAAGAAGTACTTGGATTGAATTTTAATTATTAGTTCATTAGTTATCCTAAACCAAATATTTAATATCTCAGTATTCTACATTTTGATGGGATTTTAAGGAAGCACAGTTAAACACATTCAAACTTGCTATACTTAACAAGGCCTACTAGTTTCAATGCAACTTTGGTGGACTATAAATACATTACAAAAATCACCTTCAATTGGAAGAACTTAGTTGCAATATTTTTAACCTGTTTGTTTCTTTAAGCTTTTCATCTTGGATTCTCATATCATAATTTACAGAACTTAATGTGTGATTGATCTCCAGTTTTTGGACTTGTTCATTATATATCTCATGTATCTTGCTAAAGGGGAAATTAATCTTTCTGCAGCCGACACTAGTATTTCGAAGCCTGGGCCTACTTCAAGTAATAGCTAGTTGAAGGAATATGAACTTGAAATAGATGTCAAGGAGGTGGATAGAAGGCTCATGGTAAAAAAAGCTGAACATCAAAAAGATTTGCTGGCAGAAGAGATGCCTACTGTTGGCAAATTATGCTGCATATTCAAGAGATGGCAGAGAGAAGATCCATGGTCAGAATCTACTTAATTAAATATTTCTAATAATTTGGTTAGCAAAAGAGAGATTTATTCCTATTTTTTGGGTACATTCTGTATTTGGATATTAATGTAATGAAGATGTTGATATGTACTCTATTTTGATAAATGTAATAAAAATGGTGATATATAATGTTAAGTTTTTGGAATGTAATATATACTGTGCAGTATAGAGCATTATAAATATGCTAATTTGAATAGTATAAAGTGTTATAAATGTGCTGCATTGAGCCTATACATATTATCTATTCATGACGTTTTAAAATTGTTCTGAATTGTGCACTATATATTAACTATTCATAACGCTTTTATAGAAACTATTCATGACGGTTATTTTATGACGCTTTTAAAAAATATTTATAACACCCGTTTTTATAACGGTTGCTGTGGGAAAAAAAAAGCGTCATGGTTCGTCATTAATGACGCTTTTTAGCCGTCATTAAAAGAATTTTTTGTTGTAGTGCGACCACTTGGACCGCATGCATCTCTCTTAACCACTAGGTTAGAGGTCATTTGCATATATATATATATATATATATATATATATATATATATATATATATATATATATATATATATATATGGTATTAGATAGAAGTCTTTCTTACTTGCAGCTTTAACCTATCTCTGCAAGATTAGGTGTTGAAACTAAGTGGAAGCAGAGATCTGGTTGTCCCCAAATTTCATGTTCTAAATATCTTCCATCTTTTATACATAATATTTCTTATAAAATTGTGGGCTCTATCCATCTTATAAAATAAATAAAAATATATGGGACTCATATTTTTATAGAAGATGTGACATATTTGAAATATGGAATATGGATAGAGCAGGATCTGCTCTCGACTCGAGTACCAGACCTTAGCTCAAAATGTATCAGAGGACATGTTATGCATATTATGTTAGAATTTTCTCTCTTGGTTGGGTTAATCATTTACGGTAATTTACAAGTAATATGCAGGGCCGGTCATAGCCCAGGACGGTCAAGACGATCGTCCAGAACCCCATAGAATATGAGGACCCAAAAAAATTAATTTAAACATATATAGATTAGTAATCTTGTATTTAAAATGGAACTAATATGTAACATGACCCTTTATCACAAAACAATTGTGGTGTAGTGGTTAGTATGTTAAATTTGCACATTAGAGGTCCAAGGTTCAATTCTTGGTTATAACATTTATTTAAAATTTACTTTAATTTAATTTTTTTTATATTATATATGTGGTCCATTTTGAAAGTTTGTCTAGGACACCCATGAACTCAGGGCCGGTCATGATAGTATGCATCAGTCGACATAATCCAGCATATTAAGATTGATTGTCACTTTATTCAAATTAAAATTTTCAAGAATTGTACTTAGTTTATATATATCACTTCAAATAATCAAGTGACATTTTGATTTTTTTTTTAGATGGAGATGTTAACTCTATGGTCTTTCTGGTCTCCTTCCTTTCCATGTACTCCAATGAATACATTAGTAATCAAATGCTTCATATTGATATGAGCAATACTAGAATTATTATCATTTAGCTTACAATTATTTAGTTGGCAGTTTTTAATTATGTCCTATTTTTTCAAGTGGAATAAGCAAAAAAATCTAATTAGCAACCGTCATTTAGATTGTTGTAAGAAGATTGTAAGTCTAATAATCCTAAACTTAGCTTCATCTTCTTCTTTTTTTCTTTTCTTTTTTTTTTTTCTTTTTTTTAATTTATATTTTTAGATGGAGATGCTACACTTCCCCATGTGAGGGACAGCCCCTTACCTGAATGTCATGCCAAAGATTACATGACATGACATTACGTTAGAAGCTTTGAACATGCAACTATTGACTTGCCAGTACCAGAAATAGTAAACAATCGCCAATAGAAGAAGAAAAAAATGCTCCAGATCTCAATTTTGACTCCAAACATCATGCCAAGAAAGAAAAAAGTGAAATGAATCAATCAAGCCGAGCAAAACTTGAAGAATCACATTTAAATCCAAGATTATTACAAGAAAAAGCAAGAACAAAAGAGAGTGGTTCATTAATTATTAAGATTTATAAACGAAACTTCCTCTCCAGGAAAAAAAACCATAAACAACAACTCCAACAAGTATGATCAGTATGCATGCATGAAAGGAAACTCCAAACTTCAAAATAATAATAATAATTTGGGAAAAGGATAACTATGAATAAACGGAGCTGCTAGATTGTCCGCGGATTGTAACCTCGGGCGTGACCGCCGGCCGGCGTGGCGGCCGGCCATTGGGCCTCTGGTCCGGGTGGGACCTGAGATAGCAGGGGTCAATAGCCAACCACCACGTCGGCCGAGCAGTCACGTCCGCGGTTACAAACCGCGGACAAAATATCATTTTGATGAATAAAAGATGCGTATAGATTAGAACTTGAACAGGCGGCGCGTCCATGACCTGAAGATCTTCTTCTTCTTCTTCTTTGTCGGCAATTCTTCTTCTTCTTCTTCATGGATGACCACCTCTCCATGGTCGTCTCCGGTGCTGTCATGGATCCTCCAGTAGCCGTTCCCGAAGGACGATGAAGAGGAGGAGGAGAAGGCCCTCCTCAGCACAGCCTCCACCGTGGTCGTGCTGCTGCTGCTGCTGCTGCGCTTGTCGACGTTCCTCCTGCCGAACCTCTGCGAAGCGGAGGACAAGTTCCTGCTCAGAACCGGCACCGGCACCGGCACGACCACTTCCTCCTCCTCTCTTCCTCCTTCTTTGTGGGATTTGCTGAGGGTCGACGTGTCCATGGATCTGCTGGAATCGTTGCTGTCGTTGCTGCCCTTTGCTCTCCTCATCTTGGAGTAGCCGCCGCCATTCATTGTGACAGTGGAAAATGGGAAGAGGCAGGCGCAGATGTACTTTTTGAGGGCTAGTAGTGGAGCCTTCACTGAGAAAGGAATGGTGAGAAAAAATGGGTAGGTGGGTGGCCAAGGGTTGAAATTTAGAGGTTGGGAATTTTTAAAGCTTTTGGAATTAAATAAGTGGGGGACAGAAGCAGCTTATGAAAGCCGGCTCGCTTTTGCTTAAATAAGCTAACTGAAAAAATAAAAATAAACTCTTTATAAGAAGGGGAAGATCAGATGTTACCAAATAGCCGGGCCGGGCCGGGCCGGGCCGAGCCGAGCCGAGCCGGGCCCTGGTCTACCGTCTAAGAAAGAACTCAAAAAATTAATTTACACATAAATATATTAATAATCTTATATCTAAATTGGAACTACTATGTACCATTGCTTAACACAAAATAGTTGTGGTTTGGTTAGACTTAGATATATGGTTTCTTAGTTCAATTCTTGGTGCCAATTTTTTTTTTTAATTTACTTCTATTTTATTTTTTATATTATATATGGCTATTTTAAAAGTTTGTCTCGGATCTCATGAGCTTAGGGCCTCCTCTTCCAACTAGTCTTGAAGTTTGTTTCTTCTTCTTACTTTTCCAAATATATGAAACAACCCATATAAGGTGGGTTCAGAATGAAGACAACTTTTTGAAGCGTGTCTTATAAGTAGGTGTTCAAAATTGAACTACTTCTTCAAAAATAATAAGGCTTTTTAGTTAACTTAATATGTTGGGTAAAGTACATTTAAATCCTCCTTAGATGTGACAAAAATACAATTAAAGACTCATAGTTTGAAAGGAACCCTGTTTTTTTATGTTTTTGCTCAATTCAGCCCTGCGTTGTTAACAACCGTTAAAAATCGTCTAAAAAGATGATTTTGTCCCTCCCTTCTCCCCCTCCCCCCTCTCTCCGGTGGTGGGTCGGGGGGCGAGGACTGGCCGACGAAGGGGCTAGCCGGCGGAGGAAGGAGGGGTGGGGGGGGGGGGGGGGGGGGGGGGGAGTGGTCGGCGGAGGGAGGGGCGGGTCGGGGGCGGGCTGGCGGAGGGAGGAGGGGGGGGGGGGTGGGGCTGGCCGGCGGTGGAATGGGAGGGGGCTGGTGTGAAGAGGAAGGGTAGTTTAGGTATATATATATATATATATATATATATATATATATATATATATATATATATATAATAAAATTATTAACGGCCATTTTGAACGGCTAATAGACGGTAGGGATCTTTTTGGTCACGCGGGCAATCTAAGGAGGTACAGACTGCTTAAGTTTTCTAAAAGGTCTTATTTTGCTAACGAGGCAAATCTAAGAAGGATTTAAATGCACTTTATCTTAATATGTTTAGTTAATCAAAATTTTCTTCTTGATATAGTATATTTTTATATTATAATCAGTTAATACCCTCAATTATTGTGGAGTTGCAAGTGGATACCCCCATAAAAGAAATGAGCTTTGCTATGCCTACAACCAAATTTTACAAACTCCCTACAACCGGACACGTGTCGGACTTCGATTGGAGAAGGGGAATAAATGGTGGGGCCGGGTGGAGCCCATGTAGCAGGGAGGTGAGATTGGTGGTGGGACCCGGTGGAACCCATGCGTAATGGGTGGGAGAGAATAGTTGTAAGAAGATTGTAAGAATTTGGTAGTAAACTTAGCATTTTACCAAATTGTCCCATATAACCAAATAATCGTTATATTGTGGGTCTTCCTCTTCCTACTATTCTCTTCCCCTCATCATTCACATCTGGACCCCCTCCGTTGACTCCGGCAGATTGTTGGAGGGTGCAGGAGCTGCTGGGACAGTACAGGACGGCGTTGGTGGAGCTGATTCAATTCCAAGCCCATCATTACCAACATCACCATTACTGGTTGCCAAACAATGGGAGAGGGGAAAAAAATAGAGGAGCGCCAAAGGGTGAGCTTGAGAGCGAGGAAGAAGAATTATGCGTTAGGGTTTTGGACTGCTTTGTGGAGGAAAAATGATAAGAAAAAAATGATGAGAAGGTTGTTGGTCAACTTCGTTAAGTTATCAAGTTGTCTAGTTAGTCTATGATATTAACTTGTCTAATATAAAAAATTAAGTTAAAAAATTTAAATAGTTAAAAAAATATTTAATTAAAAAATAAATAATAATAAATTATTATACCAAACGGCTTTGTTTAATAAAATAAAATAAAGTGGAGCATCCACGATGAGCAATCTCAAACCCTTGGTTAGTTTTTAGTTTTTGTTTCAACGCTGCTTCTAGAACCGCACGGATGGAGTCCTCCATTGAAAGGACGCGCCCGGAGCGAGGAGTAGGAGGAGCACGTTAGCACGGTCCATTCGTCCATCCGCTCCTCCATTGGAGGGACGTGTCTGGAGCTAGCGGAGGTAGGCCGGAGCGAATAGGAGGAGCACATTAGCACGGTCCATCCGCTCGGTCTATCCGAAGAAGCATTTTTGTTTTTTTGTTTTTTTCTCGATACAGCATTCCAGACTAGAGGCAGCATCAGGTAGAGGTGAGTATTCGATTCCAACAGGACCGAATAACCGAAAACTGAATTGGACCGAAACCGAATAAGCAAAACCAAAACCGAACTGAATTGGTCAATAAACCGAACCGAACCGAATTAAATCGGTTCTATTTTCGGTTTATTCAGTTTTTGGGTTTATTTGTATTTTTTTTTGTTAATATATATATATATATATATATATATATATATATATATATATATATATATATATAAACTAAATTTTCTTATTCGGTTTTCGGTTTTGGACCGAAACCAAAACCCAAAACCGAATAAGAAATCTTAGTATTTTCAAAATCGAAACCGAACCGATTTTTTTTAAAATCGAACCGAATCTCTTATACGGTTCGATTCGATTTTCGGTCCAAAATCGAATAATGCTCACCCCTAGCATTAGGTGCAGAAACGCAGGCCAGCACCTACGTAGTACCTCGCGGGTTCAGTTTTCCTACAACCTACAAAACACAATATTTCTTCCGAGAGATGACTTAGTAAAATGGCAGGTAGCACAAATTCTTAATAATAATAATAATAATAATATTACAACCATCATTTAAAACAAATTATTCAGCATGATATGGTGACTAACCAACACGAAGTCTGAATTGTCACCCATCATTTAACTGCTTATTACAGTCGTTCATTCAATAAAGCTAAAGGCCAACAAATCTTCGTCATGAACTAGTTTGCCAACTCGATTCCAGTCAATGGCTTCCCCGCGTGAAGCTGAAGAGCACAGTCACCAACAACCTGCCACATTGTGTTCAATGTTAGGATAAATGTCCTTAAATGTGTGGCATATCAAGATAGCAGTAAACCTGTAAACTAATTCGAAAACACGGAAAAAAAAATCAAGTATATATTAGCTTGATATGATCCAGCTGTGAGTACCAAGTTCCACAGCCTTGGATGGTAAACATAAACTTCTATTTTGAAGGGATCCATTCTGATCCTTAACGACACAAGGCTTACTGACACCATCATACTTCATTTCGTAACTTGACCATATCTGATCCTTATCGGATACTTGAAAAATCCGATACTTCAAGGATATGTATGTAATACACTTCTAGGTGAATACTAAATTTGATTGTGCACTTGTATCATATTTTTCTTTGTTTATTCATAAACTTTCCATTCTCTTACGAATGGAACAGCTTCTCATGTCCGACAATTTCATTATAATTATAGAGGAAAAAATTCGTGTTATAAATCTCTCATTTATTTTTATTATCTATCTTAAATAACTCATTCTGATGGAAGAAGGCTTGAATGAATTGAAGGGAAGGCTCCTATAAATGTCAAAGGTTTTGTCGCTCCAAGTCATCCTGACCAGAGACATCCTCACTCAAAGAAAAGGTAGGAGCAGAGAATGTGAGATTCGTGAGAATATAAGAAGGTGCACCATCTCTTTTTACAGGGAAAATAGTAAGGCGATTTGGGTATAATATATAAGGTAGGCTCTGCAAAAGGAGATCCGAATAGTTTCATTTCTTTGGGTAGAAGGAAAAGATTAGGATCAGGAGCAAACTCCTGCGGCTTTGGGGGACTACCTCAACAGTTTGTTGCTGAGGGAATGACTAGCAAATATCACTGTTGTCGATAATAACAAATGGAGCATTTCACAGCTATTAGCACCATGGTTTCTAACATACAGTTATGCATAGTGAGGCCTCTGAGATGGTCAAGAAGGCATAATGAAAGGCGTTACCAGGACAGTGTGTCTAGAGCGAGGTGGAGGATGCAGATGTGTCCATGTGAGGGAGGATCTCAGTTCATGTTTTGGCAACGGAAACTAAAAGACAAGTATAGAGTGTTTTTGCGTATTAGCCATGGATAGCTTTTGTTAATGGATTAGCATGGTCTTGACTCCTATTCTTAGTTGTGTTAGTTCCTGTTTAGTGAAATGTCGTGTGAAGGTTAACCTTCCACCCTTGTTTCTTCGAGAAGAAAGGAAGAGGAAAAAAGGCTGCTTCAGAAAGTTCATACTAGTTATTGGCAACCACTACATGTAAGAGTTAACATTTACCTACGTGATTAGATTAAGAGGTAGTTGGTAGTGCTTCACCTCAGTAGCATGAGTTTAACCTGTGGTATGTTGTCTGTATATAGTCTTCCTAATTTAAGAGAACTTAGATGGACGCTCCTTGGTTGCGTGGACAACTATGTGTGAAGATAGGAGGTCAACTAACCTTCTATGGTTGGTTCATGGAGAAATCTCTTAACCTTTTTTTATTTTTTGTTATTTGAGATAAATGGTGCTCTCTTAACTATTCCTATCGTGTTACAGAGTCCTAAAGCTGTGAGCATCTGGTAAGCAAATTTTGATTTTGAGTTCTTCTTAGTGAAGCCATCCATGGATGGGAAAATGTTAGCTATAGTTTGTCTTGACGGATCCAGATAAGTTAATCGTAAGTAATTGATTGTAATGGGCATACCTTAGCCATTTGTCTATAAGAATATTCAGTAACCCCAGCCACGTGAGGGGTGATCAAGACATTTGGAAACTTCAAAATTGGATCTTCGGGATCAAACGGTTCAGTCCAAGCAACATCAATCGCTAAGCCACCCAAATGACCTGATTCAAGGTGATGAAGAACAGATTCATAATCCAGAATTTTTCCTCGAGCAACATTTACCAGAAGGGAACCCTGCAAATGCATCAAAACAATTGTAGAAAAAGTTAAACTTGGATGAGAGGCTAATTACAATACATCTATCTGTTAACTAAGAATGTAGACTACATTGAAATTGCTAAAACATGAATAGCCAAAGGTGTTTCCTTCCAACAATGCGTCTTAACATGATATCACTTAATACATCTCAAAGGAAGTTTTTGTGGGCATGCAAAGTTCTAAGATTCCCATGGCAACGTTTCTGCAAAAGGTCTCTCAACTAAGCAGACCTACTACAAGATGCTG
The DNA here is from genome assembly GCA_029216955.1 of Iris pallida. Lineage (NCBI taxonomy): Eukaryota > Viridiplantae > Streptophyta > Magnoliopsida > Asparagales > Iridaceae > Iris > Iris pallida. Next base: position 10,991,289 of record JANAVB010040220.1, read on the forward strand.
ATACAGAAAGTCGCATTCACTCACCATTAATTGTAAGCCAGGGTATTGAATCCAATATCATACGGTCAATCGACGAGATGAGTTTGACCTCACATATATTGTAGATAGTAGCAGAAGCAGTTTAATAACATTATCTACAAGAATCATCCCAGTACATCAATTGCATACTGTATAAATGGGTCAAATTTTCTGCATTGTAAAGCCAAATAAAATAATTATAAATTTCAAAACGCTAGGGTTGTAAAGGTCTAATAGCAAATACATGTTAGAATCACTCTAATTTTCCAGTTGTAACTCTCCGTCTCTCCTCTTTATGGTCTCTGTTCGGACTGAAGTTTCATGGCACCAATGGCATTAGACTCGGATATGATAGTGTGTCCCAGTTAATTCAGCGTGAAATTCATTGGATCGGTTTTAAGCCAGTTTCCTGTCCTACGATAAAGGTTTTTATGACTTTCAAGTGATATAAATGTTGTACCGGCGATGAAAAAAACAACCACAGAAGATTTAACGTGATTCGGAGATTTCTCCTACATCCACGGCCACACAAAAGTTATTTTATTATTTCTGAGAGAGTTACAATTATAAGAGATTGAAGCCCTATTTATAACAAGAGATTAGGCAACCACCGACTTCAGTATATTTACAGAACTACCCCTACTAATTAATATGATCCAAACTCATCCTATTCTTGTGCAGATATGCATACAAAAATAAAAATTAAGGGGATGCCGCCGCTGAACCCCCACATTATGGACAAGGGGACATTAACCCCCTGCAACCCTCCTCAACTCAACGCCGAGTTGGATTGCAAATTTGAGGCTGGATGTAAAATAGGGAATTTGACAAGTTACTAGTTCCCTCATGAGATTTGAAATAATAAACTTAGTTCATTCACAGAATCTGTCTCAACAAACTTACTGGTTCTGTTTAGTACAAGAAATTCCCAGAAGGAATTTTCAGTCGGACATCTGTGATCTGTCTCCACTAATCCTGTATACAAAAAGCATACAAATAGGCCAACTGAAAGACATCACCAGTCAAAAACTTATTCTGTTATAGGAGGAGAGCATTCCTGATACAACTCTATCCAATATTGTACTTAAGAGAATAAAGTAAATACAGAAACTACGCAATAGCACTATTCTTAACACAGCCTAAAAGTGACTCTCACTACTAGCGAGAGTTTGCTAAGTTTAAAAGGAAGAAGAAAAAGAAGCTTCAACATACTGTGTGAGCTTTAATGCAACAATCCCCTCGGTTGCCCCGAAGATGCCGCGGTAAAGTAGATTTTAATGTAGTCCCCTCGGGTTGCCTCGGTCCAAGATGAATCATGAACTGATACCATATTATAACTTACAAAGACTAAGTTGTGATAATGTTGGAATACCGCATTGACGTGGTTTGAGTACATATATATAAAGGAGAACTAAGGATGGCAACGAGACGGGTAGGAGTTGGGGACCGTACCTCCCATCTCCGCCCTCCGAGTAGTGTTTGAATTCCCGTCTCCGTTTCCATCTCCGATCGGGTCCAATATTATCCCCATCCCCGGCCCCGGCCCGTTAAACCTTTCGGGGCTGGATTTTTCCGTCCCGTTAATAACTTTTTATGTACGTTATAAGCTTAAAAAACTGTTTTCATTAAAAAAAAAAATACAAAACAGGTTAATAAAACTTGGTTTTCATCAAAAAGATATATACTACTAGATAGATCATGAACTCATACCAATAGATTGCACATAAGGGTATATGCAATCGGGGTCGAGGATTTACTGGGACGGGGAGTATTGTACCCATACCGGGCCCAGAACCCGACCGAATTTTTTTTTTTAATCCTCATTCCCACCCCCTTCCCCGTTTTAAAATCCCCAAACCCGCCCCCATAGGAGGAAAAAGGTCCCATCGGATTCAGAAAAATTGACATCCCTAAGGAGAACATTCGTTGTACAACTCTATCCATAACAGAACTAGAGATAATAAAGCTAGAAACTATACAATGACTATTCTTAGCAATACATATGACACAATATACTATCCTCCCGCCGAAATAGAGAGAGAACATAATTGTGAAATTCTAGCAAGGCCACTTTGAGTGGTACAAAGAAATAGATAGATAAATCAATTGGCATTTCATAAAAGTGCTTGCAAATAGGCTCTCATAGTAGTATCATCCCACCCGGTACATATGCCACACTACTATCCTCCCACCCAACAAATGGAGAGATAACATGATTGTAAAATTCTAGCTAGGCCACCTTGAGTGGTAGAAAGAAAGAGAGAACTCAGTTGGTATGTTCACAAAAGTGCTTGCAAATAGGCTTTCCTAGTAAATTTTATTGCTAGTGGATCAATTTCAAAATGCTTTTTGTCAAAGGAAGATCAATATTGGACAGTGTTGCCTTGGGTCGTGAAGTGATTCATGATTGTAACTGAAGAAGTATTCTAGGAGCAGTCTTTAAGGTGGATTTGAAGAAAGTCTTTTGACACGGTCAATTGGGATTTTTTGCAAGAGGTGCTTCTTGCTAGGGGTTCTAGTCCCAAATGGAGATCTTGGGTGACTTCTTTTTTTACATGGTAGTTGTTCCTCAATCATAGTCAATTGAGTCAAGGAAAAGTTATTACCTTGTATGAGGGGGTTTATGACAAGGCGACCGACTCTCGCCTCTCCTTTTCGTCTTGGTCACTAATGTTTTATCAAGAATTCTTACGAAGGCCAAACATAATGGTTTTATATATGATCTCGGTATAACAGAGTTTCTTAACATACATTATGCAGATGACACCTTAGTATTTCACTATTTTGTAAACCCTCTTTGGATCGTTTGACAATTCTCAAATTTCTCTTTTAAATATATGAGACAGCTTCAGGATTGAAAGTAAACTATTCTAAAACTGAATTGCTCTTGATCAATGGATCTGATGAGTTACATGACTCATTGGTTTCTAGATTTAACTGTAAGAAAGGACGTTTTCCACTTCAATACTTGAAACTTCCTCTCGAACTTGACTCCCCCGACAAAATTGATAGGTTCCTATCATAAAGAAATTTGATAGAAGCCTATCATGTTGGAAAGGTAAATTACTTTCAAGGGTGCTAGGTTGTTTCTTATCAACTCAGTTTTATCATCTTTACCATGTTTTACATGTTTTTGGCTCCATGTTGGGTTGATATATAAAAAGAGCTTTTTTATGCAAACTGAAACGATATTGTCTCTTTTGTTTGTTATTGGCATTCTATTTGCAGAAGCACTAAGGAGGGAGACCTTGAAATAATTAACTTGAGGCAATTCTTTCAATCATGCCCTTTTGGGAAAATGGTCACGAGTTGTGATGAACTATGGGCCAAACAAAAGCAAATAATTACTGTAGCAAGTCTTTCAGGGATTTATATTCTCTTATGGTCTTTCTTTCTTCTGGAAGGGTGTTTTAAAGGGTGCTGACAAATTCAAAGAGGGAATTACTGTAAAGTGTGGTAATGGACCTACTATAAGACTATGGAAAAACAAATGGATTTTGATCATTTTTCCAATTTGTTCCAGCTTGCTACAAATCACAAGTCTTAGTTGCTAATCAGGGTGTTTGGGAGTCTTGTTTAAGCATTGGCATCCCTCTTTTAGACAAGTTATTACAAATGATCTTTCTTCTGAATTTTATAAGTTTATCTCTACCGTTTATTTATTTATTTCTTTGGATGGGGACATTACAAAATGGATTTGGACCTCCAATAGGAGCTACAATGTTAAAGCCATGTACTCTTACCTCAATTCTATTGGTGTAACTTGGAAGCATACCAATGTCATATGGAAGGCATCTCCTCGTCTTAAAATCAAATTTCGTTGGTGGCTTGTCTCGAAAGGAGAATTTAACAGTTGCAAAGAAGAGGTTTTTCCCCATACAACTTGTGTATTATTTGTGCAGCTGATGAGAAAAGTTGCTCTCATATATTCTTTGCTTGTCTAATTGCCAAATTGCTTTGGGGACAAATCATTAGTTGCTTCAATTTATCACGGTTTTACCAGACTATTAAACACAGTTGGGTTCATGGAAAAAAAATATTCAAAAGAAACATAGAACTTTGTGGGATTGTGAAGTTCTAAGACTCTTGTGGTGCATTTGGGATGAGATAAACCAAAAAACATGCAAAGACATATCTTCGAAGGAGAATGAACTTATTCAAAAGTTTCTCTCATTTACCTGTTTGGAATAGAGTTGCTCCTTCATCAAAAGGGACAAACAAATAAATGATACTTGGGAGCTGGGACTCCCTTACGATGATTTGAATGCTCCAAGATTTTAATATCAACACTACATCGCCTAATTGCTCAGGTGTGTTCATTCCATATGGATAACATTTTAGAACAAGATGTTTATGTAGATGATATTTTGTTCCATGTACTCTTTATACATTTGCTCCACTTTTAATAAAATTTGGCTGGGCCCCATCCTTTTTTCTCAAAAAATGAAAAATCAAATAAAAAGAGTTCAGTTCAGTTGGCATTAAATCGACCAAATATCAAAGTCTTGAATGTATTTTAATAGATTTACACATTTAAACCATATATATAACCTCCAATGAGATGGTGATTTATGTGGACACAAACATAGTTTCCTTGGATCCAGATTATTGTTACTTCATTAAGTACAGATTGTATTGTTCTAATGTCAGATTAGAAGTGTACTTGAACATTCAGATAATGCTAAAACATAAAGTTTGCAGTAAACTCAAGTTTCATGGGATCGGGTTTATCTACTAACCTTCCTCATAGAGGATAGAAACTTCCTATCCACAATGCCGGCCTGAAAGTTGCAAAAACTTAATGTGAGAAAAGTCATAAAAATTAGTAGAAATGACAATTTGTAGGCAGAAATACTCACTGTCTCATTGTTCAAGGACAAACAGGGAACAACTATGTCAGCCTCTGCAGCAAATTCATACATGTTTTCTGGACCCCCTTTCTTATCCACCAGTACATTAACCTCATCACTTTGGTCGCTTGAGTCTGGAGAAATAGTCAGCACAATGAAATAGGAACAAACGATTAGTTAATGTAGCCTCAATTGACATATGAAGAAGACAAATTTCAGGAATTCTGCATTTCTACCATACCATTATGTTTCACTCCATTCGAAGACCATATTCTTTTAGTTGCCAAAATTTTCACACCAAATGGGCGCAATCTTTTTGCAAGCTCTAACCCTATTGCTCCTAAACCCAGAATATAGACCTACACAAGAAGATACAGATTGACAATTCACAAGCAAGTTATGTATTTTCCTGTAATGTTTTCTGGAATATCACGAAAGATCCCAAACGAATTAAAGTCTCATAGTAGTGAAACATGCCAGTAACCTAGACTTTTACATAGTAAAACAAATTAAAGCTAGCTCTAGCACTAAGAAAGCATAGTTTCAAGATTTGCTGACAGGGAACACCAATCGTACCATGTAGACATCACCTGCAGAATGCAAATATTGAATTGAATTTTCTTTTTTGCAAATAGACAGAAACCGACGGTGGATAATCTCATACATGTTATCGGAAGTGTGATTCCTAGGTAGTAATTTTCTTTGTCGAACGAGCAAAACAGTATTAATCATGAAGTACTAGAAACAATATAAGGTTACTAAAATTCCATGAACTACACTGCGACATTCAGGACGATGGTGACCGAGCCTTCAACTGATTTAGATAGTATCTATAGGTGCTGAAAGAGGATAATCTTGGGCCAGTCCTCGTGTGTGCTTTGGGCATGATCTGGGTGCTATCTAATGGAGTTCCATGTGTGCATCAAGCTAAACAATTAATAAGATGCATTTAGTTTGGAAAAAGGTTTAAATAACTCTTAAAAGAAACATAGGTCATTGTGGAATAAAGTTGGAAATACATATATGCATGTACACCAAAACACACACACTCACTATGATGCCCCCATACACCATGAGACACAAGAACATAAATTATGGGCTTGGTTGACTGATGTGGACAAGATATAACATGGATATATATTTCCCTATCCATGTCATATTTTATCCACATCAGTCAACCTAGCCAGTAATTTTGCTACTGCATATCTCAATACTACCAAAACATTTTTGCTAAAATCTCTCACTAAATAAATGCAGTCAAATTATCAAACTATTCAACAATCATCTCGATGAGTGCAACCCACAAGGCATATGAAGTTTCTCTAAGGAGAAAACTTGCAAGCTACTGCAAAATAACAAACTAAATTGGACAAGTCCAAATAATTAGTGCTGAAGAGAGCACTAACCTCAGACTTCTTTAAACAAATGAAGCATTCAATTGAAATCTTCTTATTTTAACCTTTAAAACTCTTAGATCACTTGACGATGAATAACCTTGCTTCCTGTCAGATAATCAAGACCAAAATACTGACCCTTCTCTGAGACATAAACTTGATTACAGAAATATGTTTCCTGTTTGATTCAGCAGGTCAAACAAGTTATGCGGGCTTTATCCGGATTTAAAATGAAAGTAGATGCAAGGGAAAAAAAATTGCCCCTGGGTTTGTGTCAGCAAACCGGTGATGCAGTATACTTCTGACTTGCCAGGGAACTAGCAATACTTCCACTTTTCCCTTAGTTATCCTCTTGGCTAATTCTAGATTTATCCACCATCTTCTCTCTTGCAAACACTTGGAGTTCAAATTTACTAGGTCCACTCCTTCTGGAAACATTACCATTTAGAAGGCAACTTCTTTATATGTCTCCATAATTTTGGCAACCATACTATTTAAGGTTATTGTAAAACGTATCTAATTCTCGTACATTCATTCCAGTATTTCCAAGTATACAGGATAAATAATGATTCACAGCTAGAGTAGTTTAGGTGATTTGTGATTTATAATAATGAGTTCTGATTGAACCAAAACTATGAAAGAGCTACTTAGCATTTCAATAACACACACACATTCAAAATGGTAATTCATGATAATGCAGGACTTTAAGTGATCGTGTATAAGGTGAGGGAAAGCCTTTTGAGTATTGTATCTCAACTAACTCATCATCAACCTTATTAAGCCAACAACTATTAGTCTTTGTCTTTCTTACTTCTCATTTAATTTACTTCAATAAACTATTCTTGCAAGAAAAAGTCAAACTGCTCTGAGTTAAAGTAGACAGACCTAATATAACAGAGTCAGGTACGGTTAAGAACAAATATTATAAAGTTGAAAAACAAAAACAAACTTATTTTAGAAGGAAAAATGGAGATTGATCTTGTTGAAGTGAGAAGGAAATGCAGCAGTAAAGCCAAAATGAAGTTGGGATGTGGAGAAAGAGTTTCTGAAATTTCTCTTAAATGGAAATGGGGAACAATGTTACGAAATTATTAAGAAGGTCAGAATCATCATCTTGACGCTGATCTGAAACTCTTAACTGGATATGGAGTTTGATGTTGGTACTTGAGGGAGAGACTTGTAGCACTGAAGCCATATGGAAACGTAGACTAGTTGCTTAATTAAATTACTTGTGAGAAATTTAAAAAAAATGTAAAACTGTAGAGAAGATGAGCATAATGAGACTCAGATAAATTTGTTATCTGAGTCTGAAAGTGGATCAAACTGGCTCCAGAAAAAGGTGTGAGCATCCATCGGACTGATAATAAATCCAGAACTAATCGGAACAAATGTTTGCAAGTGAAGGGAGCGAGGCAGACAAATAGAGTTGGGGGATATTAATGTACACATCTCTTTGATTAAGAACATGCAAGGGACTCAACTAATACCCGAGTCTACAAGAGAGAGAGTAGGAGGAGGCTAATGTATAGGGTAGGCATTACGGAGTGAGAGAGGGAGAAAACTGAGAAAAACTGTACACTTTGAAGGGTTAATAGTTTAGTTGGCCTTCAAATGATTTGAATTCAACCTTTTTCTATTTCCTTCACCCTTGCAGTTACTTAACCTGGCAAAAGAAGAGCCAAGCACACCGCTTTCTTGCATTATAGTACTAGAAAGTGTAACCACTTAATTTTCCCTTTTCATAAATTTGACATACATACTTATTATTATAGGCCATTTTCAGAAGTTTTTAATGCCCATATACTTCAATGGCTGGTCTATCCAAGCACTAATAGCCGCACTGGGGTAATGTTAGGAAAGGTACAGTATCATAGTTCTGATTTCTGAATGCACCAAAGTTAATCGAGCTATCCACTTAGCATTTAACCTACAAGAATATTGTAAATGATAATTTATTATATTTCAAGAGTGCTGCATTCGATATTCCTAAATTTCCAAGTGCAATAATGATAAATGAGGTTTAGGACTGCATTAGCCTATCGCAACAAATGTTTAGGGAAGCACACCGAGCTTGCCATGTTATACGGAAATTTTTTGTGGTATAGCTTCGGCCAAACTCAGCAGAACCAACCTTATCAACCCAACTAATGTTAGGCTTTTCCTTTCTCATTTCTCTTTTAACCAAGCTTTCTAGCTACAAAAGGTGACCATCTCTTCATACCATATTTGATGAATTTAAGTTAACCAGAAGCAACAAAACATTAATAAAACAATAACAACAAAGCCTCTCTCTCAAATTTGTGGGGTCGGCTATTTGAATCATTTTCTCCCATTTAGCTCTATTAACGGGCATGTCCTCTATAACACTAACAAAAATCATATTCATTGTTATGGTCTCAATCCAGGTTCGTTTAGGCATGCCCCTAGTTCTAGCAGATCTTTCAACTAATATCTTATGGCTCCTCATAACTGGTGCATCTAGTGGTCTACACTTAAAAACAAAAACATGTCACTACTTAGGGAGCTCCAATGTGCTATACGTAATCTAATGTGCACCCCCGCGCCCCCTCGGATTTTGAATTTTTGGCATTAGTCAGTAGTCACTTGAGTTAACACATTTAAACAGGAGAGAGTCATGTTTTATTCAACTTCATTGAGGTCTATTTAACATGAAAATTAAGAACACCTATCAAGCAGATTTGTTAAGCTTGTGTTACCAGAATATTGCAGTAATCTTCTTTGATGGTTTTCTCCAATATCCTGGATCTCTATACATGTACCGAACGGACATTCTTATGAGAAATTCTACTTGATAATAGTACATATAAATCAATCACCTCAGCGAGCAAATAAACTTGAGGTACATTACATTCAATCTTGGAGAGGGTTAAACTCGGTATATATGTATATACTATATATGACTTAAACCTCCATGCCTTAACAGATTGTGAATAAAGATTTATAAAAATACGGAAAATTTCGTACAGAGCATAACATTTTAACGAATTCACGATGAAAGCACAAACTTTCGAAAAATTCTAAATATAGCACAAGAACGCCCATAGGAAGGGCGTTCTGCTTTAAAAAAAATAAAAAACAAAACAAAAAATCCCTTTTGTAGGGCATTTTATACTTAATAAATAAAAAATAAACACATAACGTACGTACTGCCCAAAAATTATAAAATATATAAAGTAAACACATAACGCCCTTCACATGGGCGTCTTCACTTAGCATATAAGTCCCTCCATACATATTTTTTTACATATAGGTCCCACCAAACTCCTTATGTTAAATTTTTATTATTTGTTATCCTTTTAACATTGTTTTTTGCATATAGGTCCCACCAAACACAACAAAATAAAGCTTGCCCTTACAAAAAAAATTGTCTTTTTTTTTTGCATTTTGTAGGACTTAACTTTGATGTATTTCATTATTGTTAATAACAAAAAAATGGGAAACGTCCATACTATGAAATTTTTTATTTTGGTATTTAAAAAAAATAGTGAAAACACTTTTGCTAAGGACGTTTTTCTTTAAATAATATTTTTATTTTTTCTTTCATTTTTATGGGAGAAATTAAAAAAAACGATAGAAAACGTGTAGAATTTTTTTTTTATATTACTCTTTTGAGGACGTTATGTATTTGAGAATAGATAAAAAATAAACTGTGGATCTCGTCAGCTTTGCACGTTTCAGAAGAAAAAAATTAACCGATAAAAAATGTCTGTTTCCCTTGTTTTTATTTTTTTTATTTCTCCCGTAAAGATGAAAGGAAAAAGAAAGATAAATAATTTAAAATATTATTTTAAGAAAAAATTGCCCTTAGCGAAGGTGTTTTCACTATTTTTTAAAATAGCAAAATAAAAATGTGTACGTTTTCAACCTTATTTTTATTTTTATTTTTATTAACAATAATGGAATACATCAAAGTTTGGAGGGGTCTATATGCAAAAAGTCCTACAATATGCAAATAAATAAAAAAAATTAAAACAGCTTTATTTTGTTGTTTTTGGAGGGAACTATATACAAAAAGCAATGTTAAACTAAAATTAATAATAAAAAAATAGCATAAGGAGTTTGGAGACACCTATATGTGAAAAAATATGTTTGGAGAGAGTTGTAAGAAAAAAAGTATGGAAAGACGCCCATGAGAAGGGCGTTATGTGTTTGATTTATATTTTTTAATTTTTTTGGCAAAGGTACTTTTCCAAAGGGTTTTATTTGTTTATTTTTTATTTATTAAGTATAAAACGTCCTATCGTAGGGCGTTTTTGTTTTTTTATTATTTTAACCAGAACGCCCATAGGAAGGGTGTTCTTGTGCTATATTTAGAATTTTTTAAAGTTTGTGCTTTCACTGCAAATTCGTTAAATTTTTATGCTCGGTACGAAAATTTCCGATAAAAGTAATAAGGTGCAAATTCTGGTTTGCAATTATCTACATTGTCTTCATAGAGGACAAAAAGAAAGTGAATTACTTATTTTCAACCAAATGCAAACCATCAACGCTCTGCTAGAATTTAACTAGTCCTACTACGTTCATCGCTACATCGATAAATGATAATCAAGTTGCACAAGGAATACAAACTAGAAGATGAGTTAATGACAAACAAGACACCCTATCTAATTTTAAGGTGAGGATGGAGCCAGTCTAAGGTTCTTGTTTATTGTTTAACATGTAGCCTCACCATCTTCAATAATTGACATTATCACCTAGTGTACCTAAAAAGCCTCCTCGCTGCTTAATATTTGAAAACCCGATCATGTATTTTATACTAATGTCCAATTCGTATTAATGAATTAATTGGGATGGTATTTTATAATGTTCTTATTCGTATTAGTCCAATAATATGTTTATGACATTTGGTATTAATATATGATGTTTTTGGATTATAAATGTGCTTATTATAATTTATTGTGTTTTTTAATAGTAAGTGTTGCGCCCCCTAGATGAAAATTTTGGTTACACCACTAATACAGGCAGTAATAATATAAGACATTAAGCACAAAACAGACATGTTACCCGACAAAGCATTGATATTGAGCAGTACTTCAACTAAGTGTTGGATAATGGACTAAGCAGTATAAATTCACCGGATTGTTCATTGTTTGAACTTGATTAATCTAGTTCCTCGGTGTCATGAACTCATAGTAAAGTTTGGAGCATATTTGCAAATGTTAATATTCAAAAGTATGTTTAAAACTAAAAGTCTAAAACCATGTAGGTTAATTCCCTTTACAAAGTATATACTTCGAAGTTCGAACAGTAAGCACCGATTTTCATATAGATTTACAAATTAATTAGAGGAGAGAGAAAAAAAAATTTTGAAAGATGGACATAGCAATATATATTGTGACAACTGGATAACCACATGTTTATCACAATACCATACCTAAAAGACATTGGATATAGCATATATTTAAAAGGTTTAGGCGTTTACCTATTGTTTCACCAACAAGGATGAATCAATTATTATAATTAGTCAGCAAGTATGTTTGAGATATCAAAAAGCTTAACGCTACACCACCCAAACAAGATGCTAGGTGAATAAGATTCATTACTATACATACATTGTAAAGAAAACTGGTCCTGATCCACAATCAAAACTGCAATAATACTTCACATAAAGCTAGTAAATATGCTAGAATAGCATATCTTAGCTACCAAAGAGAAGTAGAAAAGTAACCTACTGTTTTCCCAAATAAAGTTTCTCCAACTGGTGTTCCCAAGTCTTTCTGTTTCACAGCAATTTCCATCTCCTTCTGCAATGATTTGCATTTGAGATTCATTTTAGAGTACCAAAAAAAAGTTGGGAATACATATAAAAGAAAGAGTAGCTAGCTTACGGCATGATTAAAGCACTTAAAGAAAAATGATACAAATGTAACATTGAATGGATTGTAAGTATAACTACTCATATCCGTAGGTTATCCATTGTACTTGTATATTTTCATGGAAAGGAATTTATAGTCAAGGTCCGCAATATCGATGTCGGTAACGGAATCGGTTTTGGACCCCTTTTATGAGTATCAGTATCCGTAGTTTCAGATCGGAGTTCTTGATTTTAGAAATGCAATATATATATATATATATATATATATATATATATATATATATATATATATATAATTCAAAGCCTCCTGGCTCTATTGGTCAGTATTTGGAGACATAGCATCTTGGCTGGGTGGGTATAGATCCCATGGGGACGAGGATTATTCCTTTCAATTATGGTGGAAGCTCATTTCATTATATATATATATATATATATATATATATATATATATATATATATATATATATATATATATATATATATTTATTTATTTATTTATTTATTTATTTATTTATTTATTTATTATTATTATAGTTGCCCGTTAGTTTTCAATAGTACTGAATCGCGGCAGAAATGAGTGGATTCATGATAAGTTTCTCGTACTAAAAAAATGTTAATGATACAAGCCACCAATGAATTGTTACTTGATCATTTAAATCTATAGAGTCTAAGTAACTAAAAATTCAAAAGAGAATTTATGGAAGAGAATCAAATGAAACACTTACATAAAAATTCTCGTAGAATATTGTACATGCAAGATCATAAATTAGTAGTAACTCCATCCAATCTCCAAAAAAAGTCCCAATTGTTAAGCATATTTCATCTAAACGATAAATGAAACAATGAATTAAAATAGAAATTAAATGGGGCTTATCCCCTTCTCAATTATATTTAGGATTAGTAATATGCGTAGGAGTGTTAGTGAACCGAATTATTCGTGAGTCGGTCGAGATCAGCTCGACTCACCGAAAGGATCGTGAGCCAAGTTTTTTAGCTCGAGCAGACAAGCTTGAGACTAAGAATAGGCTCGTTAGGTGAACAAATCCAAGCACGAGCTTTAGAGGTATTTAGCTCGCGAGTCGGCACATTTTTATTATATATCTATATTAAAGAAATATCTTTCACATTTCCAATTTGTTATCAAGTTAATATAAACACTTTCAAATTTGATATTAAGATTACCAAGCTAGATTTTTCATTGAACAAAGTTCATAATCTCATAAACAAAGTCAATATTAGGATTAAGTTTGTAAATAATACAAGTTCATCAAGCTTTCTAATTTAAAAGTCGATTTGCGAGGTGCACTCGAGCTCGCAAATATTGTAGAGACCCGAACTAGAGCTCAATTTTTGGCTCTCGTCTTGAAGCTCGAACTAAACTCAACCTTTATTTTTCCTAATAGAGCCGAGCTCGAGCGTCGGGGGTGCTCGACTTTGACATATTTATCGTTATTTGGTCCACTACTTCTTTATATACGACAGTGTTCTAAAAATCGGCCTAGGCGGCCGCCTAGGCGCTAGGCGGCCGCCTGCCGCACCGAAAATTCCCAAATCGGCCCCTGTTCGGCCAAATCGGCCCCTGTTCGGCATGTTCGGCCAAAGCGGAAAATTCAAAATTTTGAATTTTGAATTTTGAAATTTCTGAAATTTGAAATTTCAGTTTTTAAAATTCAAAAAAAAATCAGATTCTAAAAAAATAATAATAATAAATCATTAAATTTAATAATAAATAAATAAAAATTCAAATTTCAAAAAAATTCAAAAAAAAAATATCAAAAATTTTCAAAAGTCAAAACCCAAAACTTCAAAAAAAAAAAAAAAAAAAAAATCTGTGCGGCCGCCTAGGCGGCTTAGGCGCTAGGCGCCCCTTTGCCGCACCGAATCCGCCTACCGAAATTTACAACACTGATATACGAAAGCGCCTTCCATTCCATTAGATAAAGAAGCAATCCCATACCTACCATTCCCTTGACTCCTTGGGTAATTGACATTTGATCCCATCCGCTTAGATTGATCCCCTTACCGCAAAGCTTAGATCGGTATCCAAAATAGATATCGTTGTTCATTTTACTTGTTTATAAACAAAGTAAATACCCCTGCAGTAGATAGTTTTGAATATACTTTTTTTTCTTTTCTTTTGCATGTTTCTCCTTTTCTTTTAACTTTTTTTCTTTATTGAATTGATCAGGAAAGGGAACACTATGCCAGTATTATATATGATATAACAATATGATACTTATCGGCAACCAACACATCAGCAGATACTGTGAACCTTTCTTATAGGTCCACCAATAGTACGAAGTCCTATTTCATCTAATGAATTGGCAAGAACACATTAGATATCCTTAAGCACATCTAAGTTTTCGGAATAATATCGTGCAAGTAATATCTATTCTTCTCATTGAACTATTATTGCACGGAATAAAAGAGGAAACAAAATTTTCGCAATTATACAGGCCAAATAATTTTGCCGATATTAAGACTTTCCCAGGACATTATATATATATATATATATATATATATATATATATATATATACACACACACACACACTAAAAGCAATCTTGCAAACAAAATAATAGAAAGATTTAGAAATACTATATGAAAATTTGTAGGAGACCCCCCTCCCCCCCCACCCACCCCAAACAAACACACACCCCTACCACAATGATAACCTGTAAATGAATCCTGTTGGTATTACTTTCTAAAAGCTAGGTCCCCGATGTTAGCATGTCCATAAACTCCATCAATTCAGCCCACAGTGGTGACACATGAGTTTAAAAAGACAAAAGTACCCCATACATCAATAAATAGTCAATTATATACTTATTAGGAATAAGGAGAAATTACATAAAACACCCGTAACATTTCACTTTATTCCAGGAAACACCGTTACCCTTCCATTTTTTTTTCCTAATGATGCCCTTATGTTTCCTACTGCATTGAATTTTCATTAGGTTTTAAAATTTTAGAGTTAATGAGAGTCCACGTGACAAAATATGTAGACTTTCGATATTCCCCTTCACTCAAAATAATCAAAGCGCTTGGAAAAATTTAGAGTGAAAAATATGCATGGTAATTTTAGTTTCATGTGCAGAAAACTTTACAGATAAACAATCCAACATGGCTTGGGTGTCAGTATATGGTGTTTCATAGGCAGTATAATATCAGGCTTTTACTCTCTTTTTGTTCTGAAAGAAATGGAAATTGGTAGTGGCTCTGATGAACACACTTGAAATTCAGTCTCTCCACGGGTTCCCAGTTTCACATATAATGTTAAGGATATAGTGACGTACTTGCTTTTTAAGAAGCCCCAACATCAAGTAAATTGCCATTTCTGCACATGATGTAGCATTCCCCGTGGTACTTCCAGGAATCCTTGCAACAATAATGTTATGTCGGGTAGCGGCATCAATGTCAACACCTATATGAAGACGAAGTGATAAATGAATCAAAAAGAACAAATAAATGCATGATAAAACATCAAGTGAGAAAAACAAAGCGAGTACAGTGAGAGGTTGTTCAATGCAAGAAACATGATAACTGAAAGAATGTAGAATAAATATAAAGCTGACCTTCTAGACCTACACCATACTGCATAATGAGCTTCATCTGGACTGCCTTAGCAATTAAATCTGCGTCTAGGCGGCACGCCTTAACAACACATAAGTCGTACTTGCCAATGACATTAGGCACCTCCTCATGAGCTACATCATCTACCTGTGAATGATATGTACAAGCTAGCTAGCAATCACCTTTCAATCAATAATCCAGTAAAAGAACGTGCATCGCTACTTCTTCAAGTGCATTAGTTAGAGAAAGATAACAAGCTGCAAAGAATCTAAAGATCTGTAAATGAAATTGTGCTAATTTATTGACATTATCACAAGTGAAACAATTACTGTCCAGATGCATGCCAAGGGAAATATTTGAGTCTGGTGATTTTTCATCTTAACCACACAGAGTGCATATCGGGATCAAAACAATATGTATTAGCAGAATAAGATGTGGGAACATGTTTTTGCTCAAAATAATTAGACAAGAGGAATTTGGCAGCAAGAGAACTGAGATCTTAGCTTACGAATACCTCTTAATAGGAAACATGGCACCACAAAAGTAAACATGGCATCACATAAACTTTACTACTTATTCGAAAATGTGCATATCCGTATCGTGTATGTATCTTATCCGTCCATAGTCGTGCAACATAGGTGTTCTCTAATGCTAGAGAAGAGATGGCCCGTCTCGGAGTAGAATGGAAGACTAGGTTACACGCAGTTGACCCCAAATATGGGGTAAAGGCTTTCTTATTAGCTAGTGGGACGCATAAATATGTTAACCATGAAAGCGTCCTATTAGTGACAAATCAAAGCTACAATTTGTGCAAGATTCCAAAAAAGTTATCCTACTCCAAATATCCATATGTTACAAATGCGGGTATATATCATGTACGTAATAAGAAACCTAAATCCATTAGAATGCTAAACTCATAGAAGCGTAAATGATGTAGATATATGAAGTTTGCAGCATAACATACCTGAATATATGGGTAGCTCTGAAGATACTCCCGTGTGTAAGTCTGAGAAGCAACGAAACTATACCCACAGAAGAGCACACGAGTGACATGATTACCGCTATTTTCTGCCATTCCCCCAACCCTTCTAGAGTAATCTGCTCTGGACATTGTCAAAATAAAAAAGCTTCATCAGAGAACGGCTCTTAAGGAGCGCAATATCGTATCTAATGTCACCGAAAGAAAAGGGTCTGAGAATATCCTCCACGATGATTTGACTAACATTACCGTTCTCGATTGTTCAAGATATGTGGAAACACGAGGTTACGGCTTCCAAAGACACCGGTAGAGAATGCGAGATTAGAAGCATAAACTTCATTATTTTTATGTCTGACAATACGAGGTGCCAAAACACTAATCGCGACATGGCCCACGACTGACACCAAGTTGTTGTTGTTCGTAGCACATCTCCACACATAAAATATCAATGCTTATGATATCGTAAATTGATGCCAACCAAAGAAGTATTCATAAGTTTCTCGGTCTATGTTGCACGGACACGGATACGACACAACACGATAAGGGCATGGCGAAGCGGAAACGGAACCTATCTTAGCGTATCCTAGTGTATTTTGGAGTGAACGCGGTGTGTCCAGTACGTGTCGGACACGATCCAAATTTTTGGAGCGTTCGTGCTTCCTATTTTCTCAGGTGATCCAAGGTTCCGACAACGACAACCATGCTCGGGGCCGGAATAATCGAGACAACAAGAACAAGTACACAAATACTTGAACAAAATTCAAGAAATCAAGGGGGTTCAAGCAAATTATACACTCTTAAGTCCAACCACAGAATTCCTTCCTCACTTAACATGGCAAAGGACTCATTTGCAAGCGTTCCAGGTTTGCAGGGACTGATAGCAAAACAACAGTAATTAAGTTCGTTGAGATTAAAGAACAGGGGCTAATCTGAAGTAAAAAAAGTAATAATAAGAAACCCTAAAAGGAAAAAAAAAAATTTCACCTCGGTCTAGAAGGAATCGAGGAGAAGAGAAAGAGAGGAGCCGAAGAGAAGAATAGGAGATCCGGCGTGCGGACCTCAGTGCAATTCCGGCCATTTTGGAGGGCCTGTCTGCTAATTTATATAACCATGGTATGATTGGTCTCTCTTTGGAGAGGTAGAGGCGTAGAGCAACTTGCGGGAGAGTAGGTGGAATAACAACAAAGAGGGCCCACGAATAATATTCACCTTGCAAAACACTAGATGGAGAATATAAAAATAAAGTAAAGAGTAAGAAAATATAACACAAATTAATAAAGCATCTCAAAAAAAATTAATAAAGACCAATTAATTATTTACTGAAATAAAGATTACTTATAATACTAGTAACTTGCAAGCACGTAGGTAAAAAAAAAATTAATTACAATTTGTTATAAATGATGATGTCACGCAAAATCAAACCCATCCAGTGAACTAAAACGTCTTCCACTTTAATCACATGAATTAGAGATGTTTGACTATAATTAGATAATATTAGGTGGTTAAGTGATTAGTTAGAATTTATTTACTTTTTTAAAATTCTAATTAGTTGTATATATATAAGACTTAGATGGTGTCAGCCCCTGTTTTTCAAATTTAATTTAATTAGTGTTAATTAGTTGCTAATGACCTATTTAGCTTTAAAATAATTTATTATGATTTTTAGGAATTTTTCTAAAAATTTTAAATAATTTTTAAATAGTTTTTAAGTCAAATTATATCATTTGTAATTAACTGAATTATTTTAATATCGTTTTGTAATATTTAAATTTATTTTTATATCGTTTTGCAAATAAATTAATTGTTTTAATAGAAGTTTGCAAATAATATTTGCAAACTGTTTGGACGGTGCGCTTTTATGCAATATTCAAATCTTCAGGGGACTATCTGCAAAACCCTAAACCTAACTGCCCCCGACGACCGTGCGCTGTCGTCGTCTCCGGCGACCATCACCGTAACCCTAACCCTAATCCTAATTCGAACCCTAATTCCACCGCCCTAAAGTCCTATAAAACTACCCCGACCCCCGAAACCCTAACCCTACTTCGTTTCGACCCCCACGACCACCGTCTCCCCCATTTCCAGTTCATCGTTGTGACGCCCCGATCCGGAAAATCGCTCGTCCTCGCTAGATTTTACCCGAATCATCGTCCTCGCTGGGACGTGATGCCGCACGAGCCTGGAGTTGCGCTCATGCAAGGCAAGATAACAGTTCACATAGTGATCATCTCAAAGTCGTAACATAAGCAGCGAAAGGAAACAAAGAATACAATAAGAATCTCTTTTATTCATAATAAACTGAAGGTTACAAAGGCTCTGAATAGCCCAACTTAATATGCCAATTGGCTACAACGCTCATGATCTCTCTAGCTCACAAAGGATTACATTGCTCCATACATTATGCATATTTATAGCCACAAAGTAGTTTTCGACCGAACATCTCCATGTCGCAAGTCCGAACGCCTATGCGGTAGCTCCTCTTGAACGCCAAGGACTCCATGCCTCGGCACGTCCAAGCCAAGCCCCGCCCCAAGCCGAACATACCTGAACCTGCACGTAACTAGTGGGGGATTAGTGCTTTCGTCCTCGCTTCGCACTGATCAAGACCTGCTCGCACCCAAACCAAACACTAAATATCTTTAGTGAAACATGCATCATTATTTGGTGATCTTTCTACTTAGCCTTAGGATCAGTTTCATGGCAATCTTCATATATAGCAACTTATCATAAATGTGTCCCATACCGTGTTTCTGCAGCAGATACAGTTAGCCATAATATGAACATAACATAGTATTTCGTGCTCATCTCCATTCCTCTTTGCCTAGACTGTCCTGGTTAGAACTTACATAAGCAATCATACGATTCGTACAACCAACCAATCATAACCGTAAACATATGCATAAGGATGGCAGGCCCTGCGCCTGCACCCAACTCTCATCTCAGCCCACCGGCCCTAACTATATGAAGGTCACGGTGTTTCGTACCGTAATGGACTTGGCATCTCTTATGTGTAAGCCTACGATCACTTCGATACGGGTTGCTAGCCCAATATCCGAAGGATCCCAAACTTACGGATATCATAGCTTATCACAGCACTGGACAGTCGTAATCCGTCCGAATGATGTGCACCATAAATACCACACATAATTTCCTCCTAGGCCGAACGGTCCCGGTGCCCCGGCGTAACCGTCCGAGGGAAGCCGCACCCGTGCATGGGCCATCCGAGTCCATTGACCATGCAATACGCGCCATAGCATACAAATTCATATCGTTCCAACCAATCCTCCGTTCCATAAATATAGTCTCGTACCATAAACATATTCGCGTCTCATAAACATAATCCACCATCCATATGGGGAGCTCCGTCGGCATTATGCCCCAACACATCCATATTGATGCACGACGCCCAACAGCTTAGTCATCTCATACTCATATTCAACGCGTACCATTCGTAAGTCATTCTCAACGCCTAGTTCCGTAGTTACTTAGTTATCCCTTAGCTTCCGTGCACGAGGGCACGCTCAGTGCCGTAATCAATGTTCTACGCCTAGTGTTTAATGTTCTCGGAGGCGTGCACGTAATGCACATCTCGATATTGTCCTTCAATGTTCTACCATCACCGACCTACCGCTACTCATACACTTGATGCACGTCGCTTCAATTGTTCGATTGTTCAATGTTCTATCTTAGTGTTCGACACATACTTGGGCCTTTCGTCGCCGAGCCACGCTCGCTAACTCGATAACACCTTACGCATACCATGATATATTTTATTAGACGTGAAGGAATAGGGAGAGAGAGTCAAGAACCCGCCCACCTTAAGTCGATACGCCTTGCCGTTTCGTCGAGTTGAAGCGGCTCGCTTCTATAACTTGGTCGCATAGCTAACTCTCGGACTTAGCCATACCTTTGAACTACTCGGTTGATTTGGCCTATCGCACCCATGCCACGATCCGTAATCCAACATAAAGGCATAGCCTGCACACCAGATCAACTAATATCAACACTTGCTCAAACGGGACTTATCCTTTGCATCGATTCGATTCATAGATTCCAATCGACTCAAAGCTTACCTTTGGCCAACGTAACTCTCGCATCGATTCGCACCGATACCTCATCGGGTCAACGCAACTCTTCGAGTCAACGACTCATCATAATGCACCGTGCGGAGCGGGACATTACATAATATACCACTCAAAACAAGGTTCGTCCTCGAACCGAAACCAACACTTAAATCCGAGTGTCTAGCTAGATCGTTTCACGATCTCGTGCTACTATCGTTGGAATCATACAACTTAGTTTGGATCATACACATATTTTAGGCGTCCCACCAATATATGCATTTCAGCCAAGCTTAGTTGTAGGATATCGGGACAACTAACAAGCTCAACTTACATCCTCAAGCACCAATCAGTCCATACTCGATTTAGTCATATCTTAGCGCCTACTCCCAAATACCTCTCGTATGCATCATCCCATAACATGCGATCCTCTTCCATACATCTCTGCACATAACTTGATTCAAACCCGTAACTTCGATCTCATAAGTTTCTTCGACGGCCATCTAACGCATGCATTGCATTAAGTCGTTGCGCATCCGATCGCAACAATTCTTCGCAATGCCTACTCGCCCAATCGTTTCCTATCTCTCACATAACTCAAGTCTTTCATCCCGTCATTCATAACATTTGGCCTTAGAGACATGGACTAAGTCCAACATGTCCAAATTCCTTTGCCCATAATCCGTACTAAGTCTCGTACACAACTATCCCAACATGACCCACGTTCTCGAACTGCCTACGCATCGCGTCTGGGGCTACCCCCGCTAGGTAACTTATCCAGACATCATGCTTAATCTCTCCCGACACAAGAGGTCAACTTGAGTCTACGATGCTCAAAGGCAACAATTTTTTCGACCCAAGGTCTCTTACGATACGCTCATCCCCGATTCTCGACCGAGTACGACTCCTTACTCAATTCTCAAATCAATACCGACCCGTTCGTTTCGTAATATCGACGGTGCACTCAACACACATAGCCTAACCGTTACTCAAACCGGTCTACGACACAACTCTTAGGGTCGTTCTATTATTTGTCGCTCTCGCGCATTGCAGAATCCTTGCAATCGCCTTACCGCATCACTATACTAGGCGCGTTCCTCAATATCTACTCGATCCTCGTCCAACCAAGTCTGTTTACGCACTCGTTCGATCGACCATCACTTTTTTGGCCATATTGATCTAGTCGAAGGCTACTCGCTAACTTCCGAAATACGATACTCACTCGCTTAGACTTATTCTCAACATGCACTACATCATTCCTCCTCGATAAAATTTCTTACGTGACTTCTTCAGGGTCATCCTATGGGACTTCAATATTCATTTGATTTGGCGGTCAAGTCTTCTAGGGTCATCTGCCCCGAAACTACGCTCGATAATTGAAGATCATCAACGAGGGACAGTTACAACGAACCATGCTATATCCTATCACGGAGCCAAATCAATTCCCGACAATTCGTACGAGACTTTTATCCTATCCGACGTAACTCATCAATCCATAGTTTATCTATCCCTGCGCAACTGATGCGCCGTTAACTATTCGAATCACTTATGCATATTGCATGCCGTTACTACTCGAATCACTCATATACTACCGTCGACTATCCTTGCCAGTCGTATGACATCTACTCGCCTCAAGTCCGAGTTTACCTGTCCGTGATCATAGCTCGACACATTCCGTACTCATCAAAACCATCCTCGAATAACTTTCGTATCAAACCACAAGTCTAATCCGATTTTGTCACACCTTGCAAGTTTGATCATCCCCACTGTATGAATCACCATACCAGCGCTCACGCGGAATGATCGCCCTGATTTGGCGTGACACATGTGCGATGCTAGAGTGTGTGCGATGCTGGAGTTGCACTCGCATAAGACAAGAATGTCAACATTGTGGTTATCCTCGAAACAATCAAGCACTTTCGTTTTCTTTCGAGTAACATCCATCGACTCTCAAATTCTCCGAAGCATTCCTACCGTTATCATCCAAACTGCCATAACTTAACTTGCATCCTATTCATCCAACGACAGTGCTCAACATAATTTTCGTTCATTCGATCAGAGTATCCCCGAGTTATTGCATATCGTCTTTGATACGCCTCAATACCATCGTCGATATGCATAACTTGAACATCTTTCTCTCTCATAAGCTCAAACTCGTTGCAATCACTGCCATTTTTCGAACTCGAATACGAATCAATTCTCATGTACCAAAATCCATTCTGTTGTAACTAACTACCATCATCGGGACACGATTTCCAATTCATATATTCATTCTCATATCCCTAACTTGCACTTCCCGATCGTGCTACCGACTCATTGCGCTAACTCAAATTCGTTCGCACGATTTTCTCGTACCTACTCAACTCGTTCCGAACAAGTTTCGTACTAACTCAATGTAAATTCAACCGGCCGACTATTTTTTCGATGCAACATTCCTTCGTTATGCTCAGCCTATCGTTCGACTTACACTTAAGGACTCCTCGTCCGACGTATCATCCATAGGTACGACTTCACGCATAATCGCCCAACTCAATTCATCAAGGCATACTTGCATCGACTTCCATCAAGTCATTCCCTGTCACGCCCCAGAACCAGAATACTGGAGAGCGGGGGCCGACATAGCCAGCTACGTATATTGAAATGAAAACCACCTCGATATACGGTCACGGCTGTCTAGAAATATGAGGGTTTACTACAAGCCAACAGTCTCTTAAGGTCAAGCCTACTGTCTCAATCTCAAGCAAATAATATAATCACAAGATGTTTGACCACCAAATATACAATAAAAGGCGTCCCAAATATTACATATCAGCTGATCATGAAGCTAGTCGTACAAAATACTAGGACTAGCAAGAGTTAAGTCATACATGATCAATCCTAGGATTTGTTAATCATGTTTACAGCCCGTAGGCAGACAATAAGTAAAAGTGCATCGAGCTAACAGGTGCTCGTCGGCTAAACGCCTCAAAAGAATAATTTTTACAATAGAGTGAACGAAACAAAATAGAAAACCCACTCGTAGCCCGGGTTCCTTCTAGTCGCCACCATCGGGCTGGAGGTTCGGTAGATCCTCGGGTGCTGCTCCGAAATCTGGCCACACAAAACCAGCTGGGTCAAACCCCAGAAAGAGCAAGTGCCACAAAGGAGGCCACAAAATAAGAACAAAAGCCAGCATATCAGAACATAAGAAAATAATTACATAATAAAGACAATTATTAAGGAGAAACCTGGTAGGTGATATACGATGAGATAACCATGGAACTCTTCAGATAACCAGGTTACAACCCGTAAACCAAACAAGGACCGGGGTTGTAACCCTTCGTCTGAACGGAACTTGGTTTCTCCCACCATTTATCGGCAAGATAAAATACAAGAAATCAGGACCTGCAATTAATCATGATTAAGGTAAAGCACGAGTAATCATGTCATGTCATAACCTTGTACAGGATCAGGGCAAGACAAGCGGGACTAGACTCCATCCAATCAATCACGGCCAAGCAAGTACTACGGCTTACTACTTAACTAACTAGGGTTATCACAAGCCTAATTACTAACAAGATGCAAGTGAGAATTTCTCAGTCCCAAGCCCTGCAGACTATCCAGTTATCCTTCTGCGGGTTGAGAGTATAGGTGGGTACATCGCCCGGAAGACAAATGTACCCTTAGGTGACTTAGAGGGTGCAACACACGACGGTGTGCTGGAAATGTGCTCTACTCGTCGGCAAGCTACAAGTCCAATTAAAGCGCCCAGATAACGAGATTGCCTGTGACTGGAAATTCTCTATGAACTACACTTTGATCTAGTCATTAGCTTGATCCATATTCAGTGTGAATCCCTGACCGTGGGAACCAGGGAGTCACGTCCTAGACATGATGCAAGACAAGACAAGTGGATTGCACAAGCAAGCAAGCAGGAACACCCACGGTGTTAAGTTGATTATACAAGTCAAGTTAGCCGTCGCAACAGCATCAAGTCAAGTCAGGATTACAAGTTACAA
The DNA here is from genome assembly GCA_029216955.1 of Iris pallida. Classification (NCBI taxonomy): domain Eukaryota; kingdom Viridiplantae; phylum Streptophyta; class Magnoliopsida; order Asparagales; family Iridaceae; genus Iris; species Iris pallida. Next base: position 11,015,998 of record JANAVB010040220.1, read on the forward strand.
GTCAAGTCAGGTACAAGTCAAGAGTGCGCCGCCACGGGCCACTATCAAGTTATCAAGTATCAAGATTAATCATGTCAGGGTACTTGTCAGGAGTGCGCCACGACGGGCCACTATCAGGTCAGGTTGGTCATGTCAGGAGTGCACCACTACGGGTCACTGTCGTGTTATGCTAGTTCCTTGTCATACCATGCCATGTACAATAGTCATTCCAAACATGTTAAGTAAAATCAAGTTCATGACAAAAGGCGTAAGGATATAAAATGGACGTAAAATATCTAATAAAATATCAATATATAGGGCTATAGAAGAGCCAAGCTTAGAGAAATAAAACCAAAACTCCAAGAGCCAATAGATTGCGCAAGGGGTCAGGGGGTTGGATTGCGCAGGTGTCAGCTGCGCAGGGTGCCAAGTGCACAGGGGCAGATGGCGCATGGGTCAGATTGCGCATGAACAGACTGCACAGCAGTGAACTGCGCAGGGGTGGATTGCGCATGAGCAGACTGCACAGGGGTGGATTGTGCATGAGCAGACTGCGCAGGAGTGAACTGCGCAGGGTGAAGTGCGCAGGAATGGTTGGCGCATGGGGCTGAGCGCAGTTCACCATAGGGCAAGCTGCGCGGTCGGTACTGCGCTAAAGAGCGCAGGCTGAGAGGGGCTGCGCAGTCCAGCACTGCGCTAAAGAACGCAGGCTGCAGGCTGCTACTCCCGGCCGAGAAGAACACCAAGAACACCAAGAATTCAAATTTTCATATCTTTGTCAAATCAAAGCCAAATCTAGATTTTCAAAGTTCTAACTCGAGTAAAATTGAATTCTCTTCCACATGGAAGCATCAAAACCCACAAAAATCTAACCAAAATAGATCAAAACCATATAAATCCGAAAATAAAGAAACTTAGATCTAGTACAATAGAGACTCCAAATCACAAAATGTCAAGTTCTAATGTTAATCTCCATGGCCTAATCTAGCTAATGGACAAATAAAAAGTTGTTCTCATGTGGTGGCAAGGTGCACTTGCCTATGGGGGTTGGTGTTGTGTAGAGGAAGGAAGAAGAAGAAGATGGAGAAATAAATGAGAGAATTATGGAGGAGAGAGAAAAGTAGGTGGAGTTTTAATGAGGGTGGGTTGTGTTGTGTTGAGGGTGGAGTGTAGGCTAAGGTGTTCCATCCATGTTAAACCAAACCAATTCTCCTCCACAAAATAAACCAAGCCAGGTAAAACCCAATTACACGAAAACCCAAAATCTGCAAGTCAAGCCAATTACAAGTACAGGCCAAAATCCGAGAAAATAAATACAGGTCTGAAATACATGCAAGCTTGACAAAATACGTATTCAGAATATGGGTGTTACATTCCCACTAGAGTCTCGGTACTACTTCGTCCGTTGAGGACAAACATATCGTAACAACATAATCATCTCGACAAAATCTATCGCAAGTTACTAACCGGCTTAACATAGCTATCGCTAAGTGGTATTCCATATACCACTCAGGAATCGAGCCTATCTTTATCGATACAATACTTCGCTACACTGATCGCACAAGTGGTATTGCATATACCACTCGAAATTGAGTCATTACTCGATATCACATTCCGTATAGGTCCGACATCTATTTTTCAATCAACTATCCCGTATGGCGATCCTTCCGATCCCAGCTCTAGCGTTCGCTCAAGTTTGACACGCATTCACTCTAACCATATCTTGGCAATCATATCGATCACACCTGCAACATTCGCTTATTCACGTCTCAACGCGACATACGGCCAACATAAACGTTCGCCTACTCAACTCGACTTAGCGACAAACTCGACTCGTTACTATCGTATCCGCGATCTTCCAATCTCACTCGTTGCACTCGTGCAACAACTCATTCTCGATACTCAAGGTCTTTACTCAATCCCGTGCAACATATCGCTATCCATCCGCATAGTCATGCAACACGCATCATACCATATCGACTCGTTGTACCGATGCAACGAACGATTCACGACTTGCTGTACTCCGTGCAACCAACAACACATAACCATTCGTATAGCAACATAGCATGCATCACCTCACATATCGACCCGTTGCACTTCGTGCAACCAACAACACATATCTTCTCGTACTTCGTACGACCAACAATACATAACTCCTCGCATTTCGTGCGACTAACAACACATAACTTCTCGTATTTTGTGCGATCAACAGTACGCATATCATTGCACTTCATGCAACCAATATCACCATATTCATTGTACTTCGTGCAATCAATGACTCACAACTTTCTTGCACTTCGGGAAACCATAATCTCATAACCCGTTGCACTTCATGCAACCATGTCACGACCTGCAACCCAAATTGTTGGGCCAGGCCGAGTCATGCCCAGCCTACGTTTGAGATAAAACGTAGTAAGCTGTTCTAAAGACAACAGGATAAAACTAAATGTGCTAACAGTTCTATAAGTGAATAAAAGTCATAAATGCTCCAAACACAAAAGTCGTCTCATATAGTATAATGTCCAAAGTACAAGTCTGAAATGTAAAACTGGATACATGTCCAGTTACAAAACACGTAGTCTAATACATGACTACTCTCAAAAGTCTAAAGCAAAAAGACAACTAGGCGAGGTTCTCCGCAGGAACATCCTCGTAAAGCAAAGCCGGGTCCTCGGCAGCATCTCCATAATATGTGTCGCAGAGTAACTCTTCCTCAGTAAGGACACCTACAACGTTATTCTGTCAGGACGGGAGCAAGTACTGATTCTAGCAAACTAAATATACGAAGCATGAACAAGAATGTAATAAACTGGAATCATGGCATATCATGGTTTAATTGGTTATTTTTATAAATAACCACATGTAGTTTAAAAGTTTAAAACTGTAGCATGTACGTGAATCGGTCAATAGGTGAACAGGATGTACTGTAGTACATATCAAGTTTTCTGGTATGCACATACGTGCACGAACGGCATCGGTGTATATCCATACACAAATGCGATATCAGAACATACGGCAAGGTCACATATAGAATGTCACCGAGCGCGGTAAATACATACGGAGAAGGGGGTCATGTTCACGTACAATACTAACAGTTTTTCCTTAACCCGTTATTTAAACATGTGAGAGATATGAGATACTGTATAAACATGGTGGAGACTAAAAGTAATACAACATGTAAAGTTCTAACTTGCTATCCCAAGGATCAGCATTTAACATGGTGGGTAAATCACAGTTTATTGTTATAGCAGTATGTAAAATTTGTAGAAAGTACTTGTCTCTAGCAAAGCAAAGCAAAACAAGCTGCGATAAAAGTGCTATAGATGTCTGGCAACTCGTCACTGTAGAAATAAGTACATAAACTTAGTTTTTACACTAAGCTAAAACGCTAAGACACTAATTGGTGCAACACGACTTGTGACTGGGCACCTAGCCAAAATAATGATTTTAGCATAGAAGACCAATGTGGGGTGACACACTACTTTAACTAACTTTTTAGGGTCTTTTCACTAGTGAGGGGTGGGGTTCAACACGACTAAAACTCAAAATAACACAAAAAGTTACAAGTCGTAATTAATCAATAAATAAATCAAATGATCATTGTATTTTAACAATTTTTGAGGGAGACAAAAAGCTTAATTTTACATAAAATAAAATACCAAAATGATTTTTGCTAATTATAGAAATTTATTATAATTTTCCTGGAATTTATTAACCAGTACAAGTATTTTATAAAAATCAGTTTTCCTAAGTATACAGAAAATGAGTATTAGTTTCATATGCCAAACTAGTGGCAAAACTGTAATTTAAATACTATAAAAATTATACTAAATTAGCTAACTTAACATAGTATCTAAATACTATTTTTTTCAGAATTTTAACAGTACTTTAAGTATTTATAGAAATCCAAAAACAGCATTGCACACAATTGAAATTAAAATAATTAATTATCTACGTATTTTGTCCATGTATATAAATTGAACCAAAGTTTAAATACAGGACCCAAGGCCATGAATCAAGTCCAATATGACTTGTACAGGTCTTGAATGTGTGAAAACACATTTGGGCCCAAAAACTCATGCTAGGCTTGGACACCAAATGGTTGCAGTAAATTAAATACACTAAAATACAAATTGGTAAAGGTACAAAATAAATATTAATATTTTAATAAGGTAAAATTATACAAAATAAATATATACATACATATGTTAAATGTACATATATATATATATATATATATATATATATATATATATATATATATATATATATATATATATATATATATATATATATATATATATATATATATAAGAATATACTTAATTATAAAGTATATATACATATACAAATATTGTATACATATATATATATTAATATATATATAATAATATATATACACATGGAAATATATACATATATACATATATGTATATAAATACAAATATATATATATATATATATATATATATATATATATATATATATATATATATATATATATATATAAATTTACTAACTATAAAAATATATATACATATATAAAATACTGCCAATATACATTATATACATATATATATATATATATACTAATATATATAAAAAAAAAAAAAAAAAAAAAAAAAAATATATATATATATATATATATATATATATATATATATATATATATATATATATATATATATATATATATACATATATATATAAATATATATATAAATAACAAAAAAACAGAAAAAGAAAAAGGAAAAGAAAAAGAAATAAATGCAACAGCAAGGGGGGGGCTCGAACTCGAGCCAGAGCGCACGGGGGTTTAAGTCGGGTCGGACTGGCCAGGGGGTCAGACCACTGGTTGTGTTAGGGTTAGGCTTAGATTAGTTTTATTTAGGTTTTTGAATTAATTATTATATATAAAAAAATAATAATAATCCTGTGTCCTGGCAGTTAGGGACACAGGAGTCCGTGTGTCCGTGCTATGTACGACACGCACGAAAGGAGTTGGCCGTGTCCAAACTTACCAAAAGATTGCCCGTGTCCTGACGAGTCGTCCACGTGAAATCGAGACACAAAAACGACACAGAAATAACACTGACACGTACGTGTCCGAAGTCGGGCTGCTGTCGGGGTGGCGACTGGGCGGAGGAGACGCCGTGGTCAGGGCGCTCGGATGGCGACGCGTTCGTCTTGGCCGGGCGCGTAGAATGGTGGTGGTGGTGATCGACGACGACGGTCGGTGAGGCGGTGGTAGGGTGCTGTCGGAACTAGGGTTCAGACGGAATTAAATGGGGAAGACGGGGGGCTGCGGGCGTCGATGGTGGTCGGGGAGTCTAGGGTTAGGGTCTGGGGGGTCTGGGGCTATTTATAGGACCCTAGGGCGGTGGGATTAGGGCTAGAAATTAGGATTAGGGTTAGGGTTTCGGTGATCGTCGTCGGAGACGACGACATCGCACAGTCGTCGGGGGCAGTTAGGTTTAGGGATTTGCAAAAAGCCCCCCGAAGATTCAAAAATTGCACAAATGCGCGCCGTCCTAACAGTTTGCAAATATAATTTGCAAACTCTAATTAAAACAATTGATTAATTACAAAATGACACTGTAACAATTTAATAAATTACAGAATGATATTAAAACAATTTAGAAAATTACAAATTGATATCTAAACAATTTAATAAATTACAAAATGCATTAAAAACATTTTAGAAAATTACAAAATGACATTTTAGCATTTTAAAACTTATTTAAAAATCATTTAAAAATTCTAAAAAAATTCCTAAAAATCATAGTAAATATTTTAAGGCTAAAAAATGACATAAAAAGCTAATTAACACTAATTAAATAATTTTTGAAAAACAGGGGCTTACAAACCAATACTCTCCGATAGCACACGGAGATAGCGTAATAGTCACGACATACTTGTAGCAGACGTACGCACTTAATATAGACTTATTGTATGGAACATCCAATGTAGCGTCGAGCAGATCCATGAGCCATGCGGTTGCAGAAACAACTTAGAGTCAACTGAATTCGATAGCGAAGCAACTGAGGGTCAAAGAGATTCATGCACGGTCCAAATGATAGAACCGCTCTGATACCAACTTATCACGCCCCGATCCGGAAAATCGCTCGTCCTCGCTAGATTTTACCCGAATCATCGTCCTCGCTGGGACATGATGCCGCACGAGCCTGGAGTTGCGCTCATACAAGGTAAGATAACGGTTCACATAGTGATTATCTCAAAGTCGTAACATAAGCAGTGGAAGAAAACAAAGAATACAATAAGAATCTCTTTTATTTATAATAAACTGAAGGTTACAAAGGCTCTGAATAGCCCAACTTAACATGCCAATTGGCCACAACGCTCATAATCTCTCTAGCTCACAAAGGATTACATTGTTCCATACATTATGTATCTTTAAAGCCACAAAATAGTTTTTGGCCGAACATCTCCATGTCGTAAGTCCGAACGCCTATGCGGTAGCTCCTCTTGAACGCCAAGGACTCCATGCCTCGGCACGTCCAAGCCAAGCCCTGCCCCGAGCCGAACATACCTGAACCTGTATGTAACTAGTGGGGGATTAGTGCTTTCGTCCTCGCTTCGCACTGATCAAGACCCGCTCGCACCCAAACCAAACACTAAATATCTTTAGTGCAATATGCATCATTATTTGGTGAACTTTCTACTTAGCCTTAGGATCAGTTTCATGGCAATCTTCATATATAGCAACTTATCATAAATGTGTCCCATACCGTGTTTCTGCAGCTGATACAGTTAGCCATAATATGAACATAACATAGAGTTTCGTGCTCATTTCCATTCCTCTTTGCCTAGCATGCCCTGGTTAGAACTTACATAAGCAATCATACGATTCGTACAACCAACCAATCATAACCATAAACATATGCATAAGGGTGGCAGGCCCTGCGCCTGCACCCAACTCTTATCTCAGCCCACCGGCCCTAACTATATGAAGGTCACGGTGTTTCGTACCGTAATGGACTTGGCATCTCTTATGTGTAAGCCTACGATCACTTTGATACGGGTTGCTAGCCCAATATCCGAAGGATCCCAAACTTACGGATATCATAGCTTATCACAGCACTGGACGGTCGTAATCCGTCCGAATGATGTGCACCATAAATACCACACATAATTCCCTCCTAGATCGAACGGTCCCGGTGCCCCGGCGTAACCGTCCGAGCGAAGCCGCACCCGTGCACGGGCCATCCGAGTCCATTGACCATGCAATACGCGCCATAGCATACAAATTCATATCGTTCCAACCAATCCTCCATTCCATAAATATAGTCTCGTACCATAAACATATTCGCGTCTCATAAACATAATCCATCATCCATATGGGGAGCTCCGTCGGCGTTATGCCCCAACACATCCATATTGATGCACGACGCCCAACGGCTTAGTCATCTCATACTCATATTCAACGCGTACCATCCGTAAGTCATTCTCAACGCCTAGTTCCGTAGTTACTTAGTTATCCCTTAGCTTCCGTACACGAGGGCACGCTCAGCCCCGTAATCAATGTTCTACGCTTAGTGTTCAATGTTCTCGGAGGCGTGCACGTAATGCACATCTCGATATTGTCCTTCAATGTTCTACCATCACCGACCTACCGCAACTCGTACACTTGATGCACGTCGCTTCAATTGTTCGATTGTTCAATGTTCTATCTTAGTGTTCGACACATACTTGGGCCTTTCGTCGCCGAGCCACGCTCGCTAACTCGATAACATCTTACGCATACCATGATATATTTTATTAGACGTGAAGGAATAGGGAGAGAGAGTCAAGAACCCGCCTACCTTAAGTCGATACGCCTTGCCGTTTCGCCGAGTTGAAGCGGCTCGCTTCTATAACTTGGTCGCATAGCTAACTCTCGGACTTAGCCATACCTTTGAACTACTCGGTTGATTTGGCCTATCGCGCCCATGCCACGATCCGTAATCCAGCATAAAGGCATAGCCTGCACACCAGATCAACTAATATCAATAATTGCTCAAACGGGACTTATCATTTGCATCGATTCGATTCATAGATTCTAATCGACTCAAAGCTTACCTTTGGCCAACGTAACTCTCGTATCGATTCGCACCGATACCTCATCGGGTCAACGCAACTCTTCGAGTCAACGACTCATCATAATGTACCGTACGGAGCGGGGCATTACATAATATACCACTCAAAATAAGGTTCGTCCTCGAACCGAAACCAACACTTAAATCCGAGTGTCTAGCTAGATCGTTTCACGATCTCGTGCTACTATCGTTGGAATCATACAACTTAGTTTGGATCATACACATATTTTAGGTGTCCCACCAATATATGCATTTCAGCCAAGCTTAGTTGTAGGATATCGGGACAACTAACAAGCTCAACTTACATCCTCAAGCACCAATCAGTCCATACTCGATTTAGTCATATCTTAGCGCCTACTCCCAAATACCTCTCGTATGCACCATCCCATAACATGCGATCCTCTTTCATACATAGCCTGCACAGCAAATCAACTAATATCAACACTTGCTCAAACGGGACTTATCCTTTGCATCGATTCGATTCATAGATTTCAATCGACTCAAAGCTTACCTTTGGCCAACGTAACTCTCGCATCGATTCGCATCGATACCTCATCGGGTCAACGCAACTCTTCGAGTCAACGACTCATCATAATGTACCGTACGGAGCGGGGCATTTGTCATAGCTGCTTTTCAAAAAAAAAAAAAAATTAATGTATTAATATTTTATTATATTTTCATCCAATTAAATGTTTTGCTCTAAATTTTTGATATGATAATAATAATAATGTTTTCATTTCTTAATTTTTTGAGTTTTATTTTGAGAAAAAAAAAAATAATTATATAGAGAAAGAGAGAAGGGGGCAGCCCCTAACTCTCATCTCTCTCTCTCAGACTCTCTCTCTCTCGAATTATCTCTCTCTCTCTCGATCTCTCTCTCAGACTCTCTCTCTCTCTCCCGAACTCTCTCCCTCTCTCTATAAATCTCTCCCTCTCACTCTCATCTCCCTATCTCTCCATCTCTCTCTCTCCTTCACTCTTTCCTTCTCTTCCCTCCTCTCGCTGCTGCTGTTACTGCGCTGCTGCTGCTGCCGCTGCTGCGGCCATCGCCGGCGCCGCCCGCCGCTGCCGCCGTCCGCCTGCCGCCGTCCGCCGCCGCCAGCAACCGCCGGCCACCACCACCTCTTCATCCATCTCCTCCTTCATCTCCTTCCCCCTCTACTCCAACTTCCCCAAGGAGGGAAACCTAGGTAATTTTTCCTCTTCTTCCTCAATCCCTATGTTTTAGTTCAATTCCAACTAGGTTAGGTCACTAACAAAGTAATTTTTTGCTTTTGGGTTCTAATTAGGGTTTGTGAAGAAGTTTGGATCATTCCCCACCCAAGGCAAGTCCTCACCCTTACTTTCCTTTCAAAATTTTCTTTCCATCATTATTTTGGTTACATTAGAAATTATAGTTTGATTTCATAAAATTGTTATATTTGAGAAGTGCAAGTATGAGTTAAATTTAATACTTCGATTTAATTTTGTATGTAGTGAATATCAAGACAATATTGTAAAGCATAAAAAAAAAATAATAATAATAATTATTTGGTACGTAATGACATTTGGAAGTTAGATTTTGGGTATCAGTACATTGCTAATAACTGTGTTTTCTTGAACTTGGATAGCACTTAGATATAGCAAATTGCGGTAACCAAAATAAATTGTTGCTTGCTTATTTGCTTGCTAAGGTAAGAAAGCAAGTCCTCTCCCCTCCTCTTCCTCTTCTCTAAATTTTTTTTTCATCTAGGTTAATAAGAACTATTATTATAAGTTACATTTAATTCTGAAATTGTATTATGATCATACAAAATTTTTGTGTCAAGTTTTGGTAATATTAGGAAACAAAATTTGTATAGATTAACCCGTTAAAAATCTGAATTTCTTGTTATATATTAATTTCTTCATCTCGTAATATTTTTTGTTTGGAATAAAGATTAAAAAATTATCCCTAATCATGAATTAAGCAAATTCTGAAATTTTAATAAAATTTAACCTAATTTGAGATTTTTTTAAATTTTAATTTCTAGTAAGTGTTCAATTTTAATAAACATAAGCAAAACAACTAAATTCGGCACTGGAACTGGTGTTATGACTTGTCACGGGAACAAGTTGTGGACTTGAACTACTTGAACTCGAACACACAAACATATATGAACATATGGGACTCTCCAATGGTAAGTTGTCATAAAAAAATTTGGAACTGAACAACTGGACCGTACGCCGGAAAGGTAAGAGGGACCCTGTTTCTCTACTCACTATGTAGTTTTGTGTATATCTATAGTTAGAAATAATTCCCGTTTATCTCTTTTATTTCCTGCTTCATGCATTTATTATGGAAGAATTTCATTTGGTTTAAATTCCGTCATACTATATATGTATACATACATATACATATATATATGTATATATATATATAAATATATATCTACATACATATGTATACATACATATACATATATACAAATATACATACATTACATATACATATATATATCTATATACATATATATACATACATGTACATATATATATATATACATATATATATATCTACATACAAATATATATATACATACATACATATATATGTATATCTCTTTATATATATATATCTACATATATATACATACATATATACATATACATACCTGTACACATATAGTTATATAAAGTCCTGCATAGTTGGAAAAATTTTGCTCTATGCGACAAATCGCAAAGCTAATAGCAAGCCGCAAATTGATTTATTGCTAAAGAAAAGGTAATCAATGCTTGCTCAGGTATAAATCTCCAATTCCTTTTGTTCTTTTATTCCCTGCATGGTTCCGGTGTTGAGAGTTGCTCCACCGAAGGGGTCGGCGAGCCCAATACTTACTTGCGTGGTTCCGGTGTTGAGAGTTGCTCCACCGAAGGGGTCGGCGAGCCCGTATTTTCTTTCATCATATATAATTGTTTCTTGAAATTTTCGGGGCTCCTAAATACAAAGGGGACTCTGCCGAAATTTTTGAGAAATTTAGGAGATAGACAAATTTTCGACTTCCGGAGATTTTTAGAAATTTCTTATTTTAGAAAGCATTTGGGAGGGGAGAACAACTGAATATCCCTAGATATCCCGTAACATAAATAACAAAAGCTGATCAGTATTTCGTGAATCTCGTGAATCAGTACATCTAGTTGCGACTAGGGTGTACTAGCCCAAGGGAGGCTCGTAAATCAATTTCATCTATTTGACAGTAACATCAATAGATGTCCTTTTAGCCCAAGGGAGGCTCGAAAATTACAACCTGATCCCAGGTTAACGGGATTGTTCACGGGAAATATTTAGAGGATTATTCAGAGTATTGTTCTCAAACTGCATATCTTCAAGTCTTACTCCAGAAAACAACGCTGCTTATTGCGAGTAGGCAGTGTCATGAATTGCTCAAGGGAAGCAATTCCTATTAAAAGCTCAAGAGAAGCTCGGAAATCTTATTATTCATGGAGTAGGACATTGATCTTCATTCATGCGTTACTAGAATATATACATATATAGCAGTGCAATTTAGTATACCATGTCTCTTCTTTTAAAACTACATCTTCATTATTTTGTTTAACTTTTACCGTTCTTGGCCGAGGACTTGCTCGTCGTTTTCTAAACGACCTAGTATTTGTTCACTAGGTGAAGAAGAAGAAGACGCCTCCGCCGAAGTACCCGCCGCATTACAACGAGGAGTAACTGTCTGGCTATCCACAATTAGGACCAGCAGTATCGTTGTTATTTTGTAATTCTATTTTTGTAATAATCTGTGATAGTATTGTTGGAAAAGTTCCCTGTAATATTACTACACTATATTTTAATACCATGTAATTTCTTGTATTTTCCATTCTGCTGATGTTTACAGGCGACAATCGCGAATTTCGGCGCGTAGCCTGGGGATGTGTTATGACGTCACCCTTCCATTCGGGAAGCGGGACGTGACACGTCTTTTAGTGGTGGCCCATGCAGGTCAGCAAGAATGGAAAATCTTGGATGAACCATAGGTTTAGATAAGACGTAGGTTCTAGACTTAGACGGAGAACTTTGATTTCCGTATTGAACCCCAAGGTTAAAGGACCTAAAATAGGTTGCAGGTTTTACAAAACTGACAGCTTAAGGATGAGGAACCTACCAATCTTCTAGGGAAACCTATGCAGGATAACACATGACGGTAGGTCAAGATTTTTGGAATCCTATGGGCTAAGGCACAGACTTTACGGAATGTCTTAAGGAACCTTAGAACAGAGAATACCAATTTGATTGATGTATGTTAACTATATTCTTGGTATGCTTAGCTAGATAAAACTCCTATAGCAAGTATGAACCATTAAGTATCCTTACTTGGTTATGGGTAGCACAAGGGCAGACATGACCTTCTAGGCCAGATTAGTATGTATTTAAGGATTTGACTAGTACTCTTATTTGAGCTATTAAGAACCTAGAAATTCCTTGAGGATCTTGGGTTGAGTATGGGTATCTCTAGTAAACCAGGAATTCAAATATTTTGAATAGTGAGGGGTAAGAATATATATATATATATATGTATCTCCTTAATGAATATTGGATAAGTTAGTACTAGCAATAGCTTGTCTAAGTGATTTGTATAATGATTGTTGTACGTAGTGCTATGTAAATAACTGGATTAGAATTTAGTTTCTTATTCCTTAACCTCTTAAATTTATCACTGTTTGAGTCTCTACCCGTTCTCCTTCATCTGTTGAATTCTCTATTATTCACCTATCTCCCCCATTCGACTATTTTTTTGCGTTATCCCCAATATTACTTGAAAATTTAGATCATATCCTCAATCTTTTCATTCAATCCTATCTTTCCATAGCATTCCTAATTTCAGTAATTGTCCCTTCTCTAATATACATGCTCATTTACTCATTTGATTCTATTCTATGAGGTAATGCTTTGACCAGGATATTGTGGATGGATTTATACGAATGAATACTTGTTGTGCCTTGAGCCGAATGTTCTTTTGTTATCATGGAAAGAGAAGTTGTGCAGCCACCTATGTTGGCGAGGCACAATATTATCGAATACATGAATTCACAAGATTTTGAGCCCGAGATAATGATTCTGTGTTTGATTTCAAGGAGTTTGACATTTAGATTCTGATTTCATATTCTCATTTTGAATTTTGAAACCATTGATTTAAAAAATTTTTTAGATGAGACTTCTATTCCCCTAATAACAAAATCTTTGAGATCATTTCTGAGTTTTAATATTTTGTATAAGTGATATTGATGATATTGCAACTTGAATTGAATTTCTATTTGAATTTGATTTCGAATTGATTGGATTTTTCCCTGACATGTATGGTTACTTCACAGTCATATTCCCTAATCATTTATGGATATCGTTGGCGTGGTAGCAAAAGCTGCAGCCATAAATCCTGGTAGTGAAATGGTATCTTGTTGCAGCCATATGCGTAATGGCGAGGCAGAAGATTACTATATCACGTCAGAGAATGAGGATAAGAAATATGATTTTGAATTCAAGGATCATACATGGTTATGGTTTGAAACAACATGGTATTTGACCAATTCTATTTGGTTTTATGGAATTTCAAAAATCTTGAAGATTTCTATTATTTTCGGATTGTTCTTATTTCCGTGAAGTTTTGATAACTATAATTCGAGATATTTTGTTTAACTGTTTAATAAATTACTACTCTAATTCTGTAAGGTGGGTAGAACATTTTGCTTCTCCTTATATTTGTTTTGAGAAACTTATCCTTAAATTTAAATTTCGAGGACGAAATTTTTGTAAGGTGGATAGAGTGTCATAGCTGCTTTTCAAAAAAAAAAAAAAATTAATGTATTAATATTTTATTATATTTTCATCCAATTAAATGTTTTGCTCTAAATTTTTGATATGATAATAATAATAATGTTTTCATTTCTTAATTTTTTGAGTTTTTATTTTGAGAAAAAAAAATAATTATATAGAGAAAGAGAGAAGGGGGCAGCCCCTAACTCTCATCTCTCTCTCTCAGACTCTCTCTCTCTCGAATTATCTCTCTCTCTCTCGATCTCTCTCTCAGACTCTCTCTCTCTCTCCCGAACTCTCTCCCTCTCTCTATAAATCTCTCCCTCTCACTCTCATCTCCCTATCTCTCCATCTCTCTCTCTCCTTCACTCTTCCCTTCTCTTCCCTCCTCTCGCTGCTGCTGTTACTGCGCTGCTGCTGCTGCCGCTGCTGCGGCCATCGCCGGCGCCGCCCGCCGCTGCCGCCGTCCGCCTGCCGCCGTCCGCCGCCGCCAGCAACCGCCGGCCACCACCACCTCTTCATCCATCTCCTCCTTCATCTCCTTCCCCCTCTACTCCAACTTCCCCAAGGAGGGAAACCTAGGTAATTTTTCCTCTTCTTCCTCAATTCCTATGTTTTAGTTCAATTCCAACTAGGTTAGGTCACTAACAAAGTAATTTTTTGCTTTTGGGTTCTAATTAGGGTTTGTGAAGAAGTTTGGATCATTCCCCACCCAAGGCAAGTCCTCACCCTTACTTTCCTTTCAAAATTTTCTTTCCATCATTATTTTGGTTACATTAGAAATTATAGTTTGATTTCATAAAATTGTTATATTTGAGAAGTGCAAGTATGAGTTAAATTTAATACTTCGGTTTAATTTTGTATGTAGTGAATATCAAGACAATATTGTAAAGCATAAAAAAAAAAATAATAATAATTATTTGGTACGTAATGACATTTGGAAGTTAGATTTTGGGTATCAGTACATTGCTAATAACTGTGTTTTCTTGAACTTGGATAGCACTTAGATATAGCAAATTGCGGTAACCAAAATAAATTGTTGCTTGCTTATTTGCTTGCTAAGGTAAGAAAGCAAGTCCTCTCCCCTCCTCTTCCTCTTCTCTAAATTTTTTTTTCATCTAGGTTAATAAGAACTATTATTATAAGTTACATTTAATTCTGAAATTGTATTATGATCATACAAAATTTTTGTGTCAAGTTTTGGTAATATTAGGAAACAAAATTTGTATAGATTAACCCGTTAAAAATCTGAATTTCTTGTTATATATTAATTTCTTCATCTCGTAATATTTTTTGTTTGGAATAAAGATTAAAAAATTATCCCTAATCATGAATTAAGCAAATTCTGAAATTTTAATAAAATTTAACCCAATTTGAGATTTTTTTAAATTTTAATTTCTAGTAAGTGTTCAATTTTAATAAACATAAGCAAAACAACTAAATTCGGCACTGGAACTGGTGTTATGACTTGTCACGGGAACAAGTTGTGGACTTGAACTACTTGAACTCGAACACACAAACATATATGAACATATGGGACTCTCCAATGGTAAGTTGTCATAAAAAAATTTGGAACTGAACAACTGGACCGTACGCCGGAAAGGTAAGAGGGACCCTGTTTCTCTCTACTCACTATGTAGTTTTGTGTATATCTATAGTTAGAAATAATTCCCGTTTATCTCTTTTATTTCCTGCTTCATGCATTTATTATGGAAGAATTTCATTTGGTTTAAATTCCGTCATACTATATATGTATACATACATATACATATATATATATGTATATATATATAAATATATATCTACATACATATGTATACATACATATACATATATACAAATATACATACATTACATATACATATATATATCTATATACATATATATACATACATGTACATATATATATATACATATATATATATCTACATACAAATATATATATACATACATACATATATATGTATATCTCTTTATATATATATATCTACATATATATACATACATATATACATATACATACCTGTACACATATAGTTATATAAAGTCCTGCATAGTTGGAAAAATTTTGCTCTATGCGACAAATCGCAAAGCTAATAGCAAGCCGCAAATTGATTTATTGCTAAAGAAAAGGTAATCAATGCTTGCTCAGGTATAAATCTCCAATTCCTTTTGTTCTTTTATTCCCTGCGTGGTTCCGGTGTTGAGAGTTGCTCCACCGAAGGGGTCGGCGAGCCCAATACTTACTTGCGTGGTTCCGGTGTTGAGAGTTGCTCCACCGAAGGGGTCGGCGAGCCCGTATTTTCTTTCATCATATATAATTGTTTCTTGAAATTTTCGGGGCTCCTAAATACAAAGGGGACTCTGCCGAAATTTTTGAGAAATTTAGGAGATAGACAAATTTTCGACTTCCGGAGATTTTTAGAAATTTCTTATTTTAGAAAGCATTTGGGAGGGGAGAACAACTGAATATCCCTAGATATCCCGTAACATAAATAACAAAAGCTGATCAGTATTTCGTGAATCTCGTGAATCAGTACATCTAGTTGCGACTAGGGTGTACTAGCCCAAGGGAGGCTCGTGAATCAATTTCATCTATTTGACAGTAACATCAATAGATGTCCTTTTAGCCCAAGGGAGGCTCGGAAATTACAACCTGATCCCAGGTTAACGGGATTGTTCACGGGAAATATTTAGAGGATTATTCAGAGTATTGTTCTCAAACTGCATATCTTCAAGTCTTACTCCAGAAAACAACGCTGCTTATTGCGAGTAGGCAGTGTCATGAATTGCTCAAGGGAAGCAATTCCTATTAAAAGCTCAAGAGAAGCTCGGAAATCTTATTATTCATGGAGTAGGACATTGATCTTCATTCATGCGTTACTAGAATATATACATATATAGCAGTGCAATTTAGTATACCATGTCTCTTCTTTTAAAACTACATCTTCATTATTTTGTTTAACTTTTACCGTTCTTGGCCGAGGACTTGCTCGTCGTTTTCTAAACGACCTAGTATTTGTTCACTAGGTGAAGAAGAAGAAGACGCCTCCGCCGAAGTACCGCCGCATTACAACGAGGAGTAACTGTCTGGCTATCCACAATTAGGACCAGCAGTATCGTTGTCATTTTGCAATTCTATTTTTGTAATAATCTGTGATAGTATTGTTGGAAAAGTTCCCTGTAATATTACTACACTATATTTTAATACCATGTAATTTCTTGTATTTTCCATTCTGCTGATGTTTACAGGCGACAATCGCGAATTTCGGCACGTAGCCTGGGGATGTGTTATGACGTCACCCTTCCATTCGGGAAGCGGGACGTGACAGCATTACAGACGTAACCCTAACTCTGGCCACTCCCCACCGCCACCTCCATAGCCGCCTACACCGCCAATAAACCCCATCGACGTGTTCGCCCCGACGAGTGGAGTCCAGCACTACCCGAGCGCCGCGTCGACGACGTCTCCTCCGCCGTCCAGTACCATCGACTCCCCCCTCCGACGTCGGACACGTAGGTAACACTCTAGAAACTGTGTCGTGCGTGTCCCAGTCTCACATATGCGACTCACCGTGTCCTGATGAACGTAGGGGTAAGTCTGGACACGTTTAACTCAACTCATGCGTGTCCCAAACAGTCAGGACACTTGGACTCGGCCATTTGTTCGTGTCCCAAACAGTCAGGACACGAAGTTGGCTATCGAGTTTAAACCCGTTAACCTAAAAACTAAACCTAACACTAACCCAAACCCTACCCCTAATACACAGCTCGGGCTGACCCCCTGGCCAGCCCGACCGAACCCAAGAACCCGAACCCCCTGGGCCGAGTTCGAACCCCCCCTGCTTTGTTTGTTTTCTTTTTATTTTGTTTTTGTTTTTATTAGTTATATTTATATGTATATATGTATATGTATTTCTGTATATATATATATTTTTTATAATATATATACTGTTATATGTATATATAGATATACAGTAATTGTATATAATGTATATATTTTATAATTAGTATTTTACTATATATATATGTATATGTATAAAAAAAATATGTATATGTTTTTATGTATATATATATATATATAGATATATATATATATATATATAAGTATATATATATAATATATATATATATATATATATATATATATATATATATATATATATATATATATATATATTATATATATATATATATTGTTTTATATATATAGGTATACAGTATTTGTATATGTATATATATTTTTTATATTTAGTATTTCTATTATATATATATATATATATTTGTTTTATGTATATATATTTTTTATATTTAGTATTTCTATTATATATATTATATATATATATATATATATATATATATATATATATATATATGTATATATATATATATATATATATATATATATAGATATATATATGTATATATATATATATATATATATATATATATATATATATATATATATATATATATATGTATATATATATCCATTATATATATATATATATATATATATATATATATATATATATATATATATATATATATATATATATATATATATATATGTATATATATATATTGTAGTTATATATTTATATATGTATTTGAAATTCTACCTTGTACAAAATATTGTTATGTAGAATTTTACAAGATTATTTTATTATATATTTTGTGACTTGTATATTTTTACCACTTTAAAAATATATTATTATTATTTAAATTTCTATATTTTATTTGTTATGACCAATTGATGTCCAAGCCTAGCATGGGTTTTTGGGCCCAATTGTGTCTAATACATTCAGAGTCTGTACAAGTCATATTGGACTTGATTCATGGCTCTGGGTCATGTATCTGGACTTCGGTTCATTTTGAATACATGGACAAAAATAGTAAATAATTAATTAATTAATTTCCAAAAACTGTTGCTTGCTGTTTTTGAATTTTTATATATATTTTAAGTCCTGTAAAAATCTGGAAAAAATTGTATTTAAATACTATGTTAATTTAGACAATTTATTGTAATTTTACCAGCATTTATTAATTGCTTCTAGTATTTTATAAAAATAGGAAAACAGAACTCATTTTCAGTATATTTATGTTTGCTGATTTTTAATAAATATTTATGAGGATTTATAAATTCCAAAAAATTAGTATAAATTTCAATAATTAACAAAGATCATTTTGGTACTTTATTTTATATAAAATTGAACTTTTTGTCTATCTCAAAATTGTTAGAACATAGTGTACAGTTTGTATTAATTATTGCATAGTTACGACTTGCAACTTTTTGTGTTTTTTTGAGTTATAGTCGTATTGGACCTCACCCCGCACTAGTGTAAAGACCCTAGAAAGTTAGTTTGAGTATTGTGTCACCCCATATTGGTCTCCTATGCTAAAGTCACCATTTGGCTAGGTGTCCAGTTAGATAGTCGTGTTGCACCACTAGTGTCTTAGTGTTTAACTTAGTATAAAAACTAAGTTTATGTATTTATTTCTATAGTGACGAGTTATCAGGCATCTATAGCTTTTTTATCGTTGCTTTGTTTTGCTAAAGGCAAGTACTTTCTACAAACTTTACATACTGTTACATCAATGAACTGTGATCCAACTATGTTAAATGTTGATCCTTGGGGTAGCAAGTTAAATCTTCACATGTTGTATTACTTTCATATTTCTACCATGTTTAGAATAGTTTTATATCTCTCACATGATTAGAATCTGGGTTATGAGAAAACTGATAGTTGAGTACGTGATCATGCCCCCTCTACAGTACCGAGCAAAGTTTCATTTTATATGTTACTGTGTCGTAGGCCTTACTCTCTGTCACGCCCCAGAACCAGAATACTGGAGAGCGGAGGCGGACATAGCCAGCTACGTATGATGAAATGGAATCCATCTCACCATACGGTCACGGCTGTCTAGATATGTGAGGGTTTATCTACAAGCCATCAGTCTCTTAAGGTTATGAATTATCCTATTGTCTCAATCTCAACCAACTAATAATAATCACAAGATATCAGATCACCAAATATACAATTGTAAGGCGTCCCAAACATTACATATCCAGATGATCATGAAGCTAGTCGTACAAAATGTAAGAACTAGCAAGAGTTAAGTCATACATGATCAACCTCGAGTTGCCAATCATGATTACAGCCCGTAGGCAGACAGTAAGTAAGAGTGCATCGAGCTAACAGGTGCTCGTCGGCTAAACGCCTCAAAAGAATAATTTTTACAATAGAGTGAGCGAAACAAAATAGAAAACCCACTCGTTGCCCTAGTTACGCCTAGTTGTCACCATCGGGCTGGAAGACAGGTAGATCCTCTAGAGCTGCTCTGGTATCTGGCCATACAAAACCAGCTGGGTCAGACCCCAGAAAGAGCAAGTGCCACAAGGGAGGCCACGAAATAAGAACAAAAAAAACCAGCAATCAGCACAATAATATAATTACATAATAAAAGACAGTAATTTAAGAAAAGCATGATGGGTAATATAAAAGATAATCTTGTATAGAATCACTAAAAAGACAGGACATATGGAAAAGCATGACAGGATGATATACGATGAGACAACCATGGGACTATTCAGATGGCCAGGTTACAACCCGTAAACCAAACAAGGACCGGGGTTGTAACCCTTCGTCTGAACGGAACTTGGTTTCCCTCACCATTTATCGACAAGATAAATATAAAAAATCAGGTCAAGTAACGATCTGGAGTGACAATCATTCCATCATTCTGGTACATTCTTACAATCAATCAATTCTAGACAATACTATACTGGACTAAACTCCATCCAAGCAATCACGGCCAATCATTGCCTACGGCTTTCTACATTAACTATCTAGGGTTATCACAAACCTAGTTACTAGCAAGATGCAATGAGATGTTCCTCCAGCCACAAGCCCTGCAGCTAATCCAGGTTATCCAGGCGATTTGAATTCATTAAACAGTTATCAATAATTATGTGCCCCACACGACGGTGAGCTGGAAATGTGCCCTACTCGACGGCAGGCTACAAGTCCAAACAATTGCGGCCGGGATAACGGGATTGCCTGTAACCGGGGAAATCTCTCATGACTACTGAATTATTCTAGTTATTAGCCTTAATCCATTTTAGTAGGTACTCCTGACCGTGGTACTCAGGAGTCCCATCCTAGACATGATACGAGACTGGACAAGTGGATTTAACAAGCAAGCAAGAAAGAACCACCCACGGTGTCAAGGCAGGTCAAGTTAAGTTATCAAGTCAAGTCAAGTCAGGAGTGCGCCGCCACGGGCCACTATCAAGTCAGGTTGGTCATGTCAGGAGTGCACCACTACGGGTGTCACGACCCGATTCCCAAATTATTGGGCCGGGCCGAGCCATGTCCAGCCTACGCTTGATTAGAGCGTAGTAAGCTGTTCTAGACAGTCAGGTAATAATGATAAATGTGCTAATAATTAAGATAGTTTAAGAATGATCACAACACAGCTTCTATATAGATAGATGAAAAACCACTAAGTTTGTTATAAATAGTACACAACCAAAAGTAGTACTGGAGACAAGGTCCAGTTTAAAGGTACAAAACAGCGTCTGTGATAATAACCCAACACTAAGTCAAACTAAGCAGCTAAGCAGGATTCCCTGCTGGAATATCCTCAACTGGAGCTCCATAGTACGGGTCACAAAGCATTTCTTCCTCGGTCAAAATACCTACAACGTTATCCTGTCAGGACGGGAGCAAGTACAACCTCTACTACTAAAGTACTGAATGTATAATGCAAGAGATGTACAACAGGAACATGGTATGATAAGACTGAAAAATAGACATACTAGAATCAGGGTAAATCATATAAAGCGGGAAAATCATGGTATATCTTGTTTATCATTTTAAGACACTCTTGTCAATTGTGGCATATTGTACATTATGTATTAAAACTGGAGCAGGTATGAGATCGGTCAATAGGTGCTATGCTAGTTTACTGCAATGTACGTATGTACATTCCACAAGTCCAGAAACTATATTCTTAGTTTACTGCAATGTACGTAAGTACATTCCACAAGTCCAGAAACCGCACTGCTAGTTTACTGCAATGTACGGGAGTACATTCCACAAGTCCAGAAACTACACAATTAGCATACTGCAATGTAAGTGAGTACATTCCACGAGTCCAGTAACTATACTATCAACTCTCTCATAACCCAGTAATTATCATGTAAAAGATACGAAAAATAGTGTAAAGCATGGTAGGAACTGGCAATAGTATGAAACATGTTATGATTTGACTTGCTACTCCAAGGATCAGCATTCACATGGGTTGATTAACATTCTTTTATCAAATAACAGTGTTTTAACATGTACAATTAACAAAAGACTTACAACTGGATTAATGGTAATTCACAAGGTTGTCACATGTGCTTAACATTAAAAGACAGTAAATGAGTTTGTAGATGTACTTGCCTGGAGCAAAGCAATGCAATGACAATAAAGCTAAGATGTAGAGTGTCCTGGCACTGAAAACATATATATATTCAGACTCTAAGTTACAAGACAATATAAATACACTAGTGATGTGAGAAGGCCAAATTGGACATTGGCTAGGTGAACTTAGCCTAGGGGTTCAAAGTGAAGTAATTTGGCATCTAAACTAACACATGGGTCTCCCATATTAAGGCTGGTTAGCAATCCAAATACTAGAAATACAAAAATCACAAGTCATGACTTAGTCATAATTATTGGTAAAATAAACATTCTGTGCACTGTGTTCTAACAATTTTAGAAAATACTAGAAATCTCCAATAAATGCAAAATAATATACTGACAGAAACCTTGTTTAATTATAGAAATTTATTATAATTTTTCTGGGATTTATTACCCAACAGAAGTATTTTATAAAAATCAGTTTTCATAAATATATAGAAAATGAGTTCTGGTTTGATATGCCAAAACAGTGTTAAAACTGTTGATAAAATGTTATAAAAATTATATTAAATTGTCTAAATTAACAGAGAATCTTAATAGTATTTTTCCAGAATTTTTATAGCAAGATAAGTATTTTTAGAAATTCAAAATCAATAAGTGTACAATTCTGAAATTAAATAATTAATACTTTACTTAATTTTGTCAATGTACATATATGAACCATAGTCCAAATACATGACTCAAGACCATGTATCAAGTCCAATATGACTTGTACAAGTCTAAAATGTGTGAAAACACATTTGGGCCCAAAAAACCCATGCTAGGTTTGGACACCAAATGGTTGCAGTTAATTAAATGTACAAAAATACAAAGTATAAAAAGAGCAGAGAATATAATACTATTTTATTCAGGAAAATACACATAGAAGATGCAAACATGAAAATATAGTAAGTAGGTAATTTTACATAATTTTATGGAGGCTAGTTATGTACAATTATATGTACTTATACAATATATATATATATAATCATAAGGAAATACATATATTTAAAGGAATAATATATATATATATACAATATATAGGAAAAGTATATATATAGGGATATATATACACTATATATATATACAATGCTAACTAGCAAAGATATATATATATATATATAGAAATATATATATATATATATATACATTTATATAAAGAAAATAACGTATATATATACATAGATGTACCTAAGTATATTTATATATATATATATTCATAAATAATTTGTATATATACAATATATATATAATATATACAGTAATACATATATACATATACATATATACATATATAAACAGAAAAAGAAAAGAAAAAGAAAATGAAAAGAAAAAGAAAAAGGAAAAGAAATAAACAGCAGGGGGGGGCTCGAACTCGGCCTCCTGGCTAAGCCAGGGGTGAACCCAAGTGAGCTCGGGCTGGCCAGTGGGTCGGGTTCGGGTGGCTGTTAGAACGGGGGTTGAGATTATTTTAAACCTAAACAAAAATATCGGGTTGGGAAGAGCCCAGACCCGATAACTAAGTGGTTTAATGGGTTTTAAAACCCGATAACACGTTTTAAACCCGATAGCTAATTATTCAGTTCGTCTCGTGTCCATACAGTCCAGGACACGAGAATATGAAATCTGACACCGTGTCGGCGTGTCCATGCACTGCACGACACGTACGACACGATCTACGCGTGTCCGAGTACGGGGCTGGGGTCGTCGTGTCCTGGCGAACAACATACTCGAAAACGAGACACGTACGATACGAAATGGAGACTGCTACGTACGTGTCCGGCGAACTCGAGCGTGGAAGAGTGGGCGATCGGCGGCTGGGGGCGTCGGCGTCGTGGCGCTCCGGTGGCGCTGAGTTCGCCTCGGCGTGGCGAACACGTCGACGGTGGTTTGGGTCGACGACGGCGAGCGGTGGTGGTGGAACGAGGGTCGCCGGAGTTAGGGTTCCGGCTGGAAGAAATGGGGAAGGAAGTGGTCGGGACGGCGTAGGGACGGTTCGAGAGTGGTGTGGTCTGGTCGGGGAAGGAGTGGGGTTCATTTTATAGGCTGCGAAGGCGGTGGTGTTAGGAGTAGTTTAGGGTTAGGGTTACGGCGATCGGCCGGGAAATTAGGGGAAGGCGGTGGGGAGAGATGGGTAGTTAGCAAAAAACCCCTTAGGATTTAGGAAATTTCGTCTAGGTCCTTTTCCTAAGGTTATGCAAATTAAATTTGCAAACAACAAATAGGAAATTGCAAACAGCGTTTAAATAATTCTAAAAATTGCAAAACCTATATAAAACAATTCATTTTATTGCAAAAAGGTATTTTATGTATTTAAAACCATTTAAAAATCATTTAAAAATACAGAAAAAATTCCTAATAATTATAATAAAACATTTTAATGCCAAAATAATCATTAATGGCCAATTATCACTAATAAACAAAAAATTTTAAAATCAGGGGTTGACAAGTCTTCCCTCCTTGAAAAATTTCGTCCTCGAAATTTACAAGAACTGAAGACACGCGAGGCAACTAACGTTTTTAAAAATAATTACAGCGATGACTAAGGCTATCTCCTAATGATGGAATGTCTATGAAACAGGTCTACTGGTCAATAGCTTGGTCTCATGGGTGCAGTTACTAAATGATGGTTTGGCATGAGTCTAGTGATAGGTAACTTAATGAGGCACTAGAATCAAGCAGTCATATGCAAATAAATCCAACCTGTGGCACCGTCTGTCAAGTATTCTGGCTCTGGCTCTGGGCCCTGCACTGGTACTGCTGCCTGGATGGCTAAAGGGTATGCTCTCCCTGAAGGTCCTCTGGTAAATGGCTTCGCCTTCGGGCACTCCCGAATCATATGGGTGGAAGATCCGCAAGCAAGACACTGGCTCAATTTCTTCCTACAGATGGAGATATCGTGCCCTGGCTTTTTGCAGAAGGCACAAGAGACCCACTTCTGCTGCTGTTGCCCCGGATCTCGGGCAAATGATAACTGATGCTGAGGATGAACTGGTGGAGAATAGGCCTGCTGGTGCTGGGTAGTCGTCCTCTGCTGGAAAGTCTGGCGCTTGGACGGCCCGTCATGATGTGTGGTAGCCGGCCTCTTGCAAGACAAAAGACGCTCCTCGATACCTCGGGCTCTCTCCAGTAGCTGGTAGTAGTCTGTGATCCCGTTGGCCACTAGTAAGATGCTAATGTCCGGGACAAGACCATGGCAGAATCTGCGAGCCATCTCCTCCGGGTCGGCTACTAAGCTCGGGGCAAAACGACTGAGTCTGCTAAACTCACCTGCGTACTCATCGACTGTACGGCTCCCCTGTTGCAGGTTCTGGAATTGCAATCCCATGGCAACTCTAGCGGTGGTGGAGAAGAACTTCCTCTTTAACTGGATCTTAAATTGCTCCTAGTTTCCTCTGCCGCCAATGAACATCGTCTCATTTCTGAACCAGACCCCTGCCAGGTTTGCTAACAAAAATCCTGCTGCCTCGACCCAAAGGTCGTCAGGTAATCTAGCCCCTATGAGCTTCCTCTCTACGGAATCTAACCAGTCATCAGCTACAACTATGCCTTCCGTCCCAAGAAACTCCTTCGGATTTAGGTTCATAAAACTCTTGATACTACCTAGCCTCAATTGATGTTCTATAGGTTGCGAGACGGGGGTATGCTGAGTATTCAGGAGCCCCTGGATCAAAGCCAGTAATTGGGTTCCGTCAAGGGAAACAATAGTCTGGGGAGGTATGATAGGAGGTGGGGGTGGAGGCATCTGGGTCTGCGGGGTAGGAGGTGGTGGAGGTGTACCGTCACCTGAGGTGGCGGAATCGGGAGAGTGTGTAGGGTCCATCTATTTATAAAAGACAAAGGAATTATAAGAATAAAGCAAGCAGTCATAAGCAAACAATTTAGTTACACTACCGGTCCTACGCTGTGATGAGTTTTCCTATGTTGCAATCCTAAAATTCCTCTAGGTGTTCCAGATGTTGTTCCTAGTGTTATCTAGTTATCCTTAATTTCTGCAGGCGTGCTTGGTACAGTAACGTAACCAAACAACTTTAGTCAGGACCTGCATGGGCCACCACTAAAAACATGTCACGACCCGATTCCCAAATTGTTGGGCCGGGCCGAGCCATGTCCAGCCTACGCTTGATTAGAGCGTAGTAAGCTGTTCTAGACAGTCAGGTAATAATGATAAATGTGCTAATAATTAAGATAGTTTAAGAATGATCACAATACAGCTTCTATATAGATAGATGAAAAACCACTAAGTTTGTTATAAATAGTACACAACCAAAAGTAGTACTGGAGACAAGGTCCAGTTTAAAGGTACAAAACAGCGTCTGTGATAATAACCCAACACTAAGTCAAACTAAGCAGCTAAGCAGGATTCCCTGCTGGAATATCCTCAACTGGAGCTCCATAGTACGGGTCACAAAGCATTTCTTCCTCGGTCAAAATACCTACAACGTTATCCTGTCATGACGGGAGCAAGTACAACCTCTACTACTAAAGTACTGAATGTATAATGCAAGAGATGTACAACAGGAACATGGTATGATAAGACTGAAAAATAGACATACTGGAATCAGGGTAAATCATATAAAGCGGGAAAATCATGGTATATCTTGTTTATCATTTTAAGACACTCTTGTCAATTATGGCATATTGTACATTATGTATTAAAACTGGAGCAGGTATGAGATCGGTCAATAGTGCTATGCTAGTTTACTGCAATGTACGTATGTACATTCCACAAGTCCAGAAACTACATTCTTAGTTTACTGCAATGTACGTAAGTACATTCCACAAGTCCAGAAACCGCACTGCTAGTTTACTGCAATGTACGGGAGTACATTCCACAAGTCCAGAAACTACACAATTAGCATACTGCAATGTAAGTGAGTACATTCCACGAGTCCAGTAACTATACTATCAACTCTCTCATAACCCAGTAATCATCATGTAAAAGATACGGGAAATAGTGTAAAGCATGGTGGGAACTGGCAATAGTATGAAACATGTTATGATTTGACTTGCTACTCCAAGGATCAGCATTCACATGGGTTGATTAACATTCTTTTATCAAATAACAGTGTTTTAACATGTACAATTAACAAAAGACTTGCAACTGGATTAATGGTAATTCACAAGGTTGTCACATGTGCTTAACATTAAAAGACAGTAAATGAGTTTGTAGATGTACTTGCCTAGAGCAAAGTAATGCAATGACAATAAAGCTAAGATGTAGAGTGTCCTGGCACTGAAAACATATATATACTCAGACTCTAAGTTACAAGACAATATAAATACACTAGTGATGTGAGAAGGCCAAATTGGACATTGGCTAGGTGAACTTAGCCTAGGGGTTCAAAGTGAAGTGATTTGGCATCTAAACTAACACATGGGTCTCCCATATTAAGGCTGGTTAGCAATCCAAATACTAGAAATACAAAAATCACAAGTCATGACTTAGTCATAATTATTGGTAAAATAAACATTCTGTGCACTGTGTTCTAACAATTTTAGAAAATACTAGAAATCTCCAATAAATGCAAAATAATATACTGACAGAAACCTTGTTTAATTATAGAAATTTATTATAATTTTTCTGGGATTTATTACCCAACAGAAGTATTTTATAAAAATCAGTTTTCATAAATATATAGAAAATGAGTTCTGGTTTGATATGCCAAAACAGTGTTAAAACTGTTGATAAAATGTTATAAAAATTATATTAAATTGTCTAAATTAACAGAGAATCTTAATAGTATTTTTCCAGAATTTTTATAGCAAGATAAGTATTTTTAGAAATTCAAAATCAATAAGTGTACAATTCTGAAATTAAATAATTAATACTTTACTTAATTTTGTCAATGTACATATATGAACCATAGTCCAAATACATGACTCAAGACCATGTATCAAGTCCAATATGACTTGTACAAGTCTAAAATGTGTGAAAACACATTTGGGTCCAAAAAACCCATGCTAGGTTTGGACACCAAATGGTTGCAGTTAATTAAATGTACAAAAATACAAAGTATAAAAAGAGCAGGGAATATAATACTATTTTATTCAGGAAAATACACATAGAAGATGCAAACATGAAAATATAGTAAGTAGGTAATTTTACATAATTTTATGGAGGCTAGTTATGTACAATTATATGTACTTATACAATATATATATAATCATAAGGAAATACATATATTTAAAGGAATAATATATATATATATATATATATTTTTTAAAGGAATAATATATATATATACAATATATAGGAAAAGTATATATATATAGGGATATATATACACTATATATATATACAATGCTAACTAGCAAAGATATATATATATATATATAGAAATATATATATATATACATTTATATAAAGAAAATAACGTATATATATACATAGATGTACCTAAGTATATTTATATATATATATATTCATAAATAATTTGTATATATACAATATATATATAATATATACAGTAATACATATATACATATACATATATACATATATAAACAGAAAAAAGAAAAGAAAAAGAAAATGAAAAGAAAAAGAAAAAGGAAAAGAAATAAACAGCAGGGGGGGCTCGAACTCGGCCTCCTGGCTAAGCCAGGGGTGAACCCAAGTGAGCTCGGGCTGGCCAGTGGGTCGGGTTCGGGTGGCTGTTAGAACGGGGGTTGAGATTATTTTAAACCTAAACAAAAATATCGGGTTGGGAAGAGCCCAGACCCGATAACTAAGTGGTTTAATGGGTTTTAAAACCCGATAACATGTTTTAAACCCGATAGCTAATTATTCAGTTCGTCTCGTGTCCATACAGTCCAGGACACGAGAATATGAAATCTGACACCGTGTCGGCGTGTCCATGCACTGCACGACACGTACGACACGATCTACGCGTGTCCGAGTACGGGGCTGGGGTCGTCGTGTCCTGGCGAACAACATACTCGAAAACGAGACACGTACGATACGAAATGGAGACTGCTACGTACGTGTCCGGCGAACTCGAGCGTGGAAGAGTGGGCGATCGGCGGCTGGGGGCGTCGGCGTCGTGGCGCTCCGGTGGCGCTGAGTTCGCCTCGGCGTGGCGAACACGTCGACGGTGGTTTGGGTCGACGACGGCGAGCGGTGGTGGTGGAACGAGGGTCGCCGGAGTTAGGGTTCCGGCTGGAAGAAATGGGGAAGGAAGTGGTCGGGACGGCGTAGGGACGGTTCGAGAGTGGTGTGGTCTGGTCGGGGAAGGAGTGGGGTTCATTTTATAGGCTGCGAAGGCGGTGGTGTTAGGAGTAGTTTAGGGTTAGGGTTACGGCGATCGGCCGGGAAATTAGGGGAAGGCGGTGGGGAGAGATGGGTAGTTAGCAAAAAACCCCTTAGGATTTAGGAAATTTCGTCTAGGTCCTTTTCCTAAGGTTATGCAAATTAAATTTGCAAACAACAAATAGGAAATTGCAAACAGCGTTTAAATAATTCTAAAAATTGCAAAACCTATATAAAACAATTCATTTTATTGCAAAAAGGTATTTTATGTATTTAAAACCATTTAAAAATCATTTAAAAATACAGGAAAAATTCCTAATAATTATAATAAAACATTTTAATGCCAAAATAATCATTAATGGCCAATTATCACTAATAAACAAAAATTTTTAAAATCAGGGGTTGACAACGGGTCACTGTCGTGTTATGCTAGTTCCTTGTCATACCAAGCCATGTACAATAGTCATTCCAAACATATTAAGTAAAATCAAGTTCATGACAAAAGGCGTAAGGATATAAAATGGGCATGAAATATCTAATAAAATATCAATATACAGGGCTATAGAAGATCCAGGCTTAAGGAAAATAAAACCAAATCTCCATGAATAGACAGATTGCGCAAGGGTCCCTGGGGTCGGGTTGCGCAGGAGTCAAGTGCGCCAGGGGCCAACTGCGCAGGGGTGAGCTGCGCAGGGTACCAACTGCGCAGGGGTGGATGGCACAGTAGATGGTTTGCGCTGGATCAAGTTGCGCAGGAATGGATGGCGCAGGGTCAGATTGCGCAGGAACGGACTGCGCATGGATGGATTGCGCAGAAGTGGACTGCGCATGAGCAGACTGCGCAAGAATCCATGCGCACTCGGGTTGAGCGCAGTTCGCCAAGGGGCAAGCTGTGCGGTCGGCGCTGCGCTAAAGTGCGCAGGCCGAGAGGGATGCGCAATCCAGCACTGCGCTAAAGAGCGCAGGCTGCTGTCTTCTTCTGCAGGCCGAGAAGAAGACTCCAAGAACTCCAAAGTTCAAAACTTCATAACTTGATCAAATCAAAACGAAATTTAGATTTTCAAAGCTCTAACTTGAGTAAAATTGAATTCTCTTCCACATGGAAGCATCAAAACAAACTAAAATCCAAGTTAACTAGATCAAAATCATGCAAATTCGAAAATAGTAAAAACCTAGATCTAGAACAATGGAAACTCCAAATCACAAAATGTCAAGTTCTAATGTTGATCTCCATGGCCTAATCTAGCTAATAGATAAATAAAAAGTGGTTCTCATGTGGTGGCAAGGTGCACTTGCCTATAGGTGATGGTGTTGTGTAGAGGAAGGAAGAAGAAGAAGAAATAAATGGAAATAATGAGGAGAGAGAAAAGTAGGTGGAGTTTTATGAGGGTAGGTTATGGTGTATTGAGGGTGGAGCATAGGCTAAAGTGATCCAATACTCATAAACCAAACCAAACCACTCCAATAAAACCGAGCCAGGCCAAAACCCCAAAATACGAGAAATACCAAAATTCTACCAGTTGAGAAAAATAAAAATACATGCCAAAATCCAGATTACGAGTACAAATACGAAATACAGGAAAAATACGAGAAATACGGGAAATGAGGGTGACACTCTCAAAGCTGTATTTGTGCGTATGTACATCTATCGCCTTTACACTTGTACGGTAGTACATTTTATTATGTGCCCCTGTACATTGTACACCCATTGACGATCACGTACCGGCTACAGTTTTAAACATTACATATGCATCTGTCTCTATGACATATGTGTCCTTGCCATGATAGATTATGATGTGCCATGATTCCAGTTTATTATATTCCTGTTCATTTCATGTTTCGTATATTAGTCTGCTAGAAACAGTACTTGCTCCCGTCCTGACAGGATAACGTTATAGGTATACTTACTGAGGAAGAGTTGCTCTGTGATTCGTACTATGGAGTTACTGTCGAGGACCAGGCTTTGTCTTAGGAGGATGTACCTGCGGGGAACCTCGTCTAGTTTGTGTAGTTACTCGGGATATTTAGTGTAGTCATGTATTAGACTACCTATTTTGTAACTGGACTTGTATCCAATTTTATATTTCGGACTTGTACTTGGACTTATTATTATATGAGATGACTTTTGTGTTTGGAGTATTTATGACTCTTCTTTACTTATAGAACTGTTAGTACATTTAGTCTTATCTTGTTATCTCTAAAACAGCTTACTGCGCTTATCTCAAGCGTAGGCTGGACATGACTCGGCCCGGCCCAACAATTTGGGTAACGGGTCGTGACATATTTTTAGTGGTGGCCCATGCAGGTCGTCTGACTAAATAGTTTGGTTATGTTATTGTACCAAGCTTGCCTGCAATTAGGAACTTAAGGTAATTAGACAACATTAGGAATGACGCTTAGAACACCTAGAGGAATACTAGGATTGCAACATAGGAAATACATCACATGCTTGCTATTATAATTAGATTTTTTTGTTTATGATTGTTACTTTAAAGAGTCCTTATAAGCCCTTTTTATTTTATTTAGATGGTGCTTACTCGTTCATCCCAGTATGTCACACCTGAGAATGGCACACTCCCCATCCAGTCAGCTGACCAGTTGACCGATACACCTCCACCTCCACCTACCATATTCCCCCACTCCACAAATCTACAAACCCAGATGCCTCCACCATCTTCCACATCACAGTCCCAGCAGGACCCGATTATTTCACCACCACCTATCACTATACCTACCCAGGCTTCCGTCACACTCGACGGGAACCAACTGCTCACTCTGATCCAGGGGTTCCTAACGACCCATCAGGAGCAGACCACCCTACTCCGCCAGAGCATGGAGCGTTCTGAGGAACGTACCGTGGTCCCACCACCTGTTGAGCCACGGCAGAGAGCGGGGACGATCAAGGACTTCATGGGTCTGAACCCCAAGGAGTTCTTAGGGACTGAGGGCATAGTTGTAGCAGATGACTGACTAGACTCAGTAGAGAGGAAGCTTCTTGGAGCTAGGTTGCCGAATGACCTCCAGGTCGAGGCAGCGGGATTTCTGCTGACAGATTTGGCAGGAGTTTGGTTCCAGAATGAGCCGCTATTTGCGAGAGGGAGGGCCACTTGGGATCAGTTCAAGACCCAGTTCAAGAAGAAATTCTTCTCGACCACCGCTAGGGTAGCCATGGGGCTACGATTCCAGAACATCCAGCAGGAAAACCGTTCTGTCGACGAGTATGCAGCAGAGTTTAGTCGTTTGAGCCGTTTTGCTCCTAGTCTAGTTGCAGACCCTGAGGAGATGACGCGTAGGTTTTGCGATGGTCTAGTTCCAAACATTGGCATTCTTATAGTGACGAACGGTACGACTGACTATTACCAGATCCTAGAGTTGGCCCAGAGCATAGAGGAGCATCTTCTGTCTTGCAAGAGGCCGGCTTCTGTACACCTCGAGGGACCGTCCAAGCGTCAGGCTTTCCAGCAGAGAGCACCGACGTCGTACCAGCAGACTTACCGTCCCCCTACACCACATCACCCGACCCCGCCAGTTAGAGCCCCGGGACCCGACAGCAGCAGAAGGGAGGTGTGTGTTCATTCTGTAGGAGGCCAGGGCATGACTTTGCCATCTGCAGAAAGAGGTTGGGGCAGTGCTTAGTTTGTGGGTCTGCCATCCATCAGATTCGGGACTGCCCAGCAGCCAAGGTACCTAGAGGACCACTCCCGTCTCAGTAGCAGAGGTTTGGGCAACATCTGCAGCAGCATAAGGGACCCCAGGGAATGCTTATAGCCTAGCTCTTGAGCCGGAGCCGGAGCAGGTTTCGGAGCCAGATCATCACAGGTCATGTTTATTTGCATACTTTTCTTGCTCTATGCTTGTTTGATTCTGGTGCATCTCATAGCTTCCTGTCATTAGAGTTTATGCATAAACACCACTTAGTAGCTACACCTACCGAGGAGATGAGTAGAGTAATGACGGGAGGAGGACCAGTGCCCATTAGAGCTATCTATAGATGTTCTATTACTATAGCCGGGAGAGAGTTTAGGGGACGATTCTTTGTGATGCCACTCCCCGGATATGATATCATATTGGGGATGGACTGGCTTAGCTATGCCCATGCAGCTATAGACTGTCATGAAGGTAGTATTCTGTTCAGTCCCCCGGGCACAGCACCATTCAGTATCAGGAGGACAGGGCCGGAGATCAGCCGAGAGCCGAACTGTTGTGCGACAGTTGGGGAGATAGCACCGCCACACCCTATCATTAGAGAGTTTATGGATGTATTCCCAGAGGATCTTCCAGAACTTCCGCCTGACAGAGATGTGGAGTTCACTATAGATTTAGTACCGGGTTCATCACCAGTATCCCGGGCTTGCTATAGAGTAAATCCTAAGGAGGCCGTAGAGATGAAAGAGCAAATTGATGACCTATTGAAAAAGGGTTTCACTCGATCTAGTGCTTCTCCATGGGGAGCGCCAGTGCTCTTTGTGCCTAAGAAAGATGGTACAGTTCGGTTGTGTATTGACTACCGGGCGTTGAATGCCATCACCATTAAGAACAAATATCCTCTGCCCAGGATAGATGATTTGTTCGACCAGTTGAGTGGGGCGAAAGTATTTTCCAGGATAGATTTGAGATCCGGGTACCACCTGGTGAAGGTCAGGGCAGCAGACATCCAGAAGACGGTGTTCAACATGAAGTACGAGTTTCTGGTGATGCCATTTGGTCTCATAAATGTACCAGCTGTCTTTATGAATTTGATGAATAAGACATTTCACCAGTATCTGGATAAGTTCGTCGTAGTGTTCATCGACGACATCCTGATATACTCGAAGACGCCGGAGGAGCATGCAGAGCACTTGCGGACAGTTTTGGAGATTCTGAGGCAGGAGAGGTTGTATGCAAAATTGTCGAAGTGCGAGTTCTTTTTAGACCGAGTGGAGTTTCTCGGCCATGTAGTTACTGGAGAGGGGATCTCGGTAGATCCCAGGAAGATTGCTGCAGTTGAGACATGGAAGGCTCTGACGTCAGTTTCAGAGATCAGGAGCTTTCTGCGTTTAGCCGGCTATTATAGGAAGTTCGTCCAGGACTTTGCTAGGATAGCTAAACCCATGACGAAGCTGACGCGGAAGGACGCAGAGTACATCTAGTCAGAGGACTGCCAGGCAGCGTTTGAGGAGCTGAAGAGGAGGCTGATGACCGCTCCAGTTCTGACATTACCTTCAGGATCTGGAGGTTTTACCATATACAGCGATGCTTCGGAAAAGGGGCTAGGATGTGTCCTACAACAGCATGGGAAAGTGATTGCTTATGCATCTAGGCAATTACGGATTCATGAGCGGAACTATCCTACCCATGACCTAGAGTTAGCTGCGGTGATCTTTGCACTCAAGTTATGGAAACATTACTTATACGGAGAGCGTATGGAAATCTTTACTGACCACAAGAGCTTGAAGTATGTGTTCACGCAGAAAGAGCTGAACATGAGGCAAAGATGATGGTTGGAGTTGATGAAGAACTTCGACATCGATTTACAGTATCACCCCGGGAAGGCAAATGTGGTGGCGGATGCGCTGAGCAGGCATCTGATGGCATGGTATCTGATGATAGATCGGCATTTGCGGGAAGATCTGGAGAAGCTCGGTATCGAGATAGTTCGGCCAGGATCAGTGATACAGATGATGGCGCTTGACATTCAGTCAGGTTTGATAGAGCAGATCAGGGAGGCACAGTCTATAGATGAGAGCCTTCACAGACTTCGAGCCCAGGCTTTAGCTGGATTGCTGGATGACTTCACCGTAGCAGAGGATGGATCCTTGAGGCATGGCAGCCGATTGTGCGTGCCGAAGGAAGAGCTGATAGAGACAGTCTTGCAGGAGGCGCACCGATAGAGATATTCTATTCATCCTGGTGCTAACAAGATGTACCGTGACTTACGGGAACATCTTTGGTGGCACGGAATGAAGAGAGATGTATCACATTTCATTTCGAGATGCCTAGTTTGTCAGCAGGTCAAGGCGGAGCGCCAGAGGTCAGCTGGTCTATTGCAGCCGTTACCCATTCCCGAGTGGAAATGGGAACGTATTACGATGGACTTCGTCTCAGGGCTTCCTCGTTTCCAAATAGGGAATGATGCCATTTGGGTCATCGTGGACAGGCTGACGAAGTGTGCGCACTTCATACCCTTCAAGGTGGGGCTTTCCATCGAGAAGTTGGCAGAGCTATATATGCAGCAGATAGTTCGCTTGCACGGAGTACCAGTGAGCATTGTGTCGGACCGAGACAGCAGATTCACGTCCCACTACTGGAGGAGCTTGCAGAAAGAGTTGGGCAGTCGGCTCAAGTTCAGTACGATTTACCACCCGCAGACAGATGGGCAGTCCGAGAGGACGATACAGACGCTGGAGGACATGCTGAGGACTTGTGTGCTGGACTTTGGCAGATCATGGGAGAGCCATCTGCACTTGGTAGAGTTTTCATACAACAGCAGCTACCAAGCCAGCATCGGTATGTCTCCTTTCGAGGCACTATATGGATGACGACGCCGTACACCGCTCTTTTGGGATGATGTTGGGGAGAGAGTTATGCTTGGGCCAGAGATGATCACGGATGCAGCAGAGAAGGTTGGGATGATCAGAGACAGGCTCAGAGTAGCTCAGGACAGGCAGAAATACTGGGCCGATGCTAGTCGCAGACCGATGGAGTTCGCAGACGGTGATATGGTGCTAGTGAAGATATCACCTACTAGAGGGACGATCCGGTTCGGACGAGGAGGGAAGCTGAGCCCCAGATACATCGGGCCGTTCGAGATACTTAGCAGGATCGGAGAGGTAGCTTACAGGGTTGCACTTCCACCCAACCTAGCAGGAGTTCACGATGTCTATCACGTATCCCAGCTGAGGAGATATGTTCCGGACCCCAGTCATGTGCTAGATCATTCAGAGATGGAGATCGGACCGAGCATTGCAGTTACTGAGCAGCCCGTGGAGATATTAGACATGAGGGAGAAGAGGCTGAGGAACAAGGTTATACCCTTAGTACGAGTAGCTTGGAGCCGTCACTCTCCGGGTGAATCTACTTGGGAGAGGGAGTCGGACATGAGGGAGAGATACCCTTACTTGTTCGATCCAACCGCTGCGAGGGAACCACCCGTTCCCGCTTGATACCTTAGAGGTTAGTTTTGATCGTAGCCTTAATCATTTGTTGCATTGCTTATTATGTTAGAAAATTGTAGGGTCTTCAATCCTTGTGAATTTCGAGGACGAAATTTTTTCAAGGAGGGAAGACTTGTCAGCCCCTATTTTTCAAATTTAATTTAATTAGTGTTAATTAGTTGCTAATGACCTATTTAGCTTTAAAATAATTTATTATGATTTTTAGGAATTTTTTTAGAAATTTTAAATAATTTTTAAATAGTTTTTAAGTCAAATTATATCATTTTGTAATTAACTGAATTGTTTTAATATCGTTTTGTAATATTTAAATTTATTTTTATATCGTTTTGCAAATAAATCAATTATTTTAATAGAATTTTGCAAATAATATTTGCAAACTGTTTGGGCGGCGCGCTTTTATGCAATATTTAAATCTTCAGGGGGCTATCTGCAAAATCCTAAACCTAACTGCCCCCGACGACCGTGCGCTGTCGTCGTATCCGGCGACCATCACCGTAACCCTAATCCTATCCTAATTCGAACCCTAATTCCACTGCCCTAAAGTCCTATAAAACTATCCCGACCCCCGAAACCCTAACCCTACTTCGTTTCGACCCCCACGACCACCGTCTCCTCCATTTCCAGTTCGCCGTAACCCTAACTCCGGCCACACCCCATCGCCACCTCCATAACCTCCTACACAGCCAATAAACCCCACCGACGTGTTCGCCCCGACGAGTGGAGTCCAGCGCCACCGGAGCGCCGCGTCGACGACGTCTCCTCCGCCGTCCAGTACCATCGACTCCTCCCCCCCGACGTCGGACACGTAGGTAACACTCTAGAAACTGTGTCGTGCGTGTCCCAGTCTCACATATGCGACTCGTCGTGTCCTGACGAACCTAGGGGTAAGTCTGGACACGTTTAACTCGACTCATGCGTGTCCCAAACAGTCAGGACACTTGGACTCGGCCATTTCTTCGTATCCCAAACAGTCAGGACACGAAGTTGGCTATCGGGTTTAAACCCGTTAACCTAAAAACTAAACCTAACACTAACCCAAACCCTACCCCTAACACACAGCTCGGGCTGACCCCCTGGCCAGCCCGACCGAACCCAAGAACCCGACCCCCCTGGGCCGAGTTCGAACCCCCCCTGCTTTGTTTGTTTTCTTTTTATTTTGTTTTTATTTTTATTAGTTATATTTATATGTATATATGTATATGTATTTCTGTATATATATTTTTTATAATATATATACTGTTATATGTATATATATATATATATAGTAATTGTATATATGTATATATTTTATAATTAGTATTTTACTATATATATGTATATGTATATATATGTATATATGTATATATGTATATATGTATATATATAAGTATATGTCTTTATGTATATATATATATATATATATATATATATATATATATATATATATATATATATATATATATATATATATATATATATATATATATATATATATATATATTGTAGTTATATATTTATATATGTATTTGAAATTTTACCTTGTACAAAATATTGTTATGTAGAATTTTACAAGATTATTTTATTATATATTTTGTGACATGTATATTTTTACCACTTTAAAAATATATTATTATTATTTAAATTCCTGTATTTTATTTGTTATGACCAATTGATGTCCAAGCCTAGCATGAGTTTTTGGGCCCAATTGTGTCTAATACATTCAGAGTCTGTACAAGTCATATTGGACTTGATTCATGGCTCTGGGTCCTGTATCTGGACTTCGGTTCATTTCGAATACATGGACAAAAATAGTAAATAATTAATTAATTAATTTCCAGAAACTGTTGCTTGCTGCTTTTGAATTTATATATATATATATTTTAAGTACTGTAAAAATCTGAAAAAAAATGTATTTAAATACTATGTTAATTTAGACAATTTATTATAATTTTTCCAGCATTTTTTAAGTGCTTTTGGTATTTTGTAAAAATAGGAAAACAGAACTCATTTTTAGTATATTTATGTTTGCTGATTTTTAATAAATATTTATGAGGGTTTATAAATTCCAGAAAAATTAGTATAAATTTCTATAATTAACAAGGATCATTTTGGTACTTTATTTTATATAAAATTGAGCTTTTTGTCTATCTCAAAAATTGTTGGAACATAGTGCACAGTTTGTATTAATTATTGCATAGTTACGACTTGCAACTTTTTGTGTTTTTTTTTTGAGTTATAGTCGTATTGGACCTCACCCCGCACTAGTATAAAGATCCTAGAAATTTAGTTTGAGTATTGTGTCACCCCACATTGATCTCTTATGCTAAAGTCACCATTTGGCTAGGTGTCCAGTTAGAAAGTCGTGTTGCACCACTAGTGTCTTAGTGTTTAACTTAGTATAAAAACTAAGTTTGTATATTTATTTCTACAGTGACGAGTTACCAGGCATCTATAGCATTTTTATCGCTGCTTTGCTTTGCTAAAGGCAAGTACTTTCTACAAACTTTATATACTGTTACATCAATGAACTGTGATACAACCATGTTAAATGTTGATCCTTGGGGTAGCAAGTTAAATCTTCACACGTTGTACTACTTTCATATCCCTACCATGTTTAGAACATTTTTATATCTCTCACATGATTAGAATCTGGATTATGGGGAAACTGATAGTTGAGTACGTGATTATGCCCCCTCTACAGTACCGAGCAAAGTTTCATTTTATATGTTACTGCACCGTAGGCCTTACTCTCAAAGCTGTATTTGTGCGTATGTACATCTATCGCCTTTACACTTGTACGGTAGTACATTTTATTATGTGCCCCTGCACATTGTACACCCATTAACGATCACGTACCTGCTACAGTTTTAAACATTACATATGCATCTGTCTCTATGACATATGTGTCCTTGCCATGATAGATTATGATGTGCCCTGATTCCAGTTTATTACATTCCTGTTCATTTCATGTTTCGTATATTAGTTTGCTAGAAACAGTACTTGCTCCCGTCCTGACAGGATAACGTTGTAGGTATACTTACTGAGGAAGAGTTGCTCTGTGATTCGTACTATGGAGTTACTGTCGAGGACCAGGCTTTGTCTTACGAGAATGTACCTGCGGGGAACCTCGTCTAGTTTGTGTAGTTGCTCGGGATATTTAGTGTAGTCATGTATTAGACTACGTATTTTGTAACTGGACCTGTATCCAGTTTTACATTTCGGACTTGTACTTGGACTTATTATTATATGAGATGACTTTTGTGTTTGGAGCATTTATGACTCTTCTTTACTTATAGAACTGTTAGTACATTTAGTCTTATCTTGTTATCTCTAGAACAGCTTACTGCGCTTATCTCAAGCGTAGGCTGGACATGACTCGGTCCGGCCCAACAATTTGGGTAACGGGTCGTGACAGATGGCTACTCATTTTTAAGACAAGAATAAGAGAGTAGAGATAAGTATCCACTTATTATTAATTAAAAATCAAAAATATTTAAAAATAATTAATTACCCTAATACAAATTTTTAATTTTATATGGTACCCTAAACTAGATAACCCAAAAGAAAAAGTAAATTCTATAGGCACTCCAAAATTTACTTCTGGACAACACTTACTTCATGATAACCCAGCTTGGTGGAACTTTTACTCAGGACGGGCCCAAATTTACTTTGGGCTGCCCAACCCCCAAGTTTTCAGGGTCGCCGAAACCAGGGACTGGTCGGGGGTACGGATGCCCAGGGGGTGCGGACCGGCGGGGTACGGACGTCGGCGGGGCGTGCGCGGGGCGCGGGTGCGCACACGCCGGCGGGGGCTTGGGGGAGCAGGGACGCTGACGCCGGCGGGGGCACGGGGGCGTCGGAGAGCGGGGGACGAGCAGATAGGACTACCAACAAAGTTGGCAGTCCTATCTAAACTCTTTGTTTGGACATAGGACTGCCAACAAAGTTAACAGTCCTGAAAAAAAAATTGGACTAGTCTCAAGTAACAAATGAAAGTGACAAACTTATAAAATTTTAAAAATTTTGGACTAATCTCAAGTAAAGCTTGGAATGCCTTTAGAAGTTACCAAAGAAAATGATGAGAACGAGGGTGGTTGGTAGAGGGGAAATGGAGGAGCTCCATAGTGTGAGCTCGAGAGTGAGGAAGGAAGAAGAATTGTGGTTTAGGATTTTGGACTGTTTAAGGGCTGTTTTGGTTACTTGAAGCTAGGCTGAAAGTGACGAACTTGTGAAAAATATGAAACTCAATGGAGTTATTGTGGAAAAACTTTCATACATTGATACCTCCTATGTACGATAAATGGGCTCTCTCCTTCTTCCTAAAACGTGTACACATATATATATACACACATAAGAGCATCTCCAACCCTATTGTGAGTTTAGAAAAAATGGTTGCCACATAGGAATGACAAACTTTCATTCCAAAAATTCTTCTCCAATGCAAATGTAGAATAAAGAGTTATTTGTATTTACCCCCCCCCCCCCCCCCAATTGATAATCCTATTTCTACTTCCCTCCCCCCCCCCCCCAATTTTGTTTTAATTAGTGTTACCCCCCCCCCCCCCCATTCATTGGGTAAAGTGCAAATAAAGCCTCCTAAAATTTGTATTTTTGCATTTGAAGACCCCTTGTTTAAAAAAAAGATCCCATATTTTAATTTTTGCTCAGTTTGCACCCATGCCATTAACAGACGTTAAAATACGTCTAAAAATACGATTTTATCCCTCCCCCACTCTCCCCCCCCCCTTCTCTCTCTCTCTGGTGGTGGAAGTTTGTCAAGCGGGGCCGACCAGATGAGAGGGGAGGGTGGCCGGCCAGCGGAGGGAGGAGGGGACGGGTCGAGCTAGGGGTGAGCATTCGGTTAATTCGGTTCAAACTGAACCGGAAACCGAATTGAACCGAAAATCGAATAAGCAAAACCGAAACCGAACCGAATTGGCCCATAACCGAATCAAACGGAACCGAATTAAATCGGTTCGATTTACGATTTATTTGCACTTTTTTTGTTAATATATATAGTACTTAAATATATATATATATATATATATATATATATATATATATATAGTAACTAAATTTTCTTATTCTGTTTTTGGTTTTGACCGAAACCGAAATCGAAACCTAAGACCGAAACAGAATAAGAACTTTTTAAAACCGAGCCGAATCTCTTACTCGGTTCGGTTCGATTTTCGGTCCAAACCGAATAATGCTCACCCTTAGGTCGAGCATGGCCGACCAGCGGAGGGGGGTCGGCCAGCGGAGGGAGGAGGGGGTTGGGAGGGCTGGCTAGCGGAGGGAGGTGGGGGACGGTCGAGGGGGCCGGCTAGCAGAGGGAGGAGGGGCGGTCGAGGGGGGCCGAATAAGAAAAAACCGAACAGAACCGAATAAGAGATTCGGTTCGGTTAAAAAAAGATTCGGTTCGATTTCGGTTTTGAAAATACTAAATTTTCTTATTCGGTTTCAGTTTCGATTTTGGGTTTCGATTTTGGTCCAAAACCGAAAACCGAATAAAAAAATTTAGTTTATATATATATATATATATATATATATATATATATATATATATATATATACTAAATAAATTTAGGTATATTTAAGTACTATATATATTAACAAAAAAGTGCAAATAAACCGAATAAACAAAAATCGAACCAATTTAATTTGGTTAGGTTTGATTTGGTTATGGGCCAATTCGGTTCGGTTTTGATTTTGCTTATTCGATTTTTGGTTCGTTTTGAACCGAATTAACCGAATGCTCAACCCTAGCTCGACATGTCCCCTCCTCCCTCCGCTGGCCGGCCACCCTCCCCTCTCCTCTAGTCGGCCCCGCTTGACAAGTCCCCACCATCGGAGAGAGAGGGAGGAGAGAGTAGGGGGAGGGGTAAAATCGTATTTTTAGACGTATTTTAACGCCTGTTAATGACATGGGTGCAAACTAAGCAAAAATTAAAATGCGAATTTTTTTTTAAACAAGGGGTCTTCAAATGCAAAAACGCAAATCTAAGGAGGGTTTATTTGCACTTTACCCAAAGATTGGGGGGATAACACTAATTAAAATAAAATTGGGGGGGAAGTAAAAATAGGATTAACAATTGGGGGGGTAAATACAAATAACTCTAGAATAAAACATGAAGTTGACATGGCAATGACATGACAAAGAGAATGTGAAGTTGGTTGTCTAGATCTAGACAATGCACTTCACAATGACTTTGTCTCC
Source organism: Iris pallida (assembly GCA_029216955.1). Classification (NCBI taxonomy): domain Eukaryota; kingdom Viridiplantae; phylum Streptophyta; class Magnoliopsida; order Asparagales; family Iridaceae; genus Iris; species Iris pallida. Next base: position 11,058,898 of record JANAVB010040220.1, read on the forward strand.
ATATCATCAATTATGAATAGAAATATTTATAAAAAAGTTGAAGTGGAGGAGTTGCCTTGGAAGTTGAAAAAAATATTTTTTATTGTCTCCTCAATACTTTTGCATTGGAGAGAGTTTTACTATCTTATTGTCTTTTGAGATATAATTTTGCCACATAAACAAGACATTGTCTTGTGGCTCATGCCATATAGGAGCCACCTAAGACTCACAACACTTAACAAGACAATAGGGTTGGAGATGCTCTAAATTTTGAGGGACCCCACCTGTCATACATAGGAGGTATCAAAACTTTGATACCCTCTACTGTATTAAAGTTTTTCAGGAGTTATTGTGTTTGGTTCATCTATGGAGAGGAGACGAGAACTCCATGGAAAAGGGCTCGAAGAAAATGATGAGAGGGTAGATTGATATTTTGTATTGTTTGTCAACTTCATTACCAAGTTATCTAATTATAGTTTAGAATATTAATTAATATAATACAAAAGTATATGGTACCAAATTTGGTATAACATAACCAATTATCGCTAGTCCAAGTGGTTAGTGTAGAGGCATGTGGACGGAATTCGAATCCAAATGGGAGCGATTCCGGAAACTAATTACCATTTCCACAAAAAAAAAAAAAAAAAAAAAATGGTACAACATTCCAGACTAGCGGCAGCATCAGGTGCAGAAACGCAGGCCTGTTCCTTTTGAGATTCGTAATGCACTTGATCACTTGAAACCCATACGAGAAATTACAAGGGGGTGAGTCTCCCTACAAAATACTATGCACAATATTTCTGCCGAGAAATGACTTAGTAAAATGGTAGGCAGCACAAATTTCTTCAGCATGACTTGGTGACAAACCAACATGAAATCTGAATTATCAACCATCATTTAACAGTTTATTACAGTCTTTCACATAACAAACCAGCATGAAATATTCGTCATGAATTAGTTTGCGAACTCGATTCCAGTTCCAGTCAATGGCTTCCCCGCATGAAACTGAAGAGCACAGTCACCAACAACCTGCCATAGATTGTGTTTAATGTTAGAATAAATGTTCTTAAATGTCTGACATACCAAGATAGCAGTAAACTTGTAAACTAATTCAAAAATTAAGAATTTTAAGTATATATTAGCTTGATATCATCAGCTGCGAGTACCTAGTTCCACAGCCTTGGATGGTAAACAAAAACTTAGGGCTCGTTTGGATCAAGTTTTTGTATTCCTAGGAATAGGTTTTCAATTCCTTTCCCATGGGAAAGGAATTCAACATTCCCATATCCATGTTTGGTTAGGTTGGGAATACGTAGTTCAAAAAATTTAAAAATTTGATCTCCATATTTGGTTAAAAAATGGATAGTGTTGTAATTCATCATCATGGTGACTCTTCACCTTTGTAACTCCCAAGTGACTTTTCATTTTGTAACTCCCAACCTCTCTCTTCCTATATAAAGAGAGGTTGGGATGGCTTGTAAAGAAGATATTGACATATATTGATATAAAGAGAGGTTGAGCTAATTGTCCATAACACGTTATCAGCACTTTGCTCGTGCAACGCCGGAGACTCGACGTACCGCTCGCCTCGCCGTACCGCTCGTCTCGCCGTCCGCCGACCGTTGTCCCGCGCGCACCCCGTCGCTCGTCGTCGATCCCGCGTATCCGCGTGGGTCCTATCCGATTCCGCGGTTTCCGTACAACGACGCGCCCCGGCGAGCGCCACAGTGCCATCTGCGTCCCGACGAGCGCCTAAGTAGCAATTTCTTTATGTTACTCAGTGAATTATTGTAACAGATGGGTAGTAAAAAAAAAAAAATTGTATTTTTTTTCTCGCTATTTTTTGGCGTCGCTTCATTAGACGTCGGAAAAATAGTTGACATTTTTTTGGTGTCGCTTGCTTAGGCACCAATTCTTTTGTGTGTTGTTGCCTACTTATGTTGTACGTTTTTTTTTAGCGTAATGGCGTAAAAATTGAAAAATTGGTTTTGGCTATATAAACAAATTCTGGCACCGCCAAATTTGGGCCTCCCAAAAATAACTTTTTTGGTTAATAATTTTTCAAAGGCAACGCTCATTTTGAGCACGCACTAAATTGTCACCTATTTTGCACAGTTCGCAAATAGCGTGAATTTCTTGAAAAATCTTATTTATTCTTACATTTGACAAAAATTTTACGAAGTCTCTCCGAATAGGCTCACCTACTTGGGTATGATGTCAGAAAGAACTTGGGGCTTGGTTCTTAAGAGGTCCCCGGTGACCCTCCTCCCCCATTTTTCCGCCTGGTCATATTCACGTAGAGCTACTGAAAGGGGTTGACCGAATATTATTTTTTTGCTCAAATTGTATTTATAATTATGCATTTTTGCAAGAAACTTATTGACCTCTCTATATCGGCCCGTCGATCGATATAAGATAATTTTTAAACAAAAATCGTTTTTTCAAAACCGTTGTTTTTATTTACGATTGTTTGTTGTTGCTTATACAAACCAAATCCATATAAACCTGTCGTTTTATATGTTGACTGATCAAGATTTTTTCTCCTGTTGTAGAAAAATGTCGATCAAGATTGATTTTCCCATCCTTGAAGCCTCTGGCAAGAACTACTTGGACTGGACGCAAGACATCCAGAACCATCTAGATGCGCAGGGCCTCTTGGACGTCATCTATAACGAGGAAGAGCGTGAAGTGGAAGTCACTCGCTCAATGAACGCCAAAGCGATGATTCTATTCCGCAGGCATTTATCTGACGCCATGAAGGCGGAGTTCATTGAAATCTCCTCGCCGAAGACGCTATGGGACTCTCTGAAAGAGCGTTTCGACCACCAGAAGACCATATGGCTACCTGAAGCACGCCATGACTGGTTGAACCTGCGCTTCCAAGACTTCAAAAGTGTAACTGATTACAACAATGAAGTCTGCAGGATTCGATCACTTCTCCAATACTGCGGTGAGATATTAACCGACAGTGATCTATTGGAGAAAACATACACCACATTTCCTTCCACTGACAACTTGCTCCAGAAGCAATACCGTCAGTCTAAGTTCACCAAGTTTCCCGAGCTCATCACCCAGCTTTTACTAGACGAGAAGAACAGTCTCATTTTAATGAGAAACAACAATTCTCGTCCTGCTGGAACAAAGGCAATTCCAATGCCTGATGCAAACGCTCTCCGTGGACCAAATCCACGGTGGAAACGAGACAAGGGCCAGTCGTCCCAGCCAAGGAACAGAGGCGAGTTCTCGCCATCCAAAGCGAGGTTCTAACAAGAACCAAGGACCTTTGACTCCTAGGCAGTCTCATGGTAAGAACCAACGGGCCAGTCGTCCCAAAGCGAGAGTGGAAGGCCAAGCGCCTACTCTTTGCTACAAATGTGGTGCTTATGGTCATATGCAACGGACTTGCAGGGCGACCCCCCAAGAAGTTAATAACTATCACAAGGGGCGCCGGGCCGAAGCAAATCTGGTCAACGAGTGCGAAAATCTAAATCTTGAGACCCCCGATTTTGTAGCAGAAATGGAAGAATGAATCTCCATTTTCTCTATATTTGATTTAAGTCATGAAACTTTTGGTGGTTTGTATTTTCTGTTTTCTCGATAAATTAAAGTTCTATTTCGAGCACTTTCCTCAAACGTGTGACAAACTTTAATTTTTTCTTTACTTATAGGCATGGACCACGGGGCAGTGGATTGTCTGGTTGATAGTGGAACGACTCACACTATCTTGAGAGATAAATCATACTTTATCTCCTATACGCCTAAAGTAACCTCAGTGACAACCATTTCGGGACCCTCAACCCTTGTTCAAGGTTTTGGCAAAGCCCGTTTTTCGTTGTCCAATGGTACTCCCGTTGAAGTATCAGAGGCCTTATATTCTCCAAGGTCCAGTCGTACCTTACTGAGTTTTAAGGATATTCGAGAAAACGGATTTCATGTTGAAACTGCTCGAGAACATGGCTTCGAGTATCTTTTCATTACCTCCACTCAGTACGGCCAAAAGCGTATCTTGGAGAAGTTGAAATGTCTTTCAAGTGGTTTGTATCTCACTACGATACAACACATCGAGAGTAATCTCATCATTCGCCGAGCGCCAGTTGATGAGAGGACTTTTATGCTATGGCATGACCGGCTGGGTCATCCGGGTCAAAATACGATGCTACGTACTATGAATGCATCACATGGGCATCCTCTTGGAGGAAAGAATTTCGTTATAAATCCGAAAAGCCTATGCCAAGCTTGCTCGATTGGGAAGACGAATCTCAAGCCACTCCATGTGAAACCTACGAGATTGGTTTCCCAATTCCTTGAGAGAATTCATGGAGATATTTGTGGACCAATCCAACCAACATGCGGACCATTTAAATACTTCATGGTTTTGGTTGATGCATCGACTAGATGGTCACACGTAGTGTTGTTGTCCACCCGAAATGCAGCGTTTCCTAAACTCCTTGTCCAGATCATTAAGTTAAGGGCTCACCATCCGGATTATCCGATAAAGTCTATTAGACTTGATAATGCCGCGGAGTTTACATCGAAGACTTTCGATGACTATTGCATGACTTTGGGAATAAATCTTGAACATCCTGTTGCGTATGTTCATACCCAAAATGGCCTAGCGGAAGCTTTTATAAAGCGACTGCAAGTGATAGCGAGGACCTTGGTTATGCGCACCAAACTCCCACTATCTGCATGGGGCTACGCAATTTTGCACGCTGCAAATTTGGTCCGTCTGAGGCCCATAGCCACCCAACCATTTTCCGCGTACCAGCTGGTTACTGGATGTGAGCCTGACATCTCACATTTACGCGTGTTTGGGTGCCTAGTCAATGTTCCAATTGAGCCGATAAGACGTTCAAAATTTGGACCTCAGAAGCGACGGAGAATATATGTCGGTTATAACTCCCCGTCCATCATTCGCTATTTAGAGCCCTTGACAGGCGATCTCTTTACCGCGAGACACGCGGATTGTGACTTTGATGAGGCAATCTTCCCGTCGTTAGGGGGAGAAATGCACGCTAACGTTGATGAGGAACGACGTGAATTAGCGTGGCATGTGCCCGCTTTTGCTCATCATGATCCCCCCTCTGCACATAGTGATAAGGAAGTGCAGAGGATTCTAGGTCTGCAAGATATTGCAAATCAAATGCCAGATGCATTTAGCGACCTAGCAAAAGTCACGAGATCAATTATACCTGCTACAAATGTGCCTGCAAGGATAGACGTCCCTGAGAGACGCTATGTTCCTGTGAAACATGTTGCTCCGGTCGAACCCGCCGAGCAAAGGACGCTGCCATCGGCCGTCCAGTCCGCCGCTATTCCCAAGAAGAAGGGAAGACCGGTTGGTTCCAAAGATGTTCTGCCCCGGAAGCGGAGAAATCTTGTTAAAAGCATTTTGCCACATGAGATCATTAAGGATCACGGCGATGTATTAGAAGAGCGCGTTCCAGATGAAACGCCTTTTCCTAATCATGCCGATAACCTCGAAATATCCGTCGAGTATGCTAGCTTAGACGATATTTTGAAGCGAAACGAAACTGTCATCGATGATGTGTTCATATACTCAGTGGCCACTGACATTATGAACAATGATGACATGGAACCTCGTAGTGTTGCCGAGTGTCAACGACGAACGGACTGGTCACAATGGAAACAAGCAATCCAGGCTGAACTAGACTCCTTAGCGAAAAGAAGTGTGTTTGGACCCGTTGCTCCAACACCACCCAATGTTAAACCAGTTGGTCACAAATGGGTTTTCCTAAGGAAGCGTAATGAGAGAAATGAGATTGTGCGATACAAGGCTCGCCTTGTGGCGCAAGGCTTCTCACAACGCCCTGGAATTGATTACGAGGAGACGTATTCTCCCGTAATGGACGTCATAACGTTCCGCTACTTAATCAGTTTAGTAGTTTCCGAAAAACTGAATATGCAGCTCATGGATGTGGTCACAGCCTATCTCTACGGGGATCTAGACACAGAGATATATGAAAGTCCCTGAAGGACTAAAGATGCCTGAATCAAGTAGTTCCCGACCACGGAACGCGTTCTCGATTAGACTGAGACGTTCGCTATATGGATTGAAACAATCCGGGCGAATGTGGTATAACCCGCCTAAGCGAATACTTGATCGGTTTGGGATACGTTAATAACGAACTTTGCCCATGCGTATTTATAAAGAAATCCACTTCAGGATACGCAATCATCGCGGTCTATGTAGATGACATGAATCTCATAGGAACCGAAAAAGACTTGTCAGAAACTGCTGATATCCTGAAGAGGGAATTCGAGATGAAGGATCTTGGGAAGACACGGTTTTGCCTCGGCCTGCAGATCGAGCACCGTAAAGATGGAATTCTTGTCCATCAAGCAAACTACACCCAAAAGGTGTTGAGACGCTTTAGTCATTTTGACGTTAAGCCGTCCGCTACTCCCATGATCGTCCGCTCTCTAGACATTACTAAGGACCCATTCCGTCCAAAGGAGGACGACGAAGAGATATTGAGTCCTGAGTGCTCCTATCTGGGTGCAATAGGCGCTTTATTGTACTTGGCCCAATGTACTAGACCGGACATCTCGTTTGCTGTGAATTGTCTAGCTCGACACAGCACCGCGCCAACACGCCGCCATTGGAATGGCATAAAAGACATTTTCCGCTACCTTAAGGGTACTACGGACTTGGGCTTGTTATATCCCTACGCGGTTTTGAGTGAGTCCAACGCTCTTGGCACTCGAAGCAACGCGACCCTTGTTGGCTACGCCGATGCGGGATACTTATCTGATCCGCACAAGGGGCGTTCCCAATCTGGTTACGTCTTTACCATTGGGAACACGGCGATTTCTTGGAGGTCTCGCAAACAGACTTTAGTGGCTACTTCAACGAACCACTCTGAGCTTCTCGCGCTTTATGAGACGACTAGAGAGTGTGTATGGCTTCGAGCTGTTATTGGCCATATTCGAAGTACATGTGATCTTCCATATGACCCAGATGAACCTGTTGTCATCTATGAGGACAATACCGCTGTTATTGATCAAGCGAAACATGGTTACATCAAAGGGGATGCTACCAAGCACATATCGCCCAAGTTGTTCTTTACACATGAACAACAAGCACTTCAAAAGATTGAAGTGCAACACATTGGATCGGAGAATAACCGTGCAGACTTGTTCACCAAGTCACTGCCAAAACACTCGTTCCAGAAACATGTCAGAGCGATTGGACTTAGGAAGCTTTCAGAGCTAGCCTAAGTGGAACATGTTTCCTGCACCCTGTTGTGTGCATGTGAGGGGGAGCGCCCCAACAAGCGCCTTCCAACGCCCTGTTGTGCGTATATCCCGCACCCTGTTGAGTGCGAGTGAAAAGGGAAGCATCCTGATGTATGCTCGTGTACTCTTTTTCCCTTCGACCAAAGTTTTTCCCACTGGATTTTCTTTGGCAAGGTTTTTAACGAGACACAGTTCAAATCCCTTATTCACTAAGGATTATTATAATCAGGGGGAGTATCCAGTTGTATACTTCTAAACCATCGTGTACTCTTTTGTCCTTCGATCAGCGGTTTTTCCCACTGGGTTTTCCCTGACAAGGTTTTGACGAGGCACCTTTGCAATGGTTAAGTTTACCCCATCACACTGACCTGTGTGTACTCTTTTGTCCTTCGACCAAAGTTTTTTTCCCACTGGGTTTTCTTTGGCAAGGTTTTAACGAGGCACAAGTAGGTGGTCATTTTTGAATCTGCAAGCTACAGACCGACAAAGAAGCTCAGAGGTGTTTACAAGCAGAGTTTGTGAAGAGCCAAGGGAGAGTGTTGTAATTCATCATCATGGTGGCTCTTCACCTTTGTAACTCCCAAGTGACTTTTCATTTTGTAACTCCCAACCTCTCTCTTCCTATATAAAGAGAGGTTGGGATGGCTTGTAAAGAAGATATTGACATATATTGATATAAAGAGAGGTTGAGCTAATTGTCCATAACAGATAGAAATATTAATTAATTTAGTTTTCCTTTAATATCCTTTCATTAATTTCATGATGATTTACATGTTTGGGATAGAAGTTGAAAATTTGAAAATAAAAAGAAGGTATAACCGTCCAAACAAAATAGCCAAACATCATTCCTAGGAAAGCAAATCTATTCCCAAGGGGGGGCTTGGGAATAGCTTTCCCAAGTCAATGGGAATAGCTTTCCCCCCTAAGCCCCTCCTATTCCCTCTTCATGCCCAAGGGGGGGCTTGGGAATAGCTTTCCCAAGTCAATGGGAATAGCTTTCCCCCCTAAGCCCCTCCTATTCCCTCCTCATTCCTAAGCCACAAAAAACTTGAACCAAACGCCCCCTTATATTTTGAAGGGCTCCATTCTGATCCTTAACGACACAAGGCTTACCGACACCATCATACTTCATTTGGTAACTTGACCATATCTGATCCTTATCGGATACTTGAAAATTCCGATACTTCAAGGAAATGTATATAACACACTTCTAGGTAAATGCTAAATTTGATGGTGCACTTGAATCGTATTTTTCTTTGTTTATTCATAAACTTTCCATTCTCTTACGAATGGAACAGCTTCTCATGTCCGACAATTTCACTTGAATCGTATTTTTCTTTGTTTATTCATAAACTTTCTATTCTCTTACAAATGGAACAGCTTCTCATGTCTGACAATTTCATTCTAATTATAGAGGATAAAATTCGTGTTATAAATCTCTAATTTATTTTTATTATCAATCTTAGATAACTCATATTCTGATGGCAGAAGGCTTGGATGAATTGAAGGGAAGGCTCCTATAAATGTCAAAGCTTTTGTCGCTCGCTTACAAAAATGTCATCCTTCCTGACCAGAGACATCCTCACTCAAAGAAAGGTAGGAGCAAAGAATGTGAGATTCGTGAGAATATAAGAAGGTGCACCATCTCTTTTTACGGGGGGAAATATATAGTAAGGGGATTTGGGTAGTATATAAGGTAGGCTCTGCAAAAGGAGATCCAAATTGTTTCATTTCTTTGGGTAGATGGAAAAGATTAGGATCAGGAGCAAACTCCTGTGGCTTTGGGGGACTACCTCAACAGTTTGTTGCTGAGCGAATGACTAGCAAATATCACTGGTGTCAATAATAACCAATGGAGCACTTCACAGCTATTAGCACCATGATTTCTAACATTCAGTTATGCATAGGTGAGGCCTCGGAGATAGTCAAGAAGGCATTACCAGGACTGTCTAGAGCGAGGTGGACAGGGATGCAGGTGTGTCCATGTGAGGGAGGATCTCAGTTAATGTTTTGGCAAGGGAAAACTAAAATGCCAAGTTTAGAATGTTTTTTTGCGTATTAGCCATGGATAGCTTTTGTGTTAATGGATTGGCATGGTCTTGACTCTTCTTCTTAGTTGGGTTAGTTCCTGTTTAGTGAAATGTCGTGTGAAGGTTATCCTTCCACCCTTGTTTCTTTGAGAAGAAAGGGAAAGAAAGAAGAAAAAAAGGCTGGTTTAGAAAGTTCATACTGTTATTGGCGGCCACTACATGTAAGAGTTAACATTTACCTATTCAAGTGATTAGATTAAGAGGTAGTTGGTAGTGCTTCACCTCAGTAGCATGAGTTTAACCTCTGGTATGTTGTCTGTATATATTTCTAATTTAAGAGAACTTAGATGGACTATCCTTGGTTGTGTGGCCATAACTATGTGTGAAGATAGGAGGTCAACTAACCTTATATGGTTCATGGAGAGATCTCTTAACCTTTTTCTATTTTTATTATTTGAGATAAAGGATGCTCTCTTAACTATTCCTATCACGTTACATAGTCCACAAATTGTGAGCATCTGGTAAGCAAATTTTGATTTTGAGTTGTTCTTAGTGGAGCCATCTATTATGGATGGGAAAAGGTTAGCTATAATGACGGATCCAGATAAGTTAATCGTAAGCAATTGATTGTAATGGGCATACCTTAGCCATTTGTCGATAAGAATATTCAGTAATCCCTGCCACGTGAGGTGTGATCAAGACATTTGGAAACTTCAAAATTGGATCTTCAGGATCAAACGGTTCGGTCCAAGCAACATCGATCGCTAAGCCGCCCAAATAACCTGATTCAAGGTGATGAAGAACAGATTCATAATCCAGAATTTTTCCTCGAGCAACATTTACCAGAAGGGAACCCTGCAAATGCATCAAAACAATAGTAGAAAAAAAAGTTAAACTTGGATGCGAGGATAATTACAAATTTACAATACATCGATCTGTTAACTAAGAATGTAGAGTGAGTAGACTACAATTGAAATTGCTAAAACATGCATAACCAAAGGTGTTTCCTTCCAACAATGCGTCTTAAAATGATACCACTTAGTACATCTCAAAGGAAGTTTTTGCGGGACATGCAAAGTTCTAAGTTTTCCATGGCAAAGTTTCTGCAAAAGGTTTCTCAACTAAGCAGACCTCCTACAAGATGCTGATACAGAAAGTTGCACTCACTCACCAGTAGCAGACAGTGAACAAGGTGACTTAGTGGTATCTTCCAATACCCTGGCTGGCTTACAATTAATGGCCCATAATCCAATATCATACGGTCAAATCGACGAGATTAGTTTGACCTTACATATATTGTAGATAGTAGCAGAAGCAGTTTTATAACATTATCTACAAGAATCATCCCAGTACATCAATTGCATACTGAATAAATGTCAATTCTATTGGTGTAACTTGGAATCATACCAATGTCATATGGAAGGCATCTCCTCGTCTTAAAATCAAATTTCGTTGGTGGCTTGTCTCGAAAGGAAGAATTTAACAGTTGCAAAGAACAGGTTTTTTCTCATACAACTTATGTATTATCTGTGCAGCAGATGAGAAAAGTTGCTCTCATATATTCTTTGCTTGTCTAATTGCCAAATTGCTTTGGGGACAAATCATTAGTTGCTTCAATTAACCACGGTTTTACCAGACTATTAAACACAGTTGGGGTTCATGGAAAAAACATTATTCAAAAGAAACATAGAACTTTGTGGGATTGTGCAGTTCTAAGACTCTTGTGGTGCATTTGGGATGAGGTAAACCAAAAAACATGCAAAGATATATCTTCGAAGGAGAACTAACTTATTCAAAAGTTTCTCTCATTTACATGTTTGGAATAGAGTTGCTCCTTCATCACAAGGGACAAACAAATAAATGATAATTGGGAGCTGGGACTCCCTTACGATGATTTGAACACTCCTAGATTTTAATATCAACACTACATCGCCTAATTACTCAGGTGTGTTCATTCCACATGGATAACATTTTAGAACAAGATGTTTATGTAGATGAAACTTTGTTCCATGTACTTTATCTATTTGCTCCACTTAATAAAATTTGGCTGGATCACATCCTTTTTTCTCAAAAAATAAAAAATAATGAAACAGTTCAGTTGGCATTAAATCGACCAAATATCAAAGTCTTGAACAAATGATAATGGATTTACACATCTAAACCATATACAACCTCCAATGAGATGGTGATTTATGTGGACACAAAAATAGTTTCCTTGATACCAGTTTATTGTTACTTCATTAAGTACAGATTGTAATTTTCTAATATCAGATTAGAAGTGTACTTGAACATTCAGATAATGATAAAACATAAACTTTGCAGTAAACTCAAGTTTCATGGGATCGGGTGATCTACTAACCTTCCTCATAGAGGATAGAAACTTCCTATCCACAATGCCGGCCTGAAAGTTGCAAAAGCTTATAATGTGAGAAAAGTAAAACATTAGTAGAAATGACAATCTGTAGGCAGAAATACTCACTGTATCAGTGTTCAAGGACAAACAGGGAACAACTATGTCAGCCTCCGCAGCAAATTCATACATGTTTTCTGGACCTCCTTTCTTATCCACCAGTACATTAACATCATCACTTCCGTCGCTTGAGTCTGGAAATATAGTCAACACAATGAAATAGGAACAAATGATTAGTTAATGTAGCCTCAATTGACATATGGAGAAGATAATTTCAGGAATTCTGCATTTCTACCATACCATTATGTTTCACTCCATTCGAAGACCATATTCTTTTAGTTGCCAAAATTTTCACACCAAATGGCCGCAATCTCTTTGCAAGCTCTAATCCTATTGCACCCAACCCCAGAATATAGACCTACACAAGAAGGATACAGATTGACAATTCACAAGCAAGTTATATATTTTCCTGTAATGTTTTCTGGAATATCACGAAAGATCCCAAAGAATGTGGGAGCACTAGGAAGTAAAGGCGCATAGTAGTAAAACATGCCAGTAACCTAGACTTTTACATAGTAAAACGAATTAAAGCTGTCTCTAGAACTAACAAAGCATAGTTTCAAGATTTGCTATTATGTAGATATCACCTGCAGAATGCAAATATTGAATTGAATTTTTTTTTTCGTAAATAATCAGAAACCGACGGTGGATAATCTCATACATGTTATCAGAAGTGTGATTCCTATGTAGTAATTTTCTTTGTTAAATGAGCATAGCCGTATTAATCATGAAGTACTAGAAACAAAATAAGGCTCTAACATTCCATGAACTATACTGCGACATTCAGGACGATGGTGACCGAGCCTTCAACTGATTTAGATAGTATCTATAGGTGCTGAAAGAGGATGATCTTGCACCAGTCCTTGTGTGTGCTTCGGGCATTATCTGGGTGCTATCTGATGGAGTTCCATATGTGCATCAAGCTAAACAATTAATGTGATGCATTTAGTTTGGAAAAAGGTTTAAATAACTCTTAAAAGGAACATAGGTTATTGTGTAATAATGTTGAAAAGAAAAAAAAACATATATGCATGTACACCAAAACACACACACACTGATGCCCCCATACACCATAAGCACATAAATTACTAGCTAGGTTAACTGATGTGGACAAGATATAACATGGATATATATTTCCATATCCATGTCATATGTTACCCACATCAGTCAACCTAGCCAGTAATTTTGCTACTGCATATCTCAATACTCTCAAAACATTTTTGCTCAAATCTCTCACTAAATAAACAATAATACCTAACGAATTGACTGGAGGGACCGTATGCATGAACCGAGGACACGTGGCAGCCCCCCATTGGTCCGGATCCGGGACCCACAAAACCTGAGCCCCCCTGCTAACATCGTGGTCTGGATCCGGACCAATGGGGGGCCACCACGTGTCCTCGGTTCACGCGTGCAGTCCCCCGTCGGCATATGTATCTCTATTATTAAATAAATGCAGTCAAATATCAAACTATTCAACAATCATCTAGATGAGTGCAACCCACAAGGCATATGAAGTTTCTAAGAAGAAAACTTGCAAGCTACTGTAAAATAACAACTTAATTGGACAAGTAGTGCTGAAGAGAGCACTTACCTCAGATTATTTTGAGCAAATGAAGCATTCAATTGAATTCTTCTTATTTTAACCTTTAAAACTCTTAGATCACTTGACGATGAATAACCTTGCTTCCTGTCAGATAATCAAGACCAACATACTGACCCTTTTCTGAGACATGGACTTAATTACAGAAATTTGATTCCTGTTTGATTAAGCAGGTCAAACAAGTTACGCGGGCTTTATCCGGATTTAAAATGAATGTAGATGCAAGGGGGGGGGGGGGGGGGGGGGGGGGGGGGGGGGGGGGGGGGGGGGGGGGAAGTTGCCCCTGGGTTTTGTCAGTGTAGAAAATAATGGTTGGATAATTTTATTGATGGACTACTTCACTACTTATAGGGAGTCTAGCTCCTCTACATACTACATATTCCGATGTGGGACTAAAAGTCCCTTATTGATTCTCAACACTCCCCCTCAAGATGGGCGATAGATATTGATCATCCCCATCTTGTTACATAGCTTCGACAGACTTAATGAACTAAGACCCTTAGTCAGACAGTCTGCAACTTGTTCTTCTGAACGGACATGGTCAATCTTCAGTATCCCTTGTTCCAGCTTCTCCTTGATGAAGAATCGATCAATCTCGATGTACTTCGTTCTGTCGTGCTGAACTGGATTGTTAGCTATACTTATTGCAGCTTGACTATCGCTCAGAAGACGCAATGGTGCTCCCTTATTCAGCTTCAACTCTGTCAGCAATGCTTTCACCCACAGCAACTCTGACACTCCCAGAGCCATTGCTCTGTATTCTGCTTCAGCTGTCGACCGTGCTACCACTGACTGTTTCTTGCTTCTCCATGAGACCAAATTTCCTCCTACAAAAACACAGTATCCTGTGGTAGACCTTCTGTCGTCTATGCAGCTCGTCCAGTTTGCATCACAGTATCCCTCAACTACTATGCGTCCATTCTTCTTGAACCATAGCCCCTTTCCCGGCGTTCCTTTTAGATATCTCAAGATCTGAAATATTGCTTCTATATGACCCTTTCTTGGATCATGCATGTAGCGACTCACTACACTCACCGCAAATGAGATATCAGGGCGAGTGTGTCCCAGATAAATCAATCTCCCTACAAGTCTTTGATATCTTTCACGATCAACAGGCTCTTCTGCTTCTGCTCCAAGCTTACTCTTCTGGTCAATTGGAGTAACGGCTGCTTTGCATCCCAGCATCCATGTCTCCTTTAGCAGATCTAGTGCGTATTTTCTTTGTGATAGAACAATTCCCTGTTCGCCTTCACACACTTCGATACCTAGAAAGTACCTCATCGCTCCTAAATCCTTCACCTCAAACTCCGCGAGTTTTGACTTCAGTTTAGTGATCTCGACTTCATCATCACCTGTTATCACTATATCATCCACATATACAGCAAGTATAGTGATGTGGCCTCTTGCATGCTGGAGGAAGACCGTATGATCTGCATTTGTTTGACGGTATCCCATGCCTGTAACAGCCTTTCTGAATCTGTCAAACCAGGCTCGAGGAGATTGCTTGAGCCCGTATAGCGACTTCTTCAGTTTACACACCTTTCCTTGCGACGTCCCTCCGTCTGATTCCGTCGCGTAGCACCCTGGCGGGAGCTCCATGTATACTTCTTCTTGCAGGTCCCCATGAAGAAAGGCATTCTTCACATCCAACTGATACAGCTTCCACCCATAGTTCGCTGCAATGGAGACCAGAGTTCTCACGGTGCTCATTTTTGCTACTGGGGCAAACGTCTCATCATAGTCTATGCCATATGACTGTGTGAATCCTTTTGCAACCAACCTCGCCTTGTACCGCTCTACTTTTCCTTCTGGCGTCTCTTTTACTGTGTACACCCATTTGCATCCCACAACTTTCTTTCCTTTGGGTAATGGAACCAGCTCCCATGTCTTATTTTTCTCCAGTGCCCCAAGTTCTTCCATCATTGCAGCTTTCCACCTTGGATCTTTCTTTGCTTCCTGTCAACACTTGGGCAACGAAAGTAGAGTCTAACGATGCAATGAAGGCTCGATAATTCGAAGAAATGTTAGAATAAGACAAGAAGTTGGCAATGTCATGTTCGTAATCATCAAAACGAGCAGGAGCCTTACCCGCATTGATGCGAGAAGATCTCCTTAAGGGAGCAATAGGTGGTGGAGAGATCATGCCATCCGAGTCGGAGAGATCCGCATCAGAATCCGAGTGATTCAGTGCGGGGGGCAACATCTTCAGGAGTTGGAACAGGAGTAGACGAGGGACTTGGTACAGTAGGCACAGGGTACGGCATAGGCACAGTACTGGACTTCTGTTGTCTCCTTCTGTAGACTTGGAGCTCATTTTCCCTTGTCTGCTGCTCCCCCTGCGGAACATATGTATCTTCTTCTTCATTCTCTGTATCTGAGTCACTGTGCTCTCCCCCTTTCGTCCAGTTTTCTACAACCGGACACGGAACCGATCCGACGACCACATTTGGGTTTATTATCTTCCCCTCACATCTAACACCATCTGTGTTAGGTGTCACCAAATGCTGAACCTTCATCCGAACCATAGTATGGTTCGAGTTCTCTGAATGTAACGTCCATGCTTACAAACATCTTCCGCTCGACTGGACTCCAACAGGCATATCCCTTCTGAGTCGCCGTGTAACCGACAAAGACACATTTAACTGCCCTAGGATCCAGTTTGCCAACGCCTGGCCTATTATCTTGGACAAAACACACACATCCAAAAACTTTCGGTGGAACAGTGTATGTAGTTGCCCCAGTAAGCATCTCCAACGGTGTCTTCTAGTCCAATACTTGAGATGGCATTCTGTTGATGAGATAAGAGGCCGTCAATATAGCCTGCCCCCATAAGTGTTTCGGGACATTCATAGCCAGCATCATCGTCCGTGCGACTTCCAGCAGGTGTCGGTTCTTTCGTTCAGCCACACCATTTTGTGCCGGAGTATAAGCACATGAAGTTTGATGTAGTATTCCATGAGTGAAAAAATACTCAGCAACCCGTTTATTAGTATACTCCGTCCCATTGTCAGACCGAAAACACTTAATTTTAGCGCCATATTGTGTTTCCACCCGTCGATGAAAGTCCCGAAAGGCCTCAAGGACGTCACTTTTATTCTTCATAAGGTAGACCCATGTCACGCGGGTATAACAGTCAATAAAGGTGACGAACCATCGAAAGCCGTTAATTCCGGTTGTAGGACAAGAGCCCCATACGTCCGAATGTATCATGTCAAAAGTAGCGGAACTCTATTCCCCGAGCTCACATACGAGCTTCTGGTATGTTTTTCCAACTCACAAGCATTACAAAATAACTTCTCTTTATTAGCCCTTTGATATAAGGACAGATACATTCGACTAATAACTTTAAAAGAGGAATGACCGACACGCTGGTGGTGGAGTAGCAAATCGGCTTCAACACTGCGACAGGAAGCTTCTGGTGGTGCGTCTGCTACCAAGGATGCCAATGCGTTGTCCAGTCCAGTCCTGTCTAAATACCACAGCCCCTTATGCCATGTGCCAGTCCCAAGTCGTCATCCTGTCCCTTTCTCCTGAAAAGTTACCGTAGGAATGTCAAAGGAAACAGTACAGTTAAGATCAAGTATAATGGCACTAATTGATAGAAGATTGACAGGAAAAGACGGAACATGTAAGACATTGGTTAGAGTGATGGAAGGGGTGCATGCGACAGTGCCTTTATCCATTACAGGGCTGGATGTACCATCAGCGGTCTGAATACTCTCCGGCAATGGTAGGTGAGTATAGTCCTGAAACGCACCACGGGATCCCGTGACATGGCGAGATGCCCCAGAGTCCATAATCCATCATGGCTGATGGACAGATGCAAGAGCACGCGCAGAATTACCGGTGCTGGTTTGGGCAAAGCAAGTGATGTGATCTTCCAAGGTAGAAGACGCCCCAGGACTGTCGGCCGAACCCAGCTTTGTGCCTCGCAACTTCTCAAGGAACTCCCGCTCAAGCGGGATTATTTCAGCCAGTTGATTCTCTCCCCCTTCCTCCGCCAGATTTGCTTTGTGTCCGCCCCTTCTACCAGCATATCCTCCTCTACTACCACGTCGGCCTCCACGACCCCGTCCTCTATCATTAGACTGATTGCGCAAGGGTTTTGGACAAAATCGGATGTAATGTCCGGAGTCACCACAATTGTGGCAAACACCACCCACAGATGGAGGTTGATTGAAGGCAGCAAGGGCAGACTTGTCAACTGCGGCTTGCTCCCCCTGGTAGGAGCCCTTGTTGGGCATCAACTTCAGTCGAGCTTCTTCCTGTGTCATGACGGCTATAGCTTCTTCCAAGGTCGGAAGCGTGGGTTGGGATAGGAGGATATTCCGTCTCTGCTCAAATACAGGGTGTAGTCCCTTCAGGAATTTCATCATACGCTGCCGCGAAATATAAGCCAGGAACGTCTGAAAGTACTTCGCGAATGCCGGTTCGACTTGTGCATCTTCCATCCCAAGAGGATCATAATGATCTAGATCAGACCAGTACTTCTTCAACAGGGCGGCGTACTCAGAGATGGTACGTTCGTCTTGGGCCACCCTATCGAGTTCATCTTGCAGTTGAAAGACTCGCATAGGGTTGCCGGAGCCGGAGTACATATCTTTGAGAGTTCGCCATATATCAGCAGCAGCCTCCATGGCCTCGACATTGCCCGACACCTGGTCGGTTAATAAGGCAGTCAACCACCCAGCCACTACGTTGTTGACAATCTCCCAAACAGCAAATTCCTTTGCGGAGAGATCGGCTGGCGCCTTGGCTTGGCCAGTGACATAGCCAACCAAGCCACGTCCCTTCAACGTCCGCATTGCCTGCCGCGACCACTTCAAGTAGTTGGACGTTCCTTCCAACTTCGTCTCCAGCTTCTCCAATTTTCCCATTTTATAAGGTGACGGATCCACATCAGTATGGATCACACGTGGGGTTGCCTCGGTTAATCTCTTTGATAAGATATCATCAACCAAGGCCTTCATCTCTTCGGCCGTCAGTTTGCCACTGATCGAATCCATGGCTTTTTCAACTGTGAACCCTATTCGTCGTATTCTTCGGCTTCTTCGACGTCGGAGTCGGCAACTTCCCCAACTTCGTCGTCTTCTCCGACTTCGTCATCTTCGTCGTTTTCTTCGACGTCACAGACTTTACGAATGCACTACTAACTTGGCCAGCACCGGCGCGCGCATGTAAAGTGAACACGTCAGGTCACCAGAGAAGACATGATCAGTCTCTGTAGAGATCCCGATGTGAAGAAGGAATAACAAATAAAGCATTTATTAGTTCCAAACGGCGTAAGCGAGGATCAGAGTTGGTGCAAATAAAGCATTTGGCAGCCGTCTGTCTTCGAAATACGCCGTTTTTTTTTTGACGGCTAGGATTTGTAGTAGATGGAAAGGCTAGGGTTAGACATGGTGGTGGCTAGGGTTAGAGTTGGGGAAGGGGGACGCCGGTGGTCGGGGGGGGGGGGCTGCTGCTTCGGGGGGGTCGGGGGGGGGGGGGGGGGGGGTCGGCTACAGTGGTGGAGGTCGGCTGCTGCTTCGGGGGGGTCGGGGGGGTCGGGGGGGGCTGCTGCTTCGGGGGGGTCGGGGGTCTAGGGTGGTGGAGGTCAGTAGGGGGGGGGGGGTCGGGGGGCTAAATTTTTTTTTTTTTTTTTTGTGGAGAGAGAGAGTTATGGCTCTGATACCATGTAGAAAATAATGGTTGGATAATTTTATTGATGGACTACTTCACTACTTATAGGGAGTCTTAGCTCCTCTACATACTACATATTCCGATGTGGGACTAAAAGTCCCTTATTGATTCTCAACAGTCAGCAAACCGGTGTGCAGTATACTTCTGACTTGCCAGGGAACTGGCAATACTTCCACTTTTCCCTTAACTTAGTTATCCTCTGGGCTAATTCTAGTTTTGTCCACCATCTGCTGTCTCGCAAACACTTGGGGGCATTTGGTTCAAGTTTTTAAGGCTTGGGAATGGGTTTTGAATTCCTTACCCATGTTTGGTATTTCTAGGATTGGAAATGAGGAGGGAATAGGAGCGGCTTCATATTCCCATTGATGTGGGAAAGTTATTCCCCATCCCCCCCGGGAATATATTTGCTTTCCTAGGAATGTTGTTTGGGTATTTTGTTTGAACGGTAATACCCTCTTTTTATTTTCAACTTCTATCCCAAACATGTGAATTTAGGTAACAGTACCATCATAAAATTAATGAAAGGGTATTTATGGAAAACTAAACAAATTAAGATTCATATTCCTGTGTGAACCAAACACGAGAATGGAAAAAAAAAATTGAATTTTTTGGACTACTTATTCCCAATCTAACCAGACATGGGTATGGGAATGTTGAATTCCTTTCCCATGGAAAAGGAACAGAATATGGATTCCTAGGAATACAAAAACTTGATCCAAACGATCCCTTGGAGTTCAAATTTACTAGGTCCACTCCTTCTGGAAACATTACCATTTAGAAGGCAACAGGGGCGGACCCATGTGGAAGCCGCGCGGGGGAAGGGGGGGGGGGGGGTCGGTGCGCCTACTGAAATGTAAAAAAAAATAGGGAGCTGCTACTTACTCTTCGGACCCGTCACCCAACAGGGACGGGCATATCCGGACTAAGGGTGCCCCCCACTCAATGAAACAAAGTAAAAAAAAATGGTGTGGGGCCCAGCCCCATCCCACCCCCCACCCCCCACACACGCACACAAACTCTCTACACGCATAGAGCAGCACAAAGACATAACAAAAGTTACCGAATCCCTTCTTTCTTCATCTTCATTTTCCCCTCTTCTTTTCTCTTCCAAGTGTTCCTCCCTAAAAAGAAAAATTGAAAGCACATGCCGGAGGAGCTCTAGGAGTGAAGGAAGGAGGTCACCGAAGTCGGGACTTGCTGAAAACTCGTAGAGAACAATTTCCACATTTTGTACTAGAAATTAGCCCTTTGTTTGGGGTTGTTTGGAGTGGTTTGTACGTTCACTTTTTAATTATGTACTTTGTTCCTATATGTTCAATTTTCGGGGACCTTGTCTCCGAACCTCCTTATTATTGTTCCCCCAGTAAAATCTCATCCTGGATCCGCCATTGGAAGGCAACTTCCTTATCTGACTCCATAATTTTGGCAACCATACTATTTAAGGTTATTACAAAAGGTTTCTGATTCTCATACTCTTCCATTCCAGTATTTCCAAGTATACAGGATAAATAATGATTCACATCTAAAGTAGTTTAGGTGATTTGTGATTTATAATAATGAGTTCTGATTGAACCAAAACTATGAAAGAGCTACTTAACATTTCAATAACTCACACACATTCAAAATGGTAATTCATGAAAAGGCAGGACTTTAAGTGATCATATATAAAGTGAGGGAAAGCCTTTTGAGTATTGTATCACGGTCAACTAACTCACCATCAACCCTATTAAGCCAACAACTATCAGTCTTTGTCTTTTTTACTTCTCATTTCATTGATTTCAATAAATTATTCTTGCAAGAAAAGGCTAACTGCTCCGAGTTAAAGTAGACAGACCTAATATAACCGAGTCAGGTATAAATAAGGACAAATATTATAAAGTTGAAAAACAAAAACAAACTTATTTTAGAAGGAAAAATGGAGATTGATCTTGTTGAAGTGACAAGGAAATGCAGCAGTAAAGCCAAAATGAAGTTGGGATGTGGAGAAAGAGTTTCTGAAATTCTCTTCGATGGAAATGGAGAACAATTTACGAAATTATTAAGAAGGTCAGCATCATCATCTTGGCGGATCTGAAATTCTTTAACTGGATATGGAGTTTGACATTGGTACTTGAGGGAGAAGACTTGTAGCACTGAAGCCATACAGAAACGTAGAATAGTTGCTTAATTAAATTACTTGTCAGAATTTTAAAAAAAATTGTATAACTGTGGAGAAGATGAATATAATGAGTCTCAGATAAATTTGTAACTGGAGCTTCGCTGCAAAAGGTGGTGACACTTGGCCTGAAGGTGGATCAAGCTGGCTTCAGAAAAAGTGTAAGCATCCATCGGACTGAAAATAAGTCCAGGACTACTCGCAACAAAATTTTGCAAGTGAAGCGAGCGAGGGAGACAAATAGAGTTGGGGGAAAGAGATTAATGTACACATCTCTTTGATTAAGAACGTGCAAGGGACTCAACTAATACCCGAGTCTACGAGAGAGAGAGTAGGAGGCGGCTAATGTATAGGGTAGGCATTACGGAGTTAGAGAGGGAGAAAACTGAGGAAAACTGTACACTTTGAAGGGTTAGCCAGTTTAGTTGGTCTTCAAAAGCTTTGCTTTCAACTATTTTCTAGTTCCTTCGCCCTTGAGTTACTTAACCTGGCAAAAGAAATCAAATTGCAGCCAGGCACATGGCCTTCTTTCATTATATAGTGTTAGAAAGTGTAACCACTTAATGCTCATATACTTCAATGACTGGTCTATCCAAGCACTAATAGCCGCACTGGGGTTACGTTAGGAAAGGTACGGTATCATAGTTCTGATTTCTGAATGCACCAAAGTTAATCAAGCTAGCCACTTCGCATTTAACCTACAAGAATATTGTAAATGATAATTTTATTATATTTCAAGAGTGCTGCATTCGATATTCCTAAATTTCCAAGTGCAATATTGATTAATGAGGTTTAGGACTGCATTAGCCTATCGCAAAAAATGTTTTGGGAAGCACACCGAGCTTGCCATGTTACACAGAAGTTTTATGGTATAGCGTCTGCCAAAACGCAAAAGAACCAACCATATCAACCCAATTAATATTAGGCTTTTTCTTTCCCATTTCTGTTTTAACCAAGCTTTCTAGCTACAAAAGGAGACCATCTCTTCGTACCATATTTGATGAATTTAAGTTAATCAGACGCAACAATACATTAATAAAACAACAACAAAAACAAAGCCTCTCTCTCAAATTTGTGGGGTCGGCTATTTGAATCATTTTCTTCCATTTAGCTCTATTAACGGGCATGTCCTCTGTAACATTAACAAAAATCATATCCGTAGTTGTGGTCTCAATCCAAGTTCGTTTAGGCATGTCCCTAGCCCTAGCAGATGTTTCGACTAATATCTTCTCGCTCTTCATAACTGGTGCATCTGTTGGTCTACGCTTAAAAACATAAAGATGTCACTACTTAGGGACGCTCCAATGTCATATTTTTAACCTAATGTGCACCCCACCCCACCCCCGGACCTTCGTACTGGCCATTTTGAATTTTTTTGGGGCATTAGTCAGTCACTTGAGTTAACACATTTAAACAGAAGAGAGTCATGTTTTATTTAACTCCATTGAGATCTATTTTACATGAAAATCAAGAACACCTATCGAGCATATTTGTTAAGCTTATGTTACCAGAAAGAATATTACACTATCTTCTTTGATGTTTTTCTCCAATACCCTAAATTGCTATACATGCATGTACCGAACTGACAGTCTTATGAGAAATTCTACTTGGTAATAGTACATATAAATCAATCACCTCCACGAGCAAATAAACTTGAGGTATTTTACATTCAATCTTAGAAAGGGTTAAACTCGGTATATATGTATATATGACTTATACCTCCATGCATTAACAGATTGTGAATAAAGAAAGTTATAAAAATAATAAGGTGCATCTTCTGGTTTACAATTATCTACATTGTCTTCATGTAGGACAAAAAATTAGGTGAATTATTTATTTTCAACCGAATGCAAACCAGCACTCTACTAGAACTTAACTAGTCTGATGTTCATCGCTACAAATGATAATCAAGTTGCACAAGGATTTACAAACTAGAAGATGAGTTAATGACAAACAAGACACCCTGTCTAATTTTGAGGTGAGGATGGAGTCAGCCTAAGGTTCTTGTTTACTGCTTAACACGTAGCCTCGCCATCTTCAATAATTGACATTATCACCTAGTGTACCTAAAAAGCCTCTTCATTGTTTAATATTTGAAAACCTGATCATGTATTTTATACAAATGTCCCTATTCGTATTAATGAATTAATTGGGATGGTATTATAATATTCCTATTCGTATTAATCCAATAATATGTTTACGACATTTGGAATTAATATATCATGTTTTTGGGATTATAAATGTGTTTATTATAATTTATTATTATTTTAATAGTAAGTGTTGCGTCCTATAGATGAAAATTTTGGCTACGCTGCAAAAATATAAGGCATTAAGCACAAAACAGACGAGTTACCCGACAAAGCATTGATATTGATCAGTACTTCAACTAAGTGTTGGGTATTGGACTAAGCACTATAAATTCACCGGATTATTCATTGTTTGAACTTGATTAATCCAGTTCCTCAGTGTCATGAACTCATAGTAAAGTTTGGAGCATATTTGCAAACGTTAATATTCAGAAGTATTTTAAAACTAAAACCATGTAGGTTAATTCCCTTGACAAAGTCTATACCTAGAGCAACAATAAGCACCAATTTTCATATAGATTTACAAATTAAATAGAGGAGAGAAAAAAATGTGAAAGATGGATATAGCATATTGGATATAGCAATATATATATATATATATATATATATATATATATATATAAGCAATGGGTAATTTTGGCAGTGGGTAATTTTGGCGAACTAGCCTCCACTGGGGCTCGAACTAGCCTAAAAAATATATATATAAGCAATGGGTAATTTTGGCGAACTAGCCTCCACTGGGGCTCGAACTCCGACCACTTGGGCCGCATGCATCTCTCTTAACCACTAGGCTAGAGGTCACCCTATGGAGGGTGTCTACTTGTCACCCCCCACATGCTATCATCATGCACCCATGTGCATGATGATAGCATGGAGGGGTGACAAGTAGACACCCCCCCCCCCCCCCCGTGAGGTGGCACCCTACCTCTTATTCTATATATATATATATATATATATATATATATATATATATATATATATATATACCGGTTACCCACCTTATTTATGCAGACGATCTCTTGGTGTTCATCCAGCCATCTACGGAGGGTATGCACACGATTGCGGAGATTATGGGAGAGCTGAAATCCCTTTCAGGCCTCCAAATGAACAGAGAGAAGAGCAGGATGTATTTCAGCTACCTCTGCTCCCAGAAGGAGGAGTTGGCCGGTGCGCTGGAAGTCGAGAGGAGCGATTTACCGGTGAAGTATCTAGGGGTTCCTCTCACAGTTAACTATGCGCGGGATCAAGACTGCCATAGTCTGGTGGAGTACGTCCAGAGGAGGGTTGAAGGATGGCAAGCTGCTGGTTTATCCTTTGGAGGACGCATCGAGCTGGTTAGATAGATGATTTCAGCTGTGACCCATTTCTGGCTGCAATCCATCTTACTTCCTATTACCACTATCAGGAAAGTGGAGCGGATCTGTACAGACTTCATATGGAGGGATGGTATGCATGCGATCTCATGGGATCAGCTTTGTCGTCCCAGGAAGAAGGGAGGAGTGGAACTACGATTTTTGTTGGAGATCAGGAAGGCCTCGGCGCTGAAGCTGGCATGGAGATTCATTAATAGGGGATCCCTCTGGGCTGACTGGATGCATAACAGATATGTGAAACATGGCAACCTCTGGGACTGTGCCATGGACAACAATCATTCCGTCACTTTCAAGACTATTTTGAGTCATAGGGGTACTCAAATTTGCAATCCGAATGGTCATGAAGGATGGGGATGGCACGGACCTCTGGCGGGATCCTTGGATTGATCGTCAATCTCTGTTAGAGATCAGGGAGCACCGTCGCATCAGGAGGACAGAAGGGGTCTGACTTGCCAACGGATTATCCGAGATGGAGAGTGGAGGCCTGAGTCCTACCGCTATACCGAGGGACTTAGTGAGATTATCAGGACTGTCGCCTTGGACCCAGTATTGTCAGCTGATCGATGGATCTGGGACCCGCCTGGAGTTTCTGCTGGGACTGGACAGTTCCAGTTCTGGAGCTGCTATAATCTCGTTAGGCGCACTTTTCCTCTGAGTACTGACTATGTTCGTATGGTGTAAGGGACTTGCAAGGAAGATGCAACTGTGTGTATACCGGCTTCTTCTTGGTCGTCTTCTAACGAGGAATCGACTTAGTGCTTTTGGGGTTCAGGTCCCTGACCCTAAGTGTGTGCTTTGCAGTGTGGAGAATGAATCTATAAGGCACATTTTCTTTGAGTGTGACCTGTCATGACAGATCTGGTCTAAGCAAAGCAGGATGTTGGGTGGATGTGACTCCGGAAAGGAAATTGGAGACATCATCATTGTGCTCCGAGATAGCAGAGAAAGAGGGCAGGACTGGTTCCGGACCGCCAGAGTCCGACTGGTTGCCGTTGTTTGGCATGTATGGAGGGAACGAAACCGTCGTATCTTCGAGGGGTTAATCACCCCTCCTGTAGGCATCCTCCATAACATTGAATTCGATGTAAATGCTATGGGGAACTGAAAGGTGGGAGTCCCACCATGATTGTATGTTGTAAAATTATTGCGTCGCATTTTGGAATAAAATTTACCCTTTTTCTAATATATATATATATATATATATAAATATATATATATATATATATATATATATATATATATATATATATATTACCATTTTTCCAATATATAATATATATATATATATATATATATATATATATATATATATATATATATATATATATATATATATTATATATTGGAAAAATGGTAATATATATATATATTGGAACCAGGTAAATTGTTTCTGGAATCGCTCCCACTGGAATTCGAACTCCTGACCACTCAGGCCGCATGCATCTCTCTTAACCACTAGGCTTGAGTTCATTTGCTGCTATATATATTCTTTCTTTCAAATATATATATATATATATATATATATATATATATATATATATATATATATATATTCTGACAACTGGATAACCACGTGTTCATCACAATACCATACCTCAAAGATATTGGATATAGCATATATTTAAAAGGTTTAGGTGTTTACCAACTGTTTCACCAACAAGGATGAATCAATAATTTTAATTAGTCAGTAAGTATGTTTGAGATATCAAAAAGCCTAATGCTACACCACCCAAACAAGATGCTGGGTGAATAAGATTCATTAATATACATGCATTGTAAAGAAAACTGGTCCTGATCCACAATCAAAACTGCAATAATACTAAATCATTGCTAGAATAGCATATCTTAGCTACCAAAGAGAAGTAGAAAAGTAACCTACTGTTTTCCCAAATAAAGTTTCTCCAACTGGCGTTCCCAATTCTTTCTGTTTCACAGCAATTTCCATCTCCTTCTGCAATGATTTGCATTTGAGATTCATTTTAGAATACCAAAAGAAGTTAGGAATACATATAAAAAAAAAAAAGAGTAGCTCATGGCAATTGCATGATAAAGCACTTAAAAGTTAAAACACAGTGGTGGCTTATTAGGAATAAGGAGAAATTACATAAAACACCCGTAACATTTCACTTTATTCGAAGAAACACCATTACTATTATTTTGTTCCCTAATTATGCCCCTATGTTTCCTACTGCATTGAATTTTCATTAGGATTTAAAATTTGAGAGTTAATGAGAGACTTTCGGTATATCCCCTTCTCTCAAAATAATCAAAGCGCTTGGAAAAATTTATAGTGAAAAAATATGCATGGTAATTTTAGTTTCATGTGCAGAAAACTTTACAGAAAAAAACAATCCAACATGGCTTGGGTGTCAGCAGCAGAAATCTAGCATCATATATGTTTCATTAAAACCATGCATTAATGTAATTTCTCGCAGCCCTAGGAGGCCTATTTAGTAAATGGTGTTTCATAGGCAGTATAATATCAGTCTTTTACTCTCTTTTTGTCCTGAAAGAAATGGAAACTGGTAGTGGCTCTGATGAACACTCTTGAAATTTAGTCTCTCCATGGATTCCAGTTTTACATATAATGTTAAGGATATAGTGACGTACTTGCTTTCTAAGAAGCCCCAACATCAAATAAATTGCCATTTCTGCACATGATGCGGCATTCCCCGAGGCACTTCCAGGAATTCTTGCAACAAGAATGTTATGTCGGGTGGCGGCATCAATGTCAACACCTATGGTAAACCGATATGAAGACGAAGTGATAAATGAATCAAAAAGAACAAATAAATGCATGATAAAACATCAAGTGAGAAGGATAAAGCGAGTACAGTGAGACGTTGTTCAATGCAAGAAACATGGTAACTGAAACTTGAAAGAATGTAGAATAAATGAATAGCTGACCTTCTAGACCTACACCAAACTGCAGAATGAGCTTCATCTGGACTGCCCTAGCAATTAGATCTGCGTCTAGGCGGCACGCCTTAACCACACATAAGCTGTACTTGCCAATGACATTAGGCACCTCCTCAAGAGCTACATCATCTACCTGTGAATGATATTGTACTAGCTAGCAATCACCTTTCAATCACTAATCCAGTAAAAGAACATGCATCGATTTTTCTTCAAGTGCATTAGTTAGAGAAAGATAACAAGCTGCAAAGAATCTAAAGATCTGGAAATCAAATTGTACTGCTAATTTATTGACATTATCACAAGTGAAACAATTACTGTCCAGATGCATGCCAAGGGAAAGATTTGAGACTCGTGATTTTTCATGTTAATCACACAGAGAGTACATATCGGGATCAAAACAATATGTATTAGCACAAGAAGATGTGGGAACATGTTTTTGCTCAAAATAATTAGATATGGGAAATTTGGCAAGGAAGAGAACTGAGATCTTAGTTTAAGAATACCTCTTATTAGGGAAACATGGCAACACAAATGTAAACATGGCATCACACAAACTTTACTACTTATTTGAAAATGTGCACATCCTTATCCGTATTGTGTATGTATCGTATCCGTGTCCATACTCGTGCAACATAGGTGTTCTCTAATGCTAGAGAAGAGATGGCCCATCTAATAGTAGAATGGAAGACTAGGATACATGCAGTTGACCCAAATTTTAGGGTATAGGCTTTCTCATTAGCTAGTGGGACACATAAATATGTTAACCATGAAAGTGTCCTATTAGTGACAATCAAAGCTACAACATGTGCAAATTTCCAAAAATAAGTTATCCTACTCCAAATACCCATATGTTACAAATGCTGGTATATATCATGTAGGTAATAAGAAACCTAAATCCATTAGAATGCTGAACTCGTAGAAGCATAAATGATGAAGATATATGAAGTTTGCAGCATAACATACCTGAATATGCGGGTAGCTCTGAAGATACTCTCGTGTGTAAGTCTGAGAAGCAACAAAATTATACCCACAGAAGAGCACACGAGTGACATGATTATCGCTATTGTCTGCCATTTACCCAACCCTTCTAGAGTAATCTGCACTGGACATTGTCAAAATAAAAAAGCTTCATCAGAGAATGAGCTCTTAAGGAGCGCAATATCGTGTCTAATGTCACCGAAAGAAAAGGGTCTGAGAATATCCTCCACTATGATTTGACTAACATTACCGTTCTCAAAATTTCAAGATTATATGTGGAAACACGAGGTTACCGCTTCCAAAGACACCAGTAGAGAAGCGAGATTAGAAGAAGAATAAACTTCATTTTATGTCTGACAATACGAGGCGCCAAAACACTAATCACGACATAGCCCACAACTAACACTAAATTATTGTTGTTGTTCGTAGTAAATCTCCACATAAAATATATCAATGCTTATAATATTGTAAATTGATGCCAACCAAAGAAGTATTCATAAAAATCTAAGTTTCTCGGTCTATGTTGCATGGACACGGATACGACACAACATAGTAAGGACATGGCGAAGCGGACACGGAACCTATTTTCGTGTATCCTAGTGTATTTTGGAGTGACCGTGGTGTGTCCAATACATATCCGACACGTCCCAAATTTTTGGAGCGTTTGTGCTTCATATTTCTCAGGTCAAGGTGTATAATGGGCCGGGCGGCCAGGAACCCGGTCCGAGCCCTGTCAACTCCGGTCTGGGTCGGCCCAGGACCAGTTAACGGTCCGGACCGGCACGGCCCATAGATCCAGCAGATTCGGGCTTGGTATGAGAAATCAACCCGAAAGTCCGGCCCGGTTAGAAAACCAGTCCGAAACAGTCTTACCCGTCAACCCCGGTCTAACCGGTCCGGACCGGCCCGAACCAGTAGCCCGAACCAAAGCCCGATCCAGGTCCGATCAAAACCCGGTTAGCTCGGTCAAAACCTGGTCATGTGGTCCCGCCTGTATATATATTAACGTTTATATATCAATTTGGGGATAAATGACCGAACTACCCCTCTATTATAACCGTTATAGTAAACGTTGGAGGGGTATTTTCGTAAAAAAAAAATCCAACGACCATTATATGAATTGGGGGTATTTTTACCAAAATACCCTCCTCATGTGCACAAAATATCAAGACTCACTACGAACACGGGGCATCATTATTTATGTCTTCAACTCTCCCTCATAAACCTGTACATAGTAGGAAGAAAGAATTTGTTTTAAATACCTCCACACCATCATGCTGTCATGACACATTCAATTATGTATAACCCCATTCCATGGTTAAGTCCATTCACAAAAAACCTCAGAGTCCACATTTGTAGGGTATTAGGAAGGAGAAGGACAGTTTATTTACTGTCTATTTCCATGCATATACCTAAAAATGACATATCTGTTAGATCTAATCCTATTGTCCCTAGTCTTTTGCATAGCTTATGGTCATACTTTATTTTATTTAGGAGCCATTAGCTCGTCGTATTTTATTTGCCTACTTAGTTGTAAAGCCTGTTTAAAGGTAGTCCTAGCAAACAATAAACACAACTAAGTAGAGAGAAAAGAAAATGTGAGCTATGTGTCCTCTTTCTCCTCTGTGTGCGTGTGTGGTTTTTATTTTGAGAAAATTTGAGTGGCACCCCACTTTTTTTTACGCTTATTTAAGGTGCACCCCACAAGTTTACATGAATGTATGACACCCTCCACTTTTGACGGTTTTCGTCCAAAACGAGCGGTCAACCTCGTTGACCATTTTTTTTTGACAAAAATGCCCTTGTCTCCTTTTGTGTGTCCCCCCTCCCCGTCACACGTGGCTGCCCCCCGCCGTGCTCGGCCCCCTCTACGGCGTCGCCGCACCCCCCCTCCCCGACCTCGCCGCACCCCTCGGCCATCACCACCATCACCACCACCATCATCATCACCACCACCACCACCATCAACCGTCATCACCACCACCGGCACCCTCCCCCCCCCCCTCCCGCTCCGCCCCCTAGCCCCCACCGCCACCGCTGCTGCCGCCGCCCGCGCGCTGCTGCGGCGACGCCGACGACGGCGGGGGCGGTGGGGGCTAGGGGGGCGGAGCAGGAGGGGGGGGGGTGAGGGTGTCGGTGGTGGTGATGAGGTTGATGGTGGTGGTGGTGGTGATGATGGTGGTGGTGGTGGTGATGATGGTGGTGGTGGTGATGGCCGGGGGTACGGCGAGGTCGGGGAGGGGGGGGGGGGGGGCGGCGACGCCGTGGAGGGGAGCCGAGCACGGCGGGGGGGGGGGGGGGGGGGG
Organism: Iris pallida; assembly: GCA_029216955.1. Lineage (NCBI taxonomy): Eukaryota > Viridiplantae > Streptophyta > Magnoliopsida > Asparagales > Iridaceae > Iris > Iris pallida. Next base: position 11,089,740 of record JANAVB010040220.1, read on the forward strand.
GGGGGGGGGGGAGGGGGGGGGTGTGGACGGATAGTTGACGCGGGGAAGAGGATAACAGATAGGGGTATTTTCGTCAAAAAAATTGGTCAACGCTCGTTTTGGACGGAAACCTTAAATAAGCGTAAAAAAAGTGGGGTGCCACTCAAATTTTCTCTTTTATTTTTTAGGTTCTACAAACGTCAAAACTCATACAACCATCATTTAACCCTCCATCACAACCCACCACTCAGGGGTTGCACATGCTGGTACTACACCACTCTATCTTCTCTAACTGACCTTCCTCCTTCTGACCCGTATGTCGCTCCACCCCCCCACCCCACACCCCCCCCCCCCCCCCCCCCCCCCCCCCCCCCAAAAAAAAACAAACTTGTTCACAATCAGGGAATATTAACCCAGCCTCCCCTTCTATTCCCAAACAATCATTCGAGCATACGCCTAATACTCAAACTAGGGTTCATATATAAATAAGGAAACAGCTTAAACGACAGAGAACCCCAGGAAATACTTAGGAGGAGGTGAGGGAGTACCACGAGGAGTAGTTCTGGAAGAGGGGTCTGCAGCTCGACGGGCTCCTATGGGATGGTTCGCCGAGGCTGCTCTCTCCGGCACACGACGGCCGGTACGACCCAAACGGCCTTGGCAGCGCGGGCGTTCACGCATGGTCGCGACGGTGCTGCGGCTGCGGCTGCGGCTGCGGCTGCGGCAGCTTCAAGAAGTGCAGCAGTAGCTGCACTGCTGCTGATACTGCTCGGCTTCTTGCCCGGACCGCGCGCACGCGGTGGCCCAACCCAATACGGTGTTTAGAACCATTGGGTTTTAAATGGCTTTTTCTAAAGGCACTACCAAATTTACTTGGGACTAGTCCAATTTTTTCCAAAATTATTTACAAGTTTGCCATTCAAAATTTTACTTGGGACTAGCCCAAATTTTCTTCGGGCAAGTAGGACTGACAACTTAGTTGCAGTCCAAGTTGGTTGTAGTCCCAACATAAAGGAGGACTGCCAACTTAGTTGCAGTCCGCGTCGACGAAGACGCAGCGCAGCTCGATCGCGGCGGCCCCTCCCATCCAAGGAGGAGGAGGCGAGGAGCAACACGGCCGGGAGCCATCCCCAACCATCCGCTCCGCCCTCCCCCATTGTCGTCGCCCTCCACCTCCATCTCCTTCTCCTCCTCGACCTCCGTCGCCCTCCACCTCCCTCGCCTCCTCTGTAAACTCTCCCGCCCTCGCCGTTGCTGCAGGAACTCTCCCGCCCTCGCTCTCGCCGTCGCTGCAGGAACTCCCCCGCCGCCTCTGGAAACCCTAATTTTTGGGCTAGTTCCAAGTAATTTTTGGGCTATCTCCAGTAAAAGTTTCACCTTCTTTGGTTGCCCCCAAGTAAGGGCTAGCCTCAAGTAATTTGGGGTGCCCTTAGAAATAGCCTTTTAAATTGATACGGGCGGGTCGGGTTATCGGGTCGGATGCAGCCCAATACCCGGACGCCCGATAATTCAAACATTAGTTTTTGGGCTGCGACTACCTGTGGGCTTGGGGGTGTTGGGTTAATAGGAAGGAGAAAAAAAATTAAATAAAGGAAAAACAAAAAAATGTCAAAGTTTATACGCTAAGCCCATAGAAAAATATAAGAGTATGTCAAATTCCTATTTCCAAAAATAACAAACAGCTATATTTTTTATAACAACTAAATGATAGACATGTTAATAAAACAAAGGGATATTTGGACTTTGAATCTCAAATAAGTTCTGAAATTTGTATTTGGGTCTCCATATTATACATAATTAGTGTTTGTGTCTCAAAAGTGTCACCAAAAATAATTAGTGACACTTTTGGTGATACTTTTGGTGACACTTTTGAAACATTAGTGACGCTTTTGAGACTCAAATACTAATTATGTATAATATGGAGATCCAAACACAAATTATGAAACTTATTTGAGACCAAAAGTCTAAATATCCCTAAAACAAACATATACTTTATTCCTTTTTTTTAAGTAACCAGTTTGATATTAGGGTTACTATAGCTAACTATATTTTTTAACTATAAGTAAAATAAATTGCAAGAATCTAAATTGTCATCACATAAATGGTTTATAATATTTATATAAAAATATACTTAAGAATAGGGGGCTCACGATCTGAACGTTGATCTAATATAATAAGAACAAGAGATCTTTCTCGATTAATCCCTTTCTTTGCTTGCTCATTCTTAGAGAATCAGAAAGATTATTTTTGAGTTTAAATTTACATGACAACATGAACATGGTGTCTATTTTGGTATGTACTAACGTAATTATGAATATTTGTGAAGTCTTTGATACATATATATGGAGTGTCGATGTCATACATATGTATGGAGTAACCAAAATTATAACATCATATTTTTTAGTGTCCATGATTTCTAGTTTAAGACCAATACTATCATTTTTGTTATTACCAAAGTAGACCATCATCTGTTTTGTGTAATTATTGGAAAATATTATTTTGGTTTTAAAGATGGAAGATTACTAACATTTTTTAGAATTATAAATGGGTAGTAGACCATTTGACTAAAATTTATATCATTAAAGAATGTCTCTAGCATGTTATAGTTGCACGTAAAAAATATTTCTCCCCTAAAGACGAATTTAGCCTCCTAAGGAGGTTTTTTTATTAAAGTTTTTTGGATATCATAGAGTTGTGTAGGATTATATATATATATATATATATATATATATAATCCATGTCTTTCATATAATATTTTATATAGTTATATATTTATAACTGTATATTTATCATATTTGTCTTCTAAATGTCTTTTAAGTCGTAAAAGATTCATGCAATAGATTAGACCTGTCAATTGGGTCGTGCCGGGCCACAAATATTGGCCAATAATATAGGCCCGACCCGGCCCGGCCCGAAGACCAAGTCCGACCCGACCCGACCCGGCCCGATCCGAGGCCCGGCCCGAAGCCCAACTCGGTTGCAACATCTCCTGCACGCTCTCTTTAATTTGTCTCAAATCCTACCATCTAACAGCAGTGTTGTCACTTTCCTAAGGAGAAGAAAAGAAAAATATGTACACAACAAACACTCTGCCCTCCAAATATGATTTGTAACACTGCCTAAAACAAGTGCAAGTTGTGGTGGCCTCTGTTATTATTATGATTATAGTGTAGTAGTGAATTGAATTGAAATGAAATGAAATGAATGTTTGAACTGAATTGAATTGGAATTCAGTTCAATTCAATTCATTTCAATATATATTAGTTGCAAGATGCTGCAACAACAACATATATGAATCATGAATGCATCCATACATCAGCTTAGTCAAAGTGTCCGGCCCGGGCCGGCACGGTCCGGCACGATTCGACACGACCTGAGGCCCACCGTGCCGTGGGTCATGTGTCGGACTGGACTTAAAATTTTCATCCATAGCCCGGCCCGCTACAGTTCAAGAGGCCCGGCCCGAGCCCGGCCCACTCAAATTCGTGCCGGCCCGGCCCGGCACAACCCACTTGACAGCTCTACAATGGATTATGGACAAGTTAATTAAGATCCTTAAGGCCATATAAGGGGAAGAGATCACGTGTTACTATTGAAGTCTCAATTTTCCAACATTTATTTGCTCCACTCTTATCTTTAGCTAAGTTCGTGAGGAGAAGACTTTTACAAGACTTCGAGGAAAAAGAACGTGCATCGCATGCATGCACCGAAGTGAGCAAAAAAAATACTAAAGGCTAGTTTGTGTTTCATCCACGACTCTATTTGGTATCAACGCAAGGACTTATGAAGTGAGTTAAAATAAATTTTATTTTAGATGGACGATTTTGTCTTTCTTTCAAATACCCACTTATTCCGTTGTTCAAACGAACATTTATGAAATGTTAACTACTTAATAAGTATTCCGAAAACAATGGTTTGAACAAATAAGACAAATATAAGTATATAACTAAAATATAAACTAGCATTCAAGTCCGGACGACTCTTGAGTGATAGAGCATGACTTAAATTCATGATTATAAAAAAATTAACTTCATGATTATAAAAAAAAAAAATTATTCTCCCGTCATTTTTTTAGTGGATGATAAGTAGGCAAACTCAATTTAAGTTATTTATTCTCTCTCTCTTTTTTGAAAAAAAAAACTTAAATTGAGTTATTTATTCTCTTACTATACCAAATGGGGTGAAGCCAAAGAATTGCCCATTTGAAGAAAACTTTTGTAACCAACCCCGATATATGATACACTTTTTAAAATGAGCTTTATGAAGCCATTCTTTTATTCTTCAACCATGTTTTTGCAACTAAACATTAAAACACGTGATTACTCAAACATAATATAATAAACACTTATTTCAATCACAATAACATGGGATGCAAAATAGCCTAGTAAAGAAAATGAGAACGAAATCATTTTGAATAAACTATTTATAGCAATAGGAAATTGCAAGTCACATAAAGTACACAATCTGTTGAAATGTCCAATTATGAAATATTTATTGGACTAGTATTTTAAAAATATTATATGGATTTGGAAATAAATGATATATTTGGGAAAAGAAAGAAGTCCATATGTAATAAAATCCGTTTGAAATGAAGTTTAATATCAGAGCATCTCCAACCCTATTGTGAGTTTTAAAAAAATGGTTGCCACATAGGAATGACAACCATTTTTTCCAAAAGTACTTCTCCAATGCAAATGTGAAATAAAGTGTGGAGTTGACATGGCAAAGACAATGTGAAGTTGGTTGTCTAGATCTAGACAATGCACTTCACAATGACTTTGTCTCTACATCATCAATTATGAATAAAAATATTTATAAAAAAGTTGAAGAAGTTGAGGAGTTGCCTTGGAAGTTGAAAAAAATACTTTTTATTGTCCCCTCAATACTTTTGCATTGGAAAGAGTACTTAGCAAGACAATAGGGTTGGAGATGCTCTCAGGTATAATGTATAATGCATTAACTTCTAAGTTTTCGGTATGCTTTATCTTAAAGAGTGAATTAATTTACCTTTTTATTTTGCCGTAATTTTATATCATAAAATAAAAATTATAGTTAATTAGTCCACCAAATGTATTGGTTATAAATTATCATATTCTAAAATAATTATTAATTTTACTATAATATTTTAATACAATGTCATCAACATAATGGTCGAACATAAATAAGTAAATAATAAGAGGTTTAATTATTTACCTGAAAAATAAGGTATTATAAATTTATTTTTCTCTCAAAGTCCAAAGTTGAAGTCTCAATTGTACTTTAGGTTGTAGCTTTGTTCAAGCTTACTAATATATATATCGAAAATGTCAGAATTGATAGGTTAACATACAACCAATATAAGAAAAAAAAAATACAATACATGTTATATACACTTTTTATGCAAAAAAATAAATAAATACAAACCTGAGGGTTTGAGAAGAGTCAGATTCAGAGAGATGGAGACACTAGACGGAGCCGCGGGGAAGAAGAGGAGAGAGAGAGAGAGAGAGAGAGAGATTTGATTTTGGGAGAAAAAAGAATTCAAAGTTTTAATATTTACTTTACCGGCTGCCAGTTGGGTTCCCTTCCTTTTCGGGTACAACCAGTTGGGTTGTATGGTGTTAGTTGATTTTGGGGTGGCCCAAACTAACATTATACATATATAGTAGTTGACAATTTTGGACAAGGGATGACCATGGCCCCATTGTACAATAGGTTGGTTCGTCAATTTAAGATGACACACGACTACAATTAAAAATAACTAATTTTACTTACGCTACTTGGCCCGCAGATGGACTAGTCTGTCGCCATGTGGCATTGTCCTATTGACAGGTCAATGACGTGAGTCCCATGCAAATAGAGGAGGACAACAGAATAGTGCCACGCAGACGGACAAACTGGTCCGCCTGCAGACAAGAAAGTATTTCCGTTTTATTTAATACAACATAAGAAAAAAGACCTCACTCTTGGATTTGATCAACCATTCATCTGAACACAACTTTTCTGAGGTATTTGGTTGTTGACCGATTTGCTCAAATCAACTTGGCACCAAATCAACTTGGCACCAAAAGTTACAATTGTGGTGTGTTACTTTCTAGTTCATATTTTGAGTGAAATTTGAAGAAAATGACACTTTTATTTTGATTTTTTATTAAAGTGTAAAATGTTGTTAATATTAGATATTATTTGTAATAGTTAAATAATTAGTATAGGTTCTTAATGTCAATAAAAAATTATCAATACTGAAAATTATATACATATATTTTAATTATTTAATAAGTTACTTTTGTATGTCGTTCAGTATTAATAATCGTACATTTTATAATTATTATATTATAAGTAACTAATACTTAGTATTTAATAATTAATAATTAATATTTAGCTAAATTGATTTTAAGTATCTAATATTAAAATAATACTAAGTATTAAATACTTGGTATTAATTGTTATTATCAAGTTAGCTAAATATTAAATAATTAATCAATGCATCATACTAATATTACTTAATAGATTATAATTTCTTAATAAATTAATACTTAAATTAAAAAGTTAAATAATTACTATTAATAATTTTTTATTAGTTTGTTAGATAATCAATTAGTTTTGTTATTGTTAAAATACGTTTTCACTTTCCCCCCTTCTTCATAGACACCCAAACACGAAAATATAAATTTACTCATTTTCAGTTACAATATATGTATTGCATACGCATGTCATGTGTATACATATTTTATGAGTTCCTTCGTTACCTTTTGTAGTTTTTTTCGTTTAGATGATTATTGGAAGTGGTAGTTGAGAAATGATATAATTTTTATTTTTATTTTGTATGGATTAAAAATTTGTGTAGTTCTTTCATTATTATTATTATTATTTTGTATGGATTAAAAAAATTAAATAAAAAATATTATTATTACTAATAACATTTATTATTATTATTATTATTACTAGTATTATTTATTATTCTTATTATTATTGTTATTGGCTATTATAATAATAATAATTGTAATAAAACAATAATAATAATTATTATTATTATCATCATCATCATTTATTATTATTATTATTTTATTATCGGTTGTTATGGGTTATTATTATTATTATTATCGGATATTATTTTTTAAAAATTATTTTCGGGGTTCCAATTTATTTCGGAACCCAACGAGGAGTTTCGGACACTGAGGCTATTTTTTTTCGAAAAGTAAAAAGTGTGAACAGTGCACTTTTGGAACTACTATTCATAGGAGTTCCGGTTTTCTTGCAATGACTAACCAAACAATGGAAGTAGAGAAAAAAAATCGGAACTAGCAATGTATAGTGCAATTTTGGACTTCCGGACGCCGGATTTCCGCGAACCATGATAATTATTTTTCTATATTTTCTATATTTGGGTGCCAAAGGAATTAAAGAGGAAATAAAGGCAATTTTCAATGAAAATAAAATTAGGAAAAAAATTAATTTCATCCATCCAACCAATGATTAACTTTTCCACCTTTAACTAGTATTCACTTTTTCTTAATTTTTTTTGGCATTTTCAAACACCAAAAAGAAAATTCGATAGGAATTGTAATATTTCAAAGAAAAGAAAATACTAAGGAATTGATTTCCTTTCCTTTCGACTAACCAAACAAAGCCTAAGGCAGTGTTTGGTTAGCGGAATCAGGACCTTGGAAAAGGAAAGTATTTTTTTCGTGTATTTGGATGCAAAAAAAAAATGAGTAGGAAAAAAATATGGAGGAAAAATGGTTCCCCCCACCCACATCATCTTAATTAGACTTTTTCTCCAAAATTTTTTGGATTTTCCAAACACCAGAAAGAAAATTAATTGTATTTACAATTTTTCAAATAAAATAAAAAGGTAAATAATCGATTTCCTTTCCTTTTCGCGAACGAAACGAGACCTCGTTCGGTTCGTGGAATGGAAATGAAATCAATTTCTTGGCATTTTTTTTTTCCTTTGGGCAATTAATTTCCATTGATTTTCTTTCCGATATTTAAAAATGCCAAAATAATTGAAAGGAAAGTAAATACTTCAATTTGAAAAAGTGATTCTTTACTTGGATGGTTAAAGTTACTTTTCCTCGTAATTTTCCTTCATTTGAGAACCACTTTCCTTTCCTCCTCAACTTTCCTTTTCCAACCCCATGATTTCGAGAACCAAACGAGACCTAAAGGTAGGAGTAAACTTACGGGTTATTAAGTTTTACGGTCTCGTATCTTTATATTGTTCATAATAGAGTTTGGATTTCGTTATAGCTGGGGAAAAAAATCTAAGAATTAAAATAAATAAATAAAAATAATTGGAAAAAAACTTTTAAGAACAGAAAAAACAAGAACAAGATTTTTTTAAAAGACTATAAAAAACAAAAACAAAAAATACTAGGAAAAACGACAGAAAACAACAATTTTTTTTACCTCGAAAGATAAATAAATACCCACATATTTTTAATAGATAGGATTCTTATTTTTTTTGGGCAAATTTTTTATCCCCATATTCTTAATATCCAAGAATATTTTTTTAACCTAAACAAAATATAAAATAGATTTTCGATCTTAAATTTATTTGGAAAAAGAAAAAGAAAAACTTATGCCAAACGTTTCCTAAAGGTAACAAGGATGTAATTTTTTTTTAAGGGACATGTGTGTCCAGACTCCAGTAGAACCATCGACTTTGCAATCAGAATATTCAAGTCGGACAAAAGACTAATTGCCAACTAGCAAATATATAGTAGTTAATATATTTAAGTGACTACGAAAAGAGTACATGATACATCAATGCAAAATTATAATAGTTCGTATCAGTGTACGAGCTTTTGTACAACCTATATGTTTATAGCCAATGAGAAAGTAATAAATTTATGATCACCATCAAAATCCTTTTTTTTTATCACCATCAAAATCCTTCACGACACTTGCAAGGGAACTTGCATGCGGTGTGGTGTACACACACGATACCCTCCCGCCGTGTCAACATCTTAATTTCCTAGTCCACCGTTCAACAATTAAACAACTGAAAATTACTGAGAAACCCAATTTCGGAATGGACTTTTATGAAATGTCCATCCCCGGGATGAGTTTTATAAAATATCCAGAATTAAGTATTTGCACGTTAAATATTCCAAGATTCTCTTTAGATGTTCTGTATTTACAAAATTTGTCATTTTCATAGTTCCAAAAATACCCCTTCGCGCAAATTTGGTCATATATATATAATTTTGAATTCGCAAACTCAGATTTGGATTGAAAAATTCGTATTCTTCTTCTTCTTCACGAGAAATTTGAAATCCATTGATATCATCTTTATCAGAGATCGCAAAATCGTTCGTAGTTCACTGTGATTTTCGTCAGTCGAACGTCGATCATCCTTCATCATCATCGATCATCATCATCATCATCATCATCATCATCATCTTCGTGGTTTCCGGCGATTAGGTCAATTGTGGAGAGAAGATCTTCTTCTTTTCTTTTTATAGATCTTAAAATAAGGTGAGAGTTCAGATCTGTAGAAATTCATCCATCAACTTCGTATATCTCGAAATTTATGCTGAATTTGAATTTGTTATGAAGATTATTAACTTAGAAAATGTTAGAGAGATATTTAATCTTGTTATTTTGTGCGAATATGTCGTCTAATATGACGGAGAATTGTCATTTGTCATAGAGAAATATCATTCTCCGTTATATTTTCACGGAGAATGACAATTACTTCTGAGAAAGATCATTCTCCGATGTTATACATGGAAAAAGATCATTCTTCGTATGTTATAGACAGTTATCATTCCGTGTATTTTTAGACGGAGAATGAGCATTATCCATAAGTTACAGACAGATAATAATCATTCTCCGTTATATTTAGACGGAGAATGACTATTCTCCGTGTGCTTTAGACGGAGAATGTCATTCTCCGTTTGCTTTAGACGGAGAATGATCATTATAAGTTAGTTCCGAACGGAGAATATTTATTCTCCGTTATTTTTAGACGGAGAATAATCATTATTAGACTAGAATTTTATTGTTCTATTTGTGATCTTTTATGTTTTTATGTTATCAGGGAGGAAGGTATGGAATCAAGTTGTTTAGTTAACATTTGTTTCAAGGGAGACATAGTTTTATGTCGTGTCACACATGAACGTACCGTAAATTTTTTAAAGAATAAAATGTGCGATCGATGGACTTCTTTGGATCCACTTTCCTTCCGTTTCAGATTTTTGCACTCTGATGGGACTGAACTGTATGTTGAAAGTGATTTTTGGCTTCGCTCATTGGTTGGTGGTTTTAACGGTACTCATGATGTTAGTTTTGATCTATTTGTGGAGCAAATATACTCTCCATGTTCTTCATCAACATCTTTTCCTTGTCAAAGCTTTCACATGGGACCTTCGTCTTCCTCTTCTAGTTCTTTGAGTAGATGTTCTCCTACTGTAAAGGACAAACGAGTAGTACAATTTTATGAGGGCTCAACTGAGACAGTGAAGAAGAGAAAATCGGATATGTGGCATGGATCAATTACTGGTGTTGGTCAGATTTTTCTAAATAGTGTTGAAGAAGTTAGAAATGCTGTTAGAAAGGTATGTTTTGAATCTCGTCATCCATTCCACATTTTGAAATCTGAGCCGGGGAGATATACTGTTTGCTGCAAGAATTACAAGACACATACTTGTTTGTGGAGCTTCCATGCTATATCTATTTCGAAAGATAATCAAATTTTTGAGGTGAAGAGATATGTGGGAGAACATAATTGTGGAGCTGGCTATATGGATAAAGGTAATCTGGTTGTTCCAGCAAAGTTTGTGAAAAGTTTGGTTAGTGACATTGTTCGGATGCATCCTAAAAAGTCCGCAAAATCTGTTGTCGATGATTTCAAGGTTGACTACGGGTTATCTGTTATATATGGGCAGGCATACCACGGAATTAGGCTGGTGCACCAGAAAATGTACGGAGATTATGTTAGATCTTACAGTGACTTGTGTTGGTATGTCAACAAGGTAAAGGAAACCAATAATGGTTTCGTTATCGACTTCCAGAAAGATGATTCATCAATGAGGTTTGAGCGGCTTTTTCTTTCATATGGGGCTTGCGTAGAAGACTTTCAATATTGTCGTCCGATGCTATATTTGGATGCTACTTTCCTTACATGGAGGTTTAGAGGATGTTTGATGTCTGCTACAGCGAAGAATGTGTTGGCCCAATGATTGTATCATGTTTTTGAATATGGTTAATATGTTAAGTTTAGCACTTCATTATCACTAATCTTCATACTATCGCTAAAAGCATTTCTACTTATACTTATACCTTTGGTGATATGTGCCTATTGGTTTACATATTAGTGATATGAGCTTATCTATCTTAAATTTAATTGGGTCACCAAAATCAAAACTATGTTTTTGATTGTGGTCATTCAATTAAGTTTAATCATTATGATATCACTAACTTTTATGCTATCACCGTAGCACCTATACTTAAACTTTGCATAGTCCTAATGTGCTTTATCTTATCATACTTGCTACATGTATATTGTTTTGTTTCGTCTAACATGTATTTGCAGAAAAGCAATTTGCAAGATCAAATGTGGACATATGCTATGAAGAAATCATGGTGGGCCAAAGACGACGGATCCCACAAGATTTCTCTGAACCACCCGACGACATCTCTGGAGCCACGCACCGGCCCGGTCAGCGGACGGGGGTCGAGGGGGCAGCGCCCCTCGTCGGGGGTTCGGGGGCGAAGCCCCCGAAAGGTATTCAGTTTTTACAAACTGGATATCTTTAGACAGCTGCCGCCAAGGGAAAAAGCCAACATCTATCAAGGAAAGAAGCCAAGCCATGCCATCATCATTTCAAGACTCTGAAGAAGCCAATACCTGCCTAAGTATATCTGGAGTCTGTAATGAGTCTTAGGAATTATTGTAAACACAAAAAAATGGATGGCAAAATCGAAAGCTAGGGCAGAAATAAGCCCAGGATCATTTTTGGTGGAAAACGGCATACCGACGGTATACCGGCGTATACCGACGATATATCGGTTTTTGTTCACAGAAAGTTTCTGTTTACAAAACCGGCATACCGACGGCATACCGGTCCATACCGACGGTATACCGCTTCCGAAACGTTGAAATTCCAACGGTCGGATTTCCAGCCATTAATGATCCCAACGGCTATATTTCTAGCCGTTGCAATTCCAGACCGGTATACCGCCGGTATGCCGGATCATACCGGCGGTATGCCGGTTCGTGGCTGAAAAGTTGCCTTTGGCTTCTTTTCAAGCTTTGGTTATAAATAGCCTTGAACCCCTTCATTCAAGGTTGATGTTTTGAGCCTAAAAATTTCAAAACCACCAAAGCCTATCCACAAACAACTCTACAAAGCTTTTATTTGCCATCCACAACTTGTGTTAGAGTTATTTAGTTGAAAAGTGAGATCTTCATCTTATTGTATAAGGAGATAAAAACCTATTGTGAAAGGTTGAAGTTGGAGAGTCTTCGTATCCAAACTCTCGGTTGAAGTTGGGGAGTCTTCGTATCCAAACTCTCGGTTGAAGTCGGAGAGCCCTTCGGATTAAAGCTCTTGTGTAAGAAGTTGGCGAGTTCTTCGGATCCAAACTCGTGTGTAACTATTTGCTTAAATAGTAGATTAAAGCCGGAGAGAGTTCCGGGACTGGACTGCCTCTTAGGAGGATACCAGGATATATCGGGTGTCGGTATTGTGTTTGCTTCTTCTCTTGCACTTATATTTTTAAATTGCCAATTAGCTTGTGCTAAGTGCTTGTTTAGTTAGCTTGACCCTATTCACCCCCCTCTAGGGTTCCTACAGAATGGTAACCAACAGTTCTACCCTCTTACATACGGTATAGTCTCAGGCGAAGATGGCGACAATTGGGAATGGTTCCTTAGAAATCTAAAGAATGTTGTTGGATGTAGTAGGCGTATTATTTTTCTTTCGGATCAAGGCACCGGTCTAGTTTCTGAAGTCCCTAAAGTGTTTCCTAATGATTACCATAGCTATTGCTATTATCACATGAAGAATAACATACCGTTGAAAGAGAAAGGAAATGAAAGAGTGTATCCGCATGTACTTGAAGCTTAGAGGCAAGCAGTATATGCTCTAACTCCAGGTGTGTTAATGAGACAGATATATGCACGTTTTCTATGCATTTACCATTAATTTAACAAGGAGAATGACCATTCTCCGTGTCAGTAAGACGGAGAATAGTCATTCTCCGTACGTATTACACGGAGAATGACCATTCTCCGTCCTGCATAGAACGGAGAATATCATTCTCCGTTAGCTTTGAACGGAGAATGGTATTGCATAGTACGAATAATGTTCATTCTTCGTTTTCATCACACGGAGAATGGTCATTATCCGTCTTGCATAGAACGGAGAATATCATTCTCCGTTAGCTTTGAACGGAGAATAACTATTATCCGTCTTGCATAGTACGGATAATGTTCATTCTCCGTTTCCATCACACGGAGAATGACCATTCTCCGTCTTACATAGAACGAAGAATATGATTCTCCGTTAGCTTTGAACGGAGAATGGTATTATCCGTCTTGCATAGTACGGATAATGTTCATTCTCCGTTTCCATCACACGGAGAATGGTCATTATCCGTCTTGCATAGAACGGAGAATATCATTCTTCGTTAGCTTTGAACGGAGAATGACTATTATCCGTCTTGCATAGTATGGATAATGTTCATTCTTCGTTTCCATCACACGGAGAATGACCATTCTCCGTCTTACATAGAACGGAGAATATCATTCTCCGTTAGCTTTGAACGGAGAATGACTATTATCCGTCTTGCATAGTACGGATAATGTTTATTCTCCGTTTCCATCACACGGAGAATGACCATTCTCTGTCTTACATAGAACGGAGAATATCATTCTCCGTTAGCTTTGAACGGAGAATGGTATTATCCGTCTTGCATAGCACGGATAATGTTCATTCTCCGTTTCCATCATACAGAGAATGGTCATTATTGTAATGCCCCGCTCCGCATCGGTGCATTACGATGAGTCGTTGACTCGAAGAGTTACGTTGACCCGACGAGGTATCGATGCGAATCGATGCAAGTGTTGCGTTGGCCAAAGGTAAGCTTTGAGTCGGTTGGAATCTATGAATCGAATCGATGCAAAGGATAAGTCCCGTTTGAGCAAATGCTAACTTTGGTTGATCTGGTGTGCAGGCTATGCTTTTACGCTGGACGATAAGAGGTCGGCATTTTGCCTTATGCAATGAAATGTCCGCAAAACCAAATCGAGGCCCTGCAACGGATTGTGGCATGGGCGTGATAGGCCAAATCGACCGAGTAGAGCAAAGGAATGGCTAAGTCCAAGAGTTAGCTATGCGATCGAGTTATGGAAGCGAGACGCTTCAATCGGCGAAACGGCAAGGCGTATCGACTTAAGGTGGACGGGTTCTTGACTCTCTCTCCATATTCCTTCACGTCTAATAAAATATGTTATGGTACGCGTAATATGTTATCGAGTTAGCGAGCGTGGCTCGGCGGCAAATGGTCTAAGTATGTGTCGAACACTAAGATAGAACATTGAACAATCGAACAATTGAAGCGACGTGCATCGAGTGCACGAGTCGCAGTAGGGCAATGATGGTAGAACATTGAAAGATGATAATGAGATGTGCATCATGTGCACGGCTCCGAGAACATTGAACTCTAGGCGTAGAACATTGATTATGGTGCTGAGCATGCCTTTGCGCACTTAAGCTACGAAATGACTAAGTAAATACGGAGTAGGCTATGCGAATAACATTATGAACGGGATGCGTGATTATGAGTACGAGACGACTAAGCCGTTGGGCGTCGTGCATCAATATGGATGTGTTGGGGCATAACGCCGACGGAGCTCCCCATATAAATGGTGGATTATGTTTATGGCACGGGAAACCGTTTATGGCACGGGGAACCGTTTATGTGCGAGACTATGTTTATGGAATACGAGATCGGTTGGTATGCTATGGATTGTATGATATGGTACGTATTGCATGGTCAATGGACTCGGATGGCCCGTGTACGGGTGCGGCTTCCCTTGAACGGTTACGCCGGGGTGCCGGGATCGTTCGACCTAGGAGGGAATTATGTGTGGTATTTATGGTGCACAACATTGGGACGGATTGCGACCGTCCAGTGCTGTGATAAGCTATGATATCCGTAAGTTTGGGATCCTTCGGATACTGGGCTAGCAACCCGTATCGAAGCGATTGTAGGCTTACACATATGAGATGCCAAGTCCATTACGGTGCGAAACACTGTGACCTTTATATAGATAGGGCCGGTGGGCTGAGATGAGAGATGGGTGCAGGCGCAGGGCCTGCCACCCATTATGCATATGTTTACGTTTATGATTGGTCGGTTGCGTGAATGATACGATTCTATGTTAAGTTCTAACCCGTGCAGGCTAGAGAATATGGGACGGAGATGAGCACGAGCACTATGTTTACGTTCATTTTATGTCTAACTGTATCTGCCGCAGGGACACGATATCGGACACAATATGAAAGGATGCTATGTTTAAGTATTGCCATGAAACTGATCCTAAGACTAAATAGAAAGACCATAAAGTAAGATGCATGTTTTACTAATGGAATAAGTGTTTGGTTTGGGTGCGAGCGGATCTTGATCAGTGCGAAGCGAGGACGAAAGCACTAAACCCCCACTAGTTTATGTGCAGGTTCAGGTTATGATCGGCTCGGGGCGGAGCTTGGCTTGGACGTGTCGAGGCATGGAGTCCTTGGCGTCCAAGAGGAGCTACCGCATATGCATTCGGACTTGCAACATGGAGATGTTCGGCCGAAGACTACTTGGTGGCTATAAAGGGGCATAATGTATGGAACAGTGTAATCCTTTGTGAGCTAGAGAGATCATGAGCGTTGTAGCCAATTGGCATTTTATGTTGGGCTATTCAGAGCCTTTGTAACCTTCAGTTCAATATGAATAAAAGAGATTCTTATGTTTTACTTTGTTTCCTTCCGCTGCTTATGTTATCGATTTGAGATAGTTCTGTGTGAACCTGTCATCTTGCCTTGCACGAGCGCAACTCCAAGCTCGTGCGGCATCACGTCCCAGCGAGGACGATGATTCGGGTGAAATCTAGCGAGGACGAGCGATTTTCTGGGTCGGGGTGTGACAAGTTGGTATCAGAGCGGTCCCATCCTTTGGACCGTGTATGAATTTCTTTGACCCTCAGTTGCTTCGTTATCGAATTCAGTTGACTCTAAGTTGTTCCCGCAACCGCATGGCTCATGGATCTGCTCGACGCTACATTGGATGTTCCATACAATAAGTCTATATTAAGTGCGTACGTCTGCCACAAGTATGTCGTGACTATTACGTGATCTCCGGATGCCATCGGAGAGTGTTGGTTGCACGAAGTGCAACGGGTTATGGGATGTTGATTGCACGAAGTGCAACGAATATGGTGATGTTGGTTGTATAAAGTACAATGATATATGTGTTGTCGGTCGCACGCAGTACGAGGAGTTATGTGTTGTTGGTCGCACGAAGTGCGAGAGGATATGTGTTGTTGGTTGCACGAAGTGCAACGGATCGATATGTGAGATGATGCGTATTATGTGGCTATGAGAATGGTTATGTGTCGTTGGTTGCACGGAGTGCAGCAAGTCGTGGATCGTTCGTTGCATCAGTGCAAGGAGTCGATATGGTATGATGCGTGTTATATAGCTATGCGGATGGATAGCGATATGTTGTACGAGATTGAGTAAAGACCTTAAATATCGAGACTAAGTTGTTGCACGAGCTGCAACGAGCGGGATTCGAAGATCGCGGATGCGATTGTACGAGTTGAGTTGGTCGCTAAGTCGAGTTGTGTAGGCGAACGTTTATGTTGGCCGTATGTCGCGTTGAGCTTTGAATAAGCGAATGTTGCGGGTGTGATCGATACGATCGCCATGGTACGGTTAGATGGAATGTGTGTCAAACTTGAGCTAACGTTAGAGCTGGATCGGAAGGATCGCCATGCGGGACGGTTAAGTTGAGATAGACGTCGGACCTATGCGGAGTGTGAAGTTGAGTATTAACTCGATTTCGAGTGGTATATGCAATACCAACTATGCGAGCAAGTGTGGTGAAGTATTGTATCGATAACGATAGGCTCGATCCTGAGTGGTATATGGAATACCACTTAGCGATATCTATGTTAAGCCGGTTGGAGACTTACGATAGGTTTCGTCGAGACGATTATGATATTATGATATGTTGTCCGCAACGGATGGAGTAGTACCGAGATTCGAGTGGGAATGACTTGATAGAAGTCGGTGCCAATATACTTCGATGAATTGAGTTGAACGATTATGTACGAAGTCGTACCTACGGATGATATGTCGGACAAGGATTCGTTAAGTATAAGTTGAACGATAGGCCGAGCATATACGAAGAATATTACGTAGAGGAAATAGTCGACCCGGTCGAACTTATGTTGAGTTAGTACGGAGACGTCTTCGGAACGAATTGAGTAGGTACGGAGAAATTGTGCGAACGAATTTGGGTTAATACAATGAGTCGGTAGCACGATTTGGAAGTACGAGTTAGGGATATGAGAAGTGATGTGTGCGAGACTTGATTCGTATTCGAGTTCGGATAATGGCAATGATTGCAACGGGTTTGAGCTTATGAGAAAGGAAGATGTTCAAGTTATGCATATCGACGATGGTATTGAGGCGTATCAAAGACGATATGCAATAACTCGGGGATACTCTGATCGAATGAACGAAAATTTATGTTGAGCATTGTTGTTGGACGAATAAGATGCAAGTTAAGTTGATGGCAGTTTGGATGATAACGGTAGGAACGCTTCGGAGAATTTGAGAGTCGAAGGATATTGCTTGGATGAAAATAAAAGTGTATGGATTGCTTCACAGATCACCACTACGTTGACATTCTTGTCTTGAGCGAGCGCAACACTAGCCTCGCACATGCGTCACGTCAAAATTAGAACGATCATTCCGCGTGAGCACTGGTATAGTGATTCATCCAGTGGGGATGATCGAACTTGCAAGGCGTGGCAATTTGGATATGGATTTGTGGTTTGATGCGAAGGTGGAATTGAGGATTGTGCGATATTGTCAACGGCAGTGCCTAAATGACTCGAGTAGTAACGGCGTATCAGTTGCGCGGGGGTGGATGAAATGTGGATGAGTAAAATATGTCGGATTGGGTAAAGTCGTATAGGAATTGTCGGGAATTGATTTGGCTCCGCGATAGGATATAGCATGGTTCGTTGTAACTGTCCCTCGTTGATGATCTTCAATTATCGAACGTAGTTTCGGGGCAGATGACCCTAGAAGACTTGACCGCCAAATCAAGTGAATGTTGAAGTCCCATAGGATGACCCTAAAGAAGTCGCGTAAGAAGGATAAGGAATGATCGAGTATATATTGAGGAACGTGCTTAGCGTAGTGACGCGGTAAGGCAATTGCAGGAAGTCTGCAATGCGCGAGAGCGACAGATAGTAGAACGACCCTAAGAGTGATGTTGTGGATCGAGTTGAGTAACGGTTAGACTATGTGTGTCGGGCGCACGATCGATGTTACGAAACGAACTAGTCGAGATTGATTCGAGAATTGAGTAAAGGACTCGTACTCGATCGAGTATCGAAGATAGGCTTATCGTAAGAGACCTTGGGTCGGAAAGATTGTTGCCTTTGAGCATCGTAGACTCAAGTTGACCTCTTGTGTCGGGAGAGATTAAGCACGATGTCTGGATAAGTTGCCTAGCGGGGGTAGCCCCAGACGCGATGCATCGGTAGTTCAAAAACGTGGGTCATGTTGGGATAGTTGTGTGCGAGACTTAGTACGGATAGTAG
Source organism: Iris pallida (assembly GCA_029216955.1). Lineage (NCBI taxonomy): Eukaryota > Viridiplantae > Streptophyta > Magnoliopsida > Asparagales > Iridaceae > Iris > Iris pallida. The sequence continues at coordinate 11,108,539 of JANAVB010040220.1, forward strand.
GCAAAGGAATTTGAGACATGTGGACGTAGTCCATGTCGTGGAGGCCAAGTGTTATGAATGATTGGATGAAAGACTTGAGTTATGTGAGAGATAGGCAAACGGTTGGACGAATAGGCGTTGCGGAGAATTGTTGCGATCGGATGCGCAAGGACTCAATGCAATGCAAGTGTTAGGTGGCCGGCAAGAAACTTATGAGATTGAAATTATGGTTTGAATCAAGTATGTGCATAGATGTTTGGAAGTGGATCGCATGTTATGGGATGATGCATACGAGAAGTATTTTAAGAATAGGCGCTAAGATTTTGACTAAGTTGAGTACGGATCGATGGATGCTTGAGGATTTAAGTTGAACTTGTTAGTTGTCCCGATATCCTACAACTGAGCTTGGCTGAAATGCATATATTGGTGGGACGTCTAAAATATGTGTATGATCCAGACTGAGTTGTATGATTCCAACGATAGTAGCACGAGATCGTGAAGCGATCTAGGCGAGGCACTTGGATTAAGTGTTGGTTTCGGTTCAAGGACGAACCTGATTTTGAGTGGTATATTATGTAATGCCCCGCTCCGTATCGGTGCATTACGATGAGTCGTTGACTCGAAGAGTTACGTTGACCCGACGAGGTATCGATGCAAGTGTTGCGTTGGCCAAAGGTAAGCTTTGAGTCGGTTGGAATCTATGAATCGAATCGATGCAAAGGATAAGTCCCGTTTGAGCAAGTGCTAACTTTGGTTGATCTGGTATGCAGGCTATGCTTTTACGCTGGACGATAAGAGGTCGGCATTTTGCCTTATGCAATGAAGTATCCGCGAAACCAAATCGAGGCCCTGCAACGGATTGTGGCATGGGCGCGATAGGCCAAATCGACCGAGTAGAGCAAAGGAATGGCTAAGTCCAAGAGTTAGCTATGCGATCGAGTTATGGAAGCGAGACGCTTCAATCGGCGAAACGACAAGGCGTATCGGCTTAAGGTGGGCGGGTTCTTGACTCTCTCTCCCTATTTCTTCACGTCTAATAAAATATGTTATGGTACGCGTAATATGTTATCGAGTTAGCGAGCGTGGCTCGGCGGCAAATGGTCTAAGTATGTGTCGAACACTAAGATAGAACATTGAACAATCGAACAATTGAAGCGACGTGCATCGAGTGCACGAGTCGCAGTAGGGCAATGATGGTAGAACATTGAAAGATGATAATGAGATGTGCATCATGTGCACGGCTCCGAGAACATTAAACTCTAGGCGTAGAATATTGATTATGGTGCTGAGCGTGCCTTTGCGCACTTAAGCTACGAAATGACTAAGTAAATACGGAGTAGGCTATGCGAATAACATTATGAACGGGATGCGTGATTATGAGTACGAGACGACTATGCCGTTGGGCGTCGTGTATCAATATGGATGTGTTGGGGCATAACGCCGACGGAGCTCCCCATATAAATAGTGGATTATGTTTATGGCACGGGAAACCGTTTATGGTACGGGGAACCGTTTATGTGTGAGACTATGTTTATGGAATACGAGATCGGTTGTATGCTATAGATTGTATGATATAGTACGTATTGCATGGTCAATGGACTCGGATGGCCCGTGCACGGGTACGGCTTCCCTCGAACGGTTACGCCGGGGCGCTGGGACCGTTCGGCCTAGGAGGGAATTATGTGTGGTATTTATGGTGCACAATATTCGGACGAATTGTGACCGTCCAGTGCTGTGATAAGCTATGATATCCGTAAGTTTGGGATCCTTCGGATACTGGGCTAGCAACCCGTATCGAAGCGATTGTAGGCTTACACATATGAGATGCCAAGTCCATTACGGTGCGAAACACCGTGACCTTCATATAGATAGGGCCGGTGGGCTGAGATGAGAGCTGGGTGCAGGCGCAGGGCCTGCCACCCATTATGCATATGTTTACGTTTATGATTGGTCGGTTGCGTGAATGATACGATTCTATGTTAAGTTCTAACCCGTGCAGGCTAGAGAATATGGGACGGAGATGAGCACGAGCACTATGTTTACGTTCATTTTATGTCTAACTGTATCTGCCGCAGGGACACGATATCGGACACAATATGAAAGGATGCTATGTTTAAGTATTGCCATGAAACTGATCCTAAGACTAAATAGAAAGACCACAAAGTAAGATGCATGTTTTACTAAAGGAATAAGTGTTTGGTTTGGGTGCGAGCGGGTCTTGATCAGTGCGAAGCGAGGACGAAAGCACTAAACCCCCACTAGTTTATGTGCAGGTTCAGGTTATGATCGGCTCGGGGCGGAGCTTGGCTTGGACGTGTCGAGGCATGGAGTCCTTGGCGTCTAAGAGGAGCTACCGCATATGCATTCGGACTTGCGACATGGAGATGTTCGGCCGAAGACTACTTGGTGGCTATAAAGGGGCATAATGTATGGAACAGTGTAATCCTTTGTGAGCTAGAGAGATCATGAGCGTTGTAGCCAATTGGCATTTTATGTTGGGCTATTCAGAGCCTTTGTAACCTTCAGTTCAATATGAATAAAAGAGATTCTTATGTTTTACTTTGTTTCCTTCCGCTGCTTATGTTATCGATTTGAGATAGTTCTGTGTGAACCTGTCATCTTGCCTTGCACGAGCGCAACTCCAAGCTCGTGCGGCATCACGCCCCAGCGAGGACGATGATTCGGGTGAAATCTAGCGAGGACGAGCGATTTCCCGGGTCGGGGTGTGACAATATTTATCCGTCTTGCATAGAACGGAGAATATCATTCTCCGTTAGCTTTGAACGGAGAATGACTATTATCCTTATTTTAAATACGGAGAATGTACTTATTTTTCATAATTTTGTGAATTGACCTAATTCTTTATTAATTATTTATTTTTTCTGTATAAAGGTGGGTACAGACAAGCAATCAAGAAGATTTATGATCTGAATTGTGGTCATGTTGTGAATTGGATGAATAAACAAAAACCTGAACACTGGTCAAACGTATTCTTCCCGGGATGTAGATACGGTGAGGTTGCTTCTAGTTGTGCAGAGTCATTCAATGCATGGATAAAGGCTGAGAAGAAATTGCCTATATCAGCAATTATAAATGTCATCCGTGTGAAGATGATGAAGATGATTTCGGATCGCCACAAGGATGCAATTGGTTTGAATAGCAAATTGACTCCATACGTCGAGGATATGCTAAAGCAGCTTACAGATGATGGCATGTGTTAGAGGGTATATCGGTCTGGTGATTTCGAATTTGAGGTGATCGCAGATACTTCCTCCCATATGGTGAATCTTCTTGATTGTCATTGTAGTTGTCGTAGATGGAAGGTATATGGATTTCCATGCAGCCATGCAATACAATGCATCAGAGTTGGTTCAGATAAATCTGTTTACGACTTTATGGAGCAGTATTGGACATTAGATTATTATCGGAAGTTATATTCATGTGCTATTCGTCCAGTTCCAGATTCTGAAAAACAGTTTAAAAATAATTCCACTGATGTTGTTCTACCCTCTGTTCCGAAACGTGGTCCTGGACGACCAAAGGCGGACCGTTATAAGAGCAAATATGTAAGTCCCTGAATTTAGGGCTTATTTTTTTCAAATTTATAAATCAATTATTTTGAATAAATATTATTATTTGATTATTATTTGATTTAATGCTCTTTACCGTGACTTGGATTTCTAGGGCATCAGGGATGCCAGTCTCTGGAAACTTCCTTCTTGAAGTTTATAGTAGACGAGATTATCTTCACATTGATATTTCGTGTCCCACTCAAACTTGTTCCCTTGTACTCTTTTGTTTCGCGCAAGTTCGGGTCAATTTAGACCATTTAATTAATAATTGAATTCCCACTCTTTTCCTTGTTCCTCATAAGCGCGTTACCGTGACTTTTAATTTAGGTGCACCAGACCAGTCATTTTCTCAGAACCAACTTATCATGCATGATCTACTCGAGACGCTCTTCACCTATGACCTTCGTGTCCCACTCAGATACTCCATTTTGTGCTCCATTTTCTTTGCACAACTTTCAGTTCAATTTAGGCCAATTAATTATCTACCGTAAAACCTGATTTAATTTCCAACTTAATTTTCGGGCCCGACATCGGTCCAATCCAGTCGACCCAATGTATGGCCCTGGCCTATTTTGAGCCTACTATGCACGCGCCACTTGCGTGCCACCGATTTGATCTCCCTTGTGCTCCCATTCCATCCGTAATTTTAATTAGTTTAATTTATAAATTAATTAAATCTTGGCTTCGACTTTGTCCAAACTTGGCCCAACGTCCGACTCAGTTTGGCATGGACCCTACCATGACTGCCCATACGTCCCACTGATGTGTCCGCATTTTTTTTCCTATTTGAAAATACGTTTATTTTATATAAAAATCTCTACCTCTCTTATATATATATATATATATATATATATATATATATATATATATATATATATATATATATATATATATATATATATAATGTAACTCTCTCACTTCCCACACAAAGAGAACCCCCTCACCCCACACTCAGCCGACTTCTCCCTCTCTAAATATCTCTCTCACTAAATATCTCCCTCTCTCTCACTATATAATATATACACACCCATATATATTATATATACATATATATATATATATCTCTCTCTCTCATTCTCTCTACATACATCACTCCCTCTCTCTCTTCACACAAACAACCCATCCCCCTCCTGTACACAGCAACCCCCCATGTGGCCGACACCCCTTTCTCTCTCTTTCTATTTTTTCTCTCATTCTCACTCTCCCTCTTTCATTTATTAATCACACACACTCACACACAAAACCTATTTTTTCCTCACCTCTCTCTCTCCAACTCTCACCAGCAGCAACGTCCCCATGCCTCCCCATCCCGAGCAACAGCAGCATCCTCCCTCTCCTCCATCTTCTTCTCCTCCTCTCCTTCATCATATTCACCATCATCATCATCAAGCAACATTATCACCACCACCACCATCTAACACAACCACCACCATGATCACCAACCACCACCACCACCCCAAACACAACCACCACCGCACCATCACCTCTCCCACCTGCTGGCCGCGTCGCCGTGCCCACCACCGCACGCTGCGCCGTGCTAGGCCGAGCGCAGCCGCGCGGGCAGCAGCTCGCAGCAGCAGCTGCGAGCACAGCGGCAGCAGCCACAGCTCCGACCGCGCGCAGGCGCCACCGTCGGTGCCACGGCCGTCGTGGCCAGCCACTCCCTGGCCAGGCGACCTGGGCGCACCACCCTGTGGCGGCCAACGTCCTCCGGGACGCGTCGTCTAGGCGATTCGTGCGTTTTGCACGGAATTCCGTCGATGCGCGCGCGGGAAAAATTTCAGAATTCGTGTTTCAGAGCAGTGTCTTCGCACCTTTTTTCTGGACAATCCGACCGTTGGATCGACGATTTCTTCACTCCGTCTCAATCTCGATATATACCCCTTCATCCCTCTCAAATTTCACCCGTTAATTTCGTCGTTTGATACATCAAAACTGGCCACCAAGTTGACATTTTAATTTGTACTATTTTTGGACAGTTTTGTGACGCCAACTTCGCGGATTCGTATCATCGTCATCGCAACCCCGTTTTGCGCGCTACCAGTTCCGGTGCATATATGGTATAACCCTCTTCCAGTCCCCTTTAGATTTTATTTCAGTTTGAGTTTGTTAGGTCGGTCGAATTCGACGCCAAAGTTGGCCGTTCAAATTCTTAGTGTTGCACTTGTTAAATTCTATTTTTGAACCCGGGACTCCGGATTCAATTTCTGACACCACCAGTAGACTCATGGCGTCGTTCTGGCATGTTTTCATATAAAGTTTGCTTGATTTGGAGAACGTGGGCCCTGGCACGCATTTCGGTGCAAAACGGGTCCCACTTTCTGGATCAACGTGTCATTTTGAGTTCGGCTCATCGGAATCCAATTCCGGATATACCATTGAGTTCGTATCGTCATTCTGGACTCGTTGACATATAATTTGCTGAGTTTTGAGGACATTGGCTCCGACACGCTTTTTCGTGCAAATCGGAATTTCAATGTCCTGGTCAACGGACCAATTTGAGATCGGGTCAACGGAATCCAATTCTGAATATACCGTTGGGTTCGTATCGTCATTCTGAATTCCTGGACATATAATTTGTTAGGTTTTGTGCACTTTTATTTTGGCACATTTTTCGGTGCAAAATGTGTCCAACGGTGGACATCATTTTGGCCCAAAATTACCGTTTTTGCCCCTGTGTCCAAATTGGACTTTGGGTAGGCTATTCTAGCTGATTTGACCATTCTGGACACGTTGGTAATGGTTGTTTCACCATCCGACAACATCTGTAGGTTTTTACCATATTATTATAATCTTTCTCCTTTTGTGGTATTTTGAGATCCATCGATTCCAGTGATTTCACAACCACTGAAATTGAATGTGTTGACCCTGTAGATGTTTGTAGAGACTAGCTTTGACCCAGTTTGACCATGGTTGACTACTTTGACTGAACGTCGAAGTAGAGTCAACATTTGACCTAGGTTAGACTAGTTTTGACCTTGGTTGACCACAATTGACTATTTGACCAAAAGTCAACCGGATGTCAACCGTAGCCTAAAATTAATTAGAACTTGACCGAAGTTGACCGGTTGACCCAAAGTCAACTGTTAGTCAACGTTAGTCAAGTTTGACCTAGAGTTGACCTAGGGTTGACCAGAGTTGACCAGTTGACCAAAAGTCAACTGTAAGTCAACCCTTGACTTATATTGACCTAGTTTGACTTGCTTTGACTTGCCTTGACCTAGTTTGACTTAGTATGACTTGATTTTACTTCCAAACCCTTATATTGATACAGTATTCCATCTATAGGTCCTCGAGACACTGTTCTTGGAACAGTTGACATATTCCACCAGATCACAGGCGAGTACATTCTCTGATAATATTTCTGTTTTATGATATCGTCTATGTTTCTTGTATTTAGTGTAGATATCCTTGTTCTCTTGACACATTGTTCACACGGATTGGTATTTCTCTGGATCCCGTCATGAGATGTTATTCCTCGCTTTCCTTGGTATATCTTGTGCAAGTCTTTCTTGTTCCTTGTGCATTGTATAGACACGATTCCTGCATTTTATAGACACCATTTTATAATATTTTTGGGAATTTTATTTCATGAATATTATTATTTAATTATTATAGGAGTCGGGTTCGAATTTTATCACATTCCGAGTTAATTTGGGACCCCGGTGAATTTCGACTTGAGCCGTAATTCGCATGTTAGCTAACCATGGCCCACCATACTAAACTTTAGGGTTTAGGAGTTTGGACTAGTCTCCCATGAGTAATTTAGTTTAATTATAATTTTTATTTATTTTTAGCAATTTCCTAAACCTATTTTGGATTTAATTAGCAATTAGGCTTGGGAGGGGCAAACTTGTAAATACAAGTGCCCCTACCCACCCATGCTTGGCCGGCCATGTAGGCTTCACCCCCCCTCTTTCTTCTCCACTAAGCAACTCTCTCTCTCTCTCTCTCTCTCTCTCTCTCTCTCTCTCTTTCAAATTCAATTTCCTTTCAAGCTCTTTCTTCCTCCAACCAACCAAATTTAGGTATGCTTTTAATTCCCAATTTATTACTCATTTGCATTCATCTCCCTCACAATAAATGGAGAGGAGCTCATTCTCCACCATTTGCCCACAAATTTGTAATTTGTAGGATTTTCCTAGAAAAATAGGTTAATGATTTATTATGGTTTAATCCTTTTGAGAGTGGTATATATATATATATATATATATATATATATATATATATATATATATATATATATATATATATATATATATATATATATATATATATATATATATATATACATATACATGTGTATTTATGTGTGTGTGTATATATTGATATGAATTTAGTGTCATGAGGATGGTGGTGTTGTGAGAGTGGCATGGGTGTCATGAGAGTGGTGAGAGTGTGTGTGTGTTGTATTATATATATATATATAATATATGTATAACTATATACACAACACACACACATCTATATATATACATACATACACACCCATATCCATATACATATATAAATACACACTCATATCCATATATATATATATATATATATATATATATATATATATATATATATATATATATATATATATATATATGTGTGTGTGTGTGTGTGTGTGTGTGTGTGTGTGTGTGTATAGATATATATATATACATAGGTGGATATATATATATATATATATGTTTAGAGAGTGGGAGATTAAGAGGAAGTTAGAGAAATAGAAGAAGTTTAGAAGGAGAATAGGAAGAAGAGAATTAGAAGGAAAAGAAGTTAGGAAGAAAAGAATGAGAAGAAGATTAAGAAGATTAAGGAGAAGAGAAGAATGAGAAGAATAAGATAAGGAATGAGAGGAAGTTTAGAAGAATAAGAGAGAAAGGAGGAAAGGGAATTAGAAGATGAATTAGAATAGGAATTAGAAGAGAAGGAAATAGAAGAAGAAGAAGAATAGGAAATAGAGGGGATCGAGTTAGAGAGTGAATTTGAGTCCCGAGTGTCGGATTGAGATGAAACTTGGCGTGGAGTTAGAATACATGAATTAGATTTTGCGGGTAGGCTCCCGAGTGAAAATCGGGGTTGTAGGGAGCCGGTATCGCGCCGTACCATTGCGTATCTTGAAATATTCAAGATACCGGCAATAGGCCGTAAGATGGACTAGATGTCCACTTTACTTAGGTATCTTGGTAGGTAATATATGTATAGGCTAGTACCTTACTACCCTAGGGAGCCCGGGTCAAAATACCAAGCGTAGGTAGGCTAACTTGATAATTGCCTAAGCTAGAATTTTACCCTTTTTAAGGGTAAAATAGGATATTGGCCTACGGCCAAGAATTGAGTTTCGAAATCCAAGATGGACTTGGATATTGGCCTGACGCTGTTGCTGGTTTCTCGGCTGCTGATGCCGAACTGGTGCTGTATTAGTTGACATGGCCGTCCTCCGCGGCGCTCCTACATCATGAATACGTACACCGGGTGCTGGTGCCGATGTTCGCTGCATTGCTCCTCCTCCAACCTGGGAATGAGATCTCTTCTGACCTCCTGCCCTCGATGCCAACCTCTGCTGGGTAAGCTCGTGCCTCCGGGCTGCCGTCAAGACAGCGTCAAACGTCTGGTAGTCGTGTCCTTCCACAAGCTGCAATAATTCCAAATGAAGTCCCTGCTGGAACCTCATAGCTTTCTCTGGCTCCGTTGCCACCATTGCTGGTGCGAAATGGCACAATCTGCAGAACTCTGCTGCATACCCATCTACGGTCTTGCCTGCTTGCTTGAGACTGATGAACTTCTGCTGGAGCTCATATCGAGCTACTACGCCAAAATACTTGGCCTTGAATCTGTCACTGAATGTGGTCCAACGAACAGGGCGTCTTATACCAACTTCTTCTGATGTCCACCAGTCGCGGGCAAGATCCTGAAGTACCAGTTTGACCTGATCAACCTTCTCATCATCTGGAACCTTGGCTGCCACAAGAATGGCTTTGATGTCTTGAATCCATGCATCCGCAGTGATGGCATCCTCCGTGCCATCAAAATACCTCGAGTTCAAGCGACGAAACCTTCCTGATGCTCCCGAGTCAACCCCGGCACTCCTCTCAAGAGCTAACTGAATCCCTTGGTTCAGCAACACGTTCTGCTCCTGCTGCCGAGTCTGTTGCTGTTGGTTAGTGACAAGAAACCCCCGGATGATCTCCAGGAGGGCTACGGCGTCTGGTACTGCCGTCGCTGCTGGTGCTGCAGGAGTTTCAATAACCTGCGGCTGCACTGCCTCTGGTTCCATTTCTGCTCGTGCCTGCACTGGAGAAGGTTCTCTCCCCTGTTGCTGCCCAGTTGAGCCATGCTCTTGCTGCTCTTCCTCATGGGCCTCTCCTGCTACTGAGAATGAAGCACCCCTATAGAGAAGAATATAAGATTATCAAGTCCGGACGATAAAGATTTCGAGGATGCAAGTCAGGTTAGAGATCAAGGCAAGGACAGAGAATTCGAAACAGAATTTCAAGGGGAACAAGTTTTGATTGAGACTCCTAATAATTCGCAATACCCTACAAGTCTGAAAATTTGACCTGCATGGGCCACCACTAAAACCTTGTCACGCCCCAGTACCGAAATACGGAGACGGACTAGGCCAGCTACTCCATATGAGGTACGTAACGTCATACGACGATCGTGGCTGTCGAGAGACTAGGGGGTACATGCTACAATTAAGTCTTCTATGGTCCCACAGAGTTCTATGTCTCAATCAATCAAATCACATCAGCAAATAAATGAACATTAAAGATAAAGCAGTAAGGCGTCCCTGACGCTTCATCAAAATGATCATGAGAGACTAGCTTTATAATTTAGCTATCTCAGAGAGTCAGGAGTACAAAATTATACACAGCTGCAGTCTGTTTAATTACAATTATGTACTGACACAAAATATCAAGTAATCCGGCTAACAGGTGCCGGTGGCTAAATGCCGCACAAAATATAAGTAGGAGTGGTGGAGAAGAAACCCACTCGAGTCCCCGAACTGCCATGCTCCTAGTATGCACCATGGATGTCAGGGAGGAAGATCGTGTCCTCTGGCTCTGCTACGGGATCTGGCCAAACAAAACCAGCGGGGTCAGCCCCGAATAGCAAGTACCGCCAAAGGGGCACAAGAGTTAAGACTAAAAACCCAGTTAATAGAATGATTGATAATAGTAATATTTATGCTACCATTATAGGGTAACGCCACATCCTCGAACCCATATGGCACCCTTACAACCAAACAAGGACAAAAGGTGCCGCATGGAGTTGGGACGCGTCGTACTCTATAACTTTCGCATAAGTTAAAGGGTATAAACAATAAAATCTTCTGATCGTGACTTCGGTCGATAGCCTATCGCAGCACAATAACCAACCCAACAATCAAACAAGAACATGGGTTGGATCATGTACCATGATAAACCATGTTCCTCAGTCATTCTCAGAAGTAGCACATCACAACCAGAATAAGTCTTCCGTTCATAACTTCTACAGCCTATCATAGTACGATAACCAACCCAACAATCAAACAAGAACATGGGTTGGATCACGTACCATGACAGTCCGCTTCCCTCAGTTACTCACGGAAGGTAATAGGATACAAGCAAGTCATTTTCACGGCCAATCAAGTCTACGAGTTTCTAGTGGGACGAGGTTATCCTCGCATCATGTTATTAGAAAATTCTCAGATCGTATCTTTCCAGCAAGGCTAGCCAACCCAGGGGTTCGCGTAGACAGGTATGATTGAGCACAGGTCCCTCGCAAGGCCACCTTGCTAAAACATATAATATATAGCAGGAATTAATCGGATACAGTCATCCACTCGTTGCAGATGACACAGTATCCGTGGAGACCAGCCGGCGCGTCAAGACAGTATCTCAAGGCGGCTGGTGTAACACGATCTCGGGATTCTTGCCCTCCCCATGCATCTAGTATGTTTAGTTGCCTAGTTTAACCCTAGGTGTAATCTTGGACTCACATGCTGTAGCCTGCATGATTATCCTCCTAAAGTCGTACTTTAGTACGAGTACCCCAAAGAGGATCCATGTCAATCAGTATGTCAACATGTTCTACCCTCCTTAGTGTAATGCATCATTGCAAATACGCCACGTGGAGTTACGAGTTATTTGTCGAGCATGAACAAGAACTGGGACATTCAGGTACATGTATCAAGGAGGAACACTTTGTTCTCCGGGGTCACATTAGTGCTCATATCATGCTCGGGACAAAAGGCGTAAGGATATAAAATGGGCATATAATATATATATAATAATAATAATAATAATAATAAGGTAACAATATAGGGCACAAAAGTCCATGCGGCCCAAGGGGAGTGAGTCCATGCGGCCGGGTCAATACTGGTTCATGCGGCTGGGACTACACGCTCATGCGGCTCAGAGAGCCCCAAGGCGCATGCGGCTGGAAGGGCGGGTTCATGCGGACGAAGGGGTGTCAGCGTATGCGGCTGGTGTGGGCGATACATATGCGGCTGGATGATGGATGGGCCTTATGCGGCCCAAAAACAGTAGCGCATATGCGGCTGGTGTACAAAAGAACTCATGCGGCTCGAAGGCTAGCCGCATGAAGTCCATGCGGCTCAAGATAACAGGGGCTCATGCGGCTGAGTCTGAACAAGGCTATGCGGCTCAATTACTTGTCGCGTGAGGATTCATGCGGTCAAGTACTCAAGCAAGTCTTATGCGGCTAGGACGGACTTTCCATGCGGCTGAGCTCGAACGAGTCTCATGCGGCCAGAGACTTGCCGCATGAAGATTCATGCGGTCAAGTACTGCTCTTCTTCTCCACTTGTCCGAGAAGAGGAGCCAAGCAACCATGGCTTCCAAACTACACAAAACCTTCATCCGGAGCCCAAATCGGAACTTCCTTAGGTCAAAATGGGGTAGAACAAAATTCTCTACAACATGGAACCATCAAAACTTAAAAATAATGAAGTTTGCTAGATCGAAACCAAGAAAATCCGAAAATGGTTAAAATCTAGATCTACAAAGATTAAAGCTTCAAAATGGAAAACTTTAAGTTCTAAACTAGTATAGAATAAGGAGAAGAACATATTTTGACAAATAATTTTGTAAAAAAACATCAACAACATTTATGGATCCATCTCTTGAGCAAGTTGGTACTTGCCTTGGTTGGTGGAGGAAAGTAAATGAGAGAAAATAAATGAGAGGAGAGAGAATGAGTTGAGTTATTATATAGAATCTTGAACCCATGGGTTCATAATGAACCAAGGTGAACCAAGAATAGGTTACCCAAATGAGCCAAAACTGTAGGCCCAAATGCAGAAAATAAATTACGAAATAATATTTTATCGAATATTTTTTGGGAAATACATGAAGAAATACATCATATAAATATCGTATAAATACAAAGTAAATACAATTTATCGGTTTACGTATTAAAATACGTATTCCAGGATCGGGGAGTGACATCTCTACCCTTCTTAGAAAAATTCCGTCCTCGGAATTCCAGCCAAGACATGATAGTAAAATCAGGGCAAGCAAGGCACAATCATATACAAGTTAACTATCATAGCAGTTATTATCATACATCACAAGGTGCAAAACAAGCAGGTGCAGATAAGCATGGAATCGTGTCAATAAGGTGCAAAAATATACCTTATCAGTCAAACAAATGCGGATACCGAGATCTGATCTCGTCCTCGCGCTCCCAGGTTGACTCTCCCGGAGAGTGATGGTTCCAAGAAACACGGACAAGGCTTATCGTCCGATTCTTGAGTACCTTCTCTCGTCGGTCTAAAATAGATACGGGTTGTTCCTCGTAAGTTAGGTCGGTACCAACGACTAACTCAGAATGATCGAGGACATGAATCGGATCTGGGACATACCCACGTAACTGGGACACATGAAACACATCATGTATGCCAGTTAACGAAGGCGGAAGGGCAAGTCGATAAGCCACATTGCCTACCCGAGCGAGAATCTTAAAAGGACCAACGTATCTTGGACTAAGCTTTCCTCGGGTTCCAAATCTGATGATACCTCGAGTAGGCGAAATCCGCAGAAACACTTGGTCGCCAACTCTGAACTCTAGGGGCCTACGATGCTGATCTGCCCGATGACGATGTCGGTCCTGTGCAACTCGAAGGCGCTCCCTGACCAACTTAACTATCTCCACAGTCTGCGTGATCATCTCTGGCCCCAACAACTTCCGTTCTCCGACATCGTCCCATGCCAAAGGGGACCTGTACTTCCTTCCGTACAATGCTTCGAACGGGGCCATCTGAATGCTAGCCTGATAGCTGTTGTTATAGGAGAACTCCACTAGATGAAGGTGATCCTTCCAAGATCCGCCAAAATCTAAGGTACACACCCGTAGCATATCTTCTAACGTATGAATGGTTCTTTCTGATTGCCCGTCGGTTTGTGGATGATAAACAGTACTGAATCTTAACTTGGTTCCCAAACTTTGGTGTAAGCTCCGCCAAAAATAGGAAGTAAACCGCGTATCCCGATCTGATACTATACTAACTGGAACACCGTGTTGCCTTACTATCTGCTTCATGTACATTTCTGCTAACTGCTCAGTAGTCTGTCCAACTCGGAAGGGAAGGAAATGAGCGACCTTCGTGAGTCGATCTACTATTACCCAGACTGCATTCTTACCAGTCGGGGATCTAGGTAAACCGGTCACAAAATCCATTGTGATGTGCTTCCATTTCCATTCTGGGATAGGAAGCGGCTGTAGCAACCCTGCTGGTCTCTGTTGCTCGGCCTTCACCTGCTGACATACCAGACACTTGGATACAAATCTCGCTATCTCTCTTTTCATGCCATTCCACCAAAAGTACTGCCTGATATCTCGATACATCTTCGTTCCTCCTGGATGAATGGAGTAAATAGAACTATGAGCTTCGGACATAACTTCTTGCCGAAGGTCTCCACTCGGTACACAGAGTCTGTTCCCAAACCTGAGCGTACCATCTTCATGAATCACTAACTCCTTCCTACGGCCTGATTCACACTCCGACCGCAACTTCTAAATCTGTGGATCTTCTGCTTGTGCTGCCCTTATCCTCTCTACTAAGGTTGACTGAATCTGCATACTGGTCATTCTTCCTATATCCCTTGGCAAAATTACTTCGATTCCCATACTCTGAAGGTCTTCTAAAATATGCTTCATCGAGGTCAAGATAAAGGCACTGTTTCTCCTACTCAGTGCATCTGCAACTATATTCGCCTTGCCTGGATGATACTGAAAATCTAAGTCAAAATCCTTCAGTAGTTCTAACCATCTTCTTTGCCTCATGTTCAAATCTCGCTGCGTGAACACGTATTTCAAACTCTTATGATCAGTATAGATCTCTACCCGATCTCCGTATAAATAGTGCCTCCACAACTTGAGTAAAAACACCACGGCTGCTAACTCCAAATCGTGAGTCGGGTAATTCTTCTCATGGTCTCGAAGCTGTCGAGACGCATATGCTATCACCTTTCCATCCTGCATCAATACACATCCAAGACCCTTCCCTGATGCGTCACAATATACTGTAAAGCCTCCCGCTCCTACTGGAAGCGTCAAGATCGGGGCTGAGATCAATCTCTTCTTCAATTCTTCAAATGATGCCTGACAGCTAGCTGACCAAACAAACTCCACGTCCTTGTGCGTCAAACGCGTTAAGGGCGCAGAGATCTTGGCAAAGTCTGCCACGAACCTTCTGTAGTAACTAGCTAATCCTAAGAAACTTTGCACTTCTGCAACCGTTCTCGGGACTGGCCAATGCTCTACGGCCTCAATCTTCTTCGGATCCACTGACACTCCTGCCCCAGAAATTACATGCCCCAGGAACGAAATGTGATCTAACCAGAATTCACACTTGTCAAGCTTCGCATAAAGTTGATGCTCCCTCAATGTCTGTAAGACAGTCCTAAGATGTTTCTCATGATCCTCTTCACTGCTGGAATAGACAAGAATGTCATCTATGAACACCACCACAAATTTATCCAAATACGGCAAAAAGATGCGGTTCATTAAATCCATGAATACTGCGGGGGCGTTGGTTAGTCCAAAGGGCATTACTAAAAACTCATAATGCCCGTATCTAGATCTGAATGCTGTCTTCGGTATGTCTTGCTCCCGGACTCTTACTTGATAGTATCCCGACCGAAGATCGATCTTGGAAAAGATGCTGGCCTTGCTCAACTGGTCAAACAGGTCATCAATCCTTGGTAGCGGGTACTTATTCTTTACTGTTACTGCATTCAGCTTGCGGTAGTCGATGCACATCCTCGTCGACCCATCCTTCTTGGGAACTAGAATCACTGGTGCAGCCCAGGGCGATTTACTGTCTCGGATGAATCCCTTAGACTTTAACTCTTCTTCATGTTGATACAACTTATCCTGTTCTGACGGCGATATTCTGTAAACTCTGTCTGCAATAGGCCTCGTTCCAGGGCTCAACTCAATGCTAAATTCTACCTCTGACTGGGGGTATCCCTGGGAGCTCATCAGGGAAGACGTCGAGAAAATCTTCGACCACTCTCGGAATCTGTCCTGGCTCTGACACTGCTGCTGAGATGACGCCTCCGGCCTGATTCTTCAAGGTTCGAGTAAAGATGAACTGCTCCATCCCAGGAACGCTGAATATGACCCTACCTCCTCTACAATCAATTATCGCATGACTGTCTCTCAACCAGTCCATGCCAAGAACAATATCAAAATTCCCTATAGGGAATTCAATCAATGATGCGGGCAATAAATGCCCACACACCTCTACCGGACATGAAAAGCGCACCCTGCTAACCTCTATGAGCCCATTGCCGGTGAGTATATCCATCCTCTCCGACAATGCCTCAAACTCTAATCCAATCCGTGTAGCATATTGTGCAGAGATGAATGAATGAGTAGCGCCTGAATCAAATAATGCTACAGCGAAAAATGAGGTGACGAGAATTTTACCTGCCACCACGTCACTAGACGCTAGAGCCTCTCCCAAGGTCAATGTGAGAGCCTGGCCCCGCGGAGTCCCTTGTTACGGCCTTCCTCGACCATGCTGTTGCTGCCTCTGAGGGCCTTATGCTTCCTGTGCCTGGCGGAACATCTGTGCCTGCGTTGGTAGACGCTGGGCTAGGGGCCTTACTGCTAATACTGGCCCTCCACTCGGGGTTGCCACCGGAGCTGACAATGCTGGAAACTGCTGAGCTGGCCCTCCTGGCCTCTGCATCATAGGACAAGTGGAAATACGGTGGTCTGAACTACCACACCTCAAGCATAAGCCATTCGCTGATCGGCACACCTCCCTCGTGTGCCCTGCCTTCCCACAGAATATACAGCCCTGGGGTGCTCCCTGACGCTGTTGCTGGTTTCTCGGCTGCTGATACCGAACTGGCGCTATATTAGTTGACACGACCGTCCTCCGCGGTGCTCCTGCATCATGAATACGTACACCGGGTGCTGGTGCCGATGTTCGCTGCATTGCTCCTCCTCCAACCTGGGAATGAGATCTCTTCTGACCTTCTGCCCTCGATGCCAACCTCTGCTGGGTAAGCTCGTGCCTCCGGGCTGCCGTCAAGACAGCGTTAAACGTCTGGTAGTCGTGTCCTTCCACAAGCTGCAATAATTCCAAATGAAGTCCCTGCTAGAACCTCATAGCTTTCTCTGGCTCCGTTGCCACCATTGCTGGTGCGAAACGGCACAATCTGCAGAACTCTGCTGCATACCCATCTACGGTCTTGTCTGCTTGCTTGAGACTGATAAACTTCTGCTGGAGCTCATATCGAGCTACTATGCCAAAATACTTGGCCTTGAATCTGTCACTGAAGGTGGTCCAACGAATAGGGCATCTTATACCAACTTCTTCTGATGCCCACCAGTCGCGAGCAAGATCCTGAAGTACCAGTTTGACCTGATCAACCTTCTCATCATCTGGAACCTTGGCTGCCACAAGAATGGCTTCGATGTCTTGAATCCATGCATCCGCAGTGATGGCATCCTCCGTGCCATCAAAATACCTCGGGTTCAAGCGACGGAACCTTCCTGATGCTCCCGAGTCAACCCCGGCACTCCTCTCAAGAGCTAACTGAATCCCTTGGTTCAGCAACACGTTCTGCTCCTGCTGCCGAGTCTGTTGCTGTTGGTTAGTGACAAGAAACCCCCGGAAGATCTCCAGGAGTGCTACGGCGTCTGGTACTGCCGTCGCTGCTGGTGCTGCAGGAGTTTCAATAACCTGCGGCTGCACTGCCTCTGGTTCTATTTCTGCTCGTGCCTGCACTGGAGAAGGTTCTCTCCCCTGTTGCTGCCCAGTTGAGCCATGCTCTTGCTGCTCTTCCTCATGGGCCTCTCCTGCTACTGAGAATGAAGCACCCCTATAGAGAAGAATATAAGATTATCAAGTCCGGACGATAAAGATTTCGAGGATGCAAGTCAGGTTAGAGATCAAGGCAAGGACAGAGAATTCGAAACAGAATTTCAAGGGGAACAAGTTTTGATTGAGACTCCTAATAATTCGCAATACCCCACAAGTCTGAAAATTTGACCTGCATGGGCCACCACTAAAACCTTGTCACGCCCCAGTACCGAAATACGGAGACGGACTAGGCCAGCTACTCCATATGAGGTACGTAACGTCATACGACGATCGTGGCTGTCGAGAGACTAGGGGGTACATGCTACAATTAAGTCTTCTATGGTCCCACAGAGTTCTATGTCTCAATCAATCAAATCACATCAGCAAATAAATGAACATTAAAGATAAAGCAGTAAGGCGTCCCTGACGCTTCATCAAAATGATCATGAGAGACTAGCTTTATAATTTAGCTATCTCAGAGAGTCAGGAGTACAAAATTATACACAGCTGCAGTCTGTTTAATTACAATTATGTACTGACACAAAATATTAAGTAATCCGGCTAACAGGTGCCGGTGGCTAAATGCCGCACAAAATATAAGCAGGAGTGGTGGAGAAGAAACCCACTCGAGTCCCCGAACTGCCATGCTCCTAGTATGCACCATGGATGTCAGGAAGGAAGATCGTGTCCTCTGGCTCTGCAACGGGATCTGGCCAAACAAAACCAGCGGGGTCAGCCCCGAATAGCAAGTACCGCCAAAGGGGCACAAGAGTTAAGACTAAAAACCCAGTTAATAGAATGATTGATAATAGTAATACTTATGCTACCATTATAGGGTAACGCCATATCCTCGAACCCATATGGCACCCTTACAACCAAACAAGGACAAAAGGTGCCGCATGGAGTCGGGACGCGTCGTACTCTATAACTTTCGCATAATTTAAAGGGTATAAACAATAAAATCTCCTGATCGTGACTTCGGTCGATAGCCTATCGCAGCACAATAACCAACCCAACAATCAAACAAGAACATGGGTTGGATCATGTACCATGATAGACCATGTTCCTCAGTCATTCTCAGAAGTAGCACATCACAACCAGAATAAGTCTTCCGTTCATAACTTCGGTCTACAGCCTATCATAGTACGATAACCAACCCAACAATCAAACAAAAACATGGGTTGGATCACGTACCATGACAGTCCGCTTCCCTCAGTTACTCACAGAAGGTAATAGGATACAAGCAAGTCGTTTTCACGGCCAATCAAGTCTACGAGTTTCTAGTGGGACGAGGTTATCCTCGTATCATGTTATTAGAAAATCCTCAGATCGTATCTTTCCAGCAAGGCTAGCCAACCCAGGGGTTCGCGTAGACAGGTATGATTGAGCACAGGTCCCTCGCAAGGCCACCTTGCTAAAATATATAATATATAGCAGGAATTAATCGGATACAGTCATCCACTCGTTGCAGATGACACAGTATCCGTGGAGACCAGCCGGCGCGTCAAGACAGTATCTCAAGGCGGCTGGTGTAACACGATCTCGGGATTCTTGCCCTCCCCATGCATCTAGTATGTTTAGTTGCCTAGTTTAACCCTAGGTGTAATCTTGGACTCACATGCTGTGGCCTGCATGATTATCCTCCTAAAGTCGTACTTTAGTACGAGTACCCCAAAGAGGATCCATGTCAATCAGTATGTCAACATGTTCTACCCTCCTTAGTGTAATGCATCATTGCAAATACGCCACGTGGAGTTACGAGTCATTTGTCGAGCATGAACAAGAACTGGGACATTCAGGTACATGTATCAAGGAGGAACACTTTGTTCTCCGGGGTCACATTAGTGCTCATATCATGCTCGGGACAAAAGGCGTAAGGATATAAAATGGGCATATAATATATATATATAATAATAATAATAATAATAATAAGGTAACAATATAGGGCACAAAAGTCCATGCGGCCCAAGGGGAGTGAGTCCATGCGGCCGGGTCAATACTGGTTCATGCGGCTGGGACTACACGCTCATGCGGCTCAGAGAGCCCCAAGGCGCATGCGGCTGGAAGGGCGGGTTCATGCGGACGAAGGGGTGTCAGCGTATGCGGCTGGTGTGGACGATACATATGCGGCTGGATGATGGATGGGCCTTATGCGGCCTAAAAACAGTAGCGCATATGCGGCTGGTGTACAAAAGAACTCATGCGGCTCGAAGGCTAGCCGCATGAAGTCCATGCGGCTCAAGATAACAGGGGCTCATGCGGCTGAGTCTGAACAAGGCTATGCGGCTCAATTACTTGCCGCATGAGGATTCATACGGTCAAGTACTCAACAAGTCTTATGCGGCTAGGAAGGACTTTCCATGCGGCTGAGCTCGAACGAGTCTCATGCGGCTGGAAAGGCCATGCGGCCAGAGACTTGCCGCATGAAGATTTATGCGGTCAAGTACTGCTCTTCTTCTCCACTTGTCCGAGAAGAGGAGCCAAGCAACCATGGCTTCCAAACTACACAAAACCTTCATCCGGAGCCCAAATCGAAACTTTCTTAGGTCAAAATGGGGTAGAACAAAATTCTCTACAACATGGAACCATCAAAACTTAAAAATAATAAAGTTTGCTAGATCAAAACCAAGAAAATCCGAAAATGGTTAAAACCTAGATCTACAAAGATTAAAGCTTCAAAATAGAAAACTTCAAGTTCTAAACTAGTATAGAATAAGGAGAAGAACATATTTTGACAAATAATTTTGTAAGAAAACATCAACAACATTTATGGATCCATCTCTTGAGCAAGTTGGTACTTGCCTTGGTTGGTGGAGGAAAGTAAATGAGAGAAAATAAATGAGAGGAGAGAGAATGAGTTGAGTTATTATATAGAATCTTGAACCCATGGGTTCATAATGAACCAAGGTGAACCAAGAATAGGTTACCCAAATGAGCCAAAATTGTAGGCCCAAATGCAGAAAATAAATTATGAAATAATATTTTATCGAATATTTTTTAGAAAATACATGAAGAAATACAGCATATAAATATCGTATAAATACAAAGTAAATACAATTTATCGGTTTACGTATTAAAATACGTATTCCAGAATCGGGGAGTGACACCTAGATTGACTTGATAGGACTTAGTGTGACTCAGTGAGACCTAGTTTGACCTAGATTGCATATCATTCATTGTGAATCATTCCTAAACTTGTTTAAACCTAAATTAACACACAGTATTTCATATTTAGGTCTTCTGATACCGCTCTGAGCATTGATATACCCTACAGCTCAGGACAGCAGGCGAATACATTCACTGATAGTTTGCATTGTCTTGATATTTGCTATATCCGATTCAGTCGTAGTGTCTTACTTGATTCTCAGACACGATACTTCACGGACTAGTATTGTCGAATTCCTGTCATGAGATGTCATTCTTGGATTTCTTGGGATACTGGTACTTGCTTAGTCTTGATTCTTGTACTTGTATTGACGCCGATTCCAGAAGAGGACTTGCTCCCCTCTTAGTGAATCCCGCGTCATGACGTGCTATGTCCGAATCCGTATACTATTCGGGGAATGGGGAATATTATAGATAGTGTGATCAATGCTCACCTTGAGTTACTACTTGTATCATAGCTATACCCTCACCTCACGATGGGTATAGCCTGACCTGTGTTACTACTTGCTCCATAGCTTACCATCTCGGCCGGACCGAGTCCACGTACTTGTAGCCGGTCGGCTGGAAGCCTGATTCTTGATCCATACCGATCACATTAGGCTATAACGTTCGAGGCACATTTTATATTTACTTTTCTTGTCATATATCCTGTTCTGTTCTACATTCAGTACTTTCTCACTATGTATGATATACAGTTACTCATATGCTCTACATGCCTTTATATTGTATCTTGATTGGAGACTAAGTTCTGCTCGGGAGAGGAGTTACAACCCCGGTCCTTGTTTGGTTTAAGGGTTGTAACTCGGCTTCCGAACGGTTCCCAAGTCTTCATACATCTTTGTCTTGTAGTTCATTATACTGTCTCTTATAGAACTTGTCAATTCACATGGAACTGCTGTTAGTGTTTGTACTTGCTCATTTTCCTGACAGGATACCGTTATGATATATTACAGATGATTCTGATGCGGACTGCTCGACCTATTATGGGCTCGAGTCAGATGGTGTAGCCTTAGATCGTGGCCTTATAGTGGAGCCACTAGATTTTGTACTTCCAGAGTAGTGTAGGTTAGCTAGGTTTGACTGGACTGCGATCCAGCTAGCTTTATCAGACTGTAGTTTCTATATTATATTTTGATACCCTGTGATGTTTGTATATATCTGGACTTGTATTGGACTCTGGACATTTACTCTTTCATCAATCATATGTCTTTCTTTCTGAGCTATCTACCTTAGTTTTATTCTGTGATTGAGACTGTATTATTATGTCACCTTCATTCGGAGAGTATATACTGTACAGGTACATTTAAACTGTTAGTCGTAGTATTTACAGACGTTATATACAGCGTTCTACCGCTGATACTGCGGCGTAGGCTGGACGTATCCACGTGCTCGTGCCCCTCATAAGGGTGCGGGTCGTGACACGTTTTTATGGTGGCCTACGCAGGTCCAGTGTCGCAATTAGTGCGATCTCGTAATGAAGCTCGACTTAGAGTACTAATTACGAGCCTGTAATTAGGACGTAGGACCTAGGACATGATAGGAGTTTCTCAATCACACCTAGGAAATTTCTGATCTTTTATTATCATGATTATTCACCTTGTATTAAATTAACTGTCCTTCTTTGATAATCTACTCATATGCCATATTGATCTCTTTGTTTCAATTCGTCTCCAGGATGACGAAGACGCACCCGCAGGCCACTGGATCGAGTAGCTTGCCTGAGAGATCTGATCAGGATGAGGAGGAGGTTCACGAGAATGCCTCCAGTGATTCTACTATTCTAGAGAACCAGGCAGTTGCACAGGGAGGTCTACCACCTCCACCCCAGAGGGTTACGGCCGTTCTTCCAGAGATACTGTCGCCACCACCACCGATATCGACGGATACACATCATTTGTTCCTTCTCCTTCAGCAGATAATGGAGACACAGCGGGCCCAGGCAGAGGCATTGCAGCGCCAGTCGGAGGCGTCACACCGTCAGATCGAGATACTGAGGCAGAGTATGGAGAACTCGCATCAGCTTGCACTGGCAGCAATAGAGAGAGTGGCACCGGGTACGGTACAGGGCCCTACTAGCCAGCAGCCGTACCAGCAGCAGTCCAGGCCGGAGACAGTATTAGACTTTAGGAAGATGAGCTCCAGGGACTTCACAGGCACAGAGGGCATCCTTTATGCAGACGACTGGCTAGAGGATGTACAGCGGAGCATGGAGCTGGCAGAGCTTCCTAGAGCACTTTAGGTTTTGGCCGCAGCCAGCCGATTCTTCGACATTGCGCTGACATGGTACCGCACGGATCCTCGTGCGTCGGTGAAAGGGCTGACTTGGGAGAACTTTCGAAGGCTCTTCAAGGAGAAGTTCTTCCCGGACGTGGCTCTTACAGCATTGGAGGGCCAGTTCGTGGGTCTAGTGCAGGGGAACTCGTCAGTGGACGAGTATGCAGCTGAGTTCTTTCGCCTTAGCAGGTTTGCTCCCGATATGATCCAGGATGAGGGGCAGAAGGCTCGTAAGTTCCGCAGGGGACTTATTCATGCAGTGCGCACCCGCACCTCGGGTCGCCGTGACGCGACGTTCGATCAGATATTGATGGACGCGCAGATTACAGAAGAGGACTTCGGCCTCAAGCCGAAGAGGAGCGGAGATACTATGGGGGCGAGTTCCAGTACGGGACCGGCCAAGCGCCCCCACATTCAGCAGCAGTAGCAGCAGAGGCCGTTTCAGCAGCAGCCTCTGTTGCAGATTCAGCAGGCACCGACGCGTGCTCAGCAGCATCAGGGTCACGGCCAGAGGCAGACCCAGCAGTGTACTTTCTACGAAAAGACGGGGCACAGCAGAGACGTATGCCGGAGGAGGTTAGGCGCTTGCCTATTCTGCGGAGGGACCGACCACCAGCTGAAGGGCTGCCCTGCTCGGGCAGCCAAGGGAGGCCAGGACAGGGTGCAGCCGGCTAGAGGACCAGCAGTTCAGCAGAGGGGTCCTCCACTTCAGACCCAACAGCAGCGTTTTGTCCAGCACCAGAGGGGAGCACCCGCGGGCAGGGTATTCGCTTTGGCAGCAGAGGAGGAGGCAGAGCCCGTGGGAGATGTTGTAGCAGGTCATGTTCTCCTAGATTCTTTTTCTGCTTTCGTCTTGTTTGATTCTGGGGCGACCCATAGTTTTGTGTCTGTTTCTTTTGCTCTGAGACACAATATTATTGCTGAATATATGGGTAGGACTTGCAAGATTATGACCGAGGAAGGTATTATCCTGGTTAATAATATTTGCAAGGGACGGAGAGTCACTCTGAGAGGCCGGGACTTGAGTGCGTGTCTGCTCGTAATGCCTCTACCGAGGTACGATATGGTACTCGGTATGGATTGGTTGAGCATGCACCATGCTAGCATTGATTGCAGAGGAGGCAGAGTTCTTTTTAGGACGCCGGGTGAGGCAGAAATCGAGTTTGCTCGAGGAGCAGCGGAGCCGGAGACTGGATTCTGTGGAGCTTTGTTGGC
This sequence comes from Iris pallida, assembly GCA_029216955.1. NCBI lineage: Eukaryota > Viridiplantae > Streptophyta > Magnoliopsida > Asparagales > Iridaceae > Iris > Iris pallida. The sequence goes on from JANAVB010040220.1 coordinate 11,133,064, forward strand.
GGGGAAGGAATTGCCACATCCGTTGATTGCTGAGTTCTCGGATGTCTTTCCCGAGGAGTTGCCGGGGATGCCGCCAGACAGGGATATTGAGTTCTCCATAGACTTGGTGCCGGGCGTCGAGCTCATTTCACAGCATGTCTATAGGGTGAACAACAGCGAGTTGATAGAGCTGAAGAAGCAAGTCAACGAGCTGCAGGACAAGGGGTTCATCAGATCCAGTTCTTCGTCCTAGGGAGCGCCAGTCCTGTTCGTGCCGAAGAAGGACGGTACGTCCCGTATGTGCATTGATTACCGGGCACTCAACAACCTCACTATCAAGAATAGGTACCCTTTGCCGAGGATCGACGACTTGTTCGATCAGCTGAGTGGGGCAAAGGTCTTTTCGAAGATAGATTTGAGGTCCGGGTATCACCAGCTGAAGGTGAGGCAGGATGACATTCCCAAGACGGCATTTCAGACTCGGTACGGCCAGTACGAGTTTACAGTGATGCCATTTGGGTTGACCAATGCTCCCGCGGTGTTCATAAACTTGATGAACAAGGTATTCCATCAGTACCTTGACAAGTTCGTGGTGGTCTTCATAGACGATATCTTGATCTATTCGAAGACGCAGGAGGAGCATGAGGAGCACTTGAGAGTTGTGTTAGAGACTCTGAGGAGGGAGCAACTCTACGGGAAGCTTTCGAAGTGTGAGTTCTTCTTAGACCAGGTGGAGTTCCTAGGTCATGTTGTGACCGAGCATGGGATTTCAGTAGACCAGAGGAAGATTTCGGCAGTGGAGTCTTGGTCTACGCCCAGTACAATTGTCGAGGTTCGGAGCTTTCTGGGTTTGGCTGGCTATTACCGGAAGTTCGTCCAGGACTTCTCGCGGATTGCAGAGCCGATGACTAGACTCACCAGGAAGGACGTGGAGTTCGTCTGGACTGTTGAGTGTCAGGATGCATTCGATGAGCTGAAGAGGAGGTTGACTTCAGCTCCGATCCTGACTTTGCCATCTGGGTCAGGAGGGTTCTCGATCTTCAGCGATGCTTCCGGGAAGGGCTTAGGGTGTGTTCTTCAGCAGCACGGGAAGGTGATTGCCTATGCATCCAGGCAGTTGCGTCCTCATGAGAAGAACTATCCTACTCATGATCTGGAGTTGGCCGCGATTATTTTTGATTTGAAGTTATGGAAGCATTACCTGTATGGAGAGCGAGTTGAGATCTTCACAGATCACAAGAGCTTGAAGTACGTGTTCACTCAGAAAGAGTTGAACATGCGGCAGAGGCGGTGGTTAGAGCTAATGAAGGACTTTGATATATCCTTGCAGTACCATCCGGGGAAGGCCAACGTAGTTGCAGATGCCTTGAGCAGGTATCCAGTTGCTATGTTCTTGTCGACAGATCGTTACTTGTTGGCCGACCTGGATAGTTTGGATATCAAGGTCATCATTCCGGGCATGGAGATCCAGATGTGGGGTTTGCAGATTCAGTCTGAGCTGATGGATAGAGTCAGGTCAGCGCAGTATGATGATGTTGCCCTGAGGAGCATCAGGGAGCAGGTGAGGATGGACTTGCTTGACGATTTCTCTGTAGCCGAAGATGGGTCGTTGCGGCACGGTACTAGGCTGTGCGTTCCGCTTGGAGAGCTTCGGGAGGAGGTTCTTCAGGAGGCGCATCGCTCTCAGTATTCTATGCATCCTGGAGCCAACAAGATGTATAGGGACCTGAGAGAGCACGTATGGTGGTATGGCATGAAGCGCGAGGTAGCTCAGTTTGTATCTCGTTGCCTTGTGTGTCAGCAGGTGAAGGCCGAGAGACAGAGACCAGGTGGATTGCTGCAGCCGCTACCCATTCCCGAGTGGAAGTGGGAGCACATCACCATGGACTTTGTATCTGGACTTTCACGATCGCCAGGAGGGAAGGACGCGGTTTGGGTCATAGTTGATAGATTGACCAAATTGGTCCACTTTTTGCCTTTCAAAGTGGGTTTGTCTACGGAGAGGCTGGTTGAGCTGTATGTTCGTCAGATCGTGAGATTGCACGGAGTTCCGGTGAGCATAGTTTCAGATCGGGATAGCCGATTCACTTTCCACTTCTGGAGGAGTTTGCAGGCTAGCTTGGGCACCTCTCTCAAGTTTAGTACTGCTTATCATCCTCAGACAGATGGACAGTCGGAGAGGACCATCCAGACTTTGGAGGATATGCTCCGCACATGTGTGCTAGATCTCGGGGGTTCTTGGGAGGACCATCTTCACCTGGTAGAATTTGCTTACAACAACAGCTACCAGGCCAGTATAGAGATGTCACCATTTGAGGCTCTATATGGACGGAGATGTCGTACTCCTTTGTCTTGGGACGATGTCGACGAGCGGGCGCTTCTTGGGCCGGAGATGGTTGTGGATACGGCCGAGAAGGTCAGATTGATTAGAGACAGACTTCGGGTGGCTCAGGATAGGCAGCGGCATTGGGCCGATAGTCACCGGAGACCGTTAGAGTTCGAGGTTAGTTTCAGTTCTTGTCAGGTTTGTTGTGATTGTTTGTTAGTTGTGTGTTGAGTTTTTGTCTTGTGTCTAGGTTGATGACATGGTATTTCTGAGGATATCCCCGACACGTGGCACTATTCGCTTTGGCGGCGGTGGGAAGCTCAGTCCGCGCTACATCGGACCTTTCACCGTCTTAGAGAGGATCGGTACAGTAGCCTACCGATTGGATTTGCCTACCAGGCTCGAGGGAGTGCACAACGTGTTTCATGTATCTCAGCTGAGGCGGTACGTGGCAGATCCTAGCCATGTATTGGACCATTCAGCGATACAGGTGGGACCTACTCTCAGCTATCCAGAACAACCGGTGGAGATTCTGGATCGCAGGGAGAAGGTGCTCCGGAACTAGGTCATACCCTTGGTTCGGGTTGCATGGAGACATCACTCTCCAGGTGAGTCTACCTGGGAGAGGAAGGACGATATGCGGGAGCGTTTCCCTTATCTTTTCGTGCCCTGAGGTATAAATCTATTTCCTTTATTTCTGTTTGTGATTTCCTGTGCTTGTTGTCTTCAATTTCGAGGACGAATTTTTTTAAGGTGGATAGACTTGTCACCCTCACTTTTTCCAGTTAGGGGTAAAATGGTAATTTTCCATTTTATAATATTTTTGGGAATTTTATTTCATGAATATTATTATTTAATTATTATAGGAGTCGGGTTCGAATTTTATCGCATTCCGAGTTAATTCGGGACCCCGGTGAATTTCGACTTGAGCCGTAATTCCCATGTTAGCTAACCATGGCCCACCACACTAAACTTTAGGGTTTAGGAGTTTGAACTAGTCTCCCATGAGTAATTTAGTTTAATTATAATTTTTATTTATTTTTAGCAATTTCCTAAACCTATTTTGGATTTAATTAGCAATTAGGCTTGGGAGGGGCAAACTTGTAAATACAAGTGCCCCTACCCACCCATGCTTGGCCGGCCATGTAGGCTTCACCCCCCCTCTTTCTTCTCCACTAAGCAACTCTCTCTCTCTCTCTCTCTCTCTCTCTCTCTCTTTCAAATTCAATTTCCTTTCAAGCTCTTTCTTCCTCCAACCAACCTAATTTAGGTATGCTTTTAATTCCCAATTTATTACTCATTTGCATTCATCTCCCTCACAATAAATGGAGAGGAGCTCATTCTCCACCATTTGTCCATAAATTTGTAGGATTTTCCTAGAAAAATAGGTTAATGATTTATTATGGTTTAATCCTTTTGAGAGTGGTATATATATATATATATATATATATATATATATATATATATATATATATATATATATATATATATATATATATATATATATATATATATATATACATGTGTATTTATGTGTGTGTGTATATATTGATATGAATTTAGTGTCATGAGGATGGTGGTGTTGTGAGAGTGGCATGGGTGTCATGAGAGTGGTGAGAGTGTGTGTGTGTTTGTGTTGTGTGAGGGTGTGTGTGTGTTGTATTATATATATATATATATATATATATATATATATATATATATATATATATATATATATATATATATATATATATATATATATATAGATATGAATGTGTATATATATATATATATATATGGATATGAGTGTGTATTTATATATGTATATGGATATGGGTGTGTATGTATGTATATATAGATGTGTGTGTGTGTTGTGTATATAGTTATACATATAGTGAGATAGATGGAGGGATATAAGAGTATATATATATATATATATATATATATATATATATATATATATATATATATATATATATATATATATATATATATATATATATATATATATATATATACATAGGTGGATATATATATAGATATATATATATATGTTTAGAGAGTGGGAGATGAAGAGGAAGTTAGAGAAATAGAAGAAGTTTAGAAGGAGAATAGGAAGAAGAGAATTAGAAGGAAAAGAAGTTAGGAAGGAAAGAATGAGAAGAAGATTAAGAAGATTAAGGAGAAGAGAAGAATGAGAAGAATAAGATAAGGAATGAGAGGAAGTTTAGAAGAATAAGAGAGAAAGGAGGAAAGGGAATTAGAAGATGAATTAGAATAGGAATTAGAAGGGGAGGAAATAGAAGAAGAAGAATAGAAAATAGAGGGGATCGAGTTAGAGAGTGAATTTGAGCCCCGAGTGTCGGATTGAGATGAAACTTGGCGTGGAGTTAGAATACGTAAATTAGATTTTGCGGGTAGGCTCCCGAGTGGAAATCGGGGTTGTAGGGCGCCGATATCGCGCCGTACCATTGCGTATCTTGAAATATTCAAGATACCGGCAATAGGCCGTAAGATGGACTAGATGTCCACTTTACTTAGGTATCTTTGTAGGTAATATATGTATAGGCTAGTACCTTACTACCCTAGGGAGCCCGGGTCAAAATACCAAGCGTAGGTAGGCTAACTTGATAATTGCCTAAGCTAAAATTTTACCCTTTTTAAGGATAAAATAGGATATTGGCCTACGGCCAAGATTTGAGTTTCGAAGTCCAAGATGGACTTGGATATGGGTTGTAGAGGTTGGTAATAGTTAGAAATAGTCGCCTAGACCTAGTCTTGACCCCGGTTGACCCAGAGTTGACTTTTACCTAAAAGTCAACCGTGAGTCAACACTTTGTCTAGATTTGACCAAATCCAAACCAGAGTTGACCAGTTGACCAAAAGTCAACTGTTGGTCAACATTTGACCAGTTTGACCTAGAGTTGACCTAGAGTTGACCAGAGTTGACCAGTTGACCAAAAGTCAACTGTAGGCCAACTCTTGACCCCGTTTGACTTTCTTCGACTTGTTTTGACCCGTGATGACTGGTATGACCTAGGGTTAACTTGATTTGACCTAGATTGACTTGACAAGACTTAGTGTGACTCAGTGAGACCTAGTTTGACCTAGATTGCATATCATTCATTGTGAATCATTTCTAAACTTGTTTAAACCTAAATTAACACACAGTATTTCATATTTAGGTCTTCTGATACCGCTCTGAGCATTGATATACCCTACAGCTCAGGACAGCAGGTGAGTACATTCACTGATAGTTTTCATTGTCTTGATATTTGCTATATTCGATTCAGTCGTAGTGTCTTACTTGATTCTCAGACACGATACTTCACGGACTAGTATTGTCGGATTCCTGTCATGAGATATCATTCCTGGATTTCTTGGGATACTGGTACTTGCTTAGTCTTGATTCTTGTACTTGTATTGACGCCGATTCCAGAAGAGGACTTGCTCCCCTCTTAGGAAATCCTGCGTCATGACGTGCTATGTCCGAATCCGTATACTATTCGAGGAATAGGGAATATTATAGATAGTGTGATCAATGCCCACCTTGAGTTACTACTTGTATCATAGCTATACCCTCACCTCACGATGGGTATAGCCTGACCTGTGTTACTACTTGCTCCATAGCTTACCATCCCGGCCGGACCGAGTCTACGTACTTGTAGCCGGTCGGCTGGAAGCCTGATTCTTGACCCATACCGATCACATTAGGCTATAATGTTCCAGGCACATTTTATATTTACTTTTTTTGTCATATATTATGTTCTGTTCTACATTCAGTACTTTTTCACCATGCATGATATACAGTTACTCACATGCTCTACATGCCTTTACATTGTATCTTGATTGGAGACTAAGTTCTGCTCGGAAGAGGAGTTACAACCCTGGTCCTTGTTTGGTTTAAGGGTTGTAACTCGGCTTCCGAACGGTTTCCAAGTCTTCATATATCTTTGTCTTGTAGTTCATTATATTGTCTCTTATAGAACTTGTCAATTCACATGGAACTGCTGTTAGTGTTTGTACTTGCTCATTTTCCTGACAGGATACCGTTATGATATATTACAGATGACTCTGAGGCGGACTGCTCGACCTATTATGGGCTCGAGTTAGATGGAGTAGCCTTGGATCGTGGCCTTATAGTAGAGCCACTAGATTTTTTACTTCCAGAATAGTGTAGGTTAGCTAGGTTTGACTGGACTGCGATCCAGCTAGCTTTATCAGACTGTAGTTTCTATATTATATTTTGATACCCTGTGATGTTGTATATATCTGTACTTGTATTGGACTCCGGACATTTACTCTTTCATCTATCATATGTCTTTCCTTCTGAGCTATCTACCTTAGTTTTATTCTGTGATTGAGACTGTATTGTTATGTCACCTCCATTCGGAGAGTATATACTGTACAGGTACATTTAAACTGTTAGTCGTAGTATTTACAGACGTTATATACAGCGTTCTACCGTCGATACTGCGGCGTAGGCTGGACGTACCCACATGCTCGTGCCCCTCATAAGGGTGCAGGTCGTGACAGTAGCCCAACACGTGGGCTACACGTGGACATAACCACGAGGCCCCACGTGGCTCGTGTCGTGTCCACGAGCCACTCGACTCACTGCACGACGCTGCGCGTAGCAGTGTGCATCAGTCGAGTTTTCTCGACTGATACGGGCTTCATGCCGTATCCTGGTGACACGTAGACACGGTGCAGGAACCTAGACACCTAGCCTGACCCTAGGCGAACCTACACACGTGTGCACGAGACACATGGATACGTGTGTCGTGTCCTACACGCGTGTGCATCTCTGCACGACGCTGTGACACTGCAGTGTCTGAAATTTACCCGATTGGGATTTTTCACTCTTGGATACGTCGTGTCACGTCGTGGTGGACACTTAAGGACACGAGAGACACGAGTATATCTAGGGGCACGATTACCAACCACTGCACTCGAGTCTTAGCTAGGTTTTGGTGTCGGTTTTAGGTTTACCTAATTTCGAGTGAACAGTGTTTCCTGGGTTTAATTTCAGTATTTATTTTGAGATTCCAATTGATTTTTATGTATATATATACGTATATTTGTGTGTGTATATACTGTATATATATGTATATAAGTATATGTGTGTATATGTAAGTATGTGAGTGTATAAATGTATATATATAGGTATGTATGTATATATGTATATATGCATATATGTATGTGTGAGTTTGGGTCCCATTTCTCAGTTTTCTGAGATTTAACCCCCCCTGCTGTCATGACACCATCCCTCTCTCTCTCACTCTTTTATTCACACACATGACACCTCTCACACCCTCACTCTCTCTACCTATATTATGTATATATGTTATATATGTGTATAAATATATATATATATATATATATATATATATATATATATATATATATATATATATATATATATATATAAAATATATATATATATATATATATATATATATTTTATATATATATATATATATATATATATATATATATATATATATATATATATATATATATATATATGTTATATATATATATAAGGGTATTATATATAATGGGTATATGTGGTTATATATATGTGAATGGGTATATGGATAGATATCTATATATGTATATATATATATATATATATATATATATATATATATATATATATATATATATATATATATATATATATATATATATATATATATTATATATATTTGGTTATCTATATATAGTTGGATATATATATGTACGTTATATATATGTAAGAATATATGGTATTAGATATATATTGTATAGATGTATGGCTATAGACACCTATATGAGATACCTATACATGGTATCTAGTTACACTAGCCTATAGCCTATGGTTAGTGAGTTTGGAATTGACCAATAGGCTTAGTAGACCTAGTTTAACTAGCAAGTTGACCCTTGTTGACCATTGTTGACCAAAGTCAACTATAGGTCAACCATGACCTAATTGACCTAGAATTGACTTAGATGGATTTTAGATGACTTGATGACTTAAGTTTGACTAAACCCTAACTAGATGATTAGGTTAACCATATGGATTATGAGGACAATCCTATGTAGATTAAGATATGTATGGGATTAAGTGGAATACTTAGAGTTGAGTCATGACTTGAGTTGGAGTATGGGATTAGCTTGAATATAGGATTAAGGTTGGTATTATATCTATATATATTTTGTGTGATATACTTGTATAGATAATTGGTTATGCCTTAGCTTTGTGGTATAGAATTCTTGGTATCCTAAGACATGATAGCCTATGACGGTTTGAGTTAGCCTTATAGAGTTGACCCAGGACCTAATTACCTTGTTGACTAATCTATGATTAACCAAAACCTTAGTTAGTCTAAGATTGACCTAGCTTGACTATATTGACTAGTAATTGACTAATCTGACCATTGTTAACTAAACCCTAGATAACTTGACTAGTTTGGCTAGAATGTTTGACCAAGAGTTGACTTTAACCTAGATTAGACTTGTTTAACCTTGTTTGACCTTGTATGACTTAGTTTAACTTCTTGTGACCTAGTATGACTTAATTTGACTTAGTTTGACTGAAGAGTTGACCAAGTTTGACTTTGATCTAGATTGGCTTAGATTTCCTATAGATTGCATTGTAGATTTCATTTACCTTCATATTAGACATGTCATAACTGTATTGCTCTATTTTAGGACATTGTGACCCTGGTACAGACATCTGATATTATACTACTCTTTTCAGAGTATCAGGCGAGTACATTCTCTGATAGTTCTCTTATTTATTTGTCAATTACTGTATTTCAGTTCTAGTTAGTTCTATGTGATTCTCTGTATCAACACGTATGGATATTTCTGGATTCATGTATCGACACATATCTTACTTGCTGGCCTCTATTACTGGAGTCATTGGAATCATTCCGGAATCATTTCTGGAATCATCATGTATTGGCCAGACTCATCTCGATTCTTTTGTCGATTTTGGATTCACTTGCTGGGCGAGGAAATATTGAGTAAGACATGTAGACATACCCCAAATTCGAAATCTCCTTCTGGAATCTACCGGAAGCATAGCCATCTCTTGCCCGATCAGTGAGAGATGTGCCTGATACCTACAGCCGTTTACATGTCGACCTCGGTATTTTAAAACATACTGTTAGATCATAGTTGGACTCACCCTGGATTCATTGATCACTGTTGGACTCATCTTGTACCGAAAATCATCTGGTATCAGATTATATGGACTGGACTCACACTGGGATTACATTAGACTTATATCGTACTGTCTGGACTCATATATGTTATTCTAGTTCAGTTAACTTTTATTACCGTCTTCATTGCCATGATTCTTCTCTTGTTTTAGTTACCTTTCTTTTCTTGTATCTTACTGTTTCTCTATACCATCATTACCTGTATAAAACTGCCATGCTCATCAATAAAACTGTCTATAACTGCTTTATAGTTCTTTGTCATTTACTTGGATTTTCTAGATGAGTTGTACTCGTTTCTGTCCTGATTGGACCTGTTGAAAATATTACAGATGATAATCCTGAGGACACATGCCCTACTTACCATGGACCTAGCGAGGGATTAGCTACCTTTGGTCACGACTCTCAGGAGTGATTCAGGAGATTAGCTAGTAGACTACTTTAGCTTTCATGTTTTGACTTGTTGTATTAAAGTTAAGATATTGAGTTTGTATTAAGTTTGTTTGAGACATTGTTGTATTATTTTAGTAGTTAGTTGTTGTTGTCTTTAATTCCTTGGTATAACTTCTGTGTTATCTTATCGTGTTTTAGACTGTGATTGAGTATATCCTATCATTTACTTGTCCTCCATTCGGAGCTGACATCTGGACAAGTATATTATATTCACTGCATGAGATTAGTTAGCAACCTAGAACAGCTTACTACCGCCGATACTGCGGCGTAGGCTGGATGTACCCACTTCTCGTACCCCTATACAGGGTGCGGATCGTGACACGTTTTTAGTGGTGGCCCATGCAGGTCGAGACTAAATTGTTTGGTTACGTTATTGTACCAAGCATGCCTGCAATTAGGAACTTAAGGTAATTAGACAACATTAGGAATGACGCTTAGAACACTTAGAAGAATACTAGGATTGCAACATAGGATATACATCACATGCTTGCTATTATATTAGATTTTCTTGTCTATGATTGTTTTGCTTTAAAGAGTCCTTATAAGTCCTTTTTATTGTAATTAGATGGTGCTTACTCGTTCATCCCAGCATGTCACACCTGTGAATGGCACACTCCCTATCCAGTCAGCTGACCAGTTGACTGATACACCTCCACCTCCACCTACCACCTTCCCCCACTCCACAGATCCACAAACCCAGATGCCTCCACCACCTTCCACCTCACAGACCCAGCAGGACCCAATACTTCCACCACCCCTATCACTATACCTATCCAGGCTTCCGTCACACTTGACGGGAACCAACTGCTCACTCTGATCCAGGGGTTCCTAACAACCCATCAGGAGCAGACCACCCTACTCCGTCAGAGCATGGAGTATTCTGAGGAACGTACCGTAGTCCCACCACCTGTAGAGCCACGGCAGAGAGCGAGGACGATCAAGGACTTCATGGGTCTGAACCCCAAGGAGTTCTTAGGGTCTGAGGGCATAGTAGTAGCAGATGACTGGTTAGACTCGGTAGAGAGGAAGCTCCTTGGAGTTAGGATGCCGGATGACCTCCAGGTCGAGGCAGCAGGATTTTTGCTGATAGACTTGGCAGGAGTCTGGTTCCGGAATGAGCCGTTATTTGCGAGAGGGAGAGCCACTTGGGATCAGTTCAAGACCCAGTTCAAGAAAAAATTCTTCTCGACCACCGCTAGGGTATCCATGGGGCTACGATTCCAGAACATCCAGCAGGAGAATCGTTCTGTCGACGAGTATGCTGCAGAGTTTAGTCGCCTGAGCCGTTTCGCTCCTAGTCTGGTTGCTGATCCTGAGGAGATGACGCGTAGATTTTGCCATGGTCTAGTTCCAGACATTGGCATTCTTATAGTGGCGAACGGTATGACTGACTACTACCAGAGCTTAGAGTTAGCCCGGAGTATCGAGGAGCGTCTTCTGTCTTGTAAGAGGCCGACTTCTGTACACATTGAGGGACCCTCCAAGCGTCAGGCTTTCCAGCAGAAAGTGCCGACGCTACACCAGCAGACATATCATCCTCCCACACCACATCATTCTACCCCGCCAGTTAGAGCCCCGGGACCCCAACAGCAGAGGCCATTTCAGCAGGTGCAGCATCAGTATCGGGTCAGGACCCGAAGACGATCAGTTGTTCATACTGCAGGAAGCAGGGACACACCAGGGAGCAGTGTAGGAAGAGGCTGAAGGTTTGCTATACCTGTGGGTCTGATACCCACCAGAAGATGGATTGTCCTGTTGCACCTCCTTATAAGGGTGCTAGGCCACCTGTAGCTCAGCACCAGAGGGGTGGAGCTTTTGCGATGACGGTCAAGGAGACCAACGCTGCAGGTGACGGGTTAGCAGGTTTGTCTTATCTGTCCTTCCTTTCCCATCTTGTAGTGTAATTCTATTAGTACCTGTCAGGATATGCTTGTGATATGCTAGATAGTATAGTTACCATGTTCAAGACTGTGGAATCACGACCAGTAGGACTATGATTGCATGTTATCTTTTGACTCTGATTGACTGGGGGTTTGACCTAGAAGGAGTACGACCATCTTAATTTCGAGGATGAAATTTTTCTAAGGAGGGTAGACTTGTAACATCCAGTTTTCTAAAATTGGGATATTTTGAAAATTTATTATTTTTATTATTAAATAATGGTGATTTAGTTATGTTATGAATTTTGGTGATTTTTAGATAGTTTAAAACTATTTTCTAAGTCATGGCTTATGACTTTGTGATTTTACTAGTATAACCCTAGTGTAAACCCTAGAGATTTCATAACCTAGAGACTAACCATGATCATATAAGCCTAACCATGTGATTAGGATATCAAATTACCACTTTTTAGTCAAAAGGATATTTTGGTAATTTATTAGAATTTATTTGGATTTATGTAATTTATTATTATTTGATTAGTTGATTAGTGTCATGTTGGCTCCTAACCTAGTTTAGCACTAATCTAGAGGTTAGCAACTAACCTAGAAGACTAAGTAGAGGATGTTAACTTTATGTATAAATATCTAGGTTTGATAAATATCTAGATATGTTACTTTTTAGATATTTTAGAAACCTAATATCTATCCCCTTGGTCAAAGCCTTAGGAACTAAGTTTGCTAGGTGGAAAGGAACCCTAATATCTACCCCTACCCTTCCCATGGCAGCCCAACTCTAACCCCCTCTATATAATCACACCCCCTCCCCTTCATTCAAGCCTTTTTCATTACACTTAAAACCTAGTTTTTCCTACAACTTCAACCCTTCACCATTTAACCATTTTAACTCCAAATTGAGCCTAGTTTCTTGCATTGGAACCCCCTACTATTGAGGATGCTAAGGGAGGCTAGCTAGCAAGGTTTTCAAGACATTTGGGCATCATCATTTGAAGAGGACACCCCCTACCTTGGTGTTTTCTTGAGTTTTTACTCAATAGGTAAATATCCCCAAACCTTGTTAATATTGTGTTTTATCTTCATGGTTGCATGCATATAGGTATACCCTAGCTGTAGGTCAAGTTTGGTAGGAACCCGTGTCCATTTTGTGTCCGTATCGGACACGTATCTATGTTTAAATTAGAGTGTTTGGTGAAATGCCTCATAGGACTTTTTGTTCTTAGTTTTTAAAACAAATTACATATTTGTGAAGCTTATTATATGTATATTGTATGTTGGTAGGACTGAGTTGATATTAGGGTCCTTTTCGTGTCCAAATTGGACACGAACACACAAGTTGGACACAGCACTGTGCACACTTTGTTCCCCTGCTACCCGACTCTGTTTTCTCCACGAATTTGACACGTGCCACTTGGCACAGAGGTGGGGGAAACCTCTGACAGGCCCCCTCGAGTCTCACAACTTCTCGAGTCGTGTCGGACATGAAAACGCGTTCACACGGGTCATGCACTGCACTGCACGAACATGTTTTTCCTCACTGACACGCGAGTCGTGTCGACTCTAGACACGTTGTGGACACCTCGTGTTGACACGAGTGTGTAGCCCAACACGTGGGCTACATGTGGACATGACCACGAGGCCCCACGTGGCTCGTGTCGTGTCCACGAGCCACTCGACTCACTGCACGATGCTGCACGTAGCAGTGTGCATCAGTCGAGTTTTCTCGACTGATACGGCCTTCGTGCCGTGTCCTGGTGACACGTGGACACGGTGCAGGAACCTAGACACCTAGCCTGACCCTAGGCGAACCTACACACGTGTGCACGAGACACATGGACACGTGTGTCGTGTCCTACACGCGTGTGCATCTCTGCACGACGCTGTGACACTGCAGTATCTGGAATTTACCCGATTGGGATTTTTTACTCTTGGACATGTCGTGTCGCGTCGTGGTGGACACTTAAGGACACGAGGGACACGAGTATATCTAGGGGCACGATTACCAACCACTGCACTCGAGTCTTAGCTAGGTTTTGGTGTCGGTTTTAGGTTTACCTAATTTCGAGTGAACAGTGTTTCCTGGGTTTAATTTCAGTATTTATTTTGAGATTCCAATTGATTTTTATGTATATATATACGTATATTTGTGTGTGTGTATACTGTATATATATGTATATAAGTATATGTGTGTATATGTAAGTATGTGAGTGTATAAATGTATATATATTGGTATGTATGTATATATGTATATATGCATATATGTATGTGTGAGTTTGGGTCCCATTTCTCAGTTTTCTGAGATTTAACCCCCCCTTGCTGTCATGACACCATCCCTCTCTCTCTCTCACTCTTTTATTCACACACATGACACCTCTCACACCCTCACTCTCTCTACCTATATTATGTATATATGTTATATATGTGTATGAATATATATGTTATGTATATATATATATATATATATATATATATATATATATATATATATATATAAGGGTATTATATATAATGGGTATATGTGGTTATATATATGTGAATGGGTATATGGATAGATATCTATATATGTATATATATATGTATTATATATATTTGGTTATCTATATATAGTTGGATATATATGTAGGTTATATATAGGTGAGAATATATGGTATTAGATAAATATTGTATAGATGTATGGCTATAGACACCTATATGAGATACCTATACATGGTATCTAGTTACACTAGCCTATAGCCTATGGTTAGAGAGTTTGGAATTGACCAATAGGCTTAGTAGACCTCGTTTAACTAGCAAGTTGACCCTTGTTGACCATTGTTGACCAAAGTCAACTATAGGTCAACCATGACCTAATTGACCTAGAATTGACTTAGATGGATTTTAGATGACTTGATGACTTAAGTTTGACTAAACCCTAACTAGATGATTAGGTTAACCATATGGATTATGAGGACAATCCTATGTAGATTAAGATATGTATGGGGTTAAGTGGAATACTTAGAGTTGAGTCATGACTTGAGTTGGAGTATGGGATTAGCTTGAATATAGGATTAAGGTTGGTATTATATCTATATATATTTTGTGTGATATACTTGTATAGATAATTGGTTATGCCTTAGCTTTGTGGTATAGAATTCTTGGTATCCTAAGACATGATAGCCTATGATGGTTTGAGTTAGCCTTATAGAGTTGACCCAGGACCTAATTACCTTGTTGACTAATCTATGATTAACCAAAACCTTAGTTAGTCTAAGATTGACCTAGCTTGACCATATTGACTAGTAATTGACTAATCTGACCATTGTTAACTAAACCCTAGATAACTTGACTAGTTTGGCTAGAATGTTTGACCAAGAGTTGACTTTAATCTAGATTAGACTTGTTTAACCTTGTTTGACCTTGTATGACTTAGTTTAACTTCTTGTGACCTAGTATGACTTAATTTGACTTAGTTTGACTGAAGAGTTGACCAAGTTTGACTTTGACCTAGATTGGCTTAGATTTCATATAGATTGCATTATAGATCTCATTTACCTTCATATTAGACATGTCATAACTGTATTGCTCTATTTTAGGACATTGTGACCCTGGTAGAGATATCTGATATTATACTACTCTTTTCAGAGTATCAGGCGAGTACATTCTCTGATAGTTCTCTCATTTATTTGTCAATTACTGTATTTCAGTTCTAGTTAGTTCTATGTGATTCTCTGTATCAACACGTATGAATATTTCTGGATTCATGTATCGACACATACCTTACTTGCTGGCCTCTATTACTGGAGTCATTGGAATCATTCCGGAATCATTTCTGGAATCATCATGTATTGGCCAGACTCATCTCGATTCTTTTGTCGATTTTGGATTCACTTGCTGGGCAGAGAAATATTAAGTAAGACATGTAGACATACCCCAAATCCGGAATCTTCTACTGGAATCTACCGGAAGCATAGCCATCTCTTGCCCGATCAGTGAGAGATGTGCCTGATACCTACAGCTGTTTACATATCGACCTCGGTATTTTAAAATACACTGTTAGATCAT
Organism: Iris pallida; assembly: GCA_029216955.1. NCBI lineage: Eukaryota > Viridiplantae > Streptophyta > Magnoliopsida > Asparagales > Iridaceae > Iris > Iris pallida. Next base: position 11,148,948 of record JANAVB010040220.1, read on the forward strand.
AGTTGGACTCACCCTGGATTCATTGATCACTGTTAGACTCATCTTGTACCAAAAATCATCTGGTATCAGATTATATGGACTGGACTCACACTGGGATTACATTAGACTTATATCATACTGTCTGGACTCATATATGTTATTCTAGTTCAGTTAGCTTTTATTACCGTCTTCATTGCCATGATTCTTCTCTTGTTTTAGTTACCTTTCTTTTCTTGTATCTTACTGTTTCTCTATGCCATCATTACCTGTATAAAACTGCCATGCTCATCAATAAAACTGTCTATAACTGCTTTATATTTTTTTGTCATTTACTTGGATTTTCTAGATGAGTTGTACTCATTTCTGTCCTGATTGGACCTGTTGAAAATATTACAGATGATAATCCTGAGGACACATGCCCTACTTACCATGGACCTGGCGAGGGATTAGCTACCTTTGGTCCCGACTCTCAGGAGTAATTCAGGAGATTAGCTAGTAGACTACTTTAGCTTTCATGTTTTGACTTGTTGTATTAAAGTTAAGATATTGAGTTTGTATTAAGTTTGTTTGAGACATTATTGTATTATTTTAGTAGTTAGTTGTTATTGTCTTTAATTCCTTAGGTATAACTTCTGTGTTATCTTATCGTGTTTTAAACTCTGATTGAGTATATCCTATCCTTTACTTGTCCTCCATTCGGAGCTGACATCTGGACAAGTACATTATATTCACTGCATGAGATTAGTTAGCAACCTAGAACAGCTTACTACCGTCGACACTGCGGCGTAGGCTGGACGTACCCACTTCTCGTACCCCTATACAGGGTGCGTGTCGTGACAATGTGTCATGGTTGGATCCACTATACTAGTCGGGGACGGAGAGTATTAGTGTAGATGTGTGGTCATTATCCACCTTGTTATTCTTGTAGATCTTGTGAGTGTTAATCATACACCCCACGTATGATTAACCAGGCCAGTAGACCTTGTGCAGACCCAAGCCGGCCACATGTTAAAACTAGTACTCACACACTTAGACAGATGATTCTTGATTCTTGTACATGCCATGATCAGTTTTACTTGTCTTGTTCTAGCTCTAGATTTACAGCTTACCTTGCCATGATACTTACATGTACATTTCATGATTTCTTGTATATTCTCTCTATTTACTGCTACATGTTCAATATCGTCTAATTAGAACTGTTATTTGAGATTTGTGCTCGTTCCATCCTGACTGGATATGTTGACAAAATTTTAGGTGTAGTTGTGCCCTCAGTATTAAACTTCATGATGTTGCTAGCTGAGGTGGATCTCACTATTCTTCTATGTGAGTTGCCTGGTAGTTATCCTTAGTTAGTCGTGTTGTTCCTTCTTCATTTTTCTGTCTTATGATCATTGTAGATTCTAGTTGTTCTAGTGATATTATTATTATTTCTTGTCTTATCTTCCTTAGTTTTTGTGATGTGACATGAGTACATTTCTAGTTATGGATCCTTAGATGTTGTAGTTAGTATAGTATACTTGATAGCGTTCTACCGCCGATACCGCGGCGTAGGCTGGGCGTGGCCTACGTATTCGTACCCGTATATCCGGGTGCGGGTCGTGACAAAATATGAGAATAAGGGAAAAGAGAAGAGAAAGATATGGTGCCAGAATTATTTTGAATTATGCATTCACCATCGCACCACTTGTCCTCGGCCTCCACGTGCTGCTACTGTGGTCGAGGGGACAGCACCTCCTCGTTAATACATACATGTATATTCCTTCTTTTATATAATTATTTTTTGAATACATATCTTACATTTTTTGATATCAATGGTAATAGTTTAAACTCTGCATATCTGATGTTTCACATATATATTAACAGCATAAGAACTTATTATCCGTTATACTCTCTGATTTTATAATGCATTAAATGACCATTCTCCATGGCATTCTTTCCCATCATTTCTCATCATGCCCCGGGAGCCTAGCTGCTCCATGGCATTCTTTCTTCCGATACCAGGAACGTCCATGACCACCTTACTATGGAATCGTTCTAGGTATCTCCAACAAACTTGTTATCCATACCTAAAACCCAGGTATGCCAAGGGTAACAGGTCCACAAACAGTCCCCACTACAACAAAAAGACCTATTAATGACGCTCGGCAAGGAGTTTTAATGACGGCTGATACATAAGCGTTATCAAGTTGAAAAATACCTTTTTTCTATGACGGTTTGGGCTAATTCTGGGCTTTTTATAACGTTTATAAAACAAAGCGTTATTAATAGTTTAGAGCGGTGGCAAAATTGTAATAAACTTTCTGTAATATATTCCATCCCCCCTCCGATTTTACTCGGAAGAACTCTCATTCTCCTTGCTCTCCTTCTGCCCCCTCTTCCCTCCTCTCCCCAAACCCTAAAATTTTCCATCTCCTCTTTTCAATCTCCCACAAACCCTAACTCTAGGTCTCACTCTAAACCCTAGCTCTAGGTCTCACTCTAAGCCCTAAGCCCCCAACCCCTCTTCCCTCGAACCCTAAGCCCTAAGCTCCCAACCCCTCGCTCGTCGATGGAAGCGGCGGCGGCGGGAACGATGTGGTGGGTCGAGGTCGTCCAGGCGTTGTGGCTTCGGGTTCAGAAGATCGGAGAGGTCGGTGCTCATGATGAACGGGATGACGCTCGGTCGAGAACAGGAAGTAGAGTCGGAGAAGGGCTTCGGGGGCCTCGCCTTCGCCACCGGCCTCTTCGTCATCCTCCTCTTCCACGCCCTAGTAAAAAAAAAAACCAAAACTTCCTTATTTTTTTTTGGGAGAAAGATTTGATTTTGTTATATGTTCCTGCTTCTTGATTTTGATGTAAAAATAGTAAGTTTAGTTGATTATGTTGAGAATATTGGGAATTACAGTGGATTGATTTCGGAACTGGTGTAGTTGGTGATTGTTTTTTCTTATAACTTTAGGACTTTCGTTATGGAAAGTTTGTTTCTTTAGCGGAATTTGTTTGCTTGGGAAGCTTCAAGTCCTCCGTCCTCGAGCCGGAGGATCGCGATCTCGGTCCGCTTATTATTTTATTTTATTTAATTTTTAATTGACGGAGCTCCGCTCCGACTTCCTCTTATTTATTTTTTCTGGTTGACAACTGCAACAGAGAGCGGCGGCGGAAGGATCGACCCCAACGCCCTGCCGGCGTTCTTCTAGTTCAGCCTCGATGAGCTACGGGCCGCCATCGACGGCTTCTCCCCAGACTGCATCGTCTTAGAGCACGGCGAGAAGGCCCCCAATGTCGTCTACCGCGGCCAGCTCCTCGACTCCGGCCACATCGTCGTCGTCAAACGCTTCAACCGCAACGCCTGGCCCGACCCCCGCCAGTTCCTGGTCGGCTCCTCCGTTCTTCGGTCCCGGCCGCTCGTTCCCCCCGCTTGATCTTGATTCTTGACTGACCGTCGATTTGTTACTGTTGTAGGAGGAGGCTAGATCGGTAGTGTTGGCCCAATGATTATATTGTGTTTTTGAATATGGCTAATCAGTTAAGTTTAACATAATGATGTCACTAATACTCATATACTCACTATCATGTTGCTACTTAAACTTAGCATTGTCCTAATTGTCCTATATTATAGTGCTATGCTTGTATCGTACTGCAACATATTTTGTTGGCCTAACATGCTATCATGTTCTTACTTAAACTTAGCAATGTCCTAATTGTCCTATATTGTATTGCTATGCTTGTATCGTACTGCAACATATTTTGCTGGCCTAACATGTATTTGTAGACATGCAGTAAGCATGATCTAACATGATCAAACAGGACATAGGCAATGAAGAATTAATGTTGGACCAAAGACGGCGTCATATAAAGGGATTTCTCCGAACCGCCTAACGACCTATCCGGGACCCTCGCATCGGGGGTTCCGCTGCCCGGTCAGCGGACAGGGGTCGAGGGGGCAGCGCCCCCCGTCGGGGGTTCGGGGGCAAAGCCCCCGAAAGGTATTCAGATTTCCAGATCTGTTTATCTTCGGACGACTGCTGTCAAGGAAAAAGACGTCTTCAGGACTGCTCAAATATCAGAAGAAAGGCTTCATAAATAGGGCTCTTGGTTTTCCTAATTGTTCTAAGTTTGTAATCTTCAATTTATTGAGTCTAGGAGAATGTGTACGTTGAGTCGCACTGAGTCATCTCAACCCCTAGACATATCTCTCCAAGATCTACCATTCAAACAGACCAATTCCTGAACCAAGCCCAAGCTCCACAAAGTCCAAAAGCCCAATGGACCAATTCTGTCTGCTGGAGACAGAGTTCGGGCCGAACTCTGCCTCCACACAGAGTTCGGGCCGAACTCTGTCCCCTGATTTTCAGCACCCTGATTTTTAGGGACTGCCTGCTACAAGCTGTCCAACGGCCAAAAATTTGAATTATTTATACCGAATTCTGGCCGAATTCTGCTTGTCCCGAACCCTATAAATAGGCCTTGGTTTCTCTCATTTGAAATCATCCACTCTTCTATTCTTCTTCTCTTACATAGACTATATAGTCAAGAGCCTTACTCTTCCAATCTACTAGCCACAAAACTTCCTAAGCCCCAAGGTGCTCAAGTGCGATTCAGCTAGAAGTTTTTGTGCAAGAGTTGAAAAGAAAAGTCACTTGGACAATTCCAAGTCGCTTGGAAAAATCCAAGCAAATCGCCACTGCGATCCTCTGTAAGAAGTTGACGTGCTCTTCTGAAGAAAAGGCACGGGTTGTAAACTACTATTTCACAAATAGTGGATTTGAATCCTGAGCTAGAGTTCTCAGGCCTGGACTAGTCCTCCACGAGGGAAACCAGGTTAAAACTGCTGTGTTTGCGTATGCTCTTCTTGATCTTTATTTACTTCCGCATTTTTCTCTGATTTATTTACTATCTTGATAGTTATTTTGTGGAGGTAATATAGAGTTAATTTTTATTTGGTGATTATCGACACTAACTCTATTCACCCCCCTCTAGAGTTGCCTACACCTGTGTTTTCAGGTAGGCCTGCTCCGGAGCGAGCGGCTGGCCAACCTGATCGGCTGCTGCTGCGAGAGGGACGAGAGGCTCCTCGTCGCGGAGTTCATGCCGCACGAGACCCTGTCGAAGCACCTCTTCCACTGTGAGTGTAGATGTTTGGGTACTACAAACAAATTGTTCTTGATTTGATTAGTTGTGGTGGACTGATGGGGATGGAGTTTCTTTTTTTCTTGGCAGGGGATGTACAGCCGATGAGCTGGACGATGAGGATAAAGGTGGCGCTCTACCTGGCCCAGGCGCTGGAGTACTGCGCTAACAAAGGCCGTGCACTGTATCACGATCTCAACGCGTACAGAGTACTTTTCGATAAGGTGAGGATGTATTTATTTGTTCTTGCAATGGTATTGATGTATAATCCTATGCAAATTTTGTTCTTAATCTTGTACACTTGTTAGGATGGCAATCTGAGGCTGTCGTGTTTTGGCCTCATGAAGAATAGCAGGGATGGGAAGAGCTATAGTACTAATTTGGCATTCACGCCCCCAGAGTACCTCAGGACAGGTATACGTTCGATTCGTGTGTTGTTGGTCAGATCATGATCGAGCAGAATTATCTTGGGGAGATGGAAATAAACGGTAAATACTTTAGTACAATCTCTTGCAATATCGAAAGAATTAAACAATTAGCCTTATCCTAGTTGGAGCATTTGTTAAAACAATTAGCCTTATCCTAGTTTTCATATTATTATGTTATTTTTAAAAAAATTGACATCTGAGTTATTGTTAGAAGATCGAGCTTGAAGAAGTTAAACATCTTTTGGTACTTTTAGGTTTGTTTTTTGGATATAAGTCAGTCACTAATGAGTATGATCTCATTATCTACTACTCAATACTTGAAGCTATTGCGAAAGTTAACGATGAACCTTCAAATTCAGTTTGTTAAGGACCTGGTATGATTTCCTCTTCATGGTGTTAATTTATGTTATTAATTTGTCAATAAGCTGTTCTTACCTAGTAACATTGGCTTTCTCTGTCTTTTTCTACACTGAAAGATCACTTAGAAGCTTGTTTTCATGATTTAATTAATAGCAACTTGTGTGCACTTATTGCAATCAAGGTATTATATAGTTTTCCTCATATATCCTCCACTTCTTATTTTATTTTTGCACAAAACAAAAAATTGCAATCTTTCCTAGACTCTTATTTGTCAAACTGATTTGTACTTCTTATTATATTTTCTGTATTACCGGAAACAAATATGCTAATACTCCTGTCTTTGTTGTCCATTTGAACAGCCCTGAATGTATTGGGTCTTTCTGTTCTGACGTGGAAGCGGATCATACAGATGTCAGGATACTAATGCTTGCCTGGTATTATGTTTTTTAACTTAAAAGTCTATGGAATTTCATTGAAGGATATTATCTTCTTCTGAGTTATTTACATTTTGCTGGAATTGACTTGATCAGGAAGATGAAAGCTGAAAAACAAGGATACTTTAACCTGGTGTCTCTATTTAAAAAGCGATGCATGTTTTGTTTATGGTGTTTTCAGGAATTACACTTTTTTTGTTTCACTACTTTTCATAGTTTAATAATATTTAAAATTTCTTGATTTCATCCTATGTGTTCAACATTATGGCAGGAAGAATGGCGTAGAGGCCTCAAAGCAAGACGGGCCGATACTATCAGCAAACTCAAGAAGGCACTACCAGAATTGGAGAAAGAGGTTGGATGGAGACTTTTGATTATGTATTCAATTTAGGCTTATTTCTACACCTTAGCATTTTGTTGTACTTTGTTCTCAATTGTGAGGGAACCACTACTGTGTGTTTTACTGTTGTAAATATATATGTATTTGGATATTCAATGTAATGAAGATGTTGATATGTACTCTATTTTGAGAAATGTAATAAAGATGGTGATATATAATGTTAAGTTTTTGGAATGTAATATATACTGTGCAGTATAGAGCATTATAAATATGCTAATTTGAATATTATAAAGTGTTATAAATGTGCTGCATTGAGCCTATACATATTATCTATTCATGACGTTTTAAAATTGTTCTGAATTGTGCACTATATATTAACTATTCATAACGCTTTTATAGAAACTATTCATGACGGTTATTTTATGACGCTTTTAAAAAATATTTATAACACCCGTTTTCATAACGGTTGCTGTGAAAAAAAGCGTCATGGTTCGTCATTAATGACGCTTTTTAGCCGTCATTAAAAGGGTTTTTTGTTGTAGTGCCCCCAGCGGGACAAACACCACCACAATACCACAAGCAACACAAATGAAGGGTAAAATAAAACATACTCTTTTATTTGAAAATAAAAAGTACTACAGGATCTGGGAAGAAGGAAAGAAAAACGAGACACAAACTACACCTAATGACAGGCAGAAATATCAAAGACGAAAGACAGACATTTACGGGAGCCCACGAATCCTAGTTGCGGGGGCGCATATACCATTCCCTCAACCACCTTGCATATGAAGGATGTAATTGAGAAAGATCCTCGTCCAGAGCAGGAGAGTCAGAATTCCCAATACTACCACCTTCAGATTGGGGCTCCTCCTTTTCAGCGACTCCGATATCGAGAGTGTTTTCCTTCCCTACAGGCGCCAGCTCTTCCTTTGGTTTCACCTCCTTCTTAACGAGTGATGACTCTTGTTTGATGAAAGGAGGCAGCAGCTCCTCTTTCACAATGATCCCAACCTCCAGCAGAGATGCTGCAAGAACCAAAGATAAAAGAAACAAAGTCAGGAGATAGCCAGAAAACATTTAACAGAGTTCATGCGGATCTGTTGAAGACGAGTCTCTATGCGGCTCGGATATGAGAAGTTCATGCGGCCCATACAACATATGCGGCTTCATAAAGACGAAGAACGCATTGAATGTTGGGAAGAAGGCTTGTGCATAAAAACATGCAACAGAGCCATTATTTTAGGGATTGAAGTGTTCGATCTTCTACATAGTCCTTACCCTTGATGGCAGGGTGGGCGTCAGAATGAACGGGGGCACGACAGTCGAAGACGAAGGTGCTTTCTTGCCCTTCGTCGCAGCCTTCGCCGCAGCCTTAGAAGACTTTTTCTGGATATCGGAGAAGAAAGACGAAGACAGAAAGCTAGGGCAAGAAAAGTCGAAGACAGGAGAGAGTAAAGAAGCCTCTTCATCCAAATACGCTTCTATTTATAGGCAGGAGGGAGAGCACATAGACCGACGCATCGATCCGTGTGCAGCATAAGGAAACAAAATCGACTCTCCGGACATCGAGGCAATCTGAGTATTTAAAAACCAACTCTTGGGATCATGTCCCAAAAAGCGGCTTTAAATCTGACATTCTCCGTATATTTTAACACGGAGAATGATCATTCTCCGTGTATTTTAACACAGAGAATGATATTCTCCGTCTATTTTAACACGGAGAATGACATTCTCCGTGTTAGATTCACGGAGAATGGTCATTTCTAGGTCAAAATACACAGAAAATGTCATTCTCCGTGTTAAAAGACACGGAGAATGTCATTCTCCGTGTATTTTAACACGGAAAATAATATTCTCCGTGTTAAAAACACGGAGAATGGTCATTTCTAGGTCAAAATACACAGAAAATGTCATTCTCCGTGTATTTTAATACGAAGAATGACATTCTCCGTGTATATTAAAACGGAGAATGACATTCTCCGTGTTAGATTCACGGAGAATGGCCATTTCTAGGTCAAAATAAACAAAAAATGTCATTCTCCATGTTAAAATACACGGAGAATGACATTCTCCGTGTATTTTAACACGGAGAATAACATTCTCCGTGTTAGAAACACGAAGAATGGTCATTTCTAGGTCAAAATACACAGAAAATATCATTCTCCGTGTATTTTAACACGGAGAATGACATTCTCCATGTTGGCCATTTCTAGGTCAAAATACACAGAAAATGTTATTCTCCGTATATTTTAACACGGAGAATGGTCATTCTTCGTGTTCTTTAAAACGGAGAATGATATTCTCCGTGTATTTAAACACAGAGAATGACATTCTCCGTGTTAAATGAACTGAGAATGGCCATTTCTAGGTCAAAATACACAGAGAATGTCATTCTTCGTGTTAAAATACACGGAGAATGACATTTTCTGTGTATTTTAACACAGAGAATAACATTCTCCGTGTTAGAAACACGGAGAATGGTCATTTCTAGGTCAAAATACACAGAATATGTCATTCTCCGTGTATTTTTACACGGAGAATGTCATTCTCCGTGTATTTGATACGGAGAATGATCATTTTCCGTGTTAGATACACGGAAAATGGTCATTTCTACATCAAAATACAAAGAAAATGACATTCTCCGTGTATTTTAACACGGAGAACGACATTCTCCGTGTTAAAATACACGGAGAATGATCATTTCTAGGTCAAATACACAGAAAATGACATTCTAGCTGTGTATTAACACGGAGAATGACATTCTCCGTGTATTTTAATACAGAGAATGACATTCTTCGTTTGTTTTAACACAGAATCAAACAACAAAACTTTAACAAAACAGATTTATATATAGAACAATGTAAATTAGTCGAAAAATTGAGTTTCATTACAAAGGACAACGAATACATTACAAAAGAAACCTGACAAACAGAATATATATAAGAAATTTCTCATCCAATTTACATTGTCATTTCTTTATGATACAAAAGGAATTGTACACTCACTTTTAAGCAAAAGCTTAGCCAAAGTTAACCTTCTCTTTACAATAATATTGTGAACTACTCTGTTTGTTTTCTTTTGGAAATCAAAGGGTGCTTTCGACAAGCTATCCATATAATATACAACGTACAGCAGACAGCTGGGTGATAGTTGCTGTGGGCATTCTTTAGAAATCTTGAGCTCTGTTATTTCATATTCCTGAATTGTCGGACTTTTCTCCCTCATCAATGCAATTTTCTTTATTACAATCGGCTCGATTTTACTCTTCATATATTCTGCATCCTTGATTCCCTTAGCGCCCGTGTTTTTACGCAAGGAGTTGTAGTGTGTCCAAACGTAGGAGCTGAAGTTGAATGACAGCAGTGTATAGTGTTTATTTCTTCACGGAAGAGTGGCACGAATAGCCATTCGATGTCATCCTCCAACTCTATGATAAAATCTTCTATATCAACTTTGAAATTGTAAATGGCTCCATCTGCTGGTTTGTCTACATCAACAAATTTAGCGGTACGCTGTTTTCCAGAAAAAAAAAAATATCATGAGTTAGTTTTTTACAACCCTATCAGTAAGTGTACACATTAATATTTATTTTTCAGTTTTGATTTTTACCAATGAATGGGGCATCATGATTGCAGACCATTTACATTCTGCACCCTGCGAGCTTGAACGAATGGTATGTCTCGTCTCGGCTTGTATTTCATTCATGATCTTTATCATCAAGTTTATTACACTAGCCTCTATTTCTTCCTCATTTAATATGTCTTGTAGTTCTTTAGCATTTAATAACAATGTAACATCATTGTTTCTTCTTCTTATTTTACACTCTTCTGGAGCAGTTGGAAAGTATTCATATACATTTTCACTGCACATAAATTTAGTTTCGATTATGTTAATAATATAGTCTAATGATATAATTGAAAAAAGTCACTCCAATAGACAGAAATTTGTTCAAGTTTAGAATACTTACGTTGGAGACATCCTTCTTGGGTATACGATGCTCCTGTATAGATCCTTCAGCTCATTGTCTGCTTGCTTCCAAAGTCTGAGTTTTGGACATTGCATCAGAATTTTTCTCTCTGCCACTAGCTTGGTTGTTTCAGCAGATTCTTCTTCAAGATCTTCAGTACTGCCACTGCCATCTTCTTTTTTTCTTGTACCTTCTCGGGACTGGAAGAAGCTTTTCTTTTCCCACCAGCAGCTACATTCTTACTTGTTGTAGCATCGGCTGTTTTCTTCTTTCCCAAGTTGGTAAAATCATCATCGGCTATAGCATTTGATGGTTTTTTAGTCCTTCTTGGTTCTTGAGGAACTGGTTGAGTCTGCCCAAACTGCAATGCTGTAGCCATTGCTTCGAGGTTAGCAATTGTACCGTTCTTCTCTTTGACTTCGTCATTCAACGATACAACTTCCTCTAGAAGTTTGTTGTTATCATTAACGAGCCTTTCATTCTCCTTTCTGAGATTCTCTGTTATTTTCTCTGATATAAAACAAACAACAACAAGAGGTATGATGTCAATATTATATAATCTTCTTTTTAAAAACAATAAAAAATATTATTATCCGTTTACTTTAATCCGAAGAATGTCCATTCTTCGTGTCAAAACCGACGGAGAATGACCATTCTCCGTTAGACTTACAAGGAGAACGGGCATTCTCCGTGTAATTTATACGGAGAATGGGCATTCTCCGTATAAATTACACGGAGAATAACTATTCTCCGTGTTAAGATACACGGAGAATGACCATTCTCTGTGGGTTTGACACGGAAAATGTAAAACACGGAGAATGACATTTCTTCGTGTCAATATACACGGAGAATAAACATTCTCCGTGTTACTTACATGGAGAATTGTCATTCTCCGTGTTGCTTACACGGAGAATGATCATTCTTCGTGTGTTCTACATACGGAGAATATACATTCTCCGTGATTTAACACATATAATTACAACTTAAAAATTTGAAAAAGAGAATATTTTACCTTTTAGAAGTAGCTCCTCAACATGTTGACGAAGCTTCTCATTATCAGCAATAAGCTCTGATTTCTGCTTTCTCAGGGTGTCTAGTTCCTGTTCCGACCCATCCTTAACAATGTCAGATGAAGGTTGTCGGACCCCTATGCCTCTAGTTCCTCAACTCTTCTGCGGAGTTTCTCATTATCAGCAATAAGGAGAGATTTCTCGTTCCTTATAGAGTCTAACTCTTTTTCCAACCCATCATTAACGAGCTCCACAGGACGTTATTGGGCTACATCTGCCTCTAGTTTTTGTACTCTTTCGTGGAGTTGCTCATTCTCAGCGATAAGCTGAGATTTCTCCTCCAAGACACGCAACACATCTTCGTTCTCAGCTGTGTTTATTGCTGGTGCTTGGGCTTCAGTTTGTGGTTCTTCTTCATTACCAGCATTATCTGCACCTTCTATACGATGCTGCTCTTCTGGGACTTCGCCTTCTTCAACAGTCACTGTAACGAAATCTTTGAATATCAATTCTGATTCCGTCTGAGCCCCTTGATAGTCATGTTTGAGGAACATCGAGATTCTATTCCCATCCCATGTATAGAATCTCGGGTATGCACTTATTGGTTTGCACTTCATTTCTAACAGTTGACTGTGCTCTGCAAACCAATACAAGAAATATATCGTACAACCTTCAATTTTCTTGTACGATATCTCAATATCCCCATCTTTAGTTTTTTGTAACAGCCCTCTTTATGCTGTCCATGACGTACGCCAAAATAATACGTGGCCAACAGATATTTTTTATAACATCTATGCTCTCTACCAGAGCGAAGAACTTGTATGGCAAGTTCGACCCACCCATTCTGGTGAAGAATGGTGTTTGGCACAAGTTGAATACTATTAACTTGGCCAACTCATCAGGTCTTGCATTTCTGTCTCCCAACAGATCTAAGAACCTTTTTCTGACCTCTGCATATGAGACTTCTGCATATTTTTCCTTGGAATTTGTCAGCAATCTTTTGAAGTGTTCATTACACATGCTGAATGAGTCTGCTGGTGGGGGGTCTTCTGTTTTTCAGTGATGATTTTTAGATATTTCTCATCAACTTCACTGTCATCCTTCATTGGCAGACCGAAAATGGTTGCCATCTCTTCGGCAGTTGGTGCTACCTTGACACTGCTGCTCAATTGGAAGTATCCAGTGCCATCTCTTCCAAGTAAGTCCCTATCAGGTTCTCCAGACCTTTTGTGACTTTAGATAGTTCTGTTTTTTTGACCTTAGATTTGTAGAATACATCTACGAAATTGTAGAATCCATATTCTTCAAGGATTCAATAACTGCATCAGGCAAATGGCCACCCTTTTCCTTCACCTCATCCATAAGAGAGAGTATTGGGTTGAATGTTGCACGGAAAACTCTTTCTTCTTTGTTCCTAACAGTTTTTTTTCCTAAAAAAATAACAATTAGGTTTTCGTCAACATTCTTCTTTATTATAACACGGAAAAATGACCATTCTCCGCTATTCAACCACGGAGAATGGTTAAAATACACGGAGAATGACATTCTCCGTGTATGTTGACACGGAGAATGATCATTCTCCGTGTAATTTAACACGGAGAATGACATTATCCGTGTCAGATGCACAGAGAATGATCATTCTCCGTGTTAAAACACACGGAGAATGACATTCTCTGTGTATTTTGACACGGAGAATGATCATTCTCCGTGTTAGAATCACGGAGAATGGCCATTTCTAGGTCAACATACACAAAAAATGACATTCTAGGTGTGTATTAACACGGAGAATGACATTCTCCGTGTGTTTTAACACGGAGAGTAACATTCTCCGTGTATCTAACACGGAGAATGGTCATTTCTAGGTAAAAATACACAAAAAATGTCAATCTTCGTGTACTTTAACACGGAGAATGACATTCTCCGTATATTTTGACAGGGGAAATGATCATTCTCCGTGTTAGATACACGGAGAATGTCCATTTCTAGGTCAAAATACATAGAAGATGTCATTCTCCGTATATTTTAACACGGAGAATGATTATTCTCCGTGTATATTAAGATGGAGAATGACATTCTCCGTGTTAAAATACACGGAGAATGGCCATTTCTAGGTCGAATACACAGAAAATGTTATTCTTCGTGTTAAAATACACGAAGAATATAGATTTCTAGGTCAAAATACACAAAATGACATTCTAGGTGTGTATTAACACGGAGAATGACATTCTCCGTGTATTTTAACACGGAGAATAACATTCTCAGTGTTAGAAATACGGAGAATGGTCATTTCTAGGTCATAATACACAAAAAAGTCATTCTTCGTGTATTTTAACACGGAGAATGACATTCTCCGTGTTAGATGCACGGAGAATGGACATTCTCCGTGCATCTAATACGAAGAATGACATTCTTCGTGTTAGATACACGGAGAATGGCCATTTCTAGGTCAAAATACACAGAAAATGTCATTCTCCGTGTATTTTAACACGGAGAATGGTCATTCTCCGTGCATCTTACACGGAGAATGACATTCTCCGTGTTAGATACACGGAGAATGTCCATTCTTCGTGTTAGAAACACGGAGAATGGTCATTTCTAGGTCAAAATACACAGAAAATCATTCTCCGTGTAAAAATACACGAGAATGTCATTCACCGTGTTAATACACACGGAGAATACCATTCTCCGTGTTAAAAATACGAAAAATGGTAATTTTTAGGTCAAAATACACAGAATATTCATTCTCCGTGTATTTTAACACGGAGAATGACATTCTCCGTGTACTTTAACACGGAGAATGGCCATTTCTAGGTCAAAATACACAGAAAATGACATTCTTACACGGAGAATGTCATTCTCCATGTATTTTAACACGAAGAATAACTTCTCCGTGTTAGAAATACGGAGAATGGTCATTTCTAGGTCAAAATATACAGAATATGTCATTCTCCGTGTGTATTAACACGGAGAATGACATTCTCCGTGTATTTTAACACGGAGAATAATATTCTCCGTGTTAGATACACGGAGAATGGCCATTTCTAGGTCAAAATACACAGAAAATGTCATTCTCCGTATATTTTAACACGGAGAATGGCCATTCTCCGTGTGTCTAACACGGAGAATAACATTCTCCGTGTTAGAAACACGGAGAATGGTCATTTCTAGGTCAAAATACACAGAATATATCATTCTCCGTGTTAAAATACACGGAGAATGATCATTCTTCGTGCTAAAATACACGGAGAATGATCATTCTCCGTGTTAGAAACACGGAGAATGGTCATTTCTAGGTCAAAATACACAAAAAATGTCATTCTCCGTATATTTTAACACGGAGAATGACATTCTCCGTTGTTGAAAAGCGAAAAAATGTCATTCTCCGTGTTAGATATACGGACAATGGCCATTTCTAGGTCAAAATACACAGAATATGTCATTCTCCGTGTATTTTAACACGGAGAATCCTATTATCCGTGTTAAAACAAACGGAGAATGATCATTCTCATTTTCCGTGTCAAAATACACGGAGAATGAACGGGACTCAAAGTTACCTTTTTTTTCCTTCCTTCTTCTTGATCTTCTTCTTCTTCTTCTCCTGCTTCTTGTTGTTCTTGTTGTTCTTCTTGTTCTTGTTCTTCTACTTCTTCTTGCACTTCTTTTTCTTTTGTAGATTTTCGTTTCTGAGCAATCCTCTAACTTTCATCATTTTTTCTTTTGTTTTTCAATATCTACTTCTTCTCCGTCTTTTCTAACTCGGTCTACATCCATTGATGATGACTGCAACATTGTGTAAAACTTGCGAATGGAGATTCACTGGCGATTTCTTGTAGGGTTTTTCTAAATTTTTGGAGGAGATGACCTAAAATCGAAAGCGAACAGAGTATGGAAGAGGAGGGAGCGACTCGAATCATTTTTTTGAAGATTGCTGGGTTTGGTGGATATTCTTAATAAATTAGAATGGCAAAAAGGCCATGTCGTCCCCTTTTATATATTTTTTATATAATGCTGGGCACGCGATAAAAGTTTCTTTTGCGGTGGATTTTTCATAAAACTTTTTAAATTTTTGGACATTTCATAAATTTTTCCTATATAAACAAAAGAAAAACCATACTTTTTGTCACTGAATGTTTGTCTGATCAAAGTTTTAGCCACTCAAAGATATTTTTCAAAAATTTAGTCACTGAATGTTTGGCCGTCCAAAAAAAGGTCACTCTGTTAAATTATTGTTTGTTTTATTAACAATTTTTGTTGACATGACATGTTATGTGCCATGTCAGTCATTAAGTATGACGTGGCACATTTACGTGGGCTATTTTTTATTTTATTTTCAAAAAATTTGTTTGGGTATTAAGTTTAAAAAAATTAAAAAAAATGAAATACCATGTCATAAACATTGAAACATGCACATAACTTAATACCCAAACAAAAATTTTTGTAAAATAAAACCCAAAAATAACCCACATAGATGTGTCACGTCATACTTAACGACTGACATGACACATAACATGCCATGTCAACAAAAATCGTTAATAAGACAAACATAATTTAACAGAGTGGCCATTTTTTTGGAAAACCAAACATTCAGTGACTAAATTTTTGTAAAATATCTTTGAGTGACTAAAAGTTTGGTCAGACAAACATTCATTGATCAAAGCATAGTTTTTCCATTAAACAAAATATTTTTGTGGGGCCCCACATGGAGAATAGTGTTCTCACTCTTCAGCTACGGGGAATGGGGACGAATGAGAAGCTAGAAGTCAATACAGCTGTCCACGTCGTTCTTTCATTCAAAAAATAAAGAAGTATTGGAGTTTTATGAGTCTAATTTTATTCATCCACTAAAGTTATCATTCTTCCACTCAAAGATTATCACATGCCAATTTAGTGATTAAAACTAGTGTAGATGTTTACAATATCACTCCTAAAGTTGTTTTAAATTTGATTAAAATGTCACGTGACAACGCTTTAGTAGAATGATACATCTTTGTTTTTGTGTCTGAACAAAAATGGACTCGTCTTTATTTTTGTGTGTATAGTGATGGTGGGTTTGCACAAAAGTAACTAAAACATATCCTTACCCCCCCCCCTGTTGGCTCATTCTTCAACAGGCACGAGGTCACAAGTTCTATTTCACTCCATTCTTTTCACCTTTCCCTCACGTACTACTTTGCTATCCGTCATCCATGAGTATTTAGTCATGTAAGATGGTCCTTGCTGATTCACACACGTTTCCACGTGCCCTATTCTACTCGGGTCAGAGCGTAAAGTAGTGATGCTTTCGGCTACTGGACTCTCGCCATCTAGGGTGCGACACTCTAACCGCTTCGCCTAGTAGCACGATTGCTTGTATTGCTCTCCCACAACTCCGTTTTCATGGTTTAGGCTGTACCCATTTCGCTTGCCGCTACTATCTTATGGGAACCCACAACTTCCTCGAATCAAAGAATTTCATCTCCCACCAAGGACTCACCACACCCTACTCAGTAGGAATCCTTGACCCAAGGCATGTTTTTCTCCATCTCATATTCCAGGAGGATATGGTTACTGCTCTCTCCTATGGCTCTCTTCCATAGCTTTAAAATATAAACCTTTTATCCTTCGTTCGTTGTTATAGTCCCTCTCTAATATCTTTACCAAAGCTTAGCTCGTTACTAAATAAAGAAAGCACATAGATTGAAACTTCTAACATGTGAACCTATCTCCGGATTCAAAACGAATAATAATAATTATAACATATTTGGAAAAAAAAACTCTTTTACAATTCATCACGAAGTTGATTCATCCAATAAAAAAAGCACATTTCTGATTTGATGGGTATGAATCTCAATTCATAAAATTAAGTTATAAATTCAAAATTTACAACAACATAAATATGAGGGGTAGAGTTTTCGTAGTTATCATTTAAGTTACTGTATTTTTTTAGTTGTTACGACTTACGTATTAGCTTAGGACTATTCTGGTTGTCATTTCAAACGACCGTAAATTGATTGATGTGTGTCGTTTTCAATAATTTTTTTAATGATAAAACAACCACGAACAAAGTGATTTTGTTTGTCATTTTGAAAAAGAAATAATTTTTCTTTTCAGACGAGAATCAAACTAATCTTCAACCAGAAAACTCCTAACTTTTTTCTAAAAAATAATTTGGTCTTATAATATATGATTTGATACATCTTTTGATGATTCATATTCTTTAACACAACAAAAGAAGTTATTTAGTAATAACATTTTTAAATATAATTTATATTTTATACATCTATGAGAGAGCTCAAAATCTACCATCCAACTAAGATGGCTTACATGTTCGAATAATAATTTCCTACTCGCATGACACCAGAAAGCTTTAAGCAAGTGACAACTATCTTGGAGTCTCCATCGTATATGAAATAAAATAAAATAAAATAAAATAAATATTATATGAAATCAAAGTAGTTACGTATTTATTTTGCCATTTTTGGATATACAAGAATATATTGTTATTAATTTGATAATATTCTAAGACCTAATTTGATACACTTTTACTATTCATATTATTTACAGCAACAAAAAAATTGTTTAGTAATAATAATTATGTTATATAACAAAAATTTATATTTCAACCATACGTGGGAGTTCAAAATATCTACCAACTATTGTAGATGACTTACACGTCCGAATAATAAATAATCTGAAATTGCTGAGAAACCCAATTTCGGGGTGGACTTTTACGAAATGCCCACCCGCTGGATTATTTTTATGAAATAACCCAGAATTAAGTATTTCCACGTTAAATATTTCAAGATTCTCTCTAGATGCTCTGTATTTACAAAATTTGCCATTATCATAGTTCCAAAGATACCCCTTCGTGCAAATTTGGACATCTATATATAATTTTGAATTCGCAAACTCAGATTTGGATTGAAAAATTCGTATTCTTCTTCTTCTTCTTCACGAGAAATTTAAAATCCATTGATATCATCTTTATCAGAGATCACAAAATCGTTCGTAGTTCACTGTGGTTTTCGTCAGTCGAACGTCGATCATCCTTCATCATCATCGATCATCATCATCATCATCATCATCTTCGTGGTTTCCGGCGATTAGGTCAATTGTGGAGAGAATATCTTCTTCTTTTCTTTTTATAGATCTTAAAACAAGGTGAGAGTTCAGATCTGTAGAAATTCATCCATCAGCTTCGTATATCTCGAAATTTATGCTGAATTTGAATTTGTTATGAAGATTATTAACTTAGAAAATGTTAGAGAGATATTTAATCTTGTTATTTTGTGCGAATAGCATTCTCCGTTATATTTTAACGGAGAATGACAATTACTTATGAGAAAGATCATTATCCGTATATTTTTATACGGATAATGAGCATTATCCATAAGTTACAGACAGATAATCATTCTCCGTTATATTTAGACGGAGAATGTCTATTCTCGTGTGTTTTAGACGGAGAATGTCATTCTCCGTTTTACTTTAGACGGAGAATGATCTTATAATTTGGTTCCGAACGGAGAATATTTATTCTCCGTTATTTTTAGACGGAGAATAATCATTATTAGACGACAATTTTATTGTTCTATTTGTGACCTCTTATGTTTTTATGTTATCAGGGGGGAAGGTATGGAATCAAGTTGTTTAGTTAACATTTGTTTCAAGGGAGACATAGTTTCCTGCCGTGTCACACATGAAAGTACCGTGGAATTTTTAAAGATTAAAGTGTGCGATCGATGGACTTCTTTGGATCCACTTTCCTTCCGTTTCAGGTTTTTGCACTCTGATGGGACTGAACTGTATGTTGAAAGTGATTTTTGGCTTCGCTCATTGGTTGTGGTTTTAACGGTACTCATGATGTGAGTTTTGATCTATTTGTGGAGCAAATATACTCTCCATGTTCTTCATCAACATCTTTTCCTTGTCAAAGCTTTTACATGGGACCTTCGTCTTCCTCCTCTAGTTCTTTGAGTAGATGTTCTCCTACTGTAAAGGACAAACGTAGTACAATTTTATGAGGGCTCAACTGAGACAGTAAAGAAGAGAAATCGGATATGTGGCCTGGATCAATTACTGGTGTTGGTCAGATTTTTCTAAATGGTGTTGAAGAAGTTAGGAATGTTGTTAGAAAGGTATGTTTTGAATCTCGTCATCCATTCCACATTTTGAAATCTGAGCCGGGGAGGTATACTGTTTGCTGCAAGAATTACAAGACACATGCTTATTTGTGGAGCTTCCATGCTATATCTATTTCGAAAGATAATCAAATTTTTGAGGTGAAGAGGCATGTGGGAGAACATAATTGTGGAGCTGGCTATATGGATAAAGGTAATCAGGTTGTTCCAGCAAAGTTTATTAAAAGTTTGGTTAGTGACATTGTTCGGATGCATCCTAAAAAGTCCGCAAAATCTGTTGTTGATGATTTCAAGGTCGACTACGGTTTATCTGTTACATATGGACAGGCATACCACGGAATTAGGCTGGTGCACCAGGAAATGTATGGAGATGATGTTAGATCTTACAGTGACTTGTGTTGGTATGTCAACAAGGTAAAGGAAATCAATAATGGTTCCGTTATCGACTTCCAGAAAGATGATTCATCAATGAGGTTTGAGTGGCTTTTTCTTTCATATGGGGCTTGCGTAGAAGGCTTTCAATATTGTCGTCTGATGCTATATTTGGATGCTACTTTCCTTACAGGGAGGTTTAGAGGATGTTTGATGTCTGCTACAGCGAAGAATGGTAACCAACAGTTCTACCCTCTTGCATACGGTATAGTCTCAGGCGAAGATGGCGACAATTGGAATGGTTCCTTAGAAATCTAAAGAATGTTGTTGGATGTAGTAGGCGTATTGTTTTTCTTTCGGATCAAGGCACCGGTCTAGTTTCTGAAGTCCCTAAAGTGTTTCCTAATGATTACCATAGCTATTGCTATTATCACATGAAGAATAACATACCGTTGAAAGAGAAAGAAATGAAAGAGTGTATCCGCATGTACTTGAAGCTTGGAGGCAAGCAGTATATGCTCTAACTCCAGGTGTGTTAATGAGACAGATATATGCACATTTTCTATGCATTTACCATTAATTTAACAAGGAGAATGACCATTCTCCGTGTCAGTAAGACGGAGAATAGTCATTCTCCGTACGTATTACACGGAGAATGACCATTCTCCGTCCTACATAGAACGGAGAATATCATTCTCCGTTAGCTTTTGAACGGAGAATGGTATTATCCGTCTTGCATAGTACGGATAATGTTCATTCTCCGTTTCCGTCACACGGAGAATGACCATTACCCGTCTTGCATAGAACGGAGAATATCATTCTCCGTTAGCTTTTGAACGGAGAATGGTATTATCCGTCTTGCTAGTACGGATAATGTTCATTCTCCGTTTCCGTCACACGGAGAATGACCATTCTCCGTCCTGCATAGAACGGAGAATATCATTCTCCGTTAGCTTTTGAACGGAGAATGGTATTATCCGTCTTGCTAGTACGGATAATGTTCATTCTCCGTTTCCGTCACACGGAGAATGACCATTCTCCGTCCTGCATAGAACGGAGAATATCATTCTCCGTTAGCTTTTGAACGGAGAATGACTATTATCCTTATTTTAAACACAGAATGCACTTATTTTTAATAATTTTGTGAATTGACCTAATTCTTTATTAATTATTTGTTTTTCTGTATAAAGGTGGGTATAGACAAGCAATCAAGAAGATTTATGATCTGAATTGTGGTCATGTTGTGAATTGGATGAATAAACAAAACCTAACACTGGTCAAACGTTTTTCCCGGGATGTAGATACGGTGAGGTTGCTTCTAGTTGTGCAGAGTCATTCAATGCATGGATAAAGGCTGAGAAGAAATTGCCTATATCAGCAATTGTAAATGTCATCCGTGTGAAGATGATGATTTCAGATCGCCACAAGGATGCAATTGGTTTGAATAGCAAATTGACTCCATACGCTGAGGATATGCTGAAGCAGCTTACAGATGATGGCATGTGTTATAGGGTATATCGGTCCGGTGATTTCGAATTTGAGGTGATCGCAGATACTTCCTCCCACATGGTGAATCTTCTTGATTGTCATTGTAGTTGTCGTAGATGGAAGGTATATGGATTCCATGCAGCCATGCAATACAATGCATCAGAGTTGGTTCAGATAAATCTGTTTACGACTTTGTGGAGCAGTATTGGACATCAGATTATTACCGGAAGTTATATTCATGTGCTATTCGTCCAGTTCCAGATTGTGAAAAAGTTTGAAAATAATCCCACTGATGTTGTTCTACCCCCTGTTCCGAAACGTGGTCCTGGACGACCAAAAGCGGACCGTTATAAGAGCAAATATGAGAACAAGGAAAAGAGAAGAGAAAGATGCCAGAATTGTTTTGAATTATGCAATCACAATCGCACCACTTGTCCTCTGCCTCCACGTGCTGCTACGGTGGTCGAGGGGGCAGCGCCCCCTCGTTAATACATACACATATATTCCTTCTTTTATATAATTGTTTTTTGAATACATATACATTTTTTGATATCAATGGTAATAGTTTGAACTCTGCATATTTGATGTTTCACATATATATTAACAGCATAAGAACTTATTATCCGTTATACTCTCTGATTTTATAATGCATTGAATGACCATTCTCCATGATTTAACATGGAGAATGATCATTCCAAGCATTACATTTATATGTTAAAAACTATAACCATGAAAATGACTATTCTTCATGTTCAATTAACGAACATTTTTAGTTCATGTTTTCTGTATTTTTTAACAGAATCAAACAACAGAAATTTAACAAAACAGATTTACATATAGAACAATGTATATATTAACTACACAGAAAATGTCATCCTCGAAATACACAGAAAGGGCATTCTCCGTGTAAAATTACACGGAGAATGATATTCTCCGTGTATTTTGACACGGAGAATGGCCATTTATAGGTCAAAATACAAGGAGAATGTCATTCTCCGTGTATTTTAACACGGAGAATAACATTCTCCGTGTAATTTAACATGGATAATAACATTCTCCGTTTAATTTAACACGGAGAATTGCATTCTCCGTGTTAGACACACGGATGATTCTCCTGTTAGACACACGGAGAATGGTCATTTCTAGGTCAAAATACAAGAAAACATTCTCCGTGTATTTTAACACGGAGAATAACATTCTCCGTGTATATTAACGGAGAATGATTAGAAACACGGAGAATGGTCATTTATAGGTCAAAATACACAGAAAATGTCATTCTCCGTGTAAAAGTAAACGGAGAATGTTCATTCTCCGTGTTAAAGTACACGGAGAATATCATTCTCCGTGTATTTTGACACGGAGAATGATCATTCTCCGTTTTAGTTACACGGAGAATGGCCATTTATAGGTACGGGCCACTTCCTATGCGCTCACTTGTTGTATGCGTCCATGCGCCCATTGCGTTGTATGCGCCCACAATGGCATATGCGCCCACGTGAAGAATCAGCTTCCTGCACACTATGCTAACACACTATGTTAATACACAGAATGTCATTCTCCGTGTATTTTAACACGGAGAATGAACATTCTCCGTGTTAATAAACGGAGAATGACCATTCTCCGTGTCAAAATACACGGAGAATGATATTCTCCGTGTATTTTAACACGGAGAATGGTCATTCTCCGTTTACTTTAACACGGAGAATGATCATTATCCGTGTTAGATACACGGAGAATATATTTCTAGGTCAAAATAAACAGAAAATGTCATTCTCCGTATATTTTAACACGGAGAATGATATATCCGTGTGTATTAATACGGAGAATGATCATTCTCCGTGTCAAAATACACGGAGAATGACATTCTCCGTGTCTAAAACACACGGAAATGGCCATTTCTAGGTCAAAATACAAAGAAAATCATTCTCCGTGTATTTTAACACAGAATCAAACAACAGAACTTTAACAAAACAGATTTACATATATAGAACAATGTAAATTAGTCAAAAATTGAGTTTCATTACAAAGGACAACAAATACATTACAAAAGAAACCTGACAGACAGAATATATATAAAGGAATTTACATTGTCATTTTTTTTATGATACAAAAGGAATTGCACAGTCACCCATAAGCAAAAGCTTAGCCAAAGTTAACCTGCTCTTTACAATAATATCGTGAACTACTTTGTTTGTTTTCTTTTGTAAATCAAATGGAGCTTTCGACAAGTTTTCAATATAATACACAACATACAGCAGGCAGCTGGGTGATAGTTGCTGTGGGCAATCTTTACAAACCTTGAGCTCTGTTGTTTTATTCCTGAATTGCTGGGCTTTTCTCCCTCATCAATGCAATCTTCTTCATTACAATTGGCTCGATTTTACTCTTCATGTATTTTGCATCCCCGATTCCCTTAGCGCCGTGTTTTTTCCGCAATGAGTTGTATGTGTCCAAACAGAAGCTGAAGTTGAATGCCAGCAGTGTATAGTATTGATTCTCTTCACGGAAGAGTGGCACATAGCCATTCGATGTCATCCTCCAACTCCATGATAAATCTCTATTTCAGCTTTGAAATTGTACATGGCTCCAGCATTTTGGTTTGTCTACATCGATAAAAACTGAACGTACGTTGTTTCCAGAAAGAAAAAAACAAAAAACAAAAAATAATATCATGAGTTAGTTTTTTACAACAATATTAGTAGGTGTACACATTAATATTTATTTTCAGTTTGATTCTTACCAATGAATGGGACATCATGATTGCAAACCATTTACATTGTGCACCCTGCGAACTTGACTGAATGGTACGTCTTGTATCGGCTTGTAGTTCGTTCATAATCTTTATTGTGAAGTTCATAACATTGGCCTCTATTTCTTCCATATTTAATATGTCTTGTACTTCTTTAGCATTAAAAATCAAGGTAACATCATTGTTTCTTCTTCTTATTTTACAATCTTCTGGAGCAGTTGGAAAGTATTGGTATACATTATCACTGCACATAAATTTAGTTTCGATTATGTTATAATATAGGCTAATGATATAATTGTAAAAAAAAAGTAACTCCAATAGAGAGAATGATCATTCTCCGTTATGAATTGGACGGAGAATGACTATTCTCCGTTAAAATTAACACGGAGAATAAACATTCTCCGTTATGAATTGGACGGAGAATGACCGTTATGAATAGGACGCAGAATGACAATTCTCCGTCCAAATTACACGGAGAATATTCATTCTCCGTGTTAGATACACGGAGAATATCAATTCTCCGTTCAAATGACATGGAGAATGATCATTCTCCGTTGTGAATTGTACAGAAATTGGTTCAAGTTTAGAATACTTACGTTGGAGACATCCTTCTTGGGTATACAGTGCTCCTGTATAGATGCTTCAGCTGATCGTCTGCTTGGTTCCAAAGCCTGAGTTTTTGACATTACATCAGCATTTTTCCCTCTTTCACTAGCTTGGCTGTTTGAGGAGATTCTTCTTCAAGTTCTTCAGTTTCTGACATCTTCTTTTTATCGTCTACCTTCTCGGGACTGGAAGGAGCCTTTCTTTTCTCACCAGAAGTTACTTTCTTATTGGGACTGGAAGGAGCTTTTCTTTTCCGACCAGCAGCTACATTCTTACTTGTAGCATCAGCTGTTTTCTTCTTTTCCAATGTGGTAAAATCATCATCCGCTGGAACATTTGATTGTTTTTTAATCCCTCTGGTTCTCTTGCATTGTGTAATGTTTTTGAGGAACTGCTTTAGTCTCCCCAAGCTGCAATGCTTTAGCCATTGCTTCGAGGTTAACAATTGTATCATTCTTCTGTTTGATTATGTCATTCAATGATGCAACTTCCTTTAGAAGTTTGTTGTTATCATTAATGAGCTTTTCATTCTCCTTTCTGAGATTGTCTGTTTTTTTACTGATATAAAAACAAACAACAACAAGAGGTATGATGTCAATATTATATAATCTTCTTTTTAAAAACAATGAAAAATATTATTATCCGTTACTTTAATCCGGAGAATGTCCATTATCCGTGTCAAAGTAAACGGAGAATGATCATTCTCTGTTAGACTTACAAGGAGAATGGGCATTCTCCGTATAACATAAACGGAGAATGACTATTCTCCGTGTTAAGATACACGGAGAATAACATTCTCCGTGTCAAAAATACACGAAGAATATCATTTCTAGGTCAAAATTCAAGGAGAATGTCATTCTCCGTGTTAAGCTAAACGGAGAATGATCATTTTCTGTTAGACTTATAAGGAGAATGGGCATTATCCGTATAACATAAACGAAGAATGACTACTCTCCGTGTTAAGATACACGGAGAATAACATTTTCCGTGTCAAAAATACACGGAGAATGTCATTTCTAGGTCGAAATTCAAGGAGAATGTCATTCTCCGTGTTAAGCTAAACGGAGAATGATCATTCTCTGTTAGACTTACAAGGAGAATGGGCATTCTCCTATAACATAAACGGAGAATGACTATTCTTCGTGTTAAGATACACGAGAATAACATTCTCCGTGTCAAAAATACACGAAGAATGTCATTTCTAGGTCAAAATACAAGGAGAATGTCATTCTCCGTATTAAGCTAAACGGAGAATGATCATTCTCTGTTAGACTTACAAGGAGAATGGGCATTCTCCTATAACATAAACGGAGAATGACTATTCTCCGTGTTAAGATACACGGAGAATAACATTCTCCGTGTCAAAAATACACGAAGAATGTCATTTCTAGGTCAAAATACAAGGAGAATGTCATTCTCCGTGTTAAGCTAAACGGAGAATGATCATTCTTCGTGTATTTTGACACGGAGAATGTTATTTTCCGTGTCAAAAAACACACGGAGAATGGCCATTTCTAGGTCAAAATACAGAAAATGTCATTCTCCGTGTTAAAATACTAGCGGAGAATGTCATTCTTCGTGTCAAAACACACGAAGGATGACGTTCTAAGTGTGTATTAACACGGATAATGACATTATTCGTGTATTTTAATACGGAGAATAACATTATCCGTGTTAGAAACACGGAGAATGATCATTTCTAAGTCAAAACACACAGAAAACGTCATTCTCCGTGTACTTTGACACGGAGAATGACATTCTCCGTGTTAGATGCACATAATTACAAATTAAAATTTTGAAAAAATAGAATATTTTACCTTTTAGAAGTAGCTCCTCAACACGTTGACGAAGCTTCTCATTATCAGCAGTAAGCTCGGATTTCTGCTTTCTCAGGGAGTCTAGTTCTTGTTCCGACCCCTTTGCCTCCAGTTCTTCAACTCTTCTACGGAGTTTCTCATTATCAGCAATAAGGAACGATTTCTCGTTCCTTATAGAGTCTAACTCCTTCTCCAAGCCATCAGTAACGAGCTCCACAGCACGTTGTTGGGCTACATCTGCCTCTAGTTTTTGGGCTCTTTCTTGGAGTTGCTCATTCTCAGCGATAAGCTGAGATTTCTCCTCCAAGACACGCAACATATCTTCATTCTCAGCTATGTTTGTTGCTGGTGCTTGGGCTTCAGCTTGTGGTTCTTCTTCATCAACAGCATTATCTCCACCTTCTATACTATACTGCTCTGCTGGGTCTTCTACTTCTTCAACAGTCAATGTAATAAAATCCTCGAATATCAATTCAGAATTCGTTTGAGCCCCTTGATATTTATTTTTGAAGAATATCGAGATTTATTCCCATCCCATGTATAGAATCTCAGGTATGCGCTTATTGGTTTGCACTTCCTTTCTAACAGTTGACTGTGCTCTGCAAACCAATACAAGAAATATATCGTACAATATTCAATCTTCTTGTACGATATCTCAATGTCCCCATCTTCAGCTTTTGTAACAGTCCTCTTTATGCTGTCCATGACGTACCCCAAAATAATCTGTGGCCAACAGATGCTTTTTATAACATCTATGCTCTCCACCAGAGCAAAGAACTTGTATGGCAAGTTCGACCCACCCATTCTGGTGAAGAATGCTGTTTGGCACAAGTTGAATACTATTAACTTGGCCAACTCATCAGGACTTGCATTTCTGTCCCCCAACAGCTCTAAGATCCTTTTCTTAACTTCTGCATTTGAGACTTCTGTATTTTTTCCCCTTGGAATTTGTCAGCAATCTTTTGAAGTGTTCTGTACACATGCTGAATGAGTCTGCTGGTGGTGGGGTCTTCTGTTTTTCAGTGATGATCTTTAGATACTTCTCATCAACTTCACTGTCATCATTCATTGGCAGACCGAAAATAGTTGTCATCTCATCAGCAGTTGGTGCTACCTTGACACTGCTGCTCAATTGGAAATATCCAATGCCATCTTCTTCCAAGTAAGTCCCCATCAGGTTCTCCAGACCTTGTGTGACTTTGGATAGTTATGCCTTTTTCACCTTGGATCTGTAGAATACATCTACGAAATTGTAGAATCCAACATTCTTCAAGGTTTCAATAACTGCTTCAGGCAAATGGCCACACTTTCCTTCATCTCATCCATAAGAGAGAGTATTGGGGTGAATGTTGCACGAAAAAGTCTTTCTTCTTTGTTCCTGACAGTTTTTTTTTCTAAAAAAACAACAATTAGGTTTACGTCAACATTCTTCTTTATTATAATAAGGAGAATGACCATTCTCCGCTATTCAACCACGGAGAATGATCATTTTCCGTGTCAAAATACACGGAGAATGATATTCTCCATGTATTATAACACGGAGAATGAACATTCTCCGTTTACTTTTACATGGAGAATAAAATTCTTCGTGTATTTTTACACGGAGAATGATCTTTTCTATGACAAAATACACAGAAAAATGTCATTCTCCGTGTATTTTTACACGGAGAATGATCATTCTCCGTTTACTTTGATACGAAGAATGGACATTCTTCGTGTTAATACACGGAGAATGACCAGTTCTAGGTCAAAATACAAGGAGAATGTAATTCTCCGTGTATTTTAACACGGAGAATGTTCATTCTCAGTACAAAATACACAGAAAATGCCATTATTCGTGTATTTTAACACGGAGAATAACATTCTCCGTGTTAGATACACGGAGAATGCATCATTTATAGGACAAAATACACAGAAAATGCCATTCTTCGTGTGTTTTTGACACGGAGAATGTTATTCTCCGTGTTAGATACACGGAGAATGGCCATCTCTAGGTCAAAATACAAGGGAGAACGCCATTCTCCGTGTATTTTAATACGGAGAATAACATTTTCGTGTTGGAAACACAGAGAATGCTCATTCTCAGGACAAAATACAAGGAGAATGTCATTCTCCGTGTATTTTAACACGGAGAATAATATTCTCCGTGTATTTTAACACGGAGAATAATATTCTCCGTGTTAGAAATACGGAGAATGCTCATTCTCAGGACAAAATACACAGAAAATGCCATTCTCCGTGTGTTTTAACACGGAGAATGGTCATTCTCCGTGTTAGATACACGGAGAATGGCCATCTCTTGGTCAAAATACAAGGGAAAATGCCATTCTCCGTGTATTTTAACACGGAGAATAACATTCTCCGTGTTAGATACACGGAGAATGGCCATCTCTAGGTCAAAATACACGGGAGAACGTCATTCTCCGTGTATTTTAACACGGAGAATAACATTCTCCGTGTTAGATTCACGGAGAATGCTCATTATCAGGACAAAATACAAGAAAATACCATTCTCCGTGTATATTGATACGGAGAATAACATTCTCCGTGTGAAAAACACGGAGAATGCTCATTCTCAGGTCAAAAAAAAAAAGAAAATGCCATTCTCCGTGTGTATTAACACGGTGAATGATCATTTTCTGTGTCAAAAAACACGGAGAATAACATTCTCCGTGTCAAAATACACGGAGAATGGCCTTTTCTAGGTCAAAATACAAAGAAAATGTCATTCTCCGTGTATTTTAACACGGAGAATAACATTCTCCGTGTTAGATACACGGAGAATGGCCATCTCTAGGTCAAAATACACGGGAGAACGCCATTCTCCGTGTATTTTAACACGGAGAATGTCATTCTCCGTGTGTTTTAACACGGAGAATATTCATTCTCTGTGTTAGATACACGGAGAATGACCATTTCTAGGTCAAAATACAAGGGAGAACGCCATTGTCCGTGTATTTTAACATGGAGAATGGCCATTTCTAGTTCAAATGACACAGAAAGAGCATCCTCCGTGTATTTTATAGACGGAGAATGATCATTCTCATTTGCCGAGTCAATATAAACGGAGAATGAACAGGACTCAAAGTTTTACCCTTTTTTTTTCCCTTCTTCTTGATCTTCTTCTTCTCCTCCTGCTACTTATTGTTCTTGTTGTTCTTGTTGTTCTCCGTGTTCTTGTTCTTCTACTTCTTCTTGCACTTCTTTTTCTTTTGTGATATTTCGTTTACGAGCAACCCTCTTAACTTTCACCCCTTGTTTCTTTTGTTTTCCAACATCTACTTATTCTCCGTCTTTTCTAACTCGGTCTACATTCATTGATGATGATTGCGACATTGTGTGAAACTTACGAATGGAGATTCGCTGGCGCTTTCTTGTAAGAAATTTTTAAGATTTTTGGAGGAGATGACCTAAAATCGAAAGCGAACAGAGTATGGAAGATGAGGGAGCGATCGAAACATTTTTTTGAAGAGTTGCTGGGTTTGTATGTAATTCTCCCTCTTCTGGAATCGAACCATTTTTCTGAAGAGTTGCTGGATTTGTGAATATTCTTAATAAATTAGAAGGGCAAAAGGGTCATGCCGTGTAAGCCCCTGATTTTCAAATTCATTTTTAATTAGTGCTGATTAATTTTTAATGTCATTTATAGCCTTAAAATAATTATTAGGATTTTTAGGAATTTTTCTAGAATTTTTAAATAATTTTTAATGAGTTTTATATATTAAAAATATCACTTTGCAATTTATTTAAATGTTTTAATATCATTTTGTAATTATTGGAATTGTTATATATTGGTTTGCAATTTCCCAATTGTTATGTGCAAATTTCTTTTTGCACATAAACAGTGCGGGATGGGTTATGCAAATTCTATTTTGCATTTAGACTCTGCTAGGGACCTATTTGCAATTACCTAAACTATAGGGACCTAAACGCTAACCCTAATCCTACCCACTCCCTGACCGACGACCGACGTCGAGCTGACCGGCGACTGCCCCCGCCATTTCCGGCCAGCGCGACGCCCCCAACCGACCTCCCTTCCCTATAAAACAAACCCTAGACTCAGCCCTAACCCTAGAACAACCCCACGACCACCACCGACGCTCCCCAGCCCCCTTTCTTCCCCGACGAGCAAAGACCCAAAACCTAACTCCGGCGAGACTCGTCCACCACTCCACAACGACCTTCACCGCCAACCACCGCCGTCGACGAGTTCGCCGCAGCGAGCTGAGTCGATCGCCACCACTCCGCCGCGACCACGTCGCCTCAGCCGCCGTCGAGCACCCTCGAAACCCATCGAGAAGTCGGACACGTAAGTGGCATCGTCAAATACGTGTCGTGCGTGTCTCGTTTTCACGTACGGCGTTCGCCTGGACACGAGCGTCCTAGGGGTAAGTCTGGACACAATGAATTTGACCTGTGCGTGTCGTGCTTAGCACAGACACGCGACACCTGTGTCCCTAACTGTCAGGACACAGGATTTGTTATATCGGATTTACTGTTATTAGCTTAAAACCTAAATAAAATAAACAAAAACCCTATTCCTAACAGACGGGCCAACTGGCCCACTGGCCAGCGCGCAGTAATTAACCCCCCCCCCCCCCCCCCGCGCTTTGTTGGCTCGGGTTCGAGCCTTTCTGTTTCCTTTTTCTTTTCTTTTCTGTTTTCTTTTCTTTTTCTTTTTCTTTTGTATTTATATATATATATATATATATGTATATATATATTAATATATATATACACTATATTATTAAGTGTATTCTTATATATATATATATATTTGTATATATATATATACTTTATAAATTAAGTATTTTTCCTTATATATCTATATATATCCTTTTAGCATAGGTATGTATATATTCTTTTGTATAAATTTGCCTTATTAAAATAATAATATTTATTTTGACTATTACCAAATTGTATTTTCATTGTGTTTAATTTACTGCAACCATTTGGTGTCCAAGCCTAGCATGGGTATTTGGGCTCAAATGTGTTTTCACACATTCAAGACCTGTACAAGTTATATTGGACTTGATTCATGGCCTTGGGTCCTGTATTTGAACTTTGGTTCAAATAATATACATGGACAAAATACGCAGATAATTAATTATTGTGTGCAATGCTGTTTTTGATTTTCTAAAAATACTTAAAGTGCTGCTAAAATTATGGAAAAATAGTTTTTAGATACTATGTTAAGTTAGCTAATTTAGTATAATTTTTGTAGTATTTAATTTACTGTTTTGCCACTAGTTTGGCATATGAACCAAAACTCATTTTCTGTATACTTAGGAAAACTGATTTTTATAAAATATTTGTACTGGTTAATAAATTCCAGAAAATTATAATAAATTTCTATGATTAACAAGGATCACCTTGGTACTTTACTTTAAGAAAAACTAGGCTTTTTGTCTACTTCAAAATTGTTAGAACACAATGATCTTTTGATTTATTTATTGATTAATTACGACTTGTAGCTTTTTGTGTTATTTGGAGTTTTAGTCGTGTTGAACCCCATCCCTCACTAGTGTAAAGACCCTAGAAAGTTAGTTAACATAGTGTGTCACCCCACATTGGTCTCCTATGCCAAGTCATCATTTTGGCTAGGTGCCCAATCACAAGTCGTGTTTCACCAATTAGTATCCTAGTGTTTTAGCTTAGTGTAAAACTAAGTTGTTGTATTTACTTCTACAGTGACGAGCTACCAGACATCCATAGCATTGTTATCGCAGTTTGTTTTATTTTGCTTTGCTAGAGGCAAGTACTTTCTACGAACTTTACATATTGTCACATAAAATGAACTACAAACCCCACCATGTTAAATGCTGATCCTTGGGATAGCAAGTTAGATCTCTACATGTTGTACTTTCAATTACTACCATGCTTAGAACAGTCTTGATGTATCTCTCACATGATTAGAATATGGGTTATGGGGAAACTGTTAGTAGTGTACGTGATTATGCCCCCTTCTCCCATACGTATGTACCGAGCAAGGTCGACATTTTATATGTATACCTTGTCGTAGGCTTTATCTCAACGTGGATTTGTACGTATGTACACCTGTCGCCGTTTCACTTGTACGGAAGTACATTTTATTATGTGCCCCCAGTACATTGTACATCTATTGACCGATCACGTACCTGCTACAGTTTTAAACATTTCATATACATCTGTCTCTATGACATATGTGTCCTTGCCATGATAGACTGTGTGATGCCATACTTTCCAGTTATTTCCTCTCATGTTCATTTCCATGTTTCATATGCTAGTTTGCTAGATTTAGTACTTGCTCCCGTCCTGACAGGATAACGTTGTAGGTGTCCTTACTGA
This sequence comes from Iris pallida, assembly GCA_029216955.1. NCBI lineage: Eukaryota > Viridiplantae > Streptophyta > Magnoliopsida > Asparagales > Iridaceae > Iris > Iris pallida. The sequence goes on from JANAVB010040220.1 coordinate 11,182,051, forward strand.
GGAGGAGTTACTCTGTGACACATACTATGGAGATACTGCCGAGGACCCGGCTCTGCGTTACGAGGATGTTCCTGCAGGGAACCTCGCCTAGTTGTCTTTTGTTTACTTAGACTTTTGAGAGTAGACATGTATTAGACTATATCATTTTGTAACTGGACATGTATCCAGTTTTACATTTCAGTTTACTTGTACTTGGACGTTTACTATATACGATGACTTTTGTGTTTGGAGCATTTATGATTCTTCTCCACTTATAGAACTGTTAGTACATTTAGTCTTATCATGTTGTCTTTAGAACAGCTTACTACGTTTTATCTCAACGTAGGCTGGGCATGACTCGGCATGGCCCAACAAATTGGGTAGCGGGTCGTGACATGTTTTTAGTGGTGGCCCATGCAGGTCCTGACTAAACTGTTTGGTTACGTTATTGTACCAAGCATGCCTGCAATTAGGAACTTAAGGTAATTAGACAACATTAGGAAAGACGCTTAGAACACTTAGAGGAATGCTAGGATTGCAACATAGGAAATACATCACATGTTTGCTATTATAATTAGATTTTCTTGCATATGATTTCTTACTTTAAACAAGTCCTTATAAGTCTTTTTATGTAATTTAGATGGTGCTTACTCGTTCATCCCAGTATGTTACCCCCGAGAATGGGGCCCTCCATATCCAGTCAGCTGACCAGTTGACTGATACACCTCCATCTACCACATTCCCCCACTCCACAGATCCACAGACCCAGATGCCACCTTCCACATCCCAGTCCCAGCAGGCCCCGATACTTCCACCATCCCCTATCACTATACCCACCCAGGCTTCCGTCACACTCGACGGGAACCAGCTGCTCACACTGATTCAGGGGTTCCTAACAACCCATCAGGAGCAGACTATCCTACTCCGCCAGAGCATAGAGCGTTCTGAGGGACGTCCCGTGGTCCCACCACATGTAGAGCCACGGCAGAGAACGGGGACGATCAAGGACTTCATGGGTCTGAATCCCAAGGAGTTCTCAGGGACTGAGGGCATAGTAGTAGCTGATGACTGGCTAGATTCTGTAGAGAGGAAGCTTCTGGGAGTTAGAATGCCGGATGACCTTCAGGTCGAGGCAGCAGAATTTCTGCTGATAGACTTAGCCGAAGTCTGGTTCAGGAATGAGCCGTTGTTCGCGAGAGGTAGAGCCACCTGGGACCAGTTCAAGACCCAGTTCAAGAAGAAATTCTTCTCGACCACTGCTAGAGTAGCCATGGGCTACGATTCCAGAACATCCAGCAGGGGAACCGTTCTGTTGACGAGTATGCGGCAGAGTTTAGTCGCCTGAGCCGTTTCGTTCCTAGTCTGGTTGCTGATCCAGAGGAGATGACCCGTAGGTTTTGCCATGGTCTAGTTCCAGACATTGGTATTCTTATAGTGGCAAACGGTACGACTGACTACTACCAGAGCCTAGAGTTGGCCCGGAGCATTGAGGAGCGTCTTCTGTCTAGCAAAAGGCCGGCTCCTGTACATCATGAGGGACCGTCCAAGCGTCAGGCTTTCCAGCAGAGAGCGCCGACGCCACCCCAGCAGACTTACCGTCCCCCTACACCACATCATCAGACCCCGCCAGTTCGAGCCCCGGGACCCCGGCAGCAGCAGAAGGGAGTTATATGTTCTTTCTGCGGAAGACCAGGGCACGAGTACTCCATCTGCAGGAAGAGGTTGAAGCAGTGCTTAGCTTGTGGGTCTGCCACCCATCAGATTCGAGAGTGCCCAGTAGTGAAGACTAGAGGACCGCTCCCGACTCAGCAGCAGAGGTTCGGGCAGCATCTGCAGCAGCAGAAGGGACCTCAGGGGAGGGTTTATAGTCTAGCCATTGAGCCGGAGCCGGAGCAGGTTTCGGAGCCGGATTACTTAGCTGACGTCATCACAGGTCATGTTTATTTGCATACTTTTTTAGATGTATGTTTGTTTGATTCTGGTGCATCTCATAGCTTCCTATCATTAGAGTTTATGCATAAACATCATCTTGTAGCTACACCTACTGCGGAGATTAGTAGAGTGATGACGGGAGGAGGACCAGTGCCTATTAGATCTATCTATAGATGTTCTATTTTTATAGCCGGGAGAGAGTTCAGAGGGCGATTCTTTGTGATGCCACTTTCCGGTTATGATATCATATTGGGGATGGACTGGCTTAGCTATGCCCATGCATCTATAGATTGCCATGAGGGTAGTATTTTGTTCAGTCCCCCAGGCACAGCACCATTCAGTGTCAGGAGGACAGGGCCGGAGATCAGCCTAGAGCCGAACTGTTGTGCGACAGTTGGGGACGCAGCACCGCCACACCCTATCATTAGGGAGTTTATGGATGTATTCCCAGAGGATCTTCCAGGACTTCCGCCTGACAGAGATGTGGAGTTCACTATAGATTTAGTGCCGGGTTCATCACCAGTATCCCGGGCTTGCTATAGAGTGAATCCCAAGGAGGCCATAGAGATGAAAGAGCAGATTGATGACCTGTTGAAAAAGGGTTTCATTCGATCCAGTGCTTCTCCATAGGGAGCTCCAGTGCTCTTTGTGCCTAAGAAGGATGGTACAGTCCGGTTGTGTATTGACTATCGGGCCTTGAATGCCATCACCATCAAGAACAAATATCCTCTGCCCAGGATAGATGATTTGTTCGACCAGTTGAGCGGGGCGAAGGTATTTTCCAGGATAGACTTGAGATGCGGGTACCACCAGGTGAAGGTTAGGCCAGCAGACATCCAGAAGACGGCGTTCAACACGAAGTACGGGCAGTACGAGTTTCTGGTGATGCCATTTGGTCTCACAAATGCGCCAGCTGTCTTTATGAACTTGATGAATAAGACATTTCACCAATATCTGGATAAGTTCGTCGTGGTGTTTATCGACGACATCCTGATATACTCAAAGATGCCAGAGGAGCATGCAGAGCACTTGCGGATAGTTTTGGGGATTCTGAGGCAGGAGAGATTATTTGCCAAATTGCCGAAGTGCGAGTTCTTTTTAGACCGAGTGGAGTTTCTCGGCCATGTAGTCACTGGAGATGGAATCTCGGTGGATCCTAGGAAGATTGCTGCAGTTGAGACGTGGAAGGCTCCGACGTCAGTTTCAGAGATCAGGAGTTTTCTGGGTTTAGCAGGCTATTATAGAAAGTTCGTCCAGGACTTTGCTAGGATAGCTGAACCCATGACGAAGCTGACGCGGAAGGACGCAGAGTACATCTGGTCAGAGGACTGCCAGGCGGCATTTGAGGAGCTAAAGAGGAGGCTGACGACCGCTCCAGTTCTGACTTTACCTTCAGGTTCTGGAGGTTTCACCATATACAGTGATGCTTCTGGGAAGGGGCTAGGATGTGTCCTACAGCAGCATGGAAAAGTAATTGCTTATGCATCTAGGCAATTGCGGACTCATGAGAGGAATTATCCTACCCATGACCTCGAGTTAGCTGCGGTGATCTTTGCACTCAAGTTATGGAAACATTACTTATACGGAGAGCGTGTGAAAATCTTCACTGACCACAAAAGCTTGAAGTATGTGTTCACGCAGAAAGAGCTGAACATGAGGCAAAGACGATGGTTGGAGTTGATGAAGGACTTCGACATCGATTTACAGTATCATCCCGGGAAGGCAAATGTGGTGGCGGATGCGCTGAGCAGGCATCCGATGGCATGGTACCTGATGATTGATCGGCATTTGCGGGAGGATCTGGAGAAGCTCGGTATCGAGCTAGTTCGTCCAGGATCAGTGATACAGATGATGGCGCTTGACATTCAGTCAAGTTTGATGGAGCAGATCCGAGAGGCACAGTCTACAGATGAGAGTCTTCGCAGACTTCGACCCCAGGCATTAGCTGGATTGCTGGATGACTTCACTATAGCAGAGGATGGATCCCTGAGGCATGGCAGCCGATTGTGCGTGCCGAAGGGAGAGCTAGTAGAGGCAGTTTTGCAGGAGGCGCACCGATCGAGATATTCTATTCACCCTGGTGCTAACAAGATGTACCGTGACTTGCAGGAACATCTTTGGTGGCACGGGATGAAGAGGGATGTATCACGTTTCATCTCGAGATGCCTAGTTTGCCAGCAGGTCAAGGCGGAGCGCCAGAGGCCAGCTGGTTTGTTGCAGCCGTTACCCATTCCCGAGTGGAAGTGGGAACATATTACGATGGACTTCGTTTCAGGGCTTCCTCGTTCCCAAGGAGGGAAGGATGCCATCTGGGTCATCGTAGACAGGCTGACGAAGTGTGCGCACTTCATACCCTTCAAGGTGGAGCTTTCCACCGAGAAGTTGGCAGAGCTATACATGTAGCAGATAGTTCGCCTACACGGAGTGCCGGTGAGCATCGTGTCAGACAGAGACAACAGATTCACATCCCACTACTGGAGGAGCTTGCAGGAGGAGTTGGGCAGTAGGCTCAAGTTCAGTACGGCGTACCACCCGCAGACAGATGGGCAGTCCGAGAGGACGATACAGACACTGGAGGATATGCTGAAGACTTGCGTGCTGGACTTCGGAGGATCATGGGAGAGCCATCTGTACTTGGTAGAGTTTTCATACAACAACAGCTACCAGGCCAGTATTGGTATGTCTCCTTTCGAGGCGCTATATGGACGACGATGCCGCACACCACTCTTTTGGGATGATGTCGGAGACAGAGTCATGCTTGGGCCAGAGATGATCACGGATGCAGCAGAGAAAGTCGGGATGATCAGAGACAGGCTCAGAGTAGCTCAGGACAGGCAGAAACACTGGGCTGATGCTAGTCGCAGGCCGATGGAGTTCGCAGACGGTGATATGGTGCTAGTGAAGATATCACCTACTCGAGGGACGATCCGGTTCGGACGATGAGGGAAGCTGAGCCCCAGATACATCGGGCCGTTCGAGGTACTTGGCAGGATCGGAGAGGTAGCTTACAGGGTTGCACTTCCACCCAACCTAGCAGGAGTTCACGACGTCTTTCACGTATCTCAGCTGAGGAGATATGTTCCAGACCCCAGTCATGTGCTAGATCATTCAGAGTTGGAGGTCGGACCGAGCCTTACAGTTTCTGAGCAGCCAGTGGAGATATTAGACAGGAGGGAGAAGAGGCTGAGGAACAAGGTTATACCCCTAGTACGAGTAGCTTGGAGCCGTCACTCCCCAGGTGAATCTACTTGGGAGAGGGAGTCGGACATGAGGGAGAGATACCCTTACTTGTTCGATCCAACCGCTGCGAGGGAACCACCCGTTCCCGCTTGATGCCTTATAGGTTAGTTTCGATCGCAGCCTTAGTCATTTGATTGCAATACTTGCTATGTTAGAATATTGTCGGGTCTTCAATCCTTGTGAATTTCGAGGACGAAATTTTTCAAGGAGAGAAGACTTGTAAGCCCCTGATTTTCAAATTCATTTTTAATTAGTGCTGATTAATTTTTAATGTCATTTATAGCCTTAAAATAATTATTAGGATTTTTAGGAATTTTTCTAGAATTTTTAAATGATTTTTAATGAGTTTTATATATTAAAATATCACTTTGCAATTTATTTAAATGTTTTAATATCATTTTGTAATTATTAGAATTGTTATATATTGGTTTGCAATTTCCCAATTGTTATGTGCAAATTTTTTTTTGCACATAAACAGTGCGGGATGGGTTATGCAAATTCTATTTTGCATTTAGACTCTGCTAGGGACCTATTTGCAATTACCTAAACTATAGGGACCTAAACGCTAACCCTAATCCTACCCACTCCCTGACTGACGACCGACGTCGAGCTGACCGGTGACTGCCCCCGCCATTTCCGGCCAGCGCGACGCCCCCAACCGACCTCACTTCCCTATAAAACAAACACTAGACTCAGCCCTAACCCTAGAACAACCCCACGACCACCACCGACGCTCCCCAGCCCCCTTTCTTCTCCGACGAGCAAAGACCCAAACCCTAACTCCGGCGAGACTCGTCCACCACTCCACAACGACCTTCACCGCCAACCACCGCCGTCGACGAGTTCGCCGCAGCGAGCTGAGTCGATCGCCACCACGTCGCCTCAGCCGCCGTCGAGCACCCTCGAAACCCATCGAGAAGTCGGACACGTAAGTGGCAGCGTCAAATACGTGTCGTGCGTGTCTCGTTTTCACGTACGACGTTCGCCTGGACACGAGCGTCCTAGGGGTAAGTCTGGACACAATGAATTCGACCTGTGCGTGTCATGCTTAGCACAGACACGCGACACCTGTGTCCCTAACTGTCAGGACACAGGATTTGTTATATCGGGTTTACTGTTATTAGCTTAAAACCTAAATAAAATAAACAAAAACCCTATTCCTAACAGACGGGCCAACTGGCCCACTGGCCAGCGCGCAGTAATTAAACCCCCCCCTCCCGCGCTCTGTTGGCTCGGGTTCGAGCCTTTCTGTTTCCTTTTTCTTTTCTTTTCTGTTTTCTTTTCTTTTTCTTTTTGTTTTGTATTTTTATATATATATATGTATATATATATTAATATATATATATATATATATATATGTATATACTGTATTTTAACAGTATTTAATATATATATGTATATATTTTATAGTTAGTAAATTTTATATATATGTTTATATATATTTTTTCCTATGTATATATATATATTATATATATACACTATATTATTAAGTGTATTCTTATATATATATATATATATATATATATATATATATATATATATATATATATATATATATATATATATATATATATATATAAGAATACACTTAATATATATATATATATATATATATATATATATATATATATATATATATATATATATATATATATATATATATATTTTCTTATATATATTTTTTCTTATATATATATATATATATATATATAAGAAAAAAAAAATATAAATATATATATATATATATATATATATATATATATATATATATATATATATATATATATATATATATATATATATATATATATATACTTTATAAAAAAAAAAAAAAATATATATACTTTATAAATTAAGTATTTTTCCTTATATATCTATATATATCCTTTTAGCATAGGTATGTATATATTCTTTTGTATAAATTTGTCTTATTAAAATAATAATATTTATTTTGACTATTACCAAATTGTATTTTTATTGTGTTTAATTTACTGCAACCATTTGGTGTCCAAGCCTAGCATGGATATTTGGGCTCAAATGTGTTTTCACACATTCAAGACCTGTATAAGTCATATTGGACTTGATTCATGGCCTTGGGTCCTGTATTTGAACTTTGGTTCAAATAATATACATGGACAAAATACGCAGATAATTAATTATTGTGTGCAATGTTGTTTTTGATTTTCTAAAAATACTTAAAGTGCTGCTAAAATTATGGAAAAATAGTTTTTAGATACTATGTTAAGTTAGCTAATTTAGTATAATTTTTGTAGTATTTAATTTACTGTTTTGCCACTAGTTTGGCATATGAAACCAAAACTCATTTTCTGTATACTTAGGAAAACTGATTTTTATAAAATATTTGTACTGGTTAATAAATTCCAGAAAATTATAATAAATTTCTATGATTAACAAGGATCACCTTGGTACTTTACTTTAAGAAAAACTAGGCTTTTTGTCTACTTCAAAATTGTTAGAACACAATGATCTTTTGATTTATTTATTGATTAATTACGACTTGTAGCTTTTTGTGTTATTTGGAGTTTTAGTCGTGTTGAACCCCATCCCTCACTAGTGTAAAGACCCTAGAAAGTTAGTTAACATAGTGTATCACCCCACATTGGTCTCCTATGCCAAGTCATCATTTTGGCTAGGTGCCCAATCACAAGTCGTGTTTCACCAATTAGTGTCCTAGTGTTTTAGCTTAGTGTAAAACTAAGTTGTTGTATTTACTTCTACAGTGACGAGCTACCAGACATTCATAGCATTGTTATCGCAGCTTGTTTTGTTTTGCTTTGCTAGAGGTAAGTACTTTCTACGAACTTTACATATTGTCACATAAAATGAACTGCAAATCCCACCATGTTAAATGTTGATCCTTGGGGTAGCAAGTTAGATCTCTACATGTTGTACTTTCAGTTACTACCATGCTTAGAACAGTCTTGATGTATCTCTCACATGATTAGAATATGGGTTATGGAAAAACTGTTAGTAGTGTACGTGATTATGTCCCCTTCTCCCGTACGTATGTACCGAGCAAGGTCGACATTTTATATGTATACCTTGTCGTAGGCTTTATCTCAACGCGGATTTGTACGTATGTACACCTGTCGCCGTTTCACTTGTACGGAAGTACATTTTATTATGTGCCCCCAGCACATTGTACATCTATTGACCGATCACGTACCTGCTACAGTTTTAAACATTTCATATACATCTGTCTCTATGACATATGTGTCATTGCCATGATAGACTGTGTGATGCCATGCTTTCCAGTTATTTTCTCTCATGTTCATTTTCATGTTTCATATGCTAGTTTGCTAGATTTAGTACTTGCTCCCGTCCTGACAGGATAACGTTGTAGGTGTCCTTACTGAGGAGGAGTTACTTTGTGACACATACTATGGAGATACTGCCGAGGACCCGGCTCTGCGTTACGAGGATGTTCCTGCAGGGAACCTCGCCTAGTTGTCTTTTGTTTACTTAGACTTTTGAGAGTAGACATGTATTAGACTATATCATTTTGTAACTGGACATGTATCCAGTTTTACATTTCAGTTTACTTGTACTTGGACGTTTACTATATACGATGACTTTTGTGTTTGGAGCATTTATGATTCTTCTCCACTTATAGAACTGTTAGTACATTTAGTCTTATCCTGTTGTCTTTAGAACAGCTTACTACGTTTTATCTCAACGTAGGCTGGGCATGACTCGGCCTGGCCCAACAAATTGGGTAGCGGGTCGTGACATGCCGTCCCCTTTTATATATTTTTAAGATAATGCTGGGCACGCGATGAAAATTTCTTTTGCGGTGGATTTTTCATAAATTTTTTTAAATTTTTGGACATTTCATAAATTTTCCCATAAATAATTCCCTACTTGCATGATACCAAAATTATTTGGGCAAATGACAACCCAACCATGTCTCCGTCGAACATGAAATCAAAGTAGCTACGTATTTATTTTGACAATTTTGAATATAGCAAAATATTGTAGTCAAAAGTAATAACAAATCATGTCTAAGCAATTACCAACTTTTAGGGGACTTGTATGCAAATAGGTCGGATATAATCACAGAAATCTGCAAAGCCACCCTTCTTTCTCATTAGGAAATTCTCGCAGCCTATCGATAGAGTTAGGGATCGGCAAAAAAGAGAGTAAAATATTTCCGAATTTGGCGGCGAAAAGATCGGAGCAAATCTAGGGTTAGGGTTTCAATCACTGAAAATTTCTGAAACTCACTTGCAGAGCTTGAGCACATAGATTGGGGAATAAGAAGAATTAGCAGAGATCTAGGGTTTTTGGATCGTCGGTCATGGTTGCTTGAGAGAGAGAGAGAGAGAGAGAGAGATGGCGCTGAAGGTCCCGCCGCAGCAAGCCGCCGAGATCGCGATCGGCTCGATCGGGCTGGGTTTCGACGTCGCCGCTGACGTCCGGCTCAAGTACTGCAAGAGGGAGTCGCCGGACCCGTGCCTGATCGAGCTCGACGCCGGCGGAGGCCAGGCGGGGGAGACGGTCCACCTCCCCGGCGGCATCTCCGTCTCCGGCGTCCCCAAGTCGATAAAGTGCGACAAGGGGGAGAGGACGCGGTTCCGGTCCGACGTCCTCTCGTTCCAGCAGGTGAAAATGCTCAGCTCTCAATTTCTTTTGTCGATTTTACATTTTGCTACCCTGATCTCTTATAATTGACAACTAAATAACCCGAACCTTTTCCGATTGTCAGTTCTGAATTTTTTTTCCCGATTTCATATTTAAGCTATTATAATTAACAACTAAGTATCCCAAACTTTTTCTGATTGCGACTTGCTAGCCTACTCCGGTAAATAGGAAGGTATCATTGTTAATGTTGTAGGGGTAGCAAGTTGGCAATTGGGAAAAATTCAGAGTATTTAGTTGCAAATTAGCCTCAAAATTAGCCGGTAAATATGAAGGTATCATTGTTAATGTTGTAGGGTAGCAAGTTAAGTTGGCAATTGGTGAAAATTCAGGGTATTTAGTTGCAAATTAGCCTCAAAATGATAATTACAAGATGTGATTTGTTAAAGAATGTGTTAAGAATGATAGTTTTATATTTCAATTGCTTAGTTAACTTATGCTGCCATAGAGAGTTTTGTGTTCCATAAAGTATAAATAATTACATACGGCTGGCTTATAAATAATTACATACGGCTGGCCTCTAAAAATGTAGGCTTTTGTCTAAATATGAAAGGAGTGTTTTTGTGGGGAGTTGGTGGTGGTGCCAATTGAGGACTAGATGAGAGGATATTGTTTCAGCCTTTCAGGTGGTTTGGACATGTGCAACGTAGACCATTAGATACACCGGTTGGTTAGGAACGATAATATTTAAATGAGCTAATATAGCTAGGGATATACGTAGACATGAAGAAAACAGTATAAAATATAGAGAACGAGAGCGATAAAGGAGAAGTAATACTTGCCTGTTGTGGCTCAAAGATGATATGGTTGTGGACAGAGCTACGCGGGGATGCATTGGTGGCATGGTAGCTTGAAGAGGCGGTGAAGAAGCTGATGAGTAGGGTCAACAGCTTGATCCCCTTCTGAGCTACCTTCTCTTTTGTGTTTCTGCAGCTGGCTCTATCTTACGCTATGTAGTTTTTAAACCCCCAAAGCATCTCATTGAGGTGGTGGATAGCTGATATCTATTTGCTTAAACATATCCCGACCATCCACCTCAAGATGAAGTGTTATAGTTGTGACGTGTCAAGAGGTTAATTTGTCGGGTAGTACTTAGTACATGATTAATTCTTGGTTCTAGATTAGTTATTGTTGAGAACTCTTAGTGATATCATCTCTATTAGGACCTTGTAATGTCACTTGTGAGTTGAGGTTACATCCTAGCCATTGTCTAGTTGTCTACTTTTATTCTTGTTGTCATGGACTCTTTCTATAGCTTTAATGGAACTTTATTTTTCCAATTCTAACATAGTATCAGAGCCATGTCCACAAAGTAAGTTCTTCTTTCTCTCTTCTAAACCTTAAAGCTTATCATAAACCCTAAAACCAATCATATTACGAAACCTAACCCTAAACCGGAATATCTTCTGCCCCGAAACCTGCATCTACTGAAAATCCTAAACGTGGCCTCACCACCACCTACTGAAATCCTCATCCCTGGCCTTCATCAAGGCCTTCCACTGCGAATCCTAATCTCTAACGCAATTGAAGCTCCAGCTGTCATTACTTCAGATCTGTGCCCTCATCCCCTCCTTGTGCTGTTCCCCATCCTTTGGCTCCGCACTAGCAAATGTCACCCGCCCTTACTGGAACCCTAGCTGGCTGCCGCTGCTGCGTGATCAACCCTCTCCATACTTTCATAAGTCCACTACTCATAGCTGTTGGATTAAATGATCAAATTCATATGAGCACTCCCTTTTCCCTTCTTAATTTCTTCCCCATTTTTTGTTTCACCTTTACTTGACCCGACTTGTCTCTCTTTGAACTTGTTACCCTAACTTTCTAGTCCAAACTCTAGACCCACTAGCCCGATAACGGACATTCTATGTGAAACCCTTCCCCGGATCCCTCATGGACTATTCTTAAACCTGCTTTCCCGTCCTTGCTCAATCCAACACGATATATAACAAGGTTCACGGTATCAGAATCGAGCACTATATATAACAATGTTCACAGTATCAGAATCGTTATCGGACCCTTCCTATAAGTATTAGTATCGACAATATCGGCAATATCGGATCGAAGTATTGATTTTTTGGTATCGGAAAGCAAATAATTAATAAATTATTAAAAATTGATTTTTTTTTATACATCTAGGCATAATTTGTAGTATTTTATGTGTTGTTTCTTAATAGTTTTGAAATTGAATGAAATAATAGTCACCATTACTCATTGGTTTAATTGCAATAAATAATTTTTCTTCTTTTATATACGTCTACAACCTTACTATGCTTTTATACCCTTGTTGATTGGTCTTTTTCATTCAATTTTTTTACTGAATTGACCGAGAAAGTGACTCTCAACATCGGTATCGGTAATTATCACTAGCGATCGGTATAGGATTGGAACATGTCAAAATGTATTGGTACCGGCCGTAACTAACCGGACCTGTGTGCAACATAGATCCTTCGAAGTTTCATCTTCCAGATATTCGATATCCAATCCGTTGAGGTTGCAGATCAGATATTTGTCTCATCATCCGTTTGGCCAACCGATCTACAACCAATCGGTTCTTTGCATCTTCAAATATATTGGCATTCTGATCGGCCAACTGATGTTTCTCGACTGCCGTTGTTGTTCTTGTTGTTATAACATGAGCCATCTCCTTTGCCACCGAGCCTTTTTCCGATTGGTTAGACGACTTATATTCCTTCTTCGAGCTTAATGTCTTTCTCTCTCGATTGGTTAACTTGCAATATTTCGTTACTTTTACGTCCTCCTTTTTGGGGACTAAGCTTCGCACAGGAAAACATATTGGGATAAAGCACAAGCACATCAGGCTCTACTATATGAATAATCTCGTTCTACCTCATCTACCTTTTCCACCTCCGACTTGCTGTCAAATACTAACTCAGTCAGTACTCAGTAGCAATCCGGGACATTACATGAGATGGGGAGATGTAGTGGGGAGTGGTAATTTTTCATTTCTTGATATCGAAAGTAGTAGATATCCCAAAGTAGACTTCCAATTTTGAACGCAAACCTGAGTTAAGACAAAAATATCCTTTGCTAAAGCTGATGCGTTTTTGGGTTGAATCACTGTGTTTATTGCTGGTCCTATCTGTTGTTGACATATTGCTAACTATGTCCATCACAACTTTGTTCTATTTGAAGTAGTCAGTCATATACCAATGGACAACACAGTGTATGTTGGCCGCGAAGCAAGAAGAAACTTTAGCTAACTATTTTGTCCTAGATTGTCACAGGAGACCCCTAGGTGGTTTAGGCGTGCATATGAAAAACCTACGCCTCGACTTAGGTAATTTTCTCATGGTTGTGGCAATGGTCGTCGAGGTTGCCTAAGCAGTGTTCTAAAATTCGGCCTAGGCGGCCGCCGGCCGCACCGAAAAGGCCCTAGTCGGCCGGCCTAGGCGCCCCTAGGCGGCCTTTTAAAATTCAAAAAAAAAACACACACACGCGCATTTACCGGTGGTGGTGGTGGACCGGTGGTTGTGGCGGTGGCTCTGGTGGTGGAGGCGGAGGTAATGTGGAGGCGGTGGTGGTGGAGCCGGGAGAGGAGAGAGGGAGGAGAGGAGAGGAAAGGGAGAGGAGAGAGGGAGGAGAAGCAGAGGGAGGCGAAGGAGAGGGATAGGAGAGGAGAGAGGGAGGAGAGTGAGAGGAAGGGACCGGAAATGGAAATGGAAATGGAAAGGGGAAGGAAAAGGAAAAGAAAAAGGAATAGGAAAAGATTTATTTTTTTGATTAACACAACACTCGAACCGTGGACCTCCCCACCACCAACCAACATACTTAAACACAACCTGCTAACCAACTTGCCAACTTTAAGTTATGTTCTTATATGGCATATACTTATATATATGTGATATCCATATATATACATATAAAAAAAAATCAGTTCGGCGTCTAGGTGCCCTAGGCAATAGGCGGGCCCTTGGCGCACCGTCTCCGCGTAGCGATTTTTAGAACACTATGCCCAAGTCTTATGTCTCTCTCCGATTCGACGAATCGTTCGCCCTCGCATCGATTTTCCCTAAATCGATTGTCCTCGCTAAGGCGTGATGTCGTACAAGTTTAAATTGCACTTATGCAAGACAAGAACGTGCATTTAATAATTCTCTTAAACAACATGTTGAAATCCCACAATCGTAGAGAGTTGAAGACGCGGTAGAGGAAAAAAAAAGCTTTTCATTAATAACTCGCAACAAAGTGCATGATCGTATTTACATTAGATATGTCGTTGCGGCTACATTCATTGAAATAACAAAACGTTCGACAAGCTGCAATGAAATAATACTTGTCGTTCCATACGTTTACACCATTTTATACATTGAAACCAAAAAGTCTTCGAGATGAATCGGTTTCAAAATACTTTAAAATGCTTCTCTGAACTTCATCTTCAGCTTAGAAACGTGCAGCCGCATCGTTCTTGTCACATATGGAGTTGGGGATTAGTATACTTGGGAATGCATTAGTGAGCATGACGAACCCACTTGTCTAAATTGACAGTGCTTATTAAGGGAAGCATGTATTCTAAATTATCTTGCTATTCAAAACTAGATGAATTACAGTTCATATCAATGACATACTTGAAAGCAGTAAAACATATATACTCGATCACTTTTCAGTGATTTTTTACCACGGTCGTGCCCGTCCCTGCATGAATACAAAGATAATATTTACCACATGCAAAAGACAATATGTTAGCATATTATCTCTCTTATATGCGGTTATTGGTGATATTGACACTATGAAGGACTATTACGTGGCATTGCAACGCGTTCTATCAGTCCCAACTGAAGGTCTCATACTGTCTCGCGTCGAAGCACGATTTTATAATTTTTTTCTTAGGTCGATTCGGTCCTGTATCCCGGATACTGTTTCGAGGAAAGCTAAATTTTGTGTACAAGTTGTCCATGACCATGCAAATGCGTGAACAATTTATCTTTTGAAACATATACATGACAAAAAACAGAATTGAGCAGTATTATCTATATACTCATGCAACAATTCATTTTTCTCAATGTTGTATGTTCTGATTTGACCTATAGGCATCAAAACACCCTGAGGCACCATGCCCACAACCGACGATTTGTTATTTCGTTTCCTTCAACACTTTAGTGGTTTCGAACAAAAACTGTACGAAGCTTATCATTTTAAGTTTAAAGCTTAATTACACTAGATAGCTACAATTATCTCATGTTCTACTCTTAGTGGTACACCATGCATGCAATTGGGCATCGTCGATTTGAACATTTTTGAGATAATAAAAATTTGTTGACGTGAAGGAGTAGAAAAGAAGGGTCCGAACTACCCACCAACTAGAGATTACGTCGAGAGTAGGATACTGCTTTACAACATGTCAGTTACACGAGCCCCTGCAATGATACCAATATCGTATTAGAATTCTTCTTCTATCCTTTCGAAATTCGCAGGAATGAATGTAGAAATTGATGGCAAAACACATTCATCAAAACCAAATAGCGACAACATTCAAGAAAACCATACAACAGACCGGTCTCGCTGAAGAGACTCTTATATAGAGCTCACTCGCCGATACGTAGTCCGCTGCATCTAGGACTTATTCCAACAGAAGTTGATCCATTAGTTGGAAAAGTTCTTATAGTATATGTAGAATGGAATAAAATAGATGATTTTTTTATTGAAGAGAGACTACACATATATATAGGAGAGGCTAGCCTCCTCTCCTATTACTCTAAGCAATGTGGGACTAAAGCCCAATAACTAATAACTCTAATATAACACTTAACACCCCCCCTCAAGCTGGAGCATAGATGTCAATCATGTCCAGCTTGTTACATAAAAATTGAACCCGGGGACCCAGAAGAGGCTTTGTGAAGATATCAGCGATCTGGTCGCCGGTCCGCACATGTTGAAACTTTATCACTCCTTTCGTATATTCATCACGAACAAAATGAATGTCAATTTCAATATGCTTCGTCCGTTCATGAAATACTGGATTGGTGGCAATGTGAATAGCATATTGGTTATCACACCATAGGTCTGCCACTTGAGATCCTGCGTCTTCTTCCAGTTCTTTTAGGAGATGCTTCATATATAATATCTCTGACGTGCCATGAGCAATAGCTCGATATTCTGCTTTCGAGCTTGAGCATGCTATCACACTTTGTTTCTTGCTTTTCTATGATACTAGATTTTTGCCAACAAATACTGAGTAGCCAAATGTAGACCGTCTATCTGTCAAACTTGCCCCCCAGTCAGCATCAGTAAAACACTCAATGCGAGTGTCCATTATTCTCCATTCGAATTCCTTTCCCTGGATTCTTTACTAGATAACACAAAATTCTGTGAACTGCCTGCCAGTGTGGAACTCTTGGAGAAGCCATGAATCTACTTGCGACGCTTACTGCAAAAGAAATATCCGGACGCGTCATGACTGCCAAGTAGTTGAGTTTTCCAACTACTCGACGATACTGATCTGGATTGGTCATCAGGACCCCTTTGTCTGGGAGTAATTTTGCCCCTGGATCCATAGGTGAGTTTGCTTCCTTTGCTTGCATCATACCTGCATCATTTAATATATCCAGTACATATTTTCTTTGAGATATTACAATGTCCCGCTTACCCCGTGTGACTTCAATGTCCAAGAAATAGTTCAAGGATCCCATATCCTTGGTTTGAAATTGTTCTCCAAGAAACTTCTTGAGACTTGCAATACCCTGACTGTTATCTCCCGTGATTACAATATCATCAACGTAGACACCAAGAAGTATTCTTCCAGCAGATGTGTGTCGATAGAAGATTGAATGGTCCTTCTTCGACTGACACATTCCAAATTGAGTAACCACCTATGTAAATCTACCAAACCATGCACGAGGTGATTGTTTCAGGCCATAGAGGGCCTTCCTTAGACGACACACCTTACCCTCCCTTGCAACGAACCCGGGAGGTTGCATCACATATACTTCTTCATCAAGATCTCCGTGGAGGAAAGCATTCTTTATATCGAGTTGAAGTAAAGGCCAGTCATAGCGAATGGCCAAGGCCATGAGGACACGAACGGACGTCATTTTGGCCACAGGAGAAAAAATCTCGAAGTAATCCTCACCATAGGTTTGATAGTAACCTTTGGCCACCAGACGAGCTTTCAATCGGTCAAGAGTGCCATCCGGTTTTACCTTAATCGTGAACACCCATTTGCAGCCGACTGCCTGTTTACCATGAGGTAGATCGACTAAGTCCCAGGTATGATTCTCCTGGAGAGCATTCATCTCCTCGTGCATAGCAGCACGCCAACCAGGATGTCGGAGACCCTCCTCAGCGGTCTTGGGGATCTGAATCCCATCAATAGTAGCTACCAGAGACTGAGTGTGACTGGTAAGTCCTTTGTAGTTGTTAACATACAAGGGATGATCTCGACATGCACGACGAGGACGTTCTGGAGGCGGAATCGTCGGAACTGCTTGCGGAATTGGTAGAGCTGCTGGAGGGACAGATGGAGGCAACTCACTGGAGCCGGAGCTGCTGGTGGAACCAGAGGAGGAAGATTCTGTGGTTGATGTCGTTAATGGCTGAATCGGTGTATGTGGACCATCATCCTGGGAGACTGGCTCGGTAAGGAAGAGCACTCGTACGGGGGGTTGTTGTGTTTAAGGAGGAAACAACAAAAAATCTTCTTCGGGATAGATCAGGGGAGTCGGACCTGTTGATTGGGGGAAAGGAGGAAATTTTGTTTCGACAAAGGTAACATCCCGAGTGAAAAAATATCGCTTTAAGACAGGAGAGAAACACCGATACCCTTTCTGATCTTTAGGATACCCAAAAAAAATACATTGTATAGCCTTAGGATCCAATTTAGAAATGGTTGGTCGGGTATTCCGAACATAACATAAGCAACCAAAGATGCGGGGAGGCAGAGGAAACGGTTCTCTTCCAGGAAAGAGCCTAGAGAAGGGAGTGCTACCATGGAGAACTGACGACGGCATGCGATTAATAAGATAACAAGCTGTAAGGACCGCATCCGACCAAAATCTCTTGGGAGTACGTGCTTGAAACATAAGAGCACGTGTTGTTTCCAATAAATGACGATTCTTGCGTTCGGCTACACCATTTTGTTGTGGTGTGTACGCACAAGAGGTTTGGTGGATGATACCGTTGCTGGCCAGATGTTTATCAAGATTACGAGATAAATACTCACGGCAAGGTTGTGAAAAGCGCTAGGCGCTAGTCGGACGGACACCTTCCGCCTAGCGCCTAGCCCACCTAGGCGGGTGCCTAGGCGGACGCCTAGATCTAGGCGGACGCCTAGATCTAGGCGGTTCAAAAAAATAAAAAGAATCCAAAAAAATCTACTAAAAATTGCAGAAAAAATCCATAAAATCCCAAAACATGCATAGTTGGATGTCAGGGGGATTAGGCGGGCGCCTAAGCGGACATCGGGCGGGCACCCAGCGCCTAGCGCCTAGGCGGTCTAGGCGGACGCCTTTTAGAACAGAGACTCACGGCCATTGTCACTCCGAAAGGTTTTGATTGGAAGACCAAATTGTGTAGTTATCTCGGCATGAAAGTTACACCAGATGTTAAATAATTCAGCGGGACTTTTCATTAAATAAATAAAAGTGACACGTGAGTAATCATCGACAAACGTGACATAGTACTTAAAATCTATTACAGATTCAGTCGGACAAGGTCCCCATATATCAGAATGCACCAACTCAAAAGAAGCGGTTGCAAGATTATTTGGACTCACCGGATAAGAAATCCGATGATGCTTAGCTAAACTACATGGCTCACAATGAAAAGAAGAGGGAATAGCTAAAGATGGGTACATTTTCTGGAGAACTGGAGACGACGGATGACCTAACCGACAATGTAACTCGACCGGATCAAGTTTCATACTTGCACAAACAACATAAGGAGTTGCGTCAAACAGGTACAAGCCTCCAGCCACATGGCCCTTACCAATAGTCTTCCCAGTTGTCAGGTCCTGAAAAACACAATTATCAGGAAAAAAGGTTACCGAGCAATGAAGTTCACGAGTAAGTTGACTGATAGAAAGTAAATTGAACGGGTTTCCAGGAGTAAGTAGAACAGAGGTAACTGACAGTCCGGGAGAAAGAGTGGCACTTCCACGGCCGCGAACTGCCAGAGAACCGCCATTGGCAACAGTAATGCCAGAAGCATGACGGACAGGTACATAATCATGTATCATACCTGCGTCACCAGTCATGTGTGAGGATGCACCAGAGTCAATTATCCACTGCTTGGATTTTACTATGCATGTTGCGGAATATCCGGCTGTGGAACCAGACGTTGATGCTTCACCACGACGTTGAGCCTGGAACTCAAAAAATTTCGCGTAAGAATCGTCGCTCATCTGAACCGAACGAACGCTATTATCAGTAGCATCCGAAATAATATTGGCAACAGGAGCTTTAGGGCACTGCCACTGAAAATGTCCTTGTTGGCCACAGTGGAAGCATGTTCGTAGTCGTCCCCCATCACGACCACCATTGTCGCGTCTGCCATCGTGACCATAAGTCCGACCACCTCGTCGTCCACCACGTCCACCACGAACGCCAGGACGAGCAGCGCTACCAAGGGCAGATCGATCAGCAGGAGTATCTCCCGGAGTGGTCTCAACCACCTTTGCGGCCCGAAGAACACGGAAGTGGGCCTCCATCAAAGATGGAACATCAGATCTAGCAATGATCTGGGATCGAGCCGAGTCTGCATCAGGATGGAGAGATGCAAGATATGCCATAACATGAAGCTGCTCGCGTTGAGCCATAACTTCATTGATATCCGCCGTCAGAGGAAGAACACGATTAATTTCATCCACCATAGCCTTGAAGGATCGGAAGTGGTCCTTATGAGACTTGTCTCCTTGAGTTTCTCGGTAAACGCCAACAACCGAGTCGTATATGCGAGACAAGTCGCGTTTTCCATCAAACGCCGTTGCTAGGACCTCCCATAGCTCCTTGACCGTGTCCGTGTTTTGAACCATGTCCTCGACGGACGGTTCCATGGAGTTCATCAACTGTGTAAACAGTCGACTATCATCCGTCTCCCACTGTTCAAATGTGGGATCAATCGTCGCCGAGGGCTGTCAGTCAAATGTTTAGATAGCCGCATCCTCGAAGTGTTTTCTCAACTTTCTTCCGCCATGTTGGGTAACCATCTGGACCGTCCAATCGACGGTCGACAAGTCGAGTCGAAGAGATCGTCGTGCCAGTGCTCATCGTGTTGCTGACACCGTTACCATCATCTGCCTTCGAATCTGTCATCCTGAAATGGAAGCAACCGTCGCGAGTTCTTTCCAACCCCAAAAATCACACCAACTTTACGAATGTGCTATAAACGTGGTCAACACCGTCGCGCACATAGAAAGTAAACACGTCAGGACACAGGAGAAAACACGATCATTCTCTGTGTAGATTTGGATGTGAAGATTAGGGTAGGAAAATCATTTGTTAAATCCAAACGACTTAATCTAGGAATAAAGCATTGGACCACTGACTTTTTTTCTTCTTCTTTTTCTTCTTATTTTCCTTTTTATTCTTTTTTTTTCTTTTTTTCCTTTTTTTCTTTTTTTTAAACTAGGGTTCGGAGGGTGTGTGGTGGCTGATGGAAAATTTAGGGTTTTGAGCCATCGTGGGTGATCCGGGTGTCTGCACAGCAGATCCGGGACGTGGGGGGAATCCGAGTGTCTGCACAGCAGATCCGGGGTGTGGGGGAGCCGGGTGTCTGCGCCGCAGATCCGGAGTGTGGGAGAGCCGGGTGTCTGCACAGCAGATCCGGGAAGGAGGAGAGAACCGGGGGTCTGCACAGCAGATCCGGGCAGGGGGGGCTGGATCGGGGGGGTCGGCGAGGGGGGGGGGGGGCAGCAGGGGGGATGGGGGGGGGGGGAATTTTTTTTGTTGTGAATTTTTTTCCTTCCTTCTATGGCTCTGATACCATGTAGAATGGAATAAAATAGATAATTTTTTTATTGAAGAGAGACTACACATATATATAGGAGAGGCTAGCCTCCTCTCCTATTACGCTAAGCAATGTGGAACTAAAGTCCAATAACTAATAACTCTAATATAACACTTAACAATATATGTCCAAATCGATTTTGATGCCGAAAATGGTTTTCATATACTAATCTCCCGATTGAGTCAAACTAGCCACGGCCCATTACGTAGTGTGCCGTCTGGCGGGAACAAGGCACTACATAATATATCACTAAGAAAAAAAAATTCGTCCCAAAACTTAAGAACAAGGGTCCGACCTCCGATTGGACAAACAACGAAGGTCGCCTAGGGTTATATATGCGCAACAGAAAAAGGATAACATATAGTCCTTAACAATATGGATATGTAAATGTTTCTATATGATGGAGACTCTTTTCCTAATGGCTGCCATGTTTATATATTTGTTTGGTTTGTGAGTATGGAAGTTTATATATATATATATATATATATATATATATATTGGAAACAATGGTTAATTATGGCGAGCTCACCTCCACTGGGGGTCGAACTCCCGACCACTTGGGCCGCATGCATCTCTCTTAACCACTAGGCTAGAGGTCATTTGCTATATACACGACCGGGCTGAGGAGGTGGACTTCATTTGGGGTAAGGGGATTGTCCGAAAAATGCAACTATGTGCCTACCGACTTCTGCGGGACAGATTGATGACGAGAGACAGACTCCTCAGGTTTGGTATGCAGATTCCAGATGCCAAGTGTGTGCTATGTAACGGGGAGGACGAATCTATGGGGTATCTCTTCTTTGAATGCCCGACGACCTGGCACATATGGACTGAGCAGTGCGTGCAGCTGAGAGGAGGTGTTGGTGTGGATAGAGACATCAGGAGCATTCTTAGCTGGATCCGAGATCACAGAGACGGGGATCCGGGGTGGGCCAGAAGAGCCAGAGTTCGTCTCGTCGCTTCCGTTTGGCACATCTGGAAGGAACGGAACAGACGTATTTTCGAAGGCCTGACTACCCCTCCTATTGGAATTCTACATAACATAGAATTCAATGTATCAGTAATGGTCCCATAACATTAAATTTGGGACATGAGAAGTTGTGATATTAGTGTATTGTAATACCTTTACCGCTATGTGCGAGGAATAAAATTCACCCTTATTCCAAAATATATATATATATATATATATATATATATCACAGGATTCTTGGTGTTATTTAAAGTCATTAAGGTGGCAAGTATGTATTAGCCTCTTTTCTATTGTGGACTACAGCACCAGTAGAATTGTTTGTTTAGATTGCTTTGATGATTAGATGAGGAAAAGGAACAGTTTGGTGACCGGTTATTATTGTTTGTTCTGATCCTAGGCAATGGAACCAATGTGCATCTCTTATTAAAGAACAATAAGAGGTATAGGGAAAATTAAGTAAATATATTCTGCCATGCTGATGGGAATTTACTAGTCTGGACCTCTTTTATTTGAGCATATTTCTGATGACCTGAAATGCCTCTATTAGTCCATCGACGTTGTCAGAAGAAATATCAAATCACTCATTTCATTATTATAGTATTTTCCTATCATTTAAGCTCAACAATGTCCCTAGATGACACTCTTTTGGTGCCTTCCATGCGGACCATATTTTGCTCGGCTACACCTTTTCCCCCAGTTTATCCTTAGTAGACATTATCCTTAAAATCGGACTTCTATTCTTTGGTTGACTTATTTTCTGGTTTGGCTATTGGAGAGCAATGTAACCTACCCTACATGATTATGTCTTTTTTTGCTATCTTGGTTGGTTTCTCTCCCCAAACTCCAATACGACGGCCAAGGTGGGTTATAATATTTATACAAATTTGTAAATCTAGAGCAATGCAGTGCTGCAAAAAAAGAATAAGTAATCTGCAATCAATCGGCCGCTTAATCAGCTTAATGGAAATCCAAGTGACGCATAATTGTGGTTATTCAGCTAGACTAGCTAGTAATCGGATTAATTGGTACCATCCTAGGACTGAGTGCATAATTTAAACCGCTTGATATAACATTGCAGCAGTGCAATATAAACTTCATTATAATGGTAATGTGATCTTCACTTCTGTGATTAAATGATGTTACTCCAGACAATTTCTGACATTTCTTTATGGACTTTTGTGCAGATGTCAGAGCAATTCAATCAGGAACTTTCTCTGTCTGGTAAAATTCCATCAGGCATGTTCAATAATATGTTTGAGTTTTCAAATTGCTGGCAGAAAGATGCAGCACACACCAAATCTCTTGCATTTGATGGATGGTTTATTACATTGTACACTGTTGCTCTAGCAAAATCTCAAATTGTTCTTCGGGATCATGTTAAACGGGCTGTTCCACCATCATGGGATCCTGCTGCTTTAGCAAGGTCAGTTTACCACATAGAACAAATGACTTGCATTATGAAAGAATATAGGGCTTCTGTTTTTCTTATTCAAAAGAATTCTGTTTGTTTGGTGGTTTCTTAAGTAGCGCCTCTTTGCTTTGAAATTAATATAATAACATATCTCAAATCTTGTGAGATTTCTCTCTTTTGTCCTAGAGCATAAATTTAAAGACCTGGTGTTGAGTCTTAATATGATTTTCCTACATGAAGAGTCGACTCTTTATCATTTGTAATTGCCAGTGAATGACCTGTTGCTGCTGAGTTAAGATCAATTTAGTTTTAACCATGATATTCTGACACTTCAACATGTCACTTACCTTCCTATTCTTATACCTGCTTTCAGGTTTATTGAACAATTTGGTACCCATGTCGTAGTTGGGGTGAAGATGGGAGGGAAGGATGTAATATATATAAGACAACAGCACTCATCAAATCTCCAACCGGCTGAAGTTCAGAAAAGGCTGAAGGACATGGCAGATAAGAGGTTCCTAGATGTGAATGGACAGTATGGTGTAAATTCTGAAGAGGCTTATGGGAAAGACAAGGTTTTGATTTCTCATCTCTTCTCATTACTTTTGCTGTTATTTTTAAATGGAAAACAGATCATCTTTTTGTAATGAGGAATATAGACTTGTAAGAACTTGAGGAACTGATATGCATAAACCTTCAAACAGTGTCATGTTCATTTCACATGATATGTTTCAAACTAATTGTGACAATTTTTTGTTTCATCTTTTTGGTTTACTGATCACATTTGAAACTTTTGATCTACTCAACAAATAAAAAGTTATTAACATTTCTTCATTTGGTTGCAAGCCTTTCTTTCAGAAAAGTGAAAGCTAACTTTAAGAAAAATAACTGATGATTTTTCTAAAAGTTTGTAAGGGTAAGTTTTAAAAGTTATTGGGTATCAGAAACAACATTCTGTAATATCTGAAATATTGGATCGATTTTTAAAAGTTACTATCTAGGGTATAATTTAGAGACAACCTAGAGAATGGTAGTCCTTGCGTACTTAGAACATTTGGGGTTTAGAAATTCATTGTGATGCCCAATATTTACTTACACATTGGTTATGGGATGAGGGTATGGTTGGTTTATATTTGGGGTGCTTGGGTCTTATGTGTACATGTGGCCCATGCGCGAGTCATGTGTCATGGTTAGCCATTTTGGAATTTTTTAAAAGTTGGTTCAAGTGATGTGTACATGTGGCTCATGCACGTGTTATGTCCTGGCGGGTTCATGGGCCTGGGCGTGATTAATGGTATCAGAGCTACCTTTTGATCGTGTTCCACTGGGGCTACGTTGGGCCATTTGCATGGGCTGCAACAGGAAATTCCTTTCAATATTTAGTCCCACGTTGGTTATGGATGAGAGTTTGGTTGGTTTATATTGGAGTGCTTGGGTTATACGAATATATCCAGGTTAAACCATTTTGGCAAGTTGCGCCAAGTGATGCGCACATATGGCCCCATGCACGGGTCATGGCCCGTTGGTCGGGGCGCGACATTCATAATTTGCTTCCACTTTGTTATTCAATCGATATGTTAAATGGTTTGTATCCTAATGGAAAATGGCATGGACTAAAACCCAGGTTAATTGTTCCAGTATTTTATTAGGCTTAACAATTGAGAGAAAGCAAAGTAATCCAAACATCAAGAAAAACTAAAACAACTCTACTACGTTGAAGTCGCATATAAGGAGGGGCTGTATGGATTGTTGATCCAATGGTTTTTTTTTTTACTCACAAGTTCGGGCCACATAAAAAAGGGAAGTTAGATTCTGCAAGTGGAATTGAAGTTATTGAACAGTAAGTCTGATTGATGTTTATAGAAGATAGTGCAGGAGAAGGATATCGGATGGAGTGGAGAGATGAATTGATTGTTCAGTTCTAGGTCTTTGAGCATGAAACTGATTCTACTTGGTAAGGCCTTTTAGTTAGGCCCACCTTTCCTGAGATGAGTGAATGGGTAGAACGAATAGTCAAGCTTCTCCCATACGTGGATGGCTCAAACAACACGTTGTGTTGGGTACCACTATAGTGAAATGGTAAAGCCTCTATGCACTAATGCAAGAGTCTTGGGTTTCTTACATCACTATCTGCCCAATGGGTTGTCCTATATTAAAAATAAGTAAGACTATTGAGTGATTCCTAGGTTGACGTCTATTCAAAGTGAATAGCTAGTAATGGAGTACTTATGCTCATATGACTTGTTTGATCTGAAAAAACCTTGCTGTGGAGGGATCAGAGTGGCTGATTTATTGGTTTAATGGAAACAACCATTCACTTTTCAATTCTTTTGTACTACTATCACAAGTACCCTTTAGCAACCTTTATATAAAGAAGACATCTCCGATCAAGAGAACCATGCTAGCAACTAATTGGATTCCTGTACAGAGCAATAATATTTTGTTTTTTACCTAACTCAATTGGAATGGCATATATTGTAACCATATACAAAGATTCTTTACCAACAGAGACTTTATCCAAGTACTTATGCTCATATGACTTGTTTGATCTGAAAAAACCTTGCTGTGAAGGGATCAGAGTGGCTGATTTATTGGTTTAATGGAAACAATCATTCACTTTTCAATTCTTTTGTACTACTATCACAAGTACCCTTTAGCAACCTTTATATAAAGAATACATCTCCGATCAAGAGAACCATGCTAGCAACTAATTGGATTCCTGTACAGAGCAATAATATTTTGTTTCTTACCCAACTCAATTGGAATGGCATATATTGTAACCATATACAAAGATTCTTTACCAACAGAGACTTTATCCAAGTACTTATGCTCATATGACTTGTTTGATCTGAAAAAACCTTGCTGTGAAGGGATCAGAGTGGCTGATTTATTGGTTTAATGGAAACAATCATTCACTTTTCAATTCTTTTGTACTACTATCACAAGTACCCTTTAGTAACCTTTATATAAAGAATACATCTCCGATCAAGAGAACCATGCTAGCAACTAATTGGATTCCTGTACAGAGCAATAATATTTTGTTTCTTACCTAACTCAATTGGAATGGCATATATTGTAACCATATACAAAGATTCTTTACCAACAGAGACTTTATCCAAACTCATTCCTAGTTTTGTTCAAATATTTGGTCAAACTTACAATATCCTCAAGTCATATCCTCCAAAGCACACGCTGGTCATTCTGAAGTTTTGACCAGTGGCTCTTGATCCAAATGATTTGGTGAAAATATCATCCCCTTGATCCATGCTTCATTGATAAAGCAACTCGATGGGGGTCTGGAAACACCAAATTCTTCACATTTTCTGATGCATGATTTGATGAATTAGTTGAAGTTGCTATCTGCAACAATCTTTCTTCTTATGAGTTCCCTGACAATTTTAGTAATCGGATTTGGCGACCTTCTATCACACTGTTAATCATGGTAGTCAAAGGCGCGCCTCGGAGCAAGGCACGGTTTTTGCGCCTCGGACTTCACTAGGCGAGGCGCATTTCTCCGGACAAACCCTAGGTGCGCCTTATGTATTTTTTGTTTTTCACAAAAAGAAAAGAGACAGGGAGATAGTCCTTACCTCATGCAAGTGGTAGGGAGGTAGCCTTTTCCACTATTGCCAAAGTTGGCTACATTTGAACTTACTAAAAGCGTGGTAGGAAAAATACAAATTCTTGTTAGTTTTGTCGAGTGTTATTGTTGCTATGCTAGTTAACTTGGTTATGTTAACATGTTTTTGTTGGTTTTAATATGTTATTTGATTTTATTTCTTACGTTACTAATTTATTTATGTATATTTTTATTAATTTTTTATTTTGCGCCTCACTTCACTCGGGCGCGCGCCTTGCGCCTTGGACGATATATGCCCTTCGCGCCTCGAGTGTGCCTTGCGCCTTTGACTACCTTGCTGTTAATGCTATATATAATTACACTTGCAGTTTGATTTCAAAGAGCAGCGGCTAAGGTTTGCAGATTCTAGTCCTTCAAGCTCCTACTCAACAAAAGAGGTAATATTCATTCATAAATCATGTTCCAGGAACATTTTCTCCACAAAAGGTAGCGCGAGTTAAGTTGTAATCAGCCTTCATCTACTTTTTTTGCTCATTTTCAGGACATCATGAGAATCTTCAAGAGAAGAGGGGGAAACGATCACAAAGACTTGTCACACATGGAGTGGTTGAACACTGTTCAGTCTGAACCTGATGTTATCTCAATGTCCTTTGTGCCAATTACTTCTCTCTTAAACGGAGTTCCAGGCAGTGGTTTCTTGAGCCATGCTATTAATTTATATCTGCGTTGTAAGTATGAGTTGTTCCTCTGCCCAAACTCCTATGACAATCTGTTTTAACTCAAAACTGTCTTTCTGCTAATGTTTGCTCTGTATATCTCAACTTAAATAGTGCAGCACTGCTAGTAGACTGTAGACATGTTAGCTGTCACTTGAAGTTTTTGGCTATAGCTGATTCTTATCAAGTCAAGATTGATGCATAACTATAGAACAACTACTTGATGTCTGATAATAGTATTATCCATTTTATGTACGAGGTTTTTATTTCTTCTTTCTATGTATTAGTTTGTGTGATTTTTAGCATAAAACAATTCTTAGGCTAATCTCGACTGCATAAATAGGTTATTCACAAGTAGGCTGATCATCTTCCTGTAGAAGCATGGAAAATATTGCTTTTAGTCCCACATCGGAAAGGAGAAGAAGAAAGGGCTCACTCCATTCTATAAATAGAGCCCCCTTGCCTCCTTTGAAAAGGGCACCAACTTTCCTTCCCTCCTTTCAACTTGGACTCTTTCTACTACACACCTTCGGGTGCTAAGTCGAAGAAGTCTAGGGCAGTGCGGGCTCAACGAGCTCAGTCAACTGTCCCAACTACTGACCATCAGAGAGTCCCGCTAACTGTTAAGCGGGCCTCTGATGGAAACTTGTACAGAACCGTCCGTGTCCAGCCCCCGGCGGCAAACGGACATGGTGGTTCTCAAGAGTCTCCCAACAAACGATCGAGGGCAAGTGCTTTTACTAACCCCGCATCAGGGAGCAAATATGATGGTCCCAAAAGTCTTCCTACAACGATCGAGAACAGTGCTTTACTAGCCTTAGATCAGGGAGCAAATATGATGTGTAGAAGCATGGAAAAGAAGGAGATTTTCTATGCGGCTCGAAATCAACATGGAGCCTCATGCGGCTCAAAAGTCCAGGAAGTTTCATGCGGCCCAAGAGCAACGGAGAGCTTTATGCGGTTCGAAATCAGCCTAAGCAATAAATGTCTCCTAATGTAGCTGGCCATAATTACTCTGACACAAAGGTGACAGCTCTGACAAAAATGACAGCTCTGACACGAAGATAAGACGTGACGTGCTCCTGAAAAGACGAGAAAATTATCATGACATCCGGCACAGTTCACGAACCAAAGGAGACTCTTCATGCGGCTCAGCTATAAGACCCTTCATGCGGATCGCCTATGGGACACTCCCTATGCGGCTCAGTTATGAGACGTCCTTCATGCGGCTCAGTCATGGGACATTCTTCATGCGGCTCGGTTGTGAGACGTCCTTCATGCGGCTCGGTTATGAGACGTCCTTCATGCGGCTCAGTCATGAGACAATCTTCATGCGGCTCGGTTATGAGGCAGTCCTATGCGGCTCAGCCATGATACATCCTTCATGCGGCTCGCCACAGAATAATAGTCGAGACACGTGGCAGAAATTGACCAAGTCTTGACATTTCAGATTTACTGCAACAAACAGATCATGATCAATCTCAACCAACCCCCAGCTGACCGAGTCTCGAGGCACAGTTACAAGGAGGTGGCCCGAAATTTGCCACGTGGCTGTACATCCCATTATTCATGAATTCCTATAAATAGCAAGGTGTTGTTTCCTTGCAGAGACATATACACACAGAGAGATATACACACACCCAGGCAGAGATAGAGCATTTCTTCACCGAAGCCGAGGTTGCGTTCGATCGTCCAAGGAGTAAGGCAGAGTTGATAGCACTTTCCCGAGCCTCTACCGTCACCCCCCAGAATCTAAACTAAACAATTGTACTTAGATTGCTTTTCCTAGGTTTTGTTCCTAGGCTCTCTTTTGTACAAGCGAGTTTGTAATTGCGAGTCAAAGTTCAGTTCTCCTATAAAACTGTTCTGTTCTACGACAATCAATGGCAAACACTTCCCACCATGTAAGAACAATTTGTCATTTACTCTTCTTTGGCAGCTGTTGTTTCAGCTCCACTTATTCTATATAGGCTATAGCGATAAGTATTCGCTTCTAGTATATTCGGTATACCCTGGCTAGTGCTCATCAACTTGTCATCAGTGGTTGATGCCTTCTTTTGTAGATCTCTTTTCAAAAATTTATGATCTACGATCTTTTTATCAACTTAGTACGAACATAGAATACTAATTTATTCAAAACCCTTTGAGATAGTTTGGCTTCAACACATCCTCGATGCCACAAGTCAATAGGTTGCTGCGAGAAGTTGAGAGCACAGCTAGGGGTGAGCAACGGTTCGGTTCGGGTCAAACCGAACCGTATTCCCTAAAACCGAACCATATTTATATAAAACCGAAAACCAAACCGTATTCGGAAAAACCGAATCAAACCGAACCGAATTAAACCGGTTCGGTTTACGGTCGGTTCGGTTCACTGGGCGCAAGTGGGCAGGCCTTCTGAAGTAAAATTTACTACCCAAAAAACTGTAAAAAATATTTAGTGCCAAAGTCTCATATTACGGAAAAAAAAGACTCGTTACTGTAAAAAAAAAAATCATATTACAAATTTCTAGTGGCAAATTCTCATATTACAAGAAATAGCTGGAGTTGGAGCAAGACTAAAATAAATTTATATCATAAATTTCATATTACAAATTTCAGAATACACGCTTCCAAACCTGGGACTACTAGTTACCCATCTGATAAACAAGTTCAGAATACAAACTTCAGAATACACTCTTCCAAACTGAGGATTACTAGTTACCCATATGATAAACAAATTTCATAATACACTCTTCCAACAAATTTCAGAAACATGCCCACCATTCAACATAATACACTCTTCCTTCAACCTGAACATGCATAATGAGCGGACCAGTTAGTCAACAATCATCTCCACATGGGAGCGGGATTGATGCTAAATTCCAAACTGAACAATTGAGAGACTAGACGGAAAGAAATTCAAAACTGCATACATTATTTGGGAAGCAGAAATCTACATTAGTGGTCGTTCCAAACACCTTTTGGAGTAATATATTATATTTTATCAAAAAAAAGGAAGGCTCAAATAGAAAGGATAAAAGCATTAGAAATTGAAATTTAGAACAGGAGGGAGATCAAATAGAAATAAGGTAGATCAAATAAAAATAATTGAAACATTTAAAGGATTCTATCAAAGCCCATCTTTCACACATTGCACATGCCGTAGATGATTATTAGTACATCAAAACCGAAAATGGAAACACAAAATATTTCCATATTGAACAGATGGGCCAAAAAGATCCCATCTTTCAACAAAAATTCGGATCCACAGACCTAAAATTAAAAAGAAAACCATCAAAGATTCTATGGAAAAAAATCACAAAAACAAAGTCCAAATTAGAAGCAAAAGATACCATATTGTAAAAGAAATCCAGATCCATAGACCTAAAATAAAATAAAAATCAAAGATTCTATGCCAAAAAAAAAAATCACAAAACAAAAATTGGGGGGGGGGGGGGGGGGGGGGAGAGGCGGTTGGATCCTGAGGCAATTGTGGCTGAATCAACAGGAGAAGCCACAAAAGAGGCTCGAACAGTTCGTGAGTCACCGTCGGCAGTCGACGAACTCGAGAGTCGAGAGAAAGAGATCGGGACTCGAGACTCGAGACTCATTGAGAGACAGGGAGAGGTAAGAGGAAGAGGCGGCCGGAAGGAAGCCTTCTCCGTTGGAGGCCAGAAGGAAGACTTCTCTAGAGAATTGAGGCCGCAGACTTTGGAGAGTGGAGAGAGAGAGAGAGTTAGGTATAGGTTAGGATTTTTTTTATATATGAACTGAGATTCGGTTTTTGGTTCGGGTCGGATTTCTAAATCCAAACCCGAAATCCAACCCGAAAACCGAATTATTTAATACTTAAAGCCGAAATTCGAACCGGTTTGCTAAAAACCGAGCCAAACCTTCAATTTCGGTCCGGTTCGGTTCGGTTTACGGTTTTCAACCGTAAAATGCTCACCCCTAAGCACACCTATCTAGATAGTGGATGTTTCACGAACCTGTTATCGTTGATATAACTTGTGCATGGAGATGTCAGGTGGAACCGTACCTATGAAGCCAAAATGAATACACTATGGAACAACATCATAAATGTATATTGATATCTCAAGTGTCGCGAGATCTTCCTGTGCTGCTCTGGTGCCATGCAGATTTTGTCCCTGTCAGTGGATGTCGGGGCAAAGACGGAGAGAACTGGAGAAGAGATCGGATAGGAGAGAACAGGAGAGAAGGTCAGATCTGGTTGGATTGATTTATAACTGACCTCGTTAAGTTGGAAACTTGGAATAGTGAAACATGTTAGGGTTATTTTCTCCTTAGCCCCTCTCCTGTCCTCCCCTCCCACTCTCTCTGCCAAAATCCACTGGCTATTGGAGGAAGCGGAAGCAAGCATTGGTTGCTGGGGCAACCATATACATGTGTCAATCTTTGTTTGTGAAGGGACCATGTTCCAAGTACCATGAGTGGTGGAGAGGCATAAACTGGTGTGAAGGGACCATAAGAGGTTACTAGATGGCTGCAGAAGATATTTCCTCCACTTGAACAATGCTAAGCAACTGAGAAACTAATTCTAGAAATTCACTAGATGCAACCAAGCTTTCGAAATTCATTAAGTAGACAAACTTTTGTCTTAATTTGCCAAGGGCTGGGACCCCAAACATGTTTTTTCAACTTGGTGCTAAGTGAATGTCAAGTTGTTAATAAGGATGATGTCATTATATTTACTCTGATTGTAAACTGCATCATATTTTCAATGTTACAGATAAACCACCAACTGAAGAACTTCATCAGTTTTTGGAGTTTCAATTACCAAGACAGTGGGCCCCAGTTTTCAGTGACCTTCCCCTCGGCCCTCAGCGGAAACAGCAAAGTAACGTGTCTCTACAGTTCAGCTTCCTGGGTCCAAAGCTTTATGTCAACACCAGTGTGGTAATTGTCTATCCTAGTGTGCTCGGTATAATTTTCTATATTGGTATAATTGCTGCTGGTTGCAAGGTTAATTTTTTTCCTTTTCTGATATCAATTGATCAAAACATTTTGTTGCTTCGTACTAAAGTACATATTGGGTTGTTGGAGTAATGAGCTCGAATAAGTTTTACCTACAGTCCATCTTATCATGCACATAATTCCTGATAATAAACAGAAATAAGTGCACTTTGTTTTTTTTTGTTTTTTTTTTTCAAAATTACTAGTAATATTTGGAAAGATTAATCTGATGTCCTGCTCTCCATAATGCTCATGGCCACATCTATTGGGTTGTAGGGTGAAAAAGGTAAAAACATATAACAGTGGGCAGTCATTGAAACAGTTCTTGTAAAGCAGGAACTATGGAGATGGTTTGCTTCATATAGATAGGCTAGGAAAATTCTGTAGCTATCGGCTGCAATTTGAATACACTATAATAATGTTGCCTTCTCACCGGTCAATTTGTAAGTTTATTATATTTTTCAATGATATACTCCCTCAGAGTTTGCTTTTGATATAGGTCGACGTAGGCAAGAGGCCAGTCACTGGCCTTCGTCTCTACCTAGAAGGGAAGCGAAGCAATAGGCTAGCAATCCACCTCCAACATCTCTCCTCTCTTCCTCAAATCTTTGAGCTCCATGATGACCCAAGCAGTAGTTATTCCCGTGAATCCCACGATCGCAAATACTACGAACCCATCCAATGGAGACACTTCTCCCATATCTGCACAGCTCCGATTGAGGCGGATGATGATAATTCCATCGTCACCGGTGCCCAGCTACATGTTGGCCACTACGGCCTCAAAAAAGTTCTCTTTCTCTGCCTCCATTTTTCAACTGTCTCGAAGGTTGCCCATGTTAGAAATCCAGAATGGGATGGGTCCCCGGGTCTCACCCACAAATCCGGGCTCATCTCAACGCTCATCAGCACTCATTTTACGGCTGCCATCCAGAAGCCACCTCCAAGACCAGCCGATGTGAACATAAATTCAGCTGTGTACCCTGGCGGTCCGCCTGTCTCAGTACAGACCCCGAAGCTGCTCAAGTTCATTGATACAACAGAGATGGTGCGTGGCCCCCAAGACCAACCGGGGTACTGGGTGGTCTCAGGGGCGAAACTTCATTTGGAGAGGGGCAAGATATCACTTCGGGTTAAGTATTCTCTCTTGACAGTGATCTTACCTGATGATGATGAATTGTAGATACAGAAATTACAGAGAAAAAGTGGGAGAAACCTCGACCTTTGGCAAGAAAACATGGACGTCGAGTTGTTGACAGGAAATATTTGAAGGGGAAATGCAAAGATTGGTAGTGTTGTACGGATAAAGATTGGCCCGTACTATAGTTGGCCTGTACTATAGTTGCCTAGTTTATGTAGATTGTGTTTTGGTTCAGTTGGTAGTAATGCAGCTCTGATCACATTCATCTGTTACGTAAAATTGTACACTATTTTCTGTAAGATGAACTACTTACGTTTTGGTAATTGAAAAGAGTTTGGGCGAATTGGTTCAGTCAAATGTTTGTGAAGTTGCTCTGGATCTTTCTCAGGGCTGCAATTGATTCAAACAGAATGATGAGAGGAAAAGCTCTTTTCCCATTATGAGGTTATGGACTTGCTCCTGATAACTTTTGAATGTCGTTACAACTCTTGGGTGTCCAAAGGGAACAGGATATGACTGCCCTTTGTTTCTAGATAATGGTTGGGAACTTTATGTGCTTTAGAGCATCATTAGTAGATCATTATTAGATGGTGTTCAAAATTTCATCTTGAGGTCTAACATTTTGAAAAAGAAGTAAATGTATAATGTGTTGGATTTGTATGAGAATGGTAGAAAATGATAAAATGAGCTTTGGTCCCAATTAAAGATTGTGTGGTTAAAAATTAAAGTAAAAAAAAAATAATGTAAATCTAGAATTTGGCTCCAAATTGGAACTTACTATTTTACAAAATGATTTTCTACGTTCTGAATCTAGAAATTCTCAAGCTAACCTATAACTCCTGTGGATGGGTTGGACTTGAAAATCTAGAAATTGAAACCTAGGATGGGTATTACTATTCTACAAAATGAGCTCCTACATTCTAAATCTATAATCTAGAAAATGGGTTGGGCCTTACTAATGATGCTCAACCCATTTTCTAGATTCTAGATTTTTTTTCTTTTTCTTTTCTAGATTCTAGATTCAAAATGTAGGAGCTCATTTTGTAGAATAGTAAGGCTCATCCCTAGTTTCAATTTCTAAATTTTGGGTCACATCCCACCCATGGGAGCTATAGGTTGAGCCTCCCAATTTCTACATTCTAGATTGTAGGAACTCATTTCATAGAATAGTAAGTCCCAATTGAATTCCAATTTCTAAATTATAGATTTTACATTATTTTTTTCCTACATTTATTTTTGATCATACAATTTTTGGGACCGGAGCTCACTTTATTATTTTCTACTATTCTCATACAAATCCAACCCATTCTACATTAACCTTTTTTTTTTTCTGGAAATTGCTGAGAAACCCAATTTCGGGATGGGCTTTTATGAAATGCCCACCCGCTGGATAAGTTTTATGAAATGCCCAGAATTAAGTATTTTCACGTTAAATATTCCAAGATTCCCTTTTAGATGCCACCCGCTGGAAACTGCTATTTTTATAATACCGAAACTACCCCTCCGCGCGAATTGGTCATCTATATGTATTTGAATTCAAAAAATTCAGATCTGGATTGCGATTTTCGTCTTCTTCTTCTTCACGAAAAATCTGAATTCCATTGCTCTCATCTTCAGTAGAGATCGCAAAGATCGTTCGTAGTTCGGTGTGCTTTTCTTCGATCGAACTCAGATCATCGCTCGTCATCATCATCACCATCATCATCATCTTCATCGACGTCAATTGTGGAGAGAAGATCTTTCTTCTTCTTTTCCATAAGAATTATCATCGCTTTGAAAGAAGAACGAAACTCTTTATTCCTGAAAAAACTAAATTACACGGAGAATGGCCATTCTCCTACGTTTTAACACTGGAAATGACCATTCTCCGTGTAAATTAACACGGAGAATGCCATTCTCCGTTTTATTTAAAACGGAGAATGACATTCTCCTGCGTTTTAACACTGAAATGACCATTCTCCGTGCTAAATTACACGGAGAATGACCATTCTCCGTTTTATTTAACACGGAGAATGACATTCTCCGTATTTCTAACACGGAGAATGGTCATTCTCCTGCGTTTTAACACTGAAATGACCATTCTCCGTGCTAAATTACACGGAGAATGACCATTCTCCGTTTTATTTAACACGGAGAATGACCATTCTCCGTTTTATTTAACACGGAGAACGTCATTCTCCGTTTTATTTAAAACGGAGAATGCCATTCTCCTGCGTTTTAACACTGAAATAACTATTCTCCGTGCTAAATTACACGGAGAATGCTATTCTCCGTTTTATTTAACACGGAGAATAACATTCTCCGTTTTATTTAACACGGAGAATGGCATTCTCCGTGTTTCTAACACGGAGAATGGTCATTCTCCTGTGTTTTAACACTGGAATGACCATTCTCCGTGATAAACTACACGGAGAATGGCATTCTCCGTGTAAATTAAGACGGAGAATAGTCATTCTCCGTGTAATTTAGCACGGAGAATGGTCATTCTCCGTGTAAATTAAGACGGAGAATGCCATTCTCCGTGTTAGTAACACGGAGAATGTCATTCTCCGTGTAAATTAAGACGGAGAATGATATTCTCCGTGTTACTAACACGGAGAATGACCACCCTCATGCGAAATTAACATTTTTCGTGTTCTAACACGGAGAATGACCATTCTCCTGCATTTTATGGTCAGCTGAAACTTTGGAGAGCCATAACTTTTGACTGGGAGGTCGAAACGAGGTCCCGTTTGTCGCAAAATGAGCGTATCGTCGAGGAGACTGAAAGTAACAGCTTCACAGTTAGACGGCCTTCCGAAATTTTAGAATCACAAAAAAATGATGTTTGGACCTCCGTTTTAGCACTTTTGCCGTTTGTCCCGGTCTTTCCGAAATTTTCCGACGAGTTTTTGAAGATTTTTGAGGAGAAAACCTAGATTCGAAAGTGAGCAGCGTATGGAAGAAGATGAAGTATCGAAACGTTTTTTTTAAGAGCAGTTTCGTGGGTGTTTTCAATAAATTAAAATGAAGGGCAAAATGGTCATTTGGAACCCGCTTTGGATAAGTTTCTCTAATTCTGGACACGCCATGAAAGTTTTTTTAGCGGTGGGTTTTACATAAAACTTTTTTAGTTTTTGGGCATTTCATAAATCCTCCCTTTTTTTTTTGAAATTTTGGGCCCCAAATTGCGCAGGAGAGCCCTAATTACTAATGATGCTCTTACAACATTAATCCAGTTGACTTGGCACCTTTTCTCTGATAAATTGCAGGCTATGTTCAGTACATGTAACAAAGTTGCAGAAATTTGTCTATAGGATTTTGGGTGGGGGTGGGGGGGGGGGGTGGGGGGTGGGTGGGGTGGAGGGAATTGGTTGTAGGGAGACGAATTTGATAAAATTTCCTTTTCCTATACAAAGACAATATCCCATCGCGTATTTCTCTAAAAAAAAAAAAATCAAGAAATCCGTCAGTCTAAATTAGAAAGGGTTGAAGCGAATCGTAAGTCGAGAATGGCCCTTGTCTACGAAGGAGTCCAACTTTGTTCACCCATCAAAACTAGAGTGTTTGTTCACACTCCAATAAAGAAATAACACGTGTCAAATTCTTTGGTCAAAACTATTTTGAATATTTACAAAACCAATTCCAAAGTGGTTTATGTTTAATGAATTTGAGGGGTGTCAATATTTTGTTGGATGGTAAACAAATATTCTAGTTTTGATGGGTGAACAAAAATAGACTCGCCCACGGAGCCATAGCGTCACCCTAGTCTTGCTTGCTTCTGGCAAGTCTAATTTGATGATAGTGATTACTATAGCTAGTCAGCTGCAGAAGTCACAAACTTGGAACTCTAACCCTTCAGGTTCTGGGTGGTGACCTGGACACTATCACGTGGAATTTGTGACATACCCACCCATCTATGTAACTTTGAAATATTTTAAGAATTTATATTTTGAAATATGTAAGTTTCAAATATTTGTCACATGTCCCACAAATAAGGCCACAAGGCCGAAGGTGACTTTCATCCAAAACACACCACGAGTCCTACCTATAATTTGTAGAGGAGCCATAGCAACGTATAGGTAGACAAGGGACTTAATACCCTAATAAAATATGTAAAAATATCACATATTTTACAAACGGAGGTGCCAAAAAGAAAAAGAAAAAAAAAACAATTATTGCCCCCAAA
This sequence comes from Iris pallida, assembly GCA_029216955.1. NCBI lineage: Eukaryota > Viridiplantae > Streptophyta > Magnoliopsida > Asparagales > Iridaceae > Iris > Iris pallida. The sequence continues at coordinate 11,219,756 of JANAVB010040220.1, forward strand.
AGATTTGACGGAGTTGGGAATTTTGAATTTTTGAGGCAAAACTATCCAAAAAATAATAATTCAAAGTTCAGAATATAAGTGCAAAATACTTGAAAGTCAATGACATCTTCCTAATTTTCAAAGTTCAGAATAATTAGTTACAACTAAGCCCATACTAACCCTAACACATTTTGCGCACGCATCTTATTTCAGCCTTCCTTTGATATCATAATCTCAATGTAGAAACAAAAACAAAATGCCGCCAATCAAGTAAGATCTCCCAAAGTCCAGTTTTATTTGAACTTTCGTTAGATACAAATGATGATCTTTCCAGCAACGCATATTCTGCAAGGTATGTCACTTGAAACCATTGAAAATGGCTTAGTGATCTCAATTGACCCTCTCCCATACATACATGACCTGAAAGTTGTGTCCATGATGGTTCTCCTTGTGTTTCTGGGAGTTGCAACTGATATCGGCATGAGCTCCTCACTGCGACGCAACAGCTGTACTTGTAACCCTATCACGGCGATGCATCCAATTCGCCAGTCGAGGGCCAGGAGGAAGCTACAATCTACTCAGATGAAACTTGCTCTGCAGATTATGGCCGTGCCTCTTATGTGATGAAGTGTTGCGACGCCTCTCTTGTTCTTCCATATACATAAAGCTGTGTGATAATTAGCTCTCATTGCAATGTACAATTGATGGAACAAATTCAACAGAAATGCCAAAATTCTTTTCCCCCCCTCCAATGAGAAATGAAAGTAAATGTTCGAATAATATTCTCTCAAACTTACAACTGCATTGTCATAACGAACATAAAGTAGAATCACCCCAATAACATGCATGTTCTACCAAGACAGGTAATATCTGCAGAATTTATAATTACAACACCACAGCATAACTCTATCCTATAAATTGACTGGACTCAGTACCTAGATCGACTTCTTAACCTGCAAATGCACAATATGTTGAATTAGCATATAATTTGATACTTGATATATAACGAAATGGGAGTGTATCGAATACCTAGGCGATCTGGATCGGGAATGATATCTTTGAGGGCTACGGCTCCTACTACGGCTCCTGCTATGCCTGCGCCTTCTGCAGCCATATTAATGAAGCACATAAGATAATAAGCAATGAAAGAAAAGTTGGGAAGAAAAAGAAATGTTGATATTGCCATTTCAAAACGGCGCTTAAAATTGTATGACGCAAAACAAATAACGGCTCATATATTTGGACCAATTTCATGTCACCAGGTCATACAAAGTATTAAAGGCTTCAGCTAGCTTCATCAATGGGCCAGAAGCCAACTAAAGCACCGACCCACAAATCTACAGAAATCTACAGATGCCTTAAACCCTGGTGTCTTGAAACATTTATATGATTAGGCCGGATATGAGTCACCAGGTCTCAGAGTAAACATGTATATATTGCAGCAGGTAGAATCAATGGGTTAGCTACTAACGTCGGAAAGCACCAACCAACAAATCTAGATGGACAAAGCCTGAAAAGCTTAAACCCCACAATATGGAGTGCTGAACTCACAATTCTAGGAATAGTATTTATATGATTAGACAAATTTCACATCACCAGGTGACACTAACATATGTATACAATGCTGCTGTCAGTAGCTTAAGAAATGGGTCAGAGCTATGAACATCAGACAGTACAAACCTACAAATCTACAGATGGACAATCCTTTAAAAACCACAAATATATGGAAGGGTTGACAATAAGATAACTCTAGTGCCAAAAAACTCTCAGCCCATTCTATAGGTCTACAACAGATTCTGGTTGCAATAAAGGTGTGAAGTATATGTCCAGATAAGGCTCTTACTACTTTGGTTAGTGCATCAAAGCCTTCCTCCACAATGAGAATCCTACTAATATTGCATTTAGATTGTATATGAATGAAACTCCTCACTGAGGAAATCAATGTAATAAAATTAATAGATATGCGACCTCTTCAAAAGATGTGCACACATCACAGAAGAACTCCAAATCAACTATGTAGTGAGATGGATCAAGAAGATGTATTTACTGGACACGTCAGGGAAAAGATTCTTCCTGGACATTAAATTTATAGTTCTGATGTGAAAGAGGGTAAGCCAAACAAAGTAATAGCTGCAATTATGGCTAAAAGAAATAGGTACAATTCGAAGAGCGATTGGGAAAGAGAACCAAATCAGGCACATCAAATATTTCCGGTAACAATCCCCAAACTGAAATCCTAAAATCAATTTCAGCCTCAAACACCAGCTGTAAAATTGAACTTACTGTAAACAAGTACATGTTCTAAAAAAACTGTATTTTCTAGGCAAGTAAAACACCAAATAAAGAATAAGAATGACCATCATATATAGGGCAGGACAAGTAGAAAGAAGTTCTAGGGCAGGAAAAGTAGAAAGTTTGACAGAATTGCAATCTCAAACTAGAAACTTTGTTGGGTTCATAGTAGGAAAGTTTCTACCCATCCATATTCTTATTTAGTTGTAGTTTGATCCACTTTTAGATGTTTAGTTGACTTGGCCTTGAAACTTCAAGGTGTTTTAGTAAAAATGATTTTCAAATATGGTTACTCTTGGACTCTCATTTAAGCTGGTGAGTGGAGGTGCTTCAAGGTGTTTTAGTAAAAATGATTTTCAAATATGGTTACTCTTGGACTCTCATTTAAGCTGGTGAGTGGAGGTACTTCAAGGTGTTTTAGTAAAAATGATTTTCAAATATGGTTACTCTTGGACTCTCATTTAAGCTGGTGAGTAGAGGTAAAGGTGTGATCCGTGTGTGGGCTGTTACTGGTCCATTCTTATCAAAGTAAAACTTTCTACAAGATTCAGAAACTACCTTGACAATGAAAGATTCTAAAACACAATAGATGTGGTTGAGAAGACCATGGAAAAATTTAATGAGACTAAGGGTGTGTTTGGTTGGTGGGTAAGTGGGAGGAAAGCAGAGAAGGGGAAAAAAAATGAACTTACACATTTGGTTATGAGGAAAAATGAAAAGAAAGTGAAAGAGAGAATCTTAAGTAAATGATATTCCTAAAATAGGTGTGATTTTAAAATTTTATTTTCATTTTCTTTCCATTTTTGTTCTAAAGCAAAAAAAGTAAAAACTATAATAAAACTCTTTGTCTTTCCTTTATTTTTCTTTTTCATTATCTTTTTTACTCCCAATCACTTTCTCACAAACCAAGCACAACCTAAGTAGGAAAAATATCACAAGACAAAGGGGATAACTTGAGAGAACTTTCTGTAGCTTCAATGAAAGCAGTCCAAAAGCCCATGATTTTTGTTTCTCTATCTTCAACAATATTGGTTTTCAATTCACTAACAGATAGCCTTGTGGAGGGTAAGGGAGTTTGAAGTTGGAAGACTCTCACAAGGTTAATCTCTGTAGAAAGGACTCTCTTCAACAATATTGGTTTTCAACAAACACTGGGATATGTTTTTTTCCTTGGGACGTGTTTGGTTGCAAAGAATTAAAATTTCAGGAATGTCAATTCTAGGATCGACATAAATCATATCAAATTTGATTTAGGAATTTGAGAACTCCAATTCCACTGAGAGTCTTATTACTAACTTTCCTAAACAAAAGAGAAATGAAATTCTCTGTAGAAACATATGAAAACAAACTCCTCAAATCTAATAAATATGGTGCGAATCATATGACTACGCAGGGTCTACATGACTTCCAAAACATTCTAAAATAAGGGGAAATACTATTTGTATAACCAGACAGAAAAATGGAATACTTCCAAGATTTCCAATTTTGTGAACTGTAGCTTCACATGGAATTCGAAATCCTTGCAACCGAACTGGCGCTCATGAAAATTTGGCCGTAAGGTTCTAAACGGCGGTAGGCAGGTGCGCGGCAGAGAGGGTCCACCTGCCGCCTAGGCACTTGATACATTTTGGATATTTTTACTATTTACCACTGCTTTTTTGCATAATATACATATTTTAAGGGTATTTTATGCATAAATAACTTGTAGAACAAAGATTTATGAAGTTTGAGTTTTGTAAAAGTGAACGATAGGTCTATAATGCTTGCAAAATTGTTTCGCCCAAACATCTAGTCAGATATTGCTCTGCCTAGGCGCCCGCCTACGCCGCCAAACCTCCGTTGGACGCCTACTCTACCGCCAACGGCAAAAGCGGTGCGGAGAGCAACCACCTAGCACCTAGGATGCCGCCTAGGCAGCCACCTCGACCGCCATTTAGAACACTGCTTTAAGTTAAAATCATCACAAAAATGGTTCCTAAGCATGTTTTAATATAGGTAATGAAATAGTTTCAGATACTTTATAGGATGATTCAGAAGACGAATATCCATGATCAATTACCTATAAACTAAAAAGCTACATGATGCACCATACAAGTATACAACACTCGAGCAAGTAAAAGAACTTTCATGTACCGGACCTTCAAGCTATTTTCGGCAGAATATGAGGTTACACGTCTTCAATTTTGTAGTGAATTTAAAAAGTTGACTTCTATTTGTAATGATTTGATTTTTCAACTATAGCAGGTTATGCTCCAATTTTCTTAAGAGGCCATGTTGTCAAATTTAGACGAAATTCATTAGTTTTGGTATCAGATGACCAAAACCCTGATTCAAACGGTTTTTATAACTACTATTTTAGAGTATGAATTTAATAACGCTTTAGAATTCTATAACCATTTAAAAAACACCTACACTCTAGGGGTGAGCATATAACGGTTGAAAACCGAAAACCGAACCGAAATATGACAAACGGTTCGGTTTTTCGGTTATCGGTTCGGTTTACGGTTTAAAATTTTAAAAATTTGAAATAACGGTTCGGTTTTCGGTTCTTCATCCAAAAAATCGAACCGAACCGAAAACTAATTTAGATTTAGTAATTTATCAAACTATCCACAATATATATATACTAATGTTTATTAACCCCTAACTGAGCGCACTCTCTTCTCCTATTCTATGTCGGTGCTTCTTTGAGCACTCTCTCTATCTACCATCAATCTATATATACTAATATCTTTCACTCTATGTAATATAACAATTCATAAATACAATAATGTCATATATTTTTTTAAAAAATTGTTATTTAAATAGGCTCATTTTGCTAAAAACTTGAAGGCCATGCACATTGGCCCATGAAACCGAACCGACCGAAAACCGAACCGAATTAATTCGGTTCGGTTTTGTTCGGTTTTTATAAAAATGGTTCGGTTTTCGGTTTTGAGAAATACGGTTTACGGTTATTTCGGTTTTCACATATTCGGTTCGGTTTGAACCGAACCGAACCGATGCTCACCCCTACTACACTCTTCTCCAAAATCCCCCCCCCCCAATCGCGCACGCAGACACCTTGCTACTAGTAGTAGCAACAAGGTGGCGGCTAGCGTTGTTGCTCCTTCACTACCACTCTCTCCTCAAACCCCTTGATTGAGCTCAAAATTGACTGGGATCATATTGGTTTTCAACACGACCAAGGAGGGTGGAAGGATTGTGTAGGGAGAGGAAGACTGTTGTCGGTGGCAGCTATAGCATCCGTCGATGTCGTCAAGGTGGGGTGGGGTGGGGGGGGGGGGGGAGAATAGAGTGAGTTTGAAAGATAATGAGAGGCAAGGATGTTCTAAATAGCAATCGAGGCGGACGCTCTCCGCACCGCCTTTGTCGTACGCAGTGTAGTAGGCGGCCAACGGCATAGGCGTAGGTGAGGCGGCGTATGCGTGAGCCTAGGCAAACGCCTATCTCGAAAAAAATTGTAAATTTTATATATGTAAAAAAATAAAAGAAGAAAGAACGTCACAGTTTCTAGACTCTGGACCCTCTTTATTCTAATTCATTATTGATGTCAGTTGGAGGAATTCAATTCTATATTTTGCACCAAAGACATTGTCAATCTGAATAAACGTGAAATCCTCGAAATTACAAAGAACTAACTTCAGGTTATTAAGAATTTTATTTAGTGTTTACAAACATAGGCATGATATCGTACAGACATAGGCAAGATGCATTAGCCTCCTAGACGGCCTAGGCGGATCCTCTCCGTCGCGCACCCACCTACCGCTGTTTAGAACCTTGGGAAGGGGGATCGCCAGTTATAATGCGGGCCACTGCCGATGGAGGAAGCATTGTGGGCATGATTGGGCCAGAAGTTGAAGAAGAAATGAGGGTCTACATTTTGTGTTTTTGTTTTAATAATTCCACATATTTTGTAGGAAATACAAGGGTACTGTTGAAACTGTAAAAACGTTAAGCTGTAGTCAATTCGCTCCTTGAGTTGACATCATATGCACTTTCCTTTTACCTGAGTAAAAGAAGACTAATTGTGGATAATCGAAAGGTAATTTATGAATATGCTTTGCCAAAAATATTAAGTTATAGACAGGACAAAGTTATTCCAAGGTATGAATATGTTAACAAGATGGAATTTACAGACTTTACATAAAATTAAGACTATAGTACACTGCCACTGAAGTAATGGGCATGTGTATAGCAAGTTAGATAGAGAGCAGAGAAAAATAGGAACAAGACAAAAGATACAACAACAAAGCCTTTATCCAAAAATTTTGGGCTCGGCTGTTTGAATCCTCCTCTTCCGTTAGGCTCTGTTAAGGGCCATGTCATCTGTAACACTAACAAAAACTAGTCTATTTAAGGATTTGGACCATGTATCTGTTGTATGGATAAGTTATTAAAAAAAAAAGGCTTAATTGCTACTTGATACCCTCAACTATTACCGTTTTTCAACTTTGTACCCTAAACTTTTTTTCGTAACAACTTGATACCTCAACTATTTTTTTTTTCAACTTAATACCTAACATTTTAAAAAACCCCAAAATGCCCTTATCCCTTCCCTCCCTCCACCCCCCCCCCCGCTAGCTCCGGCCGAACCCCCCCCCCCCCCTCTCCTCGCTTCCGGCCGAACCCCCCCCCCCCTCCTCGCTTCCGGCCAACCTCCCCCCCCCCCTCTTCGCTTCCGGGCCACCCCCTGCCCCGCCCCGCACCCCCCTTCCTAGCCCCCCCTCCTCCCGCTGCCGAGCCCTAGGGGAGAGGCGGGAGCGGGCGGGCGGCCGGAGCGAGAGAGGGGGGGGGGGGGGGGGGCCGAAGCGAGCAGGGAGGAGGGAGGTTAGGGGTAGGGGCATTTTTGTCCAAAATAATATCCGGGTATCAAGTTGTTACAAAAAAAAGTTTAGGGTACAAAGTTGAAAAATGGTAATAGTTGAGGGTATCAAGTAGCAATTAAGCCAAAAAAAAAATCTGATCATAGCATTAGATAATGTTATAAAACAAAGAGGCTGTTTACCTACAGAAGAAGCAAATGTTATATTTAAAACCACCACTGTAAACATTAGCAGTCGAAGACAATGCACTATCAGCATGTAACAATTTCACCTTTTCCTATATTTAATTTTGCCTATTTGAGAGGGGGGAGATGAATCCTATTATCGGTGTTGTGACCGATACCCTTACAGAAAATAAACGATAGCAAATAATGCAGTTTTGCTTGGTAAAAAAAATACCTAGGTGGAGATCGGCTTCGACTTCTACTGCGGCTATGATGCCTATAGCGACTCAATCTACTTGTTTCAGCAAGTTTTTCCTGTCTTTGACGTTCCTGTTCCCTCTTTTTTGCCAATTCAGCAGCAGAGTCTTTCCGAACTGTATAATGTGATCCAGATGCCAATGTCAAAGACTCAAATATATCAAATGTTATGTATGACTAAGCTAATATTTGTATGCCCTTCAACGTCAAAAGTAAAAGTTTAATAAAACAATAAAACATCTATTTCATTAAACGTTTTATGGATATATAATAACATACTTTGTTTGTTCAGTTGTTTGCTCATAATTCTCTTCAGCCGTTCCTGAGGTGTTTCCTTCTTCTCCTCCTGCTGGCCTTTTAAGGCTCCCCCAGTAGCAGTCTTGCTTAGCTTTGCTATTCCGGATGATGACGTGCTAGCATTAGAAAAGTCAATGCTTGCACATGAGTTACAGTAATGCATTCATGATGTCAATTCAAATCATCATACTCTCAATTGCAAAAGTTATTGTTTTGAATTGTCCATTGACAAACAAAACATCGCTAATATTCAACAATCACCCCCCCCCAAGTGGATTGAGTAAGGTGAGGTTATACCAGTAGGGGACAACTTCATTTTAACTCGTCTGATCTAACAAGGATAGACTTAAGAATGATATCTCCAGACTAAAAATTCAAGCGAACCTACAATCATGCTGGCTCCAAACCAAGAGCATGGGAGAATCCAGCACTCTCATGATAGTAGATAAATACCTGAGCGGTGGTTTCAACACTTTAGTACTCTTATCCTGTTCAAGTGATAGACCAGATGCAGGGTCAACATGAAGTGCCTCAAGAATACGCCCACCTGATGACCTGGAAACATGAAATAACAAGAGGGGTCCACGTCAAGCTTTCAGAACTTTCCAAGGTAGGTAATTTGGAACTAATCAAATAGGTTAAGGTTACAAAAAGGTCCACGTAGATTATTATAACCTCTTAAACACTAATTCAGTTTCCCCATCCCACCTACCGCAAACCTATTGCAAACCCCACCCACGGCACAAACCCCACCCCTCTCTTATTCTCCTTTCAAACCCATACTATAAAGTTGTAGGCCTTGCCTACCCCAAAACCCCCTATGAGATCAGAATGACCACCAGAATAAGCTGCACGAGAGAAAACATCATCGAATCTATCTTTGCAAGTATAAAAGGTCTAGTGCCCCGACCGGTTTGCTAATTCAGGTTGCAATGGAGATGATGGTGGAGAGACCCCTTTCAATTTTTGATCATCCATATCAGATGAGCCTCCGAACTCTGTGATGTACTCAATTTTGGAAGACTTGGATCTGCCTCGATGGCCATTATCAGAATATACACCACGCTCATGTCGTCTTGCATGTGAAGGGGAACGTGATCGAGACCTCGATCTTGATCTGCCAAAAGAAAAAGGACTAGTTCAGGACAGAGGAAAAATTCATAAGGGATGGATACTTAATCAATTCAATTATATCGTGTTACATACACTCTTGAACGGGGATAAGCTTCATATGTGGGACTTCGCCGAGGCTCCCTGAAAATGTAAAATTAGCACAAACACATTTAGCATGACACATCCTATTGTCAAAGTTCAAAATTCACGTGGCATATATATATATATATATATATATATATATATATATATATATATATATATGTGTGTGTGTGTGTGTGTGTGTGTGTGTGTGTGTGTTTGCAATATCGGAAATACTGAAGCTTTACCTGTAGGGGTCATGATAAGGTGCTCTACCTGTGGTGCGTGCAGCTTCCCTCTCTCTTTCTCTCTCAATCTGAGAAACTTTCCTTCTTTCTTTGCGGCTCAATTTTCTCTGTTGAGTACAGTATACAGGTAGCATGTTGGAAAGTATATAAACAATAAAATCGATCTACAACATCTTTTTCAGGGACTTGGAAACTTACAATTGCAGGATCCCCTCTAATTACTTCTTTTTGTCTTTTCTCTTCTTCCTTGGCTTTTTTGTCCATATAAACAAGCCAGTTGTACTGCTTGATACCAAACTCTTTTGCAATTGTTGCCATTCCTTCATCATTACTGTCATCACTACTAAAATCCTTCTCATCGTCATCATCTTCATCATCCTCAACTTCATCATCATCACTTTCCACAAGCTGGGATTCTTCATTACCATCACCCTTGTAGGAGAAACCCACCTGTGAGTATGAACCCTTGCCTACTGGAGGCTGTGATGACTGTGGTCTGTCAAAAAACAAAATATATCCATAAGAAACTAATTTGACAAAACAAATCCATATGAGAAACATGGCATCACAGCAAGCTTCTCTCGTGCATTTATATTACCAGAAACAGGATTACGGGTCAGAAGGTTGAATTCAGCTTGTAGGTGACCAAAAATATTTACCAACAACATTTTGTAATACTTGTAAATTTGCACCCCATAGACAATATGGAAAAAGGCTAACTGAAGATAATGATGACCTTTTATTACAAATTTTACTTCATGTTTTCTTACGTTAGTAGGGGGAAGAAGAAAGAAAAGTATTTTTTTTTTCCTTTATACTTCCAACAAAATGGCTTGGATAGTTTGCTGCTTCACAATCAGCTATGACAAGCTACATAAGGAAAATACATGAATCACGTCCTACAAGGCACCAATGATAGGTCATTGGTCATTAATGCACCAAGTGTGCTTCCAAGAAAAGAATAAAATCATAATATTTATCATCTTTACCTCCTTGATAAACACCATGAAATAGTTGAAACAGAAAGAAAATGAAATTATTAAGCTAGGTGATGGGATTTTTAAGCAGCACCTTGGACAGAAGTGAATTACCTAAGCTGACAGATTAAGTTACATGAACCTAATAATGGGGCCCCAACACACTTAAAACGTAGCATAAGCAGGGTGCCCAAGAGCTGGGGGGACCCAAACAGCCAGAAAGTTCGTGAGGCCTAGGGAAAGACTTGTCTTGTGTATAATATATGTAAACCAAGGTCTGAAGTATCAGTTTTGGTATCAAGTTCAGACCCATACTGTGAGAACCAGTTCTGACATTCAAGCAGGTTTTGTCTCGGTGTTCTAGGTTTGGTGCTTAAGAATTCTTAAAATATATATCGAAAAATCAAAAAATGGAGAGAAGTGACCTTGCAGAATATCAAATAAAGGTTCTTACTTTATATTCTAGATATATAAATTGTGAAATAAATTTTACTAAAAACCTAAAGAATTGACAAACTCAAGGACCATAAACTCGTTTTTAATCCAAACCCAAGCAGTATACTAAAACAAATAAGGGAATGTCAAGACAAGGGTCCATCATCTGAACACACTAATAGAGAGAGAGAGAGAAGAGGGGGGGAGTAAGATGGCACGTAGTTGGGCCAAGGGGACCATGGCCTAGGGCCGTGTATTCGGTTTAACGGAACCGTATTTTTCCAAAACTGTACCTTAATCACAAAATGTAAACAGAAAGCAAACACAGCATAATCTCAAAATCGTATTTGACTGAAACCGTATTAGTCATTAGGTCTTAACCACAAACCAGATGGCATTCAAAAAGAAATATAATATTAAAAGCCAGGACTCAACACATTTTAAAAGAGAGCCATGCAACAAGAGTAAACTCATAGATCATGAGAGTTGAGATTGGAGGGGGTCTTATGGATATAATAGATTTAGGATTAGGGTTCGGGTTGGGTTAGGCTTATTAGAAAGATAGTTATATAGGAGGTGACATAATAGTAAGATTGTGCAGTTCAACCAAACAATCTCCCCATACCCACTAACTGAACCATCTCCCCAGAAACCGACCTGAATAGTCTAATTCAGTTCAGCTAGCAATTTTTGACCGCATACTACTCACACCTACCATGACCCCACCCAAAACTTAAAAAAATACTATAGGAGTTGGGTTTCGGTAATGGGCCCACCTCCTCTCACATTGCATTAGCTCCCTTCTTCCATGACCATTTGGAACTCACACACACAGAAATGTGGGAAAAAGTCCAAAGAAGCATCTCGAAGTGGGGAATGATGCGCTCCTTGTAGGTACAGAAGGCTCTGAGACACTCTATTGGGCTGGCTTCTTCAATCCTCGGAGGGTTGTTTACTATTAACAAACTTTATAAGTAATCCGCCTCCCTAACACCTTTGCACGTGTAGGCCACTTCTTTGTTGCCTCTTGCGCATAAAGCGATCCCCCTGTCCATCAATGGGGTTGCACCAGTCCGCCTGACAGAAACCATGACTTCACTTTGAAACCAGCTACCCATCCAAAGAATCATTCCAAGGAGAATATGCTACCCATCCTTGCCGACCATTGTTGTTTCCCTTTTATGGTTAACCAAATACCAGCTCTATCTTTTGTTCCTACCATGCACAACTGTTATTTAACACAAAGTAGAGATATTTGAAGTTTATGAACTCATAGTAGGCATCAACTGTTGACCCTACGTGCCTACGCCTACAGAGCCTCAGCAAGAGGTATTGATCCCTGGGTATTAAAGCCCTCAATTCACTTTGACACCTGCCACCTACGAGACTGATCCAAAGGATTATTCCAAGGAGGATATCCTACATCCTCTTGCCCATGTTGCTGTGGAGAGACTATGACTAACCCAACAATGCAAGCTCCATCTTTTTTCTATAATGCACAACTGCCTTTCAGTCAGGACAACGAAGATAGTGATAGCATGTACCTGAACTCAAAGGAGGCATCAACCAAGAAGCCTAAGCTGACAACGGTTCAGCAAGAGTTATTCATCGCAAGGTATACCTCTGTGAAGAGCGAAAATTTGGTTATATGTTCACCAAGTTAGCGGGTGGTGGACCCACATGGTGTTAACAAAAGAACTACATGCTACTTTGACGGTCTAAGCTCGGAATGTGCTGCTTCCTCCACTAGCAATTTTTGTTTCCAAAGTATCACCAGAAGTTCTTTATCCAAGAGAAGTCAGGGACATCACCAACATTTTCTTTTCATTCCCTAGCTCATATAAGGTAGCTGTCCAACAGCTAGGCAACCTGTAGGTTACCAATATTAGACTCAAAATACTATGTATATGATGATATTAGGCTAGTCCGGGAGGGATAGTGTGATACTCTCATGATTCATTTGTTTGTCTTACTCTTAACTCTTAAGTCATTTTAACTTGCAACAACACAAGCGACCTTGAATACTTGCCGTACAATTTTGTCCCGGCGCTAATTGCCAATGATTTTTCATGCTACCCAGTGATGCCGTCAACAAAAGCAACAATTCAGTGGGAATACTATCTAAGAAATTGACTAGGCAAACTAGGTGTTTGCAAAGCATGCCAGAAAAGATGATGGAAAAGAGAAAGAGAGGATAAAACTAATGCAGAACAGTGATATTTACATGTAGAAACAACCACATTCATGTCAATTAACACATGCATCATGGAGCTTTTGAGGCACAAGTAATAACAATTAAATCACTAGTTTATAGAAATATTAGGTCCAACGGATGAGCATATACAAGAAAAATAATGTAATACAAACCTCTCTAATGCAAAAGGTAAAGCAGCTTTTGCCTCCAGCTCCTGATAAACATGTTGCAAACCACCTTCATCTGTAACTGTTGGTAAATGTTGTTTTATATGTGAATAGCATATTATAGGAGTTCAACATTGAAACTGTTTTAAAAGAGAACTAAAAAGGTCCTCATCTGAGCAACCTAATCAACAATTTATGAATAAATGTAAAAAAAAATGTTATTGAAGTAACTATAAAAAACTACCGACATCCTCTACGTCGATGCTTAATTAAATCCCGGTAACGCTCAAAATTAACAAACTCTTCCAGTTCTTCTTCTTCTTCAGTCTTCTCTTGAACTCGCAAGTGTCGTGAACCAGAATCTCTAATGAAATCAAGAAGAGCACGACCATCAAATCTGCACAACAATGGAACAATGTGTAAGAATTATTGTAATTTATGGCTGGTGAAATGTATAACGATCACCTGTCAATCAAGACATCCTGCTTGCCATTCCACGGTATCCTGCAATAGAAAAATAATAATAATAATAAGCCATATTTACCAATAAAAGTAACATTTTTCCAAGATAGAACTTCACACATAAAAGAATGGCAGGGGTTATCAGCAACACAGATGTTTGTTGCATCACAACTGCTACCACTTATAACCAAGTATGGACCTTTCGCTATATAATTCTAGTTTGGTTTCAATATTCACAAGTATTTTGTGCTCGGATCATCTAAATAATCTGCATAGTGATTTTGGGGCAAAGGCCACAACATTAGCAAGTTTCCTGTACCGTCACACTTTGACATGTAACATATTGATAAAAGTCAGGCAATTGATAATTTTGGGGAAGTTAGATGATTGATCTGCATATGATAGTCAAGTATGGACACTATTGATCAAAAGAGTTTAGAGGTTAAATTTTGAAGTTTCTTTATAAAGTTGTAGCCGGTCTTCAATATAGATGCTAAAGATGTGATTGAAACGATGCTCTCTATTCTTGTTATTGTACAAGCCGTTTTACATCAAAATTTTGCTTATGTCGTTGCTCCAACTTTCAGATGCTTAAGTCATACGAGATCTATAACTATTGGGGGCTCGATTATGGGTGATATGGAGATGTTTAATATGTTATAACTTATAGGTGTTCTTGGTTGACTGTTAATTTAATTTCCAAATATTTTCATCTTTCTCTTCGTATGGCTTTTCTAAATTTTAAGGGAACTTTAAAGATTGCACCCAGAATATGTTGCACTTAAGGAAATGGACAGCACTTTCTATAAACTTCAAAACACAGATACGACATGGGTAAGACACTATTTACAAAATAAATCAATAATTATATATATAAGGTAATAATAAAAGTTAAAACACACATGATGTAACGTACAAGTTTACACATAAGCAGTGATTTAAACCATGACCCGTTATGTTCATCAGGATCTACACATACTAAACTTGGATATATCAAACCATAGTGTTGTGAAAACATCTAGCCTGAATATTCAGAGGACGTAAATGGTCAACCCTAACAAGAACTATACACACACACACATGACACAATTTACAAAATAAATCAATAATTATAAATATAAGGTAATAATAAAAGTTAAAATACACATGACGTAACGTACAAGTTTACACATAAGTAGCGATTTAAACCGTCACCCGTTATGTTCATCAGGATCTCACATACTAAAGTTGGATGTATCAAACCATAATGTTGTGAAAACATCTAGCCTGAATTTTCAGAGGACGTAAATGGTCAACTCTCACTAACTCTATATATATATATATATATATATATATATATATATATATATATATATTGCATGTCCCTCGATACCCTTCCTCGTAGTGAGAACAAGCAAACAGCAGCATGAGAGCTAAAGCGTGTGACTGGCACATGTGAAAGGCTTCCTTGTTTTCATGGAATTCAGAAATTTGACACAAACGCCAATTTGGCTCAAGTGTTCAACATAGCTCCCCCTCGCATGAGGTTTGGCAGCCATCAATGGTATCAAACCCCTATATTATGACACGTTTGTAAGTTCAGAAAGCACCGGAGTACTACAGTTCGCATGTAGGAAGCAAAGCAAATAATAGGCCAATAGTAGCAAGCACGACAAGAATATTACCGTGTATTATACAAGTTGGGATACACAAGTTTTACCAAAAAACATAGAATATTACACCTAGCTTCCTATAGTGTTTTGAGTCTTTTGACCATGGTTTGCAGTATCGATCGGAACTGATACCAAAACCTTCAAAACCAACCGATTCAAAAGCACCAAACTACCTAAACCGATACTCAAAGAAAGGGTCTGAAACAGATACCGTAAAAGGGTACTTTTGGCATTAACTCTTACTATTACTATAGATGTGTGTCAATTATTCATCTCTATGCCTGGTCTCATTTTTATGTAAAATTAGTTCTCCAAGTGGGTTGAGCTTCATAACACACTAGCTAGAAATCACTATATTTTCGAAGTGGCTAAGAGTGGATTCATGCAAAGAAATGATTACATAGTCAGATTTCTACCATAATAAAATCCCTCTACAATCAAAGAAATATCTTAAGTGTCCCCATTTGTTTTCTTTTTGTCCAGACATCTCGGAATGGTATTTCCCTTAGCACAAGGAATGGGAAGTCTACGAATCTGTTAGAATGGACTTCAAATCTTGTGTGTCACACATTCTAAGCGGATCTTATTATACGGAATATGAATCCGGCTCCCGGCCCACAAAATGGGCATTCCGCCAATGGTGGCGTATTGGAATAATAGCAAACTATATATAACCCTCAACCGTCTTCGCAATTCATAGAATTTTTTCGTGTAGCGGCAGCCACCACTTTTACACCTAATGTTTGCCAACTGCTTATATGTTATCCGAGTTATTATCTATAACATATTCAAAAAATATATGTGATTCTATAAAACGAACCTATTTTTTAGTATTTTGAGGCACCGGTTCTAAAACTATCTAAAATCCGATTCAAGGAAAATTCCTACCCCAACCATACACAACAAAATTTAACAGGAATCTCACGGAAATACAAGATCCGGACACGAGCATGACACGAGACGGACACGGCAGATGGTTTGTCGAGAGTAAGGGCATGAGAAGAGGAGAGAGAGAGAGAGAGAGACGTACAGTCCCTGCTGGTCCTGAGTGGCGTTGTAGAGCCCGTCGTCCCGATAGACGCGGCACCGGGAGCCGGCGAGCTGGAGCGACTGCTGGGGATCGCCCCGTCGCTTGGCCAGGTACACGGCTCGGCGCTGCGCTCGCCGGCGGTGCGCGTCCATCAGGTCGTGGACCTTCTTCTCCGACTTCCGCGCTTCGTGCCACATCCTCCCCTCTTCTTCTTCTTCCTGCGGAATTTCCAAACCCTAGCTTGAGAATTGAGATCAACCAACAGCAGATCCGGACCCGGAGGAAATTTCTCTATTTATATAGGGTGCCCCATCCTCCAAACAGGTACGGGTATGGGTATAAATAAATCATACCCGACAAGGATCCGCATCCTCAACATATAAATAAATCACTCGGGATGTCGATAAATGATCCATTGGGATTATGTTAACGCACCGATAAATTGGTACTTTTACTAGCACATTAAATATGAAATAATTTTTTACCTAAAATATATTATTAATATATTGGTATAAAATATATGTATGTTTTTATCACACATGTTAACATAACCTATTAAAATATCACACATTTTTATGTGAAACTATCGAAAGTTATCACATATTATTTTTATAAGTTGATTGAAAAGTTGATGTGTAAAAATTTGTTTGTCCATATTTGTTTATACGCAAAACTTATTGTTAATATATATTTTTTATTAGTAAACTATGTTGCAAGATTTATGAAATGTGTTTATGGAATGATGTAAATCTAAGATGGCTTTTATTGTGCAAAAAAAATGTGGATTTTTTTTTTTGTAAACAAATAGTTGTTTGGTAGAGTATTTGTTTGGTCCATTATTTGTGACACTCAGTCAAGAGAAGAAAAAAAAATATAAGGCTTAATTTCAACTTGAGACCCTCAACTATTTCAGTTTTTTCAACTTGATCTTTTTTTTTTGTACAACTTGATACCCTAAATAAGACGAAAATATTTGTCACGTCACAGTACCGAAATACGGAGGCGGACTGGACCAGCTACCCCGTATAAGGTACGAAGATGTCATACGACGATTACGGCTATCGAGAGGCTAGGGGGTGCATGCTACAATCAAGTCTCCTATGGCCTCACATATCATCTATGTCTCAATCAACCAATGCAAGAAACAGTAAATGATCATATAAGACAAAGCAGTCAGGCATTTTCGACGCTTCATCAAAATGATTCATGAGTCTAGCTTTTACGAGTGTCAGCTAGCACATAGAGTCAATAGTATATAACCTTAATCAGCTGCAGTCTGATTTAATTACAATTATGTAAGGGAACTAAATATCCAGAAGAATCAGCTAAATAGGTGCCGGTGGCTAAATGCCAAGTACAAAATAGAAGATAGCAGAGTGGTGGAGAATAAACCCACTCATGACCCCCAACGCCCGTGCTCCTGTGTGCACCATGGTTCGGATAGACGGTTGGATCCTCAAGCTTTGCTACGAAATCTGGCCAAACAAAACCAGCGGGATCAGATCCCGAATAGCAAGTACCACAAGGGAGCACAAATGAATGAGATAAAATCCAAATATACATAATAAGGCCGGAACATAATCATGTTATAGAGTTATGTGTCGCAACTTTGGTTCATAGCCTGTCGTAGCACAATGGCCCAACCCAACAACCAAACAAGGACATGGGTTGGACCACGTACCACGACGGTCCATGTTCCTCAACTACTAATAGAAGGAACATATCACAAACTAGTCAATTTACAGGCGGTCATTCAAACCTACGGCTTTCTACGGTTTGTCTGGGTTATCCTAGTAATACCTGTATATATATATATATATATATATATATATATATATATATATATATATATATATATATATATATATATATATATATATATATATGAATTATCTGATAGTATCCAAGCAATGGCTGGCCGAACAAATTTAATACAAGCACGCACTAAATGTACCGGTCCATCAAAAGGCCACCACGCTAAGACAAGCATCAATAGTTCTAATCCTCCTATAGGGAGAACTGGCTCGGCATTCACTAATCATATACTGCACTCCAATAGCGCGGACGACTATACAGTATCCATGGTGGCCAGCCGGCACGCCATAACAATTGTTTGGGTGGTGGCTTGTCATGCACGATCTCAAGATTTCATTCCGCCAAATGCTTCTACCAATTCAAGTTGCTTAGTTTAACCTTATATTGGTTTTGGAATCACATGTCGTGGTTACATGTTCATCCTCATAGATGTCGTAACGTAGTACGTGTACCCGGCCTAAGTATGAATCCACCTCGACTCGTAGAGTCCCAAAATCTAGATTCATCCTCAGTGTAATGCATCAAGCAACAATCATCACACCACGTCGATGCTACTGACTATTTACCATGACTATGATGGAATCAGGAATGTACTGACATATAACAGGCAAGAATCACGTATCACGATGAGTCACACCTCATTGGACTCATATAATAGCACCTTAGTGCACACTTAGGTTGTACCTCAGTACATACTTAGAATAGAACCAACACATGTTCAGGTAATCGAGTCAGGAACATGGTCAAACAATCAATAATAGTATTTTTACGCATAAAATATGATATGTACGCATTTTTGCACAAAATAGGGGCTTTTACACAATTCTGGACACAAGAGAGGGTCTCTAGACAATTTGTGTCCACAAACAGGGGTCCGGTACAATTCTGTACACAAACAGGGGTCTCTGTACAATTCTGTACACAAACAGGGGTCTCGGTACAAGTACACAGACAGGGGTCCTAGCGTAATTATGCACACAAACAGGGGTCCATACGCAAAAATATGCTCAAGAAGAGATTATGTGCAAAAATACGCATATGGGAGGACCTCTGCATAAAAATACGCACATGAAAGAGTCTGCTGCAAAATATGCGCAGGGAGGATCATTTGCGTAAAAATACACGCATGGACGAATCTGCCACAAAATATGCGTAGGGAGGGTCCTTTGCATAAAAATACGTACATGAAAGAGTGCTGCAAAATATGCGTAGGAAGGGTCCTCTCCGTAAAAATACGCGCAAGAAAGAGTCTGCTGCAAATATGCGCAGGGAGGGTCCTTTGCGTAAAAATACGCACATGATGTTGTTCTTCTTCCTGAAGACGACATGAAGAAGCTGAAAATATATGAGGGTACTTTGCGTAAAAATACACGCAAGATGCTGTTCTTCTTCCTGAAGAATACATGAAGAAGATGAAAACTTGTTTTGGCCCTAAAACCTTCAATACAACTCAAAATCTAATGATTCAAAGGTAAAAATTACATAGAATAAAATTTTCTACATCATGGAACCATTATTTTTCAGAAAAACTATGTTTTAATAAATCAAAACATTTAAAAACTCTAAAAGCCTATAATAGAAATTTAGATCTACTATAAACCATTCATTAAAAAAAATGCCAAGAACTAAAGTTGCAGATAATCTAAAGATACATAATATATGCTAAAATTATGTAAAGAAATCATAAGAATAAAAATGAGCAATGTGGTCGCTCCATTTGTGCAAAATGTACTTACCTAGGATTGGTGGAAAAAGTGAGAGAACGAGGAGAGAGAGAGAGAGAGAGAGAGAGAGAGAAGAGAATATATATAGGGACGGGGGTTGGTGGCTCCACTAAATCCTAACCCAAGTTCAATGTCTAACCCAAATCAAGTCTAAATGTCATGCCACATGACCATAAGCAATTACAATAAAATAAATAATCATGTACATGAATAATGTAGACAAATACATATACCGGGAACGGAGAGTGACAATATTCTTATCCATCCATTTTTCTCTCCCACTCGTGTCACTCCCCGTTCCCAGAATGCGTATTTTTATACATGTACAACTCGTATATATTTATTTAGTATTTATCATGTATTATCCTGTATTTAAATTCCTTTAAATTTCATGTTAATTAATTATCTGCATTTTATTCCTGTATTTTATTTCTGCATTTTATTTCCTGCTATTATTTTCTGCTTTTAGTCTTGTGGTTCGGCCATGGTTGGTTTATCTCGGGTTCATGGTGGTTCACATGAACCGAACCACCACAAACCCCCACCTACCACCACCCTTCCTATTTAAGCCCCCATCCCCTTCTCTCTCCTCATAAACTCTCCTTCACCATTACTTCTTCTTCTTCCTCATTACTCTCTCCACCAACCAACACAGCAGGCAAGTGCATCTTGCTTCTTGTTTCCACTGGAGAACCATTTTTATGGTTCATTTTTCTTCCTCTCATGATTCTAAGAGAGATTAGTACTTAGCATTTTTGATTTCTTTGGCTCGTTTCTTCTCGGCTGTCCATGGGTTTTGATCTCCCAACTTAGCGTGCTTTTCGGGGTAGATGGTTCGTATGGCAGACCTTCTCATTTTTCACCATCCTGAACCATGGGAGTTCGGGAGATTTAGTCACGCACACGTCTTTACGTGTTTGCGTGGATTTTTAGTCACGCTCACGTTCTTACGTGCTTGCGTGAATTTTAGTCACGCTCATGTTCTTACATGTTAGCGTGAATTCTTAGTCACGCTCATGTTCTTACATGTTAGCGTGAATTTTGAGTCACGCTCATGTCCTTACATGTTAGCGTAAATTTTAGTCACGTACACGTCTTTGCATGCGTGCGTGAATTTTAGTCACGCACACGTCTTTGCATGCGTGCGTGAATTTTTAGTCACGCACACGTCTTTGCATGCGTGCGTGAATTTTTAGTCACGCACACGCCTTTACGTGTTAGCGTGAATTTTGAGTTACGATCACGTCTTTGCGTGCGTGCGTGAATTTCTTATCACTTTTTCACGCTCACACTGTGCGTGCGTGCGTGAGTTACTTTTCACGTTCATGAGTGCGTGAATTACCCTTCACGCTCACACTGTGCGTGCGTGAATTTCTTATCAGGCTTTTTTTCACGCTCACCACTTTTCACGCTCGTGCTGTTTATACGCTCACTAGACTTAGCATGACTTGTTGGCCTTAGCATGGACTTGCTGGCGTGACTTCCTGACCTGAGTGTTTTTATTTGTTCTATAACTTATTCATTTAATGATGGCATGATAATTCTTCTATTAAATCCTTATGCCTTTTGGCATGAACTTGATAAATCATGATATGTTAATACTTAATACATATGGTTGTGTAGAATGTGTCATGTGTCTTGATTGATCCATGGATACCCAGATTGACTGGAACTTAACCCTGAGAGTCGTAGACTCGACTCCACTGAATACTATTGGACTTTCATGCCTTGTCACCATTGATAATGATTGTGACATTGACTAATAATTGATCATGCGTTCCTAGTTGGAACTAAGAGGCTGGCTAGTCGTCTTATTGAATTGAATGAATGAGACACGTTCATGTAATGAACTATTGCAATCGATTAGCCGATCTCGAATATTGGCATACAGGCACATGCAGGCTTCAAATTAATTATTTATTTAGTTATTTATTTATCTTACAAAAACAGCATGTGTACTTTATGGTCAAGGCATGATTACTCCATGGTTAGATTTGATTGTTGCATTACGCTATGTAATGAAAACACAAGTGTAGGCAACTCTAGAGGGGGGTGAATAGAGTTTGTGTCAATAATCACCAAATAAAAAATTAACTCTATATCACCTCCACAAAACAACTATCAAGATAGTAAATAAATCAGAGAGAAATACGGAAGTAAATAAAGATCAGAAGAGCATACGCAAACACAGCAGTTTTAACCTGGTTTCCCTCGTGGAGGACTAGTCCAGGCCTGAGAACTCTAGCTCAGGATTCAAATCCACTATTTGTGAAATAGTAGTTTACAACCCGTGCCTTTTCTTCAGAAGAGCACGTCAACTTCTTACAGAGGATCGCAGTGGCGATTTGCTTGGAATTTTCCAAGCGACTTGGAATTGTCCAAGTGACTTTTCTTTTCAACTCTTGCACAAAAACTTCTAGCTGAATCGCACTTGAGTACCTTGGGGCTTAGAAAATTTTGTGGCTAGTAGATTGGAAGAGTAAGGCTCTTGACTATATAGGCTATGTAAGAGAAGAAGAATAGAAGAGTGGATCATTTCAAATGAGAGAAACCAAGGCCTATTTATAGGGTTCGGGACAAGCAGAATTCGGCCAGAATTCGGTATGGATAATTCAAATTTTTGGCCGTTGGACAGCTGGTAGCAAGCAGGCCCTAAAAATCAGCTCCTGAAAATCAGGGGACAGAGTTCGGCCCGAACTCTGTGTGGAGGCAGAGTTCGGCCCGAACTCTGTCTCCAGGAGACAGAATTGGTCCATTGGCTTTTGGGCTTTGTGGAGCTTGGGCTTGGTTCAGGAATTGGTCTGTTTGTATGGTAGATCTTGGAGAGATATGTCTAGGGGTTGAGATGACTCAGTGCGACTCAACGTACACATTCTCCTAGACTCAATAAATTGAAGATTACAGACATGGAACAAACAGGAAAACCAAGAGCCCTTTGATGATGCCTTTCTTCTGATATTTGAGCAGCCATGAAGACATCTTTTTCCCTGACAGCAGTCGTCCAAAGATATACAAATCTAAAAATCTGAATACCTTTCGGGGGCTTCGCCCCCGAACCCCCGACGGGGGGCGCTGCCCCCTCGACCCCTGTCCGCTGACCGGGCAGCGGAACCCCCGATGCGAGGCCCCGGATAGGTCGTTAGGCGGTTCGGAGAAATCCCTTTATATGATGCCGTCTTTGGTCCAACATTAATTCTTCATTGCCTATGTCCTGTTTGATCATGTTAGATCATGCTTACTGCATGTCTACAAATACATGTTAGGCCAGCAAAATCTGTTGCAGTACGATACAAGCATAGCAGTATAATATAGGACAATTAGGACAATGCTAAGTTTAAGTAGCAACATGATAGTGAGTATATGAATATTAGTGACATCATTATGTTAAACTTAACTGATTAGCCATATTCAAAAACACAATGTAATCATTGGGCCAACAATCTCCCCCTTTTTGATTATGGCAAATCGGTTAAGTTTATGACAGATATGATAGATGCATATATCACTAATAAACACATACTACGAGAAGATAGTGTGCTAACTTAAACTTATTTCTCCCCCTTTGACATGATCAAAAAATAAGTTCCCCCGTAATAAGAGATAAAACGAACTCAAGCAAAAGTAAAGGAGGAAGGCATAGACAATCATGATCAATATATACTAAATGAGGAACAATGGGAGAAGTATGTAAAGACAAGTATAGAAACTACATACCAAAATGTAGAGTGCCAAATAGAAAATAGCTTGTCAAAACACAAATAGTTGGTAAAAGAATTTGAACATAATCAATAGATAGTTTACCAACATAAAATCCAAGAGAGACATCCAAAAACATAGTATGATATGAAATATTTCTCTAGTTTTGCAAGAGAATTAAAAAATTTAGTCAAAAATCATAGGGATTAGATAACTGCAAAAAGATAGATATCAAAGAAGAAAGATACCAATGAAACTATAGATATCAAAGAAGAAAGATACCAATTGAGATATTGAAATATACAAACTTGATATCAATTGAAATATGTAAACTTGAAACATTGATCAATGAAACTATGATAGCACAATTGTCCACAGATAAATAGTGAAACAAAATCAAGGAATGATCAATGTAAAATATAGCAATTGAAATAAATAAACTTGAAACATTGATCAATAAAACTATGATAGCACAATTGTCCACAGATAAATTGTGGAACAAAGTAAACGAATGATCAATGTAAAATAAGGCAATTGATATAAAATAATCTCATTATTTACAAATCTATTTGCTTATCCAAAATTCATGCATTTGAACTCAATTACCTTATCATGCTTTATGAATACTTTTTAAAAAACATGAAGGTAAAGGAGAAAAATATTTGAGAAGGAGAAATTCAATTGACTTAAATGCTCCCCCTCAAACTATTACCAGTATAGATAAAATCATGAATTTTGGGTAAGTCCTCAACAAGGAAAGCCAAATCAATTAAACATACAAAGAGAGTCAAATCATAGAAGGCCATATCAAAGAAAGCACAATAGTCATCAAGATAAAATATGAAACTAGTATTAACGATATGACTCATATAAAAGAGAAAGATAATATGATGAAAACAATTTGCTCCCCCTTAAACCTTTCATATACTCTCATAAACCTTTCACAAAAGAACAATATTATAACCTTAATCACTAATATATAAATAAGTCAATGATGAACTACGTATACGACATATTAAAGGGTATAAATGAATTGAACCAATTTATTTGCTCCCCCTTAAAATATGCGTATCTAGTTCCAAAGCACTTATAGCATAAATAAAATGATAACTTCAAGATCTAGGGGTAAATCAACTATTGATTTCTCCCCCTTGCTCAATGCATATAAGGCTATAAAAATGTCATAAAACAAATAATGTCATCTTTAGGAGAGATATCCAATAAAATAGTCACTAAAGATGAACGATCAAAATAATATCTCAATTTAGCACATGTAATCAAAAGAAGACATACACTAACCTATATAGAAGAATATCATATTGAAATATGATAGATCAATGCATGTTATCTTTTGAGAAGAAGATCATCATGAAAAGAGATAAGGTCCATTAGAAAAATATTATTATGATCAAGAATAATAAGGACCATTAGAAAAATATTATCATGAAAAGGAATAATAAGGTCCATTAGAAAAATATCATTATGAAAAGGAATAATAAGGTCCATTAGAAAAATATCATCATGAAAAGGAATAATAAGGTCCATTAAAAACAATCATGATGAGAATCACAATATAGCTCAAAAGATAAAAATACAACTAAAGAAAAATGTCATCATGAATAAAGTCAATTAAATCAATCATGAAGAAAGTCAATATATAGCTAAAAAAAATAAAGCTCAAATATCATGTCCATGATTATCTAATTAAGAAATGATCAACCAACTTATTGCTTTACAAGGACTATGTATGTTTTACCACATATGTACCCATCAACGGGTAATAATCCAACCTTGCTAATACTAAATGAGAAACCAATGAAGTTCAAATAGCAAAGAGCATATGTGATAATCCATGAGTAGTCAAAGTAGAGTAATAAATTAACTTGATAATCACATAATTAGATAATATAGGACTACTCAATCATTAGGATCATTTATAAAGTAAACCATTAAATAATTATGATCCGTCATAAATTCCATCTAAAACCATATAAACAAACCAATGGAAAATATAGAAAAGAGTCAATCTTATTTAAATCATTGCAAATTTATTCCAAAGAAATGATAATATAATAGAATCATGACGGGCCAACTTCTGTCCTTGTTTGGTTGAGAGGTTGGTTCGAAGTGTCGTGATGTTAAGTGAATCATAGTAGATAGCAGAGATCTATTATCATATTCTCTTATTACTGGTTTAATCCTTCATATCGTGCTCCCTTGTGGTACTTGCTATTAGAGGTCTAACCTCTCTGGTTTTGCATGGCCAGATTTAGAGCCAGTTCCCGAGGATTCAGCTTACTTCTACCTCCAAGATGGTCAATACTAGAGGGATGATCGCAGGAGGACTCGAGTGGGTTCCTTACTCCATCGTTCGTTTTGTTATTTACTTCATACTTAGCCGTTTGACACCGACATGTTAGTCGGATTGTCTTACACTTACTTTTGTATAATTGTAACTAAGTCAGACTGCAGCTGATAACAATTGTGTATATGTTACTATACCATCTGGCTATGTTTTGTAAAGCCAGATCTCTAGAACATTTTGACTGAACGTTTGGGACGCCTTACTGCTTATTTTCACATGTTCTCTATTTTTTGTTTCTTGTTTGAATGATTTCGACAATAGATGTGAAGTGACCATAGTAAGACTTTCATGTAATATGCACCCTCTCGTCTGGTTAGACAACATTGATCGTATTATACGGCATTCATCTACCCGTAATACGTAGCTGGCTGAGTCATTCCCCCGCTCTCCAGTATTCTGGTTCTGGGGCGTGATAAGGTTTTAGTGGTGGCCCATGCAGGTCTAATTTCAGACTTGTGGGGTATTTTGATTTATATGACGTCTCAATCACACATGTTCCCCCTTGATCTCATAATTCGTTATTCTCAACCCTTGCTTGACATTCCGGTATCCTTTGACTTCATTGATCTTTCATGTCCGGTTGTTTGATTGTTCTCTTGTCCCTTTTCTTAGGGGCACTCCGTCCGTATCGGTCAGAGCTGGACAACAGCAGGGGCAATATGGACAACCTGACCAGGTTGGTCAGCAACAAGGGCCAGTACTAACCCAAGAGGCTATTCAAGAGGAAATGATAGTGGAAGCAGCAGCTGGATCACAGTATCTGGATGTTCCACCACCACCAACAGTTCCACCTACCCCTGCGGAAATGGACACACCAGCCCTTCTGGAGATCATGAGAGGAATGATGGCTACTCAGCAACATCAGATGTTGGCCCAGCAGCGCATACACACTCGGCTACAATAGCAGAATGTGTTGCTCAACCAAGGATTACAGACGGCGTTGGAAAGAGGAGTGAGGACTGATTCAGGAGCATCAGCCAAGTTTTGCAAGTACAACCCCCGCCGTTTCGAAGGCACGGAGGATGCCATCTCAGCAGATGCATGGCTTAAGGATATTGAGGCTATTCTGACAGCAGCTAAGGTACCGACAGAAGAACGTGTGGATCTAGTAAAGTTGTTACTTCAGAATCTTGTACGTGATTGGTGGGAATCAGAGGAAGTGGGCATCAGACGTCCTGTGGCTTGGGACGATTTTACTACAAGATTCAAGACCAAGTACTATGGAGTTGTGGCGCAGTTTAAGCTACAACAGAAGTTTATCAACCTCAAGCAGGCCGGCAAGACGGTAGATGCTTATACAGCGGAGTTCTGCAGATTGAGTAGGTTCGCCCCAGAGATGGTAGCAACAGAGAGCCAGAGGGCCATGAGGTTTCAGCAAGGATTTTATCTTGAACTCTTGCAATTGATAGAGGGGCACAATTACCAGACTTTTGACGAAGTATTGACGGCAACTCGAAGGCATGAGATCACCATTCAGAGGCTTGCGACAAGGACTGGGGGTCAGAAGAGATCCCACAGTCAGATTGAAGAAGGAGGGGGAGCAGCGCCCCGAACAATAGCACCATCCACTGGCATTCGTATCCACGATGTGGCGATGCGAGGACCAGCACCACCACACAGGCAGCAGCAACAGCAACAGAGGAAGAACCAGCAACCCCCGGCGGGCTGCACTTACTGTGGAAAGATGGGGCATGTTTGCCATTAAAATTGTTTGATTGAAAACTTTAATACAAACAGAACAGTGTTACAATGTAGGACTTAGATGTAGTCCTAGGAGCACACTTTTGTTTAAGCTGGGTCCTTAGTGCCAATGGAGCGAGTGGTAATGCGTTGACTCCGTTGACCGGCTGACGACGGTTATCGGTTCTCTGAAGGCGTGGATTGCTCTGGGTGCTGGAGCTTGCTGAGAGGAGGAAGACGTTCAGTGTCTGTATCTGCCTCTCTGATGATTCCTTGTATGTTCGTTGTGGATTCTCTCTGCCTGTGTGAAGGAGAAGATCCCTCTATTTATAGTTTTGCAGGCTGGCTGCTCGTGCGCGCATGTAGGATGCACCGGTGTGTGGGGACGCCACGTGGAAGTTGCTGATAGGGGCGCACAGATGATGCGCCCTGATTGGGAGGTTGAACTCTTCATACTGCTGTTGTGAGCCGGCACGTAGCAGAAGAGAAGATCTTTCTGTTGCTGAAATCTTGGACGAGTTAAGTCAAAGGACACATGTCGTCGACTCATGGCTTGAAGATCTCGAATTTGGGAGGGTAGTGATCTGGTAAGCTGCGCCTTGGATCTGGGCGCAGGAGGAGGCTGCGGCTCATAACCTTTAGGAGTTACAAACCATTTAGGGCGCATGGCTTTTGAGGCGCATGCAGGTGACCTTCCTTCTGTCTTTCGGGATCAGAGATCAGTCTGGGGCGCATGGCTTTTGAGGCGCATGCAAAGCTTCAACTGGAGACTCTTCTTCTGTCTTTAGGGATCAGTGAAGGGTCTGAGGCGTATGGCTTTTGAGGCGCATGCTGGTTTGGACGCATGGCCGTAGAGGCGCATGGCGATTTGGACGTATGACCGTAGAGGCGCATGGTGATTTGGACGCATGGTCGTAGAGGCGTATGGTGATGGCCACGTGGCAGTAGCCGTCGGAATAGAGTCATGATGATGCTGACGTTGCCGACGCTTCGTTCTCTGAAAAAGCCGTTCAGACTTTGGGAAGCGTGCTGCCAACTCTGGTGTCAGTTCAGCATTTAATGTTTATGACGTTCGATGGACAGCTGAGTGGGCACATTGGTTGGTGGTCCACTCGGCATGGAGATGTGAGGAGGGGCGCATCCTCTGTGATACGCCGGGTACTGTAGGGCGCGTCTGTGTGATGCACCTGATGCTAGAGGGCGCGTCCGTGTGATACGCTGTTTGGCTGGCGCATCCAACATGTCCTTTAATGACGCGGCTGTCTCGCTCCTCGAGTGCTATAAATAGCCGTTTGGCTGAATTCGAGGCGTCCGGTTCATCCATTTAATGCAAATTTATTGCACAGAATTCGGAGAGTCATCCACTTGGCGCGTGGGTTTGATTTGCCCGGCCTATAAATAGTGGCATGGAGAGAAGGTTTGCTCCTCATTCCCTCACGTACTTCCAACATGAACTTGGATATGTGGGTGCATTCTGTTGACGAAGTGCTCCCGAGGGTAAAGATGAGACGTCGTGTTGTCTTCGATGCACTTGAAGGTGACTGTTACATCCAAAAGACAGAGTCGAGGGCTTCTGAGGCAGGCGGAAGGTGCTTGTTGCATCCAAAGATAGGGATGTTCGGGCCTCGTCTCCGTTGTTCCGGAAGAGCCGTAGATCGGAATGGTGGTGCTAGGCTCTCTCTTCCTTCAAAGTGGGTGCCGCCCACCTTGATTGTGTTGAAAGCTCCTTGTGCCATGATTTCGATCACGGTCTTCCTTGGTCTTTGGGGGCTCTTTCGAAGCCTCCCCTGGCCACAGCATTTGCGGTGCTCTTCTCTTCCTTGGTTCCAGCCAGAGGGTTAAATGCTTTGCTTGGCGAAGCACTTATCAGGTGAGCCTGGCTGGAAGAGCGGCACATAACTGGGCTCTGCTCGGCCAGGTGAGCCTGGTTGGAAGAGTTGCTCATAACTGAGCTGCTGAAGGGATGCACATAACTGAGCTGGATGCACATAATTGAGCTGCTGAAGAGATGGTAGGATGTGCCTGGCTGGAGGCGCATGACATCTGCTGCGCCTGGCTGATAGCGTATGGTGTCTGCTGCGCCTATCGGAAGATGTATGGTGGTTGCTGCGCCTATCTGGAAGGCGCATGGTGGCTGTTGGCTGTAGATCTATGATCCTTCCTTTGTAGAAATGGCTTATTTGATTAGCTGTCTGAGTTCTGGCGCTTATAATACCTGGCGTATGGGCTTTCTGGTTGTGAAATTCCATGCTTCTACAAGACCCCCTTCAAAGTTTTCAAAACTTTTGAATAAGTTTTGGAATACTTTGAATAAGAAGCATGGAGGTCAGGGCGCATAATTTTTGGGCGCATGCTTGTTCGGGCGCATGCTCCTTTCAGTTGATGATGATGACGCCTTGGTAACCCAAAAGATTAATGATGATCTTTTGGTTGTATTTGTTGTTATGAACTTGATGATTTGTGTGGACCTATTATCTTTTGCGCATCTTGGTTTTCAGGTACAGATAATAAGTTTGAAGGAACCATTATGTTTGCTCAGAGGTAATGTGGACATAGCAATCATTGGGTTCGAAATGATAGAATCTCCCTACTCAGAGGTATTATGGACGTGGTAGGAATGATCTTGGGGGATACGCTGAACAACTCAGAGGCTATATGGACGTGGAAGTTCTGCGATCAATGTACAATAACGCAGGGGTTGTTTGTACAAGATGTTTACTCAGAGGTAATGTGGACGTGGTAAACATGAAGGGTAAAGTAGGCTTACAAAGTGTAAGATTCTGCTTTGTAGGGTATAGAGAGACAACTCAGAGGTAATATGGACGTGGTTATCTTTCTACTGGAAGATGCCACGGAACAGCTGGGTTCCGGAGGCGTATGAGTTTGTGGAAAGAGGTTGTTTGAGGAAGTACATGTCTGGAGGATGTCAAGAATAGTACTTCTTTAGGAACTTGCCGTTGATGGGCATCATGAACAAGTCCCCATTGGGTTTGGCGAGGCGGTAAGCACCGTTTGAGTATACCGTCTCTATGATGAAAGGTCCTTCCCACTTGGGCTCGAACTTTCCTGGTGTCTTGTAGGTCAACACCATTGGTCTTCTGACTGCTAAAACCAGGTCACCAACTTGAAAAGTCCTCTTTTTGACCTTTTTGTTGAAAGCCTGTGATATACTGGCTTGGTAGAGCTCGATGCGTTGTTGAGCTAGGAGACGCTTTTCGTCAAGTGCCTCCAGTTCCCGCAGACGACGACGTTGATTGTCCTCTTCTGTGAGTTTGTTTGTGATTGCTACGCGGAGCGAAGGTATCTGTATCTCGAGAGGCAGTACTGCTTCGCTCCCGTAGACCAGGAAGAATGGAGTGTTGCCTGTTGGGGTCCGTACCGTTGTGCGGTAGGCCCAAAGACATTCGCCAAGCTTTTCATCCCAGTCGCGTTTGTTGGATGACACGACCTTTTTGAGCAGCCTGACGATAGTTTTGTTGAATGCCTCAGCCAATCCGTTTGCTGCCGGATTGTAGGCGGTTGAGGCCACGTTCTGAATGCGATTCTTGTCACAGAACCTGCTGAAAATGTGGCTGATAAACTGAGGACCATTGTCATGGATAATCCGCCGGGGTACTCCGAAACGATAAATGACATGGTGTTTGATAAAGCTGACCACCCTGGAGCTTTTTACTTCTGCTAGTGGAACTGCTTCCGCCCATTTGGAGAAGTAGTCGGTGATGGCCAGGATGAAACGGTATCCTCTCGATGAAGGAGGGGTGATTGGCCCTACAATGTCCATGCCCCAGGCTTCGAAGGGCCAGGAGGCGACTGTAGGATGTAGCGGCTCCGATGGTGTATGTATGAAGTCTGCATGAAGTTGGCACGCATGGCACTTCTTGGCATATTCGACAGCATCGGCAACCATGGTTGGCCAGTAGTAGCCCATACGTCGCAGTCGATCTTGCAACTTATGACCGGGTTGATGAGCTCCACAAGTTCCGTCATAAGCTTTTTGAAGAGCTTCGACTGTTTCTTCGTTGGACAGGCATCGAAGGAGGAGCCCATCGAAGGAGCGTCGGTACAGCGTTTTGGTAGCTGTATCGTAGTAGAATCGAAGAGAGCGTCTCCTGACTGAGACGGCTTCCTTCGGGTCCTCTGGAAGGATTCCGTAGACAGCGAAGTCGATGAACGGGAACCTCCAGTCCCGGACATTAACCCCAGTGTTCGTCGGCATGGCGTGGGCCACCCGCAAGCATAGGTTGTTTCTGGGACAAATCAGATCTCGTCCTGTTACCGTGATATAGTGTTGAGTCCCAAAGGGCGCTGCTAATGAGGCTGCGAGGCCGGCCAGAGCATCGGCCTCCAAGTTTTGTAAACGAGGGACATGTTCAATGAAGAACCCGGTGAAGGTTGAAATGATGTTCAATGCGACTTCATGATAAGGGATTAAATCTTCATGGCGAACTTCGTATTGTCCCCGAACCTGGTTTACGACGAGTTTTGAGTCACCGTAAGCTTCCAGATGGTCGACCCCCAGCTGTTGTGCGAGCTGGAGTCCCATGACGAGTGTGTTGTACTCGGCAACGTTGTTGGAGCACGGCTTCGAAAGAGAGTACGCATGCTGGATGACCAGCTGATCGGGGGAGACTAAGACTACCCCCACTCCTGCGATGATTTGGCCTTTGGGGCCTGTTCTCGAAGCGCCGTCGAAGAACATCTGCCAAACGGAGCTTCCTTCGGTGACGTTGGATTCTTGGACCTCATTCGGGATATCTTCATAGAGTTTTGAGGATTCTGGGATGGGGTGTGCAGCTAAAAAGTCAGCCAGAGCTTGACCCTTAACAGCTTTTTGCGGCATAAACACCATGTTGTACGGTGTTAGCAAGATCGCCCATGTAGCCAGCCGGGAGTTCAATGATCCTGGCTTCGTCATGAGGACTCTGAGCGGATTGACTCGGGAAATGACATGAATTGTCTGACCCGAGACATAATGACGAGTCTTCTGGATGGCAAACACCAAAGCCAAGCACTCCTTTTTGACGGGGTTGTACCGGTGTTCGGCCCCGATGAGTGTTCGACTGAGATAGTAGATTGCTTGCTCGTAGCCTGTATTGCTGTTTTGAGCCAGCAGAGCGCCAAGAGAATGATCCATGGTACGGACGTAGAGGAGAAATGGTTTGCCGGCGACTGGCGCTACCAGGACTGGTGGGCTTGTTAAGTAAGCCTTGATGTCGTCGAAAGCCTTTTGGCACTCCTCTGTCCAGACGTAAGAGACTCCCTTCTTCATGAGCTGAGTAAAGGGTTGACATCTACCGGAGAGGTTTGCTATGAACCTCCGGATATATGCCAGACGTCCCTGTAGGCCCCGAAGTTCTCGAAGGTTCTTCGGAGGGTCCATGTTGAGGATGGCTTTGGTCTTCTCAGGATCGACATTAATGCCTTTCGCTGTGACGACAAAGCCCAAGAATTTGCCGCTAGAAACCCCCAGAAAGGATTTAGCGGGGTTCATTTTGAGTTGATGTGTCCGCATGAGATCGAAGACCGTCTTTAGGTCCTGTAGGTGATCTCCTTTGAGGCGGCTCTTGACTGCGATGTCGTCAACATAGCATTCGACCGTCTTGCGAAGATGTTGACGGAAGATGGTGCTCATAGCTCGCTGGTATGTCGCACCGACGTTCTTCAAGCCGAAAGGCATTACTGTGTAGCAGAAAACACCCTTTGGAGTCCTGAATGACGTGTGTTTTGCGTCATCGGGGAACATCTTGATTTGATTGTAGCCTGAATACCCGTCCATGAAGGACATGCGCTCAAAGCCACATGTGTTGTCGATCATCACATCAGTGATTGGAAGCGGGAATTCGTCCTTCGGGCAAGCAGAGTTGAGATCCCTGAAGTCGATACAGACTCGTATCTTTCCGTTCTTCTTGGTGACAGGAACGACGTTGGCTACCCAATCCGGGTGTTGTTCCTCACGGATGAAGCCGCTGGTCAAGAGTTTGTCTACCTCCTGATCGATGGCATTCATGATGTCCGGACGGAAGCGTCGCTGCTGTTGTTTGATAGGTTTGGCATCAGGTAAGATGTTCAACCTATGCATTGCGATCTGTGGATCGAGTCCCGGCATGTCTTCATAGCTCCAGGCGAAGACGTCGATATACTCTTTAGCCAGTTGGATTAAAGATTCTCGATCTTCTCCTTCCAGGCTTTTACTGATGAAGATGGGTTTGGAAGAAGACCCCTCCCCGAGGTCGATCTGCTCGACTTCGTCTTCGGTGGGAGGCTCACGAAGCTCAAAACGAGATTCCCATTGTTCCCCTAGGCGTTGGGCCCAGGGTTCTTCTTCGAAGGGTTCTGGCGCTTGGTCTTCGCCTTCACCTTTTTGAGGTTGTGCTGACGTCATGTTAGCTGACAGCACTTTCCTGAAGACTGATCCGATACTGGTATCGGAATCCCAAGTCGATGCTTCGGACGAGTGGGAATGTTCTATGTCTTCTGCATCTGAACTTTCTGGGGTTGATGGCGGCGTGACATAGCCTAATCCTCGTCCAGTCCGATTATAATAGTCCTGTGGCTTTCCATTGGGCATCGAAAGCCGGACAGGAAGATGCCGACCCTTGCCGTAGTTTAAGCCTTTGTTGCTTTTCAGGTCGTAGCCCATCTTTTGGATGATGTGCTTTGCCGCATCCGTGTACCGATAGACTTGTACTCTGCCGGTATCAGGTTCGGGCTCGATTGACGGGAGGTCCCGATGACGCTCGACTTTGCCCGAGATGATGGTGCCTTGGTCTCGGCTCCGTGGAGGGACTATGAAGACTCCTTGAGACGGGACTACTCGATTATGGTAGACGGTCGTTATTTGTGTTTGCAACGACCGTAGAGCGTTGTCTAATGTATACATGGCATTCCAGTGTGGAAGACAAGAATAATTAAAAGACACTCTATTATTGATAAAATACGAGATCTTATCCCGTGGGATTACATTGTCAAAGGAGGGTGCCTCTACGTCAGCCGAGATATAATCACCAAGCTCCTCGTCTGTAAGAACTGGGGGCGGACTAGGAGAGTCCAACACAGCTATGGGGTCTGAGAGGGTTATATGAGCCTTCTCTGACACCTTGGATGACTGCGGCGGCTTGCCCTTGAGACGCACTTTGAGAGGCGCCTCCGGTGAGTGGTGCCTTCCCTTGTAATTTTGCCACCAGGGGAGCCGATGTTTGAGGTGGCTTTCCCTTGAGGCGTATCTTCAGGGGTGCTTCACGAGCCGGCGCTTTTCCTGATAGCTTGATGCTCATTGGAGGCGCCTTCTGGGGTGGTTTCCCCTTCAGTCGGATTTTCAAGAGGGCGTCGGGAGTCGTCTCAGGCTCCATGTCCGGCTCTGCTGCCGTCTCTGCCTCATCATCAACGTCGTTGGCTTCCTCCTCGTCAATGGGCTTGTACAAGTCGAAATCGATGAAGTAGGCTTCAATCCCTTTGAAAGGATCAATGTCTGCAAACTCTGTCCGGATGACGCCATTGGTGGATACATACTTCATGCACTGGTGGAGTGTGGAGGGCATCACCATGTACTCATGCAGCCATGGTCGACCGAGCAGGATGTTGTAGTTGACCTCGGCATCTACCACATAACAAGTTACCTCAGTTTTGAGGCTGCCAATGTGACACTTCAGTCGGATCTTGCCCAATGGCTCGCTCTTGCTAGCGTTGAAGCCACTGATGGTTGTATTGGAGGGCGCCAGCCGGTACATCGGGATCCCCAGCTTAGATAGCAGCGCCTTCGGGATGATGCTTAGGGAAGACCCAGGATCGATCTGAATCCGGCTCACCTTGACCGAGCCAATGTACCCTGTATAATACAGCGGTCGGTTATGTCGGTGATGCTTGAGCAGCATGTCTTGTTGAGTGAAAGTTATGTTTGGGATAACTTTATCCGCACAATGACAGTGCGCACAAGTAGTTGGGAGGTCTTCAGGCTGCTTGACCTGACTGAGAAAGGATTCAGCGT
This sequence comes from Iris pallida, assembly GCA_029216955.1. Lineage (NCBI taxonomy): Eukaryota > Viridiplantae > Streptophyta > Magnoliopsida > Asparagales > Iridaceae > Iris > Iris pallida. The sequence goes on from JANAVB010040220.1 coordinate 11,255,195, forward strand.
CCTTCAGAGCTTCGCAGAGAGCTTCTCGGGAATCTTTAGAAAGACGCAGGAGCTCAAACAAAGACAGACGCGCAGGTGTACTGGCTAATTATGCCAGAATGTCGAAGTTGTGAGGCTTGGACAGCCCCGAAGCATTCTCCTTCCGTAGAGGTCTGTCAAAACGGGCCTCCACCTGCTTCTGCTTATTGGCTGCTGAGGGCTTAGATGGACCCTCTTCAGGGATGGTGCTAGGAGGCACCACCTCGGCGGCAGCTTCGCCGGATTGGGAGCTCTGTTGTGCACGTGTTTGCACTGGAAGTGCCTCTTCTGTTGAAGAAGAGATTGTGCGGCAAGACTTGATCTTCCTGCCTTTTGATTTGGAGGTAGGGCGTACCTCCGATTGAGTCACCTCAGAGACGAGGTCGGGGTGAACCCAGAGGACCTCTCCTCGAGATATGGTGAGCGGGGTGAGTCCACTCACATTGTCACGAGTAGGTGGTAAGTTTACCACCTCCATTGTCGCCTTAGGGATGGGGACGACGCCATCTTGTGTGGTAGTTGGCGGCAAGGTGCCGAACTGAAGCGAAACCATATTGGCCGACACCGTCTTCTCTTCATAGTCGACGAAGATTACATCCGCATTGATCATGCGCTGGATGTAATTCTTGAGGACGTAGCAGTCCTTGGTCGAGTGTCCGACAAACCGATGGTAGTGACAGTACCTTGGGTTGTCCACTTTTCCAACTTCATCGGGCCGCTTTGGGTCCGGTAGCTTGATCTTGTCACCCTGCTTCAGTATTTCGAAAAGTTGTAGGGTGTCGTCATCATTGAATGAATAAACCTCCTTGGGTCTCGGTGCCAGTGGAGGCTTTTGAGTAGGCGCAGATGCGCCTTTTGAGGCATTAACAGTCAATGCCTGTTTCCCCTTTGCTTCTCGTCCGGAGCTGTTAGCTGCGGACTTTTTTCCCTTATCGTCAAAGGCGGGGAAGCTGACACCCAGAAGACGTGCATTGGCCGCCTTCTTTTCTGCAGCTTCAGCTTCGATGATCAGGGAGCTCCAGTCAGGAGGGAGAGTAGAGTTGAGCCAGAACTTTACTGCAGGCAACATGTTCATACTGCAAGCGGAGAGGAGCGCATGTTCTGGCATGCCTGGAGGTAGCCTGAAGTAAGCCTGTCGGAAGCGTTCGATGAACGCCCGAACCGTTTCCTTCTCCTTCTGACGTATCTCTATGAGAGACGCCATCGTCATGTCCTTCCCGCCGTCGTAGAAGCGGTCGAGGAAAAGGCGCGTCAGGTCGTCGAAGGACGATATGGAATTGTCGGGGAGGCTACAGTACCAGTCATACGCCACTCCTTTCAGGGCCCCGACAAAGATACTGGTGAGGAGCGCGTCCTCCTTCGGAAGATGCCCTGTCTGTGACTGGAAGTACGTCAGGTACCGTCGCGGAGAGTCCTTTCCGTCGTATGGGGTGAGTGTTTGTGGTTTATACTTTGGGGGATAAACCACCTTGTTCCACTCGAGGGGATAAGGCTGGGGAATGCCCATCTTCTGGCGTTCCTCTTGCCTGTTCTTGGACTCGAAGCGCTCCCGCAGGTCTTTGATCTTTTCGACCACATCCTCCGTAGAGCTAGGAGTCGAGGAAGGAGGTACCATCTGGATTGGAGCGTTTGAGGGCTCCGAGGTCCGAGGTGCTTCTGTATCCGAGGGCGCCCGTTGGAGGGACACACTCGACTCCCCATTAGCTCCTGGGTTAGGACCAGTTGAAGGTGTCCTGATCAAGGCCGACCGCATCTCAAACACTGCTTGAGTCAGTGCTTGCATAGAGGCAGAGAGGGTTTTGAGTCCTCCCTCCAATGAGTCTATGCGCTGGACTATGTCCTGTGACGGCGCATCAGACTCGACATCATCCCCAGCCATGTATACTGTGCTGACACGGCCAGGAGTGGATGGATTGGTTGAGGCTTCGCTTTCGGCCTCACTCTCATGCGGGGGAGTCACTTCTCCTGGTGTTGGGCCACCCCCAGCCACATTCTGGAGTTCATCTTCAATAGGCGCATCTGCAAGGGTCTGCTTGCCTTCAGCTCCGTCTTGAAGGACCTCTTCATTTCCAGAACTACCCCCGACGGTGTCCTGGAGGACATCCTCATTTTGAGGGGCTTCAGGGAGAGTAATCTTGCCTTCATGATGAAGATCCGCCGCAGCTGTGCTTTGGACATCTTCGTCTTCGGAAGGAGGCTCAACAAGGGTCTGGCTACCCCCAGCTTCCTCCAAGGACTTTTTCCTCGACCGAGTGCCTTCAAACACTCCAGAGGTCGAGACAGCTGCCTTGGTTTTCCTCGGCTGGCTTTTGGATGAAGACGAGGAATTGGCAGTCGTCTTCCGGATTGATGAGGAGTTGGAGACCACGTAGCATGAAGCAACCTTTGGCTCCTCTTCAGCTGACACCTTTGTCCCAAGGCGACGTCGGAGAGGTGTCGATGATTGCAGTCGTTGGAAGACCGACTGTCTTGGTGGAGCTGCCGCCTTGCAACAGCAGTTGATGGTGACCACCGCACAAGTATGCCCCGTGAGAGGCGCATCGTGCTTGTTGGTCGACTCTCCTGACCGGCGCTTGTGAGTGATCACGTTGCGCAGGTCATTGGAGGAGAGTGGTGCCTTCACACCCCCTTCAGACGTATGGCAAGGCCAAACGCCGGGGTGGTCAGGTGAGTGCTGCGCCCCCTGATCTAATACCAAGCAGGCATCACGATCAGTAGTGAGGGAACCACAACATTTGAAGTGACTTGAACGGACCTCAAACGCACAACCAGAGGAGGCGCGGGAGTTCAAGACCACTGAGTTTGCCTCTCTCGACTTGGTTGTGCACGCAGTAGATGCGCCCAAGCGAGATGAGGACTTTGAAGATCGACTCGTTGTTGGTGCAGAAGCACTTGAGTCAACCTTGTACAGCTTGCCATCGGCAGCACGCGTGATGACGAGCGCGTGCCTCTGGCCGGCTGCTGGCATAGCACGTTTGTGGCGCATGGCCCGTGCCGCCTTGGATTTTTTCGTACCAGCCCGCTGGGGTGCATAGTACTCAGCATCCAAATTCTCCTCGCCATTACAGCGAGTGAGTCTGTCAAAGACAGAGGCCTTTTGTGACGCATCAGAGGTGATGCGCGGGGCATTGGCTGCGCCCCTGCTCCGTCGACGTATCTTCCTCGTCTGAGAGGGAGATAGCTGGGGAACGTGGTCGGCCGCACGCTTTCCCAAGAGATGCGCTGCATCGGCGGACGCACCTTGGTTGCTGAGAACGTCAGCAGGAAGGGAAGGCTGGATTGCTGCATCCCCTTCAGTGGTGGTGCCCGAGGCATCGACCTTGCGCACCCAGGCCGTGCGGATCTTCTTCGGCTTTGGTAGCCGCTTCGAAGGACTCGCACTTCCTTCAGAAATGAACTCCTCGTACGCCTGTTGATTGAGGCGCACGACCAGCGTCTTGTGGGAGGAGCCCACCTTCACGTCGTCGGCCTGTGACACAACTTTCTCGGAAGAGGAGAAAGAAGTCCCCAGCAGAGTCGCCAGCTTGTTTGCCATTAAAATTGTTTGATTGAAAACTTTAATACAAACAGAACAGTGTTACAATGTAGGACTTAGATATAGTCCTAGGAGCACACTTTTGTTTAAGCTAGGTCCTTAGTGCCAATGGAGCGAGTGGTAATGCGTTGACTCCGTTGACCGGCTGACGACGGTTATCGGTTCTCTGAAGGCGTGGATTGCTCTGGGTGCTGGAGCTTACTGAGAGGAGGAAGACGTTGAGTGTCTGTATCTGCCTCTCTGATGATTTCTTGTATGTTCGTTGTGGATTCTCTCTGCCTGTGTGAAGGAGAAGATCCCTCTATTTATAGTTTTGCAGGCTGGCTGCTCATGCGCGCATGTAGGATGCGCCGGTGTGTGAGGATGCCACGTAGAAGTTGCTGATAGGGGCGCACAGATGATGTGCCCTGATTGGGAGGTTGAACTCTTCATACTGCTGTTGTGAGCCGGCACGTAGCAGAAGAGAAGATCTTTCTGTTGCTGAAATCTTGGACGAGTTGAGTCAAAGGACACTTGTCGTCGACTCATGGCTTGAAGATCTCGAATTTGGGGGGGTAGTGATCTGGTGAGCTGCGCCTTGGATCTGGGCGCAGGAGGAGGCTGCGGCTCATAACCTTTAGGAGTTACAAACCATTTAGGGCGCATGGCTTTTGAGGCGCATGCAGGTGACCTTCCTTCTGTTTTTCGGGATCAGAGATCAGTCTGGGGCGCATGGCTTTTGAGGCGCATGCAAAGCTTCAACTGGAGACTCTTCTTTTGTCTTTAGGGATCAGTGAAGGGTCTGAGGCGTATGGCTTTTGAGGCGCATGCTGGTTTGGACGCATGGCCGTAGAGGCGCATGGCGATTTGGACGCATGGCCGTAGAGGCGCAAGGTGATTTGGACGCATGGCCGTAGAGGCGCATGGTGATGGCCACGTGGCAGTAGCCGTCGGAATAGAGTCATGATGATGCTGACGTTGCCGACGCTTCGTTCTCTGAAAAAGCCGTTCAGACTTTGGGAAGCGTGCTGCCAACTCTGGTGTCAGTTCAGCATTTAATGTTTGTGACGTTCGATGGACAGCTGAGTGGGCACATTGGTTGGTGGTCCACTCGGCATGGAGATGTGAGGGGGGGCGCATCCTCAGTAATGCGTCGGGTACTGTAGGGCGCGTCTGTGTGATGCGCCTGATGCTGGAGGGCGCGTCCGTGTGATGCGCTGTTTGGCTGGCGCATCCGACATGTCCTTTAATGACGCGGCTGTCTCGCTCCTTGAGTGCTATAAATAGCCGTTTGGCTGAATTCGAGGCGTCCGGTTCATCCATTTAATGCAAATTCATTACACAGAATTCGGAGAGTCATCCACTTGGCGCGTGGGTTTGATTTGCCCGGCCTATAAATAGTGGCATGGAGAGAAGGTTTGCTCCTCATTTCCTCACGTACTTCCAACATGAACTTGGATATGTGGGTGCATTCTGTTGACGAAGTGCTCCCGAGGGTAAAGATGAGACGTCGTGTTGTCTTCGATGCACTTGAAGGTGACTGTTACATCCAAAAGACGGAGTCGAGGGCTTCTGAGGCAGGCAAAAGGTGTCTGTTGCATCCAAAGATAGGGATGTTCGGGCCTCGTCTCCGTTGTTCCGGAAGAGCCGTAGATCGGAATGGTGGTGCTAGGCTCTCTCTTCCTTCAAAGTGGGTGCCGCCCACCTTGATTGTGTTGAAAGCTCCTTGTGCCATAATTTCGATCACGGTCTTCCTTGGTCTTTGGAGGCTCTTTCGAAGCCTCCCCTGGCCACAGCATTTGCGGTGCTCTTCTCTTCCTTGGTTCCAGCCAGAGGGTTAAATGCTTTGCTTGGCGAAGCACTTATCAGGTGAGCCTGGCTGGAAGAGCGGCACATAACTGGGCTCTGCTCGGCCAGGTGAGCCTGGTTGGAAGAGTTGCTCATAACTGAGCTGCTGAAGGGATGTACATAACTGAGCTGGATGCACATAACTGAGCTGCTGAAGAGATGGTAGGATGCGCCTGGCTGGAGGCGTATGACATCTGCTGTGCCTGGCTGACAGCGCATTGTGTCTGCTGCGCCTATCGGAAGGCGCATGGTGGTTGTTGCGCCTATCTGGAAGGCGCATGGTGGCTGTTGGCTGTAGATCTAGGATCCTTCCTTTGTAGAAATGGCTTATTTGATTAGCTGTCTAAGTTCTGGCGCATATAATGCCTGGCGCATGGGCTTTCTGGTTGTGAAATTCTATGCTTCTACAGGGCACACTAGAGATGTGTGTCGGACGTTGAATGGACTGTGTTTGATATGTGGAAATCCAGACCATCGGGTTACCACATGTCCCATGAATTCGAGGTCAGGAGGACCAGGGCAGCAGTTTCCTACTCTGCCAGCACCAGAGGCAGGCCAGTATCGAGGACCAGCAGTGGTAGTAAGGCCGTTGGCACAGCGTCCGTTAATGTCGTAGGCTCAGATGTATCGGCAGCAGGGGCCGCCGATGCAGCAACACCAGCATTGTCACGCCCCGATTCCGTCGAATCGATAGTCGTCCCCCGGGCGTGATGCCGTGCGAACCTAAGTTGCGTTCGCACAAGGCATAGTCATAAGGTTATCCGAAACACAACATCAAATTAGAGTACGCAGAGAAATTGAATAACACATTTGAAATGGAAATAGACTTTTCATTGATAATATGAACTTTACATAGACTTCTTTTTACAATCATTGCCGCGCGGGCTACAACATGACTTCGACTTACAAAAATGAACGCCGATGAGATAGTCGTTCCATATATTACACCCTTTTATACAAGTAAAAACCAATACATATTTCCACCTGCTATGGCGGGAAGTCGAGTCGTCATTTTTTTTTGGACTGATGTACGGTCTTCTTCAAAAGGAAATCCAGAAAACAAGCCTTCACACGGACGAGGCTTCAAAAGAGTTCACGCCGCCTTGAGCTTTAGTTGGCACGCCCTTCGTAGTTCGGGGTACCTGCGTGGAGAGCGATGATCAGTACATTATACTTTGTACTGGTGCGTGGCTATTTAAATTCCAAGCTCTCATTTGGTTGAAGAGTTTATATGACATTAGAGAATGAATGTTTCTAGCCATCCTAATGAATTTCCAAACAAGTAATGACAAGCATAGTGAACTTTACGTTGGAACTTACCCCGGCGGACCGCGTCGCGCCTTATGAAACTTACCATGTTCTTTCCTTTCAATAGTTATCTTTAGCATATTAAGTGCTATATTTCGTGTGTTGGTCACTGGCTCCCAGAGCCATTGTGGACTCCTTTTTGCTTTGATTAGACGAGGCCCTTTCAGCGCGAGTAGCGAGCCCCGCTGCAAGTCCTCGCCTAACGTTGTGTCCAGCACAGCTTTTGTATTTGTTTCCTTTCTTGGCCGCAACGGTCCCGTGGCCCCGGGTTGCCGTTCGGGGAAACTCTACCTTGTCGACAAGTTGTCCAATGACCGTGCAAAGACCATTTTTCTTCTTTTTAGTTATTAAGACATAGCCTACCATTCTTTTTAAAACTCATTTCATTTTCCCGTGTTCGTGCCTTTCGTGCCTTTTGTGCCTTTCGTGCCTTTGCATTTATCTTTTTATTCGTACCAACACTATCGATTTTGCTTAAGAAGGGGGTCGAGAAGAGAAGGGTCAGCCACTCACCTTGAGTTTACCTTGGCGAGCGAACTTATTGGTCGCACTAGACGTCGCCTACGCGATTACCTGAAATCGCACAAGCAACCGATTAGAACACTGCATTATTCAAAGAGTTCGATAGGAAATGCGAGTTCGAAATGCAAGCCATGAAAACCATCGAAAACATCCACGAAACGCATTCAGAAAACAAAGCCAAAACCAACGCAAGCGGCGTGAAAAGCAGAGCAACGGGAGGTCTCTCCCGACTCAGCCGCAGAGTCAATCCTCGAGGCGCAACCCGCTGAATATGGGACTTGGTTCCGAAGAAGACATTCCATAACGAGGAATGGATCTTAATTCAACCGTTCCCGTTCGATCGACTCGGTCGATCCCGACCTATCGGTCCCGGCCGAATCGATAGCGACAGTGTTCCTTTCTCGCGCACCCCGTGGACAGAGTACGGGGCACGATGTAGGGACGGGGCACTACAAGCATAGACCACCCCAGCATCATCAAGGAAGGGGCCAGCAGTAGCATCAGGCTAGGCCGCAGCATGGAAACCAGCAAGGAGGTCGAGGGCAAGCATTCACTCTGTCCTTGGAGGAGGCATTGGCATCGGAAGATGTTGTGGCAGGTAACATTCTCGTCGTCTCATATCCCGCAGTAGCATTGTTTGATTCGGGAGCATCCCATTCATTTATATCTGCACAATTTACGACACGACTAGGAATGGAGTTCGAGGCATTGCCAGGGAGGTTGAATATACTCACTGGTAATGGGCTCGTAGGAGTTAGTAGAGTTATTTTAGCATGTAGCATTGTAGTTTGTGAGCATTCCTTACCCGCCCGGTTGATAGAATTTTCTGTTGGAAATTTCGACGTTATCTTAGGCATGGACTGGCTGAAAGACAGTCATGCGACAATAAATTATCGTAGAGGGAGTGTATCTTTTGATATTCCAGGCATGAAGCGGTTCACCTTAGTCAGATCAGAGGCAACTCAGCAAGAGCAAGGAGTAATAACGGCAATGGAAGAAGTTCAGGTTCCGAAGGTAGTTGAAGAATTTCTAGACGTGTTTCCCAAAGAACTTCCAGGTCTACCACCGGTTAGAGATATTGAGTTCAGTATAGAATTGGCACCTGGAACTAAACCGATATCAGATCGAGTTTACAGAATGACGGATTCAGAGCAGGCCAAGGTGTATCAGCACATAGAGGAACTGAAGGAGAAGAAGTTCATCCAAGCTAGCATATCATCGTGGACAGCACCAGTGGTACTTGTGGGGAAGAAGGATGGGTCATCCAGATTGTGCATTGACTACAGGAAGCTTAACGCGGCAACAGTGAAGAACAAGTACCCATTACCCAGGATCGACGACTTATTTGATCAGTTGAGCAAAGCTAGAGTTTTCTCCAAGATAGATCTTCGTTCAGGGTACCATCAGGTGAGGGTTAGGAAGGAAGATATTCCCAAGACAGCATTCAGGTCGAAGTATGGGCATTATGAATTCTTAGTAATACCGTTTGGTTTGACCAATGCTCCAGCAATATTCATGGATTTAATGAATCGCATCTTTATGCCATACTTAGACCAGTTTGTCGTTGTGTTTCTTGACGACATTCTCGTATACTCTGCTAGTGAAGAGGAGCATGAAGACCACCTCAGAAAAGTGTTTCAGGTTCTGAGAGAGAACCAGTTGTATGCCAAGCTCAGCAAATATGAGTTTTGGTCAGATCATATTTCATTTTTGGGTCACATCATATCAGGAGCTGGAGTAGCAGTAGATCCCAAGAAGGTAGAAGCAGTAAAAAGTTGGCCAGTACCGAAGACCGTAGCAGATGTGCGGAGTTTCTTGGGATTGGCAGGATATTACAGAAGGTTTGTGTCAGACTTTGCAAGACTTTCAGCACCCATGACCCGCTTGACCCGGAAGGATGTACCATTCGTTTGGTTGACAGAATGTCAGGCATCATTCGAGACTTTGAAACAGAAGTTGATATCAGCACCTATTCTTACATTGCCAGTTGGACCCGGAGGTTTTACAGTATATTGTGATGCATCAGGTAAAGGACTTGGATGCGTCCTTATGCAACATGGAAAGGTGATAGCATATGCATCTAGGCAGCTTTGGGACCACGAGAAGAATTACCCAACTCATGATTTGGAGTTAGCGGCAGTAGTGTTTGCTCTGAAGCTATGGAGGCATTACTTATATGGTGACCGAGTGGACATGTACACAGACCATAAAAGTCTGAAGTACATCTTTACTCAGAAGGAGCTAAACATGAGGCAGAGAAGATGGTTGGAGTTGATTAAGGATTATGACGTGGAGCTTCAGTATCATCCAGGCAAGGCTAATGTAGTAGCAGACGCTCTCAGCATGAGGGGTGGCGCATTTATGTTAACAACACAGAGGCATATCTTAGAAGACCTTCAGGAGATGGGCATCGAAGTTATACTTCCTAGTGATGTAGGAGTTCTAACAAGTCTGCAAGTTCAATCCGACTTGGTAGGCAGGATCAAGGCAGCTCAAGCACAAGACCCAAGGATTCAGAAGCTTAGGGCAGAATGTGAGTCAGGACTCAGGAAGGAGATGAGAATTCATGAAGATGGTACACTTAGGTTTGGATCACGTCTATGTGTGCCTAGTGGAGATATCAGACAGGAGGTTATGGCAGAAGCTCACAGTTCTCAGTATTCTATTCACCCTGGAGGGACCAAGATGTACCAAGATATCAAGCAACATTTTTGGTGGAACGGGATGAAGAGGGAGATAGCTAGATTTGTTTTCTGTTGCTTGGTATGTCAGCAAGTGAAGGCAGAACAGCAGAGGCCAGCTGGGTTATTGCAACCGCTTTCTATTCCGGAATAAAAATGGGAGCATATTACAATGGACTTTGTGACCGGTTTACCGAGGTCACCAAGTGGTAAGGACGCTATTTGGGTTATAGTGGACCGACTTACGAAGGTAGCACACTTTCTTCCTTTCAGAGTAGGGCAATCTACAGAAAAGTTGGCAGAGTTGTATATGCAACAGATAGTCAGGCAGCATGGAGTCCCTGTCAGTATTGTGTCAGACCGAGATACCCGCTTTACATCACATTTCTGGAAGAGCTTACATCATAGTCTGGGTACCAAGTTAAGGTTTAGTACGGCCTACCATCCGCAGACGGATGGGCAATCAGAAAGAACGATTCAGACTTTAGAAGACATGTTACGAGCTTGCACTCTAGATTTTGGAGGGTCTTGGGAGAGTCACCTGCATTTAGTCGAGTTCTCATACAACAATAGTTATCAAGCCAGTATCCAGATGGTGCCATTTGAAGCACTGTATGGTAAGAAGTGCAGGTCGCCGCTTGCATGGGATGATATCGGAGAGAGGAAGATGTTAGGCCCAGAAATGATTGTTCAGACGGTTGAAGTGGTTAAGGGAATTAGAGAGCGACTTCGAGTTGCGCAGGACCGGCATCGTCATTGGACGGACCAACATCGTAGACCGTTAGAGTTCTCTGTTGGGGACCACGTATTCTTGCGGATCTCACCTACTCGTGGGGTCATTAGATTTGGCGTTCGCGGGAAATTGAGTCCGCGGTACGTGGGCCCATTTGTTATCCTTGATCGGATAGGCGATGTTGCTTATCGTTTATCCCTCCCATCTTCGTTACGAGAGGTGCATGACGTATTTCATGTATCTCAATTACGTAGGTATGTATCGGACCCAAGCCATGTCCTCGATCATTCGGAGCTGGTTGTTGGTACCAACCTGTCTTACGAGGAACAACCTGTGTCCATTTTGGACCGAAGAGAGAAGATACTTAAGAACCAAACAATTAGTCTTGTCCGTGTTGCTTGGGGTCATCACTCCTTGGGAGAGTCAACGTGGGAACGTGAGGATGATATCCAATCACGGTATCCACACCTATTTGACTCACAAGGTATATCTCTTTCAGTATACCTTGATTGTCCTGATTCTTCATGCTTATCACCTTATGGGTAGAGCTACTTGATATCATGGATTGATGAATTTACATATATAGTACTTGCTTTTGATATGGTAAAAATGATTGCTTGCTCACTAGAATTGCTTATATTAGTTTAGCTCCGATATTTCTACCTGCTTGGATTTGAAATTCCGAGGACGAAATTTTTCTAAGGTGGATAGAGATGTCACTCCCCGTTCCCAGAATGCGTATTTTTATACATGTACAACTCGTATATATTTATTTAGTATTTATCATGTATTATCATGTATTTAAATTTATTTAAATTTTATGTTAATTAATTATCTGTATTTTATTCCTGTATTTTATTTCCTGCTGTTATTTTCTGCTTTTAGTCTTGTGGTTCGGCCATGGTTGGTTTATCTCAGGTTCATGGTGGTTCACATGAACCGAACCACCACAAACCCCCACCTACCACCACCCTTCCTATTTAAGCCCCCATCTCCTTCTCTCTCCTCATAAACTCTCCTTCACCATTACTTCTTCTTCTTCCTCATTACTCTCTCCACCAACCAATACAGCAGGCAAGTGCATTTTGCTTCTTGCTTCCACTGGAGAACCATTTTTATGGTTCATTTTTCTTCCTCTCATGATTCTAAGAGAGATTAGTACTTAGCATTCTTGATTTTTTTGGCTTATTTCTTCTCGGCTGTCCATGGGTTTTGATCTCCCAAATTAGCGTGCTTTTCGGGGTAGATGGTTCGTGTGGCAGAGCTTCTCATTTTTCACCATCCTGAACCATGGGAGTTCGGGAGATTTAGTCACGCACACGTCTTTACGTGTTTGCGTGGATTTTTAGTCACGCTCACGTTCTTACGTGCGTGCGTGAATTTTAGTCACGCTCATGTTCTTACATGTTAGCGTGAATTCTTAGTCACGCTCATGTTCTTATATGTTAGCATGAATTTTGAGTCACGCTCATGTCTTTACATGTTAGCGTGAATTTTAGTCACGCACACGTCTTTGCATGCGTGCATGAATTTTAGTCACGCACACGTCTTTGCATGCGTGCGTGAATTTTTAGTCACGCACACGTCTTTGCATGCGTGCGTGAATTTTTAGTCACGCACACGCCTTTACGTGTTAGCGTAAATTTTGAGTTACGCTCACGTCTTTGCGTGCGTGCGTGAATTTCTTATCACTTTTTCATGCTCACACTGTGCGTGCGTGCGTGAGTTACTTTTCACGTTCATGAGTGCGTGAATTACCCTTCACGCTCACACTGTGCGTGCGTAAATTTCTTATCAGGCTTTTTTCACGCTCACCACTTTTCACGCTCGCGCTGTTTATACGCTCACTAGACTTAGCGTGACTTGTTGGCCTTAGCATGGACTTGCTGGCGTGACTTCCTGACCTGAGTGTTTTCATTTGTTCTATAACTTATTTATTTAATGATGGCATGATAATTCTTCTATTAAATCCTTATGCCTTTTGGCATGAACTTGATAAATCATGATATGTAAATACTTAATACATATGGTTGTGTAGAATGTGTCATATGTCTTGATTGATCCATGGATACCCAGATTGACTAGAACTTAACCCTGAGAGTCGTAGACTCGACTCCACTGAATACTATTGGACTTTCATGCCTTGTCACCATTGATAATGATTGTGACATTGACTAATAATTGATCATGCGTTCCTAGTTGGAACTAAGAGGCTGGCTAGTCGTCTTATTGAATTGAATGAATGAGACACGTTCATGTAATGAACTATTGCAATCGATTAGCCGATCTCGAATATTGGCATACAGGCACATGCAGGCTTCAAATTAATTATTTATTTAGTTATTTATTTATCTTACAAAAACAGCATGTGTACTTTATGGTCAAGGCATGATTACTCCGTGGTTAGATTTGATTATTGCATTACGCTATGTAAGACCTACAACCTAGCCGCATGGGTATCGTTGTAGAGTTGCGCATATCGTACCTCGTACAAAAGTACTCATTTGAATGACCATGATCCACGGCATGGAACTTCACTCAACGTAGAGACCATTAAGCCAAATAAAATAATGATGGCATAGAGAGAATGGATTCCCGAGTTCTTACATGGCAGCCCTCTTGGGACTAGTAGTGCCCGACAGGCCGGCTGGTTCCCACAGATACTGTAAATCTGTCACTCGGGCAGGGAACGGTATCTGCTTATATTATTAAATTGTACATAATATATTAACGGCGGGCGTCCCGCTGGGACTCGTCTAATTACATGATTGGCGCAATTGATTGATTGGATAGACTAGCCTTGCTCGTACATAGTAAGAACTGAGGAATCCCTATTTGCATAATTCCAGGATAACTTGGGACTCACAATAGCAAGCCGTAGGAGTTGATTGGCCGTTCAAGATGATTTGTTTGTGTACTGTACCTACCCTGTTGCCTAACTGAGATGATCAGAATGTCAGGACATAACGGACCAACTTCTGTCCTTGTTTGGTTGGGAGGTTGGTTCGAAGTGTCGTGATGTTATGTGAATCCTAGTAGATAGCAGAGATCTATTATCATATTCTCTTATTACTGGTTTAATCCTTCATATCGTGCTCCCTTGTGGTACTTGCTATTAGAGGTCTAACCTCTCTGGTTTTGTATGGCCAGATTTAGAGTCAGTTCCCGAGGATTCAGCTTACATCTACCTCCAAGATGGTCAATACTAGAGGGATGATCGCAGGAGGACTCGAGTGGGTTTCTTACTCCACCGCTCGTTTTGTTATTTACTTCATACTTAGCCGTTTGGCACCGACATGTTAGTCGGATTGTCTTGCACTTACTTTTGCATAATTGTAACTAAGTCAGACTGCAGCTGATAACAATTGTGTATATGTTACTATACCATCTGGCTATGTTTTGTAAAGCCAGATCTCTAGAACATTTTGACTGAGCGTTTGGGACGCCCTACTGCTTATTCTCACATGTTCTCTATTTCCTGTTTCTTGTTTGAATGATTGAGACAATAGATGTGAAGTGACCATAGTAAGATTTTCATGTAGTATGCACCCCCTCGTCTGGTTAGACAGCATTGATCGTATTATACGGTATTCATCTACCCGTAATACGTAGCTGGCTGAGTCATTCCCCCGCTCTCCAGTATTCTGGTTCTGGGGCGTGACAACTCGGCTGTCCCGTCACTACCCCATGCCCCACCCACCCCCTCCCCAACTTGCTGCACCCCCAACCCATTAGTAATCTAAAACGTGGTTTCGTTGCAATCTAATAGGATGAAGCCTGATAAGGATTTTAGGTTTGTTGTGTTGTTGCAATCTAATGGAAAGAAATCGACGTGATGCCTCAAAAGAAATATTGCAATGACTCTGGGCTAGGGTGCTCTGGCGTCGAGCTTTGCATGGAGGCGTTCGTAGGTTGTAGCATTTTGGTCAAGATATGGGTACTGCTCGACGGGGTCTAGCATCGACCGTGTGCCGAGTCTCGCAACAGGGAAGAACACATAGAAGGTGAAGGCTTTTGTCTTTGTTCATATATGCAACATATATAAAATTATATATAGGTTTGTTAGATATTCAGGAGAGAGAGGAGATGCACATAGGTTATATCTATAGGCAGTTTATTCGGGAGGAGGAACATAAATTTTTTTACCGCGGTGCCACCGTCGGCTACGCTCGCACCCGGAGAGAGGGGGATGGTGCAGCCGGGGGTGGGGGAGCGAGGGCGGGGCAATGGAGGGGGGGTCGGCGTAGGTGGAGGGGGCGAGGTGGCCGGAGAGAGGGTGCGAGCGGTGGCTAGAGGGGGCTGAGGTGGCCGAAGGGTGGCAGGGGTGGACACAGTAGGGGGTATGGCGTGGCGGGGAGTGGTGAGTTGACGAGGGTTGAGAGTGTTGGACTGAGTTAAAAATATTAAATAGTTGATAATATCAAGTTATCGAGTAAAAATATTTAGAATATTAAGTTAAATGGTTGAGGGCAAAAAAATTACAATTAAGCCTAAAAAATAATTTACAAGTAAGAAGTATTTGTTGAAAGGGAGGATTTTTTTTTGAGGGTGTCCACTTCTTAATGGTGCTTGGAGGCATGCCTCCAAGGGAGCTTGAACCCGCGCCACTGCGCTTGGGTGACAGGATCATTAGCAATATTATCAACTCAATCTTATTGGACGGCCCAGATGGTATCCCCATTTCCCCTGGTCCCTCTCTCTATTTATTTAGGTAATTTTATGGGCACTACCAAAATTGCTAGGGGGCATCAATTGATAGGGGACAGCCCATGAATGTGGAGAAATTGCTAGAGGGCACCCAAAAATTGCTAGGGGCAGCCCAACCCCCCCAAACCCAAAAATTTTATTTTATTTTCATTATTGACTCTCTCTCCTCAAGAAGAAAAGAAAGAAAGCTCTCTCCCTCTCCCTCTCCATCTCCTAAACCCTAATTTCTTCTTCTCCATCACTCCATTCTCAATCCCTCCACGAAGATTCTCGAAGAGATGACACGCAAGTCAAAGCAACCGGAATCCAGGTACGTTCTTCCCTAATTTCTTCGAATTTTTTTTACATTATATTCGAAACCCTAGAATTGGTTTAATTCTTGAAAAAGTTTTTGTAAAATAGGTTTATAATCTCTTGCACGTTCTCTTCCCTTATTTTCGAACACATGAAATCCGAAATTTATGTTGAAACCCTAACCCTAGAACACGACAAAATAGGATTTCGTTATTGGAGTTCGGGTTCACGACAGTAGGACTGCCAGGAATGTGGCAGTCCTAATGAAAATTAGGACTGCCACAGTCCTGGCAGTCCTATTCTGAAAGAGGACTGCCAGGAATGTGGCAGTCCTAATTTTTATTAGGACTGCCACATTCCTGGCAGTCCTACTTGTTATGACATAGGAGTTGGGTAAGTGCATGTTGTTTCTATTACTTAATAAGTGTATGTTGTCATGCAGTCCACCGAACAAAAGAATACGGCCCACCGCGTCAAAGCGGAAGGAACGTGCGGAGCATCCTCGCGAGCGTCCGATAACAATTACCGAATCGACGTCCGATGCTCGGTCTCGGACATCGCCACCGGCATGTCAAGCTCGGTCGAAGCAACGAGCTCCTACTCCTACGCCTCCTTCCAACGATGACGACGACGACCTGCCAATTGCTCAACTCATATCACGTCAAGAGGGTTCTGCGCCATTGGAGGAGGGCGGTCCTTCTGAGGAGGCCGATCCTTCTGAGCCGCCTGTCCGTCCGCCCGGTTGCTCAATGTTGGTTTCTTTTGAGAACCACATTGCGTACGAAATATGGAAGAACCCGGTATGTACATGACGTTTGTAAATGGTAGTATACTTTTCAAATATGTATTTCATAATTGATATGTGTTTTGTTGTATACAGAGGACATATCGTATCCTTAGGGCTGTGAGTCACGGGAGAAAACCGTGTCCTGGCAGTTTACAAGCTTAATACATAAACCGATAAATTATATTTACCTTGAATTTATACGATATTTATTATGCAGTATTTTTTCATGCATTTCCCAAAAATATTCGACAAAATATTATTTCCTAATTTATTTTCTGCATTTGGGCCTACAGTTTTGGCTCATTTGGGTAACCTATTCTTGGTTCACCAATGGTTCATCATGAACCCTTTGGTTCATCATGAACCCATGGGTCCAAGGTCTTTATATATAACTCATCTCATTCTCTCTCCTCTCATTTACTTTCTCTCATTTATTTCCTCCACCAACCAAGGAAAGTACCAACTTGCTCAAGAGATGGATCCATAATTTTGTCAATGATTTTTTACAAAACTATTTGCCAAAACATGTTCTTCTCCTCAATCTATACTAGTTTAGAACTTAAAAATTTCCATTTTGAAGCTTTGATTTTTGTAGATCTAAGTTTTAATCATTTTCGGATTTTCTTGGTCTTGATCTATTTTCGTTGGGGTTTTGTGGGTTTGGATGCTTCCATGTGGAAGAGAATTCCATTTCACCCAAGATGGAACTTTGGAAATCCGGATTTGGAGTTCGGATGGCCAAGTTGTGATGCTTTGAAGCTTTGGGTTCATCCATGGTGTTCTTGCTGTTTGGAGAAGACAGTGAGCAGTGTGCAGAGCTTCTTAGCTCACGCCACTGAGCTGCGCGCGCTCCTTAGCGCTGCGTACGCAGGCTTGGGTACGCTTCCTGTTGGAAGCGTGTCCCTTGCGTGCGTGACTTTTCACGCACGCTGCCTTGTGTAAGCCTGCGTGACTTTTCACGCACGCTGCCTTGTGTGAGCCTGCGTGACTTTTCACGCACGCTGCCTTGTGTAAGCCTGCGTGACTTTTCACGCACGCTGCCTTGTGTAAGCCTGTGTGACTTTTCACGCACGCTGCCTTGTGTGAGCCTGCGTGACTTTTCACGCACGCTGTCTTGAGTGAGCCTGCGTGACTTTTCACGCAGCTCCCCTTGAGCGTGCGTGTTTTTGTGCGTACGCTTTTGATATTTTATCAGATATTATATGCCCATTTTATATCCTTACGCCTTTTGTCCCGAGCATGATATGAGCACTAATGTGACCCCAGAGAACAAAGTGTTCCAACCCGATACATGTACCTGAATGTCCCAGTTCTTGTTCATGCTCGACAAATGACTCGTAACTCTACGTGGCGTATTTGCAATGATGCATTACACTAAGGAGGGTAGCCCATGTTGACATACTGATTGACATGGATCCTCTTTGGGGTACTCGTACTAAAGTACGACTTTAGGAGGATAATCATGCAGGCCACAACATGAGAGTCCAAGATTTCACCTAGGGTTAAACTAGGCAACTAAATATACTAGATGCATGGGGAGGGCAGAATCCCGAGATCGTGTTACACCAGCCGCCTTGAGATATTGTCTTGACGTGCCGGCTGGTCTCCACGGATACTGTGTCATCCGCAACGAGCGGATAACTGTATCCGATTAATTCCTACTATATATTACATGTCTTGGCAAGGTGGCCTTACGAGGGACCTGTGCTCAATGACACCTGTCTACGCGAACCCCTGGGTTGGCTAGCCTTGCTGGAAAGATACGATCTGAGGATTTTCTAATAACATAACGCGAGGATAACCTCGTCCTACTAGAAACTTGTAGACTTGATTGGCCGTAAAAACGACTTGCTTGTATCCTATTACCTTCCGCGAATAACCGAGGGAAGCGGACTGTTGTGGTACGTGATCCAACCCATGTTCTTGTTTGATTGTTGGGTTGGTTATCGTACTATGACAGGCTGTGAACCGAAGTTATGAACTGAAGACTTATTCTGGTTGTGAAGTGCTACTTCTGTGAATGACTGAGAAACATGGTCTATCATGGTACATGATCCAACCCATGTTCTTGTTTGATTGTTGGGTTGGTTATTGTGCTGCGATAGGCTATCGACCGAAGTCACGATCAGGAGGTTTTCTTGTTTATACCTTTTAACTTATCTGAAAGTTATAGAGTACGACACGTCCCGACTCCATGCGGCACCTTTTGTCCTTGTTTGGTTGTAAGGGTGCCATATGGGCTCGAAGATGTTGCGCCACCCTATAATAGTAGCATAAGTATTACTATTATCAGTCATTCTATTAGCTGGGTTTTTAATCTTAACTCTTGTGCCCCTTTGACGGTACTTGTTATTCGGGGCTGACCCTGCTGGTTTTGTTTGGCCAGATCTCGTAGCAGAGCCAGAGGACACGATCTTCCTCCCTGACATCTATGGTGCATACTAGGAGCATGGCGGTTCGGGGACTCGAGTGGGTTTCTTCTCCATCACTCCTGCTTATACTTTTGCGGCGTTTAGCCACCGGCGCCTGTTAGCCGGATTACTTGATATTTTGTGTCAGTACATAATTGTAATTAAACAGACTACAGCTGTGTATAATTTTGTACTCCTGACTCTCTGAGATAGCTAAATTATAAAGCTAGTCTCTCATGACCATTTTGATGAAGCGTCGGGGACGCCTTACTGCTTTATCTTTAATGTTCATTTAATTGCTGATGTGACTTGATTGATTGAGACATAGAACTCTGTGGGACCATAGGAGACTTGATTGTAGCATGTACCCTCTCGTCTCTCGACAGCCACGATCGCCGTATGACGTTACGTACCTCATATGGAGTAGCTGGCCTAGTCCGTCTCCGTATTTCGGTACTGGGGCGTGACAAGGTTTTAGTGGTGGCCCATGCAGGTCTGTTTTTCAGACTTGTGGGGTATTGCGAAATTATTAGGAGTCTCAATCAAAACTTGTTCCCCTTGAAATTCTGTTTCGAATTCTCTGTCCTTGTCTTGATCTCTAACCTGACTTGCATCCTCGAAATTTTTCTCGTTCGGACTTGATAATCTTATACCTTTCTCTATAGGGGTGCTTCATTCTCAGTAGCGGGTGAGGCCCATGAGGAAGAGCAGCAAGAGCATGGCTCGACTGGGCAACAACAAGGGAGAGAACCTTCCCCAGGGCGGACACGAGCAGAAATGTAACCAGAGGCAGTGCAGCCGCAGGTTATTGAAACTCCTGCAGCACCAGCAGCGACGGCAGTACCAGATGCCGTAGCACTCCTAGAGATCATCCGAGGGATTCTTGTCACTCACCAACAGCAACAGACTCAGCAGCAGGAGCAGAACGTGTTGTTGAACCAAGGGATTCAGTTAGCTCTTGAGAGGAGTGCCGGGGTTGACTCGGGAGCATCAGGAAGGTTCTGTCGCTTGAACCCGAGGTATTTTGATGGCACGGAGGATGCCATCACTGCGGATGCATGGATTCAAGACATTGAAGCCATTCTTGTGGCAGCCAAGGTTCCAGATGATGAGAAGGTTGATCAGGTCAAATTAGTACTTCAGGATCTTGCCCGCGACTGGTGGGCCTCAGAAGAAGTTGGTACAAGACGCCCTGTTCGTTGGACCACCTTCAGTGACAGATTCAAGGCCAAGTATTTTGGCGTAGTAGCTCGATGTGAGCTCCAGCAGAAGTTTATCAGTCTCAAGCAAGCAGGCAAGACCGTAGATGGGTATGCAGCAGAGTTCTGCAGATTGTGCCGTTTCGCACCAGCAATGGTGGCAACGGAGCCAGAGAAAGCTATGAGGTTCCAGCAGGGACTTTATTTGGAACTATTACAGCTTGTGGAAGGACACGACTACCAGACGTTTGACGCTGTTTTGACGGCAGCTCGGAGGCACGAGCTTACCCAGCAGAGGTTGGCATCGAGGACAGGAGGTCAGAAAAGATCTCATTCCCAGGTTGGAGGAGGAGCAATGCAGCGAACATCGGCACCAACACCCGGTGTTCATATTCATGAGACAGGAACGCCGTGGAGGACGGCCGTGTCAACTAATACAGCGCCAATTCGGCATCAGCAGCCGAGGAACCAACAACAGCGTCATGGAGCACCCCAGGGCTGTACATTCTGTGGGAAGGCAGGGCACACGAGGGAGGTGTGCCGGACAGCGAATGGCTTATGTTTGAGGTGTGGTCGTGCAGACCACCGTATTTCTACTTGTCCTATGATGCAGAGGCCAGGAGGGCCAGCTCAGCAGTTTCCAGCATTGCCAGCTCCAGAGGCAACCCCGAGTGAAGGGCCGGTATTAGCAGTAAGGCCCCTAGCCCAGCGTCTGCCAACGCAGGCTCAGATGTTCCGCCAGGCACAGGAAGCCGAAGGCCCTCAGAGGCAGCAACAACATGGTCGAGGAAGGCCGCAACAAGGAGCTCAGCGGGGCCAGGGCCAGGCTCTCACATTATCCTTGGGAGAGGCTCTAGCGTCTAGTGACGTGGTGGCAGGTAAAATTCTCGTCACCTCATTTCCCGCTGTAGCATTATTTGATTCAGGCGCTACTCATTCATTCATCTCTGCACAATATGCTACACGGATCGGATTAGAGTTTGAGGCATTACCGGAGAGGATGGATATACTCATCGGCAATGGGCTCGTAGAAGTTAGCAGAGTGCGCTTTTCATGTCCGGTAGAGGTGTGTGGGCATTTACTGCCCGCATCATTGATTGAATTCCCTATGAGAAATTTTGATGTTATTCTTGGCATGGACTGGTTGAGAGACAGTCATGCGACAATTGATTGTAGAGAAGGTAGGGTCATATTCAGCGTTCCTGGGATGGAGCAGTTCATCTTTACTCGAACCTTGAAGAATCAGGCCGGAGGCATCATCTCAGCAGCAGTGTCAGAGCCAGGACAGATTCCGAGAGTGGTCGAAGATTTTCTCGACGTCTTCCCTGATGAGCTCCCAGGGATACCCCCAATCAGAGAGGTAGAATTTAGCATTGAGTTGAACCCTGGAACGAGGCCTATTGCAGATAGAGTTTACAAAATGTCGCCGTCAGAGCAGGATAAGTTGTATCAACATGAAGAAGAGTTGAAGTCTAAGGGATTCATCCGAGACAGTAAATCGCCCTGGGCCGCGCCAGTGATTCCAGCACCATGGCAGTCCTACTTCAGTGTAGGACTGCCAAGGGTGTGGCAGTCCTATCTATGAATCTCTGTGTGAATTTAATTCACACATAAATTTATCACAGAGATTCATAGATAGGACTGCCACACCCTTGGCAGTCCTACACTGAAGTAGGACTGTCAGGGTGCTGGCAGTCCTATCCAAAACTTGCTGTAACAGCAAGTTTGAGTAGGACTGCCAGCACCCTGGCAGTCCTACTTCAGTGTAGGATTGCCAAGGGTGTGGCAGTCCTATCTATGAGTCTCTGTGTGAATTTGATTCACACATAAATTCATCACAGAGATTCATAGATAGGACTGCCACACCCTTGGCAGTCCTACACTGAAGTAGGACTGCCAGGGTGCTGGCAGTCCTACTCAAAACTTGCTGTAACAGCAAGTTTTGAGTAGGACTGCCAGCACCCTGGCAGTCCTACTTCAGTGTAGGACTGCCAAGGGTGTGGCAGTCCTATCTATGAATCTCTGTGTGAATTTGATTAACACATAAATTCATCACAGAGATTTTTAGATAGGACTGCCAGACCCTTGGCAGTCCTACACTGAAGTAGGACTGCCAGGGTGCTGGCAGTCCTATCCAAAACTTGCTGTAACAGCAAGTTTTGAGTAGGACTGCCAGCACCCTGGCAGTCCTACTTCAGTGTAGGACTGCCAAGGGTGTGGCAGTCCTGATACTGAAACTCTGTGTGAATTTGGTTCACACATAAATTACACACAGAGATTCATAGATAGGACTGTAACACATAAATTACACATATAAGACACAGGTAGGTACATATAACACAGGTAGACACAGGTAAACACATATAACACAGGCAGACACATATAACACAGGTAGGCAAAATCAAACACATATAACTCAAAATTTACTCTATATATATTACTGGACTTCATATTTCACTGTATACAAAAGTGGTCCTCCATATACAAAATGTTAGACTGTAAATATATCTATACTTAGTCGATTTCGACGTCGTAGTGGTCAGCAGGTAAGTCTCTTGGCTCCTCAATCTTCAACAATCTCTTACAATGGTTGATCTGCTCAACGAAAGGTGTGGTCCAAGCGATGGCTTCGACCGGTGCTCTTTTGTACCAAACTGTTGAAGGTGGAGGAATCGGAAAATGAGCGATCATCTTTAGTACAACGAAGTGATCCCCGATCAGACCTATAGTACATAGGTTAAACACTCCGTGGTCCGTCGGAGGAGCGTACATCGGAAAGAATGTATTGTTAATATCCAGCGAGATAATTACAACATGTATCATGTACCTATTAGCAAATAAATAGCCGACAGACGGGACTGACATGTAGTGGTCTGTCCCGGTAACACTGTCGGTGCAAGGGATACTTAACAACAAACTTGCAACCGTTTCTTCGCTTAGGATGCGGGAGTAGAATGGAAGACGAGTCTCTAACTCCTCGTACATCTCCTGCATCACCCGTCTCCATCCGTCTTTGTCATCATAACCAAGATGCATTGCAAGGGCATGAAATCCGCAATGGCCATCACCGGGGACATCGATAATAGACCAAATATAACTTCGAAGCGCAGGTTAAAATTTGTCAATATACAAACTCGTTGTTTGGCTTGCAACTGTATCTTTTCTTGGGAGATCCATTTTTTCCATTTTTCGGTGAACGACAAGCTTGCCCTTCCGTGCAGGCGAAGGTTGCTGTAAGCTTCGTTCAACATGCTCAAAGTGCGATGGATCTCTCCTAGTTGACTCCAGCCTTATCTTCTGTGAACTAGTCAATCTTGTGTGAGGCCTGCCTTTAGGATTGGAAACAACGGTCGGCTCATGCATTGTAGTAGTGACCGGACATGCAATTTCTTGCATTTTAAGCTCAATGGACTGCCGCTCCGCTGCTACTGACGCTAACCACCTTGCGTAGAGAAGTTTCAGTTGTGGCAAAGAGAAGAAATCATCGTTCGTCTTCACCACAGGCATCATAGACAACTGCCTCCAACGTTGATCGACTGCTTCAACTGGAATAGGAATGGATTCACGGCGATATTCATTAATCTGATGTGCACAAGGGAGGCCCAGTGTATGTCGTTGTACACACCCGCAAACCTCGGGATCAAGTCCGATAAACTTTGATCTTTCAATCTCATCAGCTATTAAGGCCAACGCCTTGTGAGATACCACGCGCATTAAAGCATCTAAGAGTACTTCCTTTCTATGCTCATGCTTGACTATATTCAAACTCATCTCAAATGATGCCTTAATTTTATTCACCGTCCGGTCTACTGATAAATGTATAGCTTGCCAAACAGAGACGAAGTTGCCGAGAGATGATTTTAGGTGCCTCTTCAATAAAGAGTGTGCTCCTTCGACACGGTTGGTAGTTGTCGTGCCGTAATGCTTCACCACATTCGACCATGCTAAGACGAATTGTTCTTTGTGCGGTTCAAGCCATGTATCTTTGATGTAAGAAATGCATGCCGGCTCCCTCGCCTCCCACTTTTGCTTGAACAAGTACCATGCGGCATCGTAACTGGCAATCGTAGATACTCGCCACACACAATTCCAATCATTGTAGAATTCGTCAAAAATCTGCATGTCGATTTTACCATCCTCTTTCCGAAACTTCAACTTACATTGGGCTTGAATATTACGATTGACATGCCAAGTGCATAACAATGTATCCGCTTGAGGAAAAACAATACGAATAGCATTAATGAGGGCGTACTTGTCACGCCCCGGTTCTGTAGAATCGATAGTCGTCCCCCGGGCGTGATGCCGTGCAAGCCAAAATTGCGCTCGCACAAGGCATAATCATAAGGTTATCCGAAACACAACAACAAGAGAATGCGCAGAGTAAATTGAACACACATTATAGAGAAGGAAATTTAAGCTTTATTGATAATGAACATCATTTTACAGACTCGATACAAAGGCACCGCGCGGGCTTTTTACAAACTGATTCCATTACAAAATAAACGTCGACGAGATAGCCATTCCATACATTTCATCCCTTGATTTCAACCAGCATTACAAAACCACCTGGGATGACGGGAAGTCGCTCCATCTGTCTTCTTGGCCTTCGATAGCGGAGTCTTCAAAAGAGGTTGGAATCCAAACTTCGACCGCAAGGACGAAGCTCCAAAACACACGAGCGTAGCCTCCCTTCACGCGACACGCTCCTCCTGATTTATCGCACCTGTAGAGAGAGCGAGGATCAGTACAATCAACATGTACTGGTGAGTGGCTAATTAGTTTCCATGCTCTCATTTGGTTCAAGAATTTAGATAAAAATCATACAACTTGCTTTTAGTGGTCTTTCTAGCCATCCTAGATATTTTCATAAGAAGCATTAAGTTACACCAAGACTTTCTCCGGCAGAGCGCGTCGTGCGACATAAAACTTACCATCACTTTCCCTGTTAGTTGATAACAATTTATATCAAGTGTTTGATATGGAGGTCACTGGCATTAACTAGCCATCTTGGACATAGCCTGGTAATACGGGACCCTTGCAACGCAAGTAGCGAGCTCCGATGCAAGTCCCCGTCTTACCGGTTGCTTCATACCCAGCTCGGCTATAACCTGTTTCTTCCTAGGCCGAGTCGGTCCCATGGCCCCGGGTTGCCGCTCGAAGAAACCATCGCCCTTGTCGACAAGTTGTCCATGACCATGATAGGTTAACATGGTGTATTTAGGATACCGTTAGGACTTGTTATGTAATCAATTCATTTACTTGGTCGTTTTGCAGGCCTAAAATAATTCTATCTCTTTTCAACACAACACATTCTTTTTTTACTTCTAACATACATGACTTGTATTCTGCAAGCGAATCATTCAATTTTAATATCATTACCCGAGTTCTCATTTTGAAATAGAGGGTCGAGACGAAGGAGGTCAGCCACTCACCTTGAGTTTTTGCTTGAGACGAGGGACTGGTTGGCCGCGCTAGACGTTGCCTACGCGATCACCTGAAACCGCATGAGCAACCGATTAGAACACTGTGTTATTCAAGAATTTTGATATGAATGCGAAGTTCGAAACGTAAGCCATGAAAACCATCGAAAACATTCACGAAAACGCATTCAGAAAACAAAGCCAAAACCAACGCAAGCGGCGTGAAAAGCAGAGCAACGGGAGGTCTCTCCCGACTCAGCAGCAGAGTCAATCCTCGAGGCGCTACCCGCTGAATATGGGACTTGGTTCCGAAGAAGCCATTCCATAACGTGGAATGGATCTTAATTCAACCGTTTCCGTTCGATCGATTCGATCGATCCCGACCTATCGGTCCCGACCGAGTCGATAGCGACAGTGTTCCTTTCTCGTGCACCCCGTGGACGGACAACGGAGCACGATGTAGGGACGGGGCACTACAGTACTCTCTATCGGTAACAAATACTGACGTCTCTGTATGACCAGTGTAAAGTGTTTTCAGTTTCTCCAACGCCCATGTGTAGTCTTCAAGCTTCTCACTCTTCATGAAGCAAATGCCACTAGAAATGTTTTCCAAGTAGAGGTGAACCCGACAACATGAAAGAGAGGCATCTTGAACTTATTTGTCTTGTACGTGCAATCAAGGACTAACACGTCGGCAAAGGACCTGGCCAAATGTGTGCAATCAGGATGAGCCCAAAAGAGTGATAATACTTCATCACTCTGGGGATGTCTTCTATGGAACTCAACATAATGATTATCGGCAAGCAACTTGAGCACTTCTTGCATCGCCATTCTTGATTTCGTCCGGACAGCGTTTGAAGAAGCTAGGACGTTGTATATTGTCTTCATTGTAGACATGTTCTTCTCATCTTCATGTCGTATGACGGAATATATTTGTCTCGGTGCAACTCCGGAGGTGGTCAAGTCTTCGACTATCTTCTTCTCCGTATTGTTCAACCGTCCGACATACGGATGACCCAATAGTGTCTCGACAAACTCATGGTTGTGGGTTCCATTCTTCACTTCTACTGTCCATTTTCCCTCTTCTTCGTCTCTGATATGTATCGTGAATGGACAACCACATTTTCTCGTTCCAACATTTCTTCTTGGAACTTTACTTTGGATAACTTCTACTGTGTTTTTCTTGTGCGTCCTGAACACACCACCTCTTTCACAGCCCACCACCACAGTTTGTCGTCCCGGTCGATTTCGGGCCGATCTGGATATCACTAGAACAATGTTATTTTTCCGTCCGACTTCTCGACACCAATGTACCGCACCCTCGCTTGATTCAAAACATAGATCGGTCCAAAATAAATGGGCTACATTGACTGCAATTGGAGCCGGTACCGCAAAATCGGAAGATCTCAAGTCCTACAATAAATGTTCTTCGGTTAGTACAATTAGACAAAATCCTAAAGTAAATAGGTTTCATAGATTAGGCCCGTGCATAAGATTGGTGTCCATAAATAGCAAATTGTGTTAATAGCAAGACCGTCTTCTGTGAAGGACTGCAATCAAACTCTGCATTCTAATATTATAGACTAGGACTGCCAGAGTGGTGGCAGTCCTTCACAGAAGAAGGACTGCCAGGACCCTGGCAGTCCTACCTATTTGTAGGACTGCCAGGGTCCTGGCAGTCCTACCTATTTGTAGGACTGTGGCAGTCCTTCTTCTGTGAAGGACTGCCACTACTCTGGCAGTCCTATTCTATGATCGGGACTGCCTGAGTGTTGGCAGTCCTCTGTGTCACAGCACGAGTTTAGGTCCGAGCTCAAGTTCAAATGTAGTTATCAAGAGAGCTTCCGATGCATCAAAGTTGTCTTCGGACGTGGCGGAAACGTGTTCTTCGGACGTGGCGGGAACGTTTGATGATCCCGGTTGATCCATGTTCAATATTTTTCTATATTTAACACATAACTTTAATATGTGAAATTCTTGTTTAAAACATGAAACATATTATAGTTCGATGACTTACCAAAAATTTGGAGAAGTCAATGACCTAGAGTTGAGGAAGAGAACTATTTGCCAAAAATGTAGGGAGAAAAGAAAAAAATTAGGGTTTTAATTATTTGACCTAAGAGAAGAGAAGGAGGGAAGAAAATAGTTGAGGGAGAAAAGAAAAGAGAAGAAGGAGAGAGAAAATGAAAATTGGTATTTATAGTTGTGCTTGGGCTCCTTGTTAGCAATTCGGCAAACGGGAAAACTTTGGGACGGCAAAAGTACGAGTATAAATCGGCTTACTACAAATAAAATAAGTTTAAAAATTCGGTCAAATATTCGAAAAATAAAAATATTAATGTTAGAAACTTCAAATTCTTAAATATGTTGTAAAATTTGGTTAATTAAACAGGTTTCCAGCATGTTTATTGTGCCAAATTTGTCAATAATTTATACAGAACACGTTTAAAACTTCGTATTCTTAAAATTTATGTACTGATTTGGATCTGTCAAAAGTACGCAAGTATTATACGTTTATGAAAGATACGGAAAAATTCGCGTATAATACGAGTTTTATTCGGGTGATTGCTAACAAGGCTTGGGCTAGCCCCTAGCAAAATTTTTGGATGGCAAATTTGTAATAAACTTGAAAAATTTTGGGCTAGTCCCTAGCAATTTTGGTAGTGCCCATAGAAAAAAACCTTTATTTAATCACCGTGTTAGAAAGAGGGGGAGAGAGCGCAGCGGGAGGCAGCGAGCGAGAGAGGTAAGAGAAATCAATGGTTGAGTGCGATTATTCTTATTATTCCTTTCACAATCATATTAATTTTTCAGTCGTTCTTCGTCTTCATCAAGAAACCCTAACCCTAGAAATGGAGAAAGAAAGAAACCCTAGAAATAGAAACGAAAGAAATCCTAAAAGCATCAAAAAGAAGAAACTTTCCAAGATTCAAAATCTTTGTGTGTTATGTGTGATCAGATTACTGAGAGATAAAGAGAGAGAGAGCGGAGTGCGAGAGTGTTAGAGAGGGAGAGAGAGAGAGAGAGGGAGGGAGGAAAGAGAAGAGAGAGAAAGAGAGAGAATTGAGTGTTCTTTCTTGAATCCACACGACAGTGTTCTGTTCCTCTCAATCGAAGGATAATGGCGACCAAGCTCGTGGTTAGTGCCTAACCATCTCTTTCAATACTTGTTCCTTTTTGCTTCCACCCCCACCCCCTTATTTTGATCGATTTATCTCTGGCTGATTGCAGGTTCTTGGAATTCCTTGGGACGTGGAAACCGATGGCTTGAAGCAGTACATGAGCAGTTTCGGAGATTTGGACGACTGTATTGTCTTGAAGGTATGTAACACACCAAATTTATTCGGAATTACGTTATGGACAGTGGCAGATGCAGTCTTTTACAGGGGAAGCGAAAATACATTAAGGCCTCGTTTGGTTCGCGGAATCATGGAGTTGGGAAAGGAAAGTCATTACTTTCCTATGTTTGGATGCCAAAGGAATCGAGGAAAGGAATGTTATTCCCAATGGAAGGAAAATTAGGGAGGAAAATTGTTTCATCCATCCAAGCAACGATTCACTTTTCCACCTTTAAATATTCACTTTCCCTTCCAATTTTCTTGGCATTTCCAAACACCGGAAAGGAAAATCGATAGGAATTGTAATTTCCCAAATGAAAGAAAATACCAAGGAATTGATTTCATTTCCTTCCTCAAACCAAACTCAAACCAAACGAGGCCTAAGGAAGTGTTTTTTTTTTTTTTTTTCACTTATAAGTGAATTTTACTTATTCTGTGTGGGCCCCATTTATGTGTGATTTTGGTCTCAATAAATGGGTTCTTTTTTCACTTATAAGTGGCTTCAAATTCATAAGTGATTTTTTTCCACTTATTGGATTGCTTAAGTACTTATTGCATCCGAAAAGTCTATTATGTCCCTGTACAAACCTAAAGATTTCTTCACTTGTCCAAATTATAATAGAAATTGATTTTCCTATATATAAACTTAATCGCCCCTTCCTCTCCCCTTTCCCTTTCTAACAACCAATCCTCTCTCTTTTTCGTCCAAAACAATCCAAAGTTTGTCCAAGTAACAGTCTCGTTTTTCAACATCTATCGCAACTTTGCGGGACCATATCTCCTAACTCCAACGTTCGAAGCGCTTTCAGTTTTGTTTGCTGGAATTGTCTTGAGGTAACCTTTCTGAATCTATAATTTAATATGCGAAATTCGAACTCCTTAATTCTGTAGATTAATTTTAGTATTAGTTGTCCGAATAACGAACACTTCTCAATGATTTGGAGATTTCGGGAGATCTAGGACTCCGAATCACGATCCGTTTTGTTTTTCGGCAAGCTGGCATGAAAATCTATAACATACTAAAATTTGAGAATTTTTGGATTTTGTTTGATATAGTAAATATTTCGTAGATGTTGTTTTCATCTAGTAATTACTACCGAAAACCTAGTTTTCAACCTAGAAACTAAATATGTCGTATCTCCCAAACGAAACTAATTTTTTATTAACCGTCGATTCCAACACTAATGTGATTGGTTTTTGTATATGTAGTTTTGTTGGAAATAAGCTAATGGAGCAATAGTCAGAGAAGGATAAGAAGAGAGTTTGGTTGCAAACTCCTAATTTAGGGGGTATTATATAAAAACAAATGTAAAACAATTATAATGTGGCTAGTGAGTATTGGAACTTAAGCTCACCAATTTACCAACGAAGCCCCCACTTGGTCTGAAGAAAATGAAATAAATAACTGGACAAACAGAGACTATATAAAAAGAAACTGCAACTCACGGGGTGCAGTTGCCCACCCTCAACTTATTGTGGGTATCCCTGGATGCCAATATGCTATATTGTTTATATTGCATGGATACATATCCTACACGAGTCAGAAAACTTGTACAAACACGCCCTTTGACACGACACCGATTTTCAAGTGTCCCATAGTCGCATAATGCGCAAATAATTCAAAAAATTCGTTAATTATTCGTGAATGAGTGTCCTGCCGAATATATACGCGAATGATTCGTCGGTTTGCGATTCTTCACGAATATTAGGTATATCTGCGTACAGAACAAAAATTTATGATTTGTACCTGATTTCGCTCCTAGCCAATGGACAAAAAGCGCAGTATAGGGCCACCAGCTTCTTGGTTGGGCCACTTTATGGTCACACATGCTCACAGCCATGTGAGGTGTGAGCTAAGTTGACATAAAGACCATCTCCTTTTACAGACAGCTTTCAATGTCCCTCTTCTCGCAGCGTTGTGGGACTAAATATTTCCCTTTGTTTTTTTTGGCTCCACATTGAACCATTTTGATAAGCTTGTAGTTACTAATTATAGTAGCCAACCATTAGCTCATTCTTCCAATTTCCAAAGTTAGTGTTGGTATACAAAGGAAGTGATCCAAAGGTCCAGTAATAGGTGTTACGAGATACTTTCCATTAGATTCCATCACTCTAGTGGAATTTTGGGAAGAAATGTCAAGCTTACAAAATACTTTTCATAAGGATTCCAATGCAAGTTTTTGGTGTAGTGAGAATATAAAGGGGAAATTTTATTGTCTTGACATTTATTGCAATCTCTAAAAATATTTTGGACAACTTTTTGGTGTACTAATATTTTTTATTCATAATTTTAAATATTTAGAAAAAAAGACTATTATCTCTTTATTTATCTGAACTTTGCCATATTTTTTTTGTCCAAATTCAAACTTTTCAACCTCACAGAATTACTCCTGAACACCTAACTTGTGACTATAGTGTCCAATATAATATTGATGAACTCTCACAAGGCATCAAAAGGTTCATCTTATATATCTTTTCTAATTATCGGTCCCTTTAAATGCTTTTCAAGATTCATTGGACTTCCATCTAGGCTTGTTTGGTTCCCATTTGAAATGGAAAAATGTAAATGCTAAACGGAAATCATCAACTGATGCCCCCCTTGAGCATCCAAAAATGATCAAAGCAACCAAATATGGTATTGTTTGCCATTTTTGCCAAATTACTGGCGGAAGCGGCAAAAGATCCGTTTTGAATGGGAACCAAAGTAGCCCCTATTGTGATGAAGCTCAAAGCTAATGTTCCACTAAGCAGTCATTCTTGGTAGACCCCTTTGAGCATCCAAAAATGATCAAAGCAACCAAATACGGTATTGTTTGCCATTTTTGCCAAATTACTGGCAGAAACGGCAAAAGATCCGTTTTGAATGGGAACCAAAGTAGCCCCTATTGTGATGAAGCTCAAAGCTAATGGTCCACTAAGCATTCATTCTTGGTAGACCCACACATATTAGACCTGAACATTTCCTTCTATGAGCACCACACGAGAAGATGCCTAGGAGAAGAAAGAGGAGAGGAAAGGAGAATAATGTTGGGGGGGGGGGGTATTTATATAATCTCATCTTGTTGCCGTTCTACCTCTCAGAATTCCTGAGCTGCTGTTGGTTATGACTGCTTAGGAAACCAGGGTATCCTGTGTCTTTGCTTATTATTCTTTTACCCCTTTAAGATAATTGAATGACAAAATAAAATATTTTGAGAATAAGGTTCCATTCGTTTTCTATTGAGTCACATCAAATTTTTGCTAAATTATGTGAGTTCCAAATTACTTTTGGTACCTGTCATTTTTGACAATCCTTTTGAACTAGGTTGCAACAACCTTCAAGTTTCCAACTGGCTTTCATTAGGTTCCATGGTTCACCTTAGTTGCAAGTTCTCAAACATGCCCGCAGACATTCTTCAATCTGTGATGAAGTATGAAGATTAATTGAAGTATATAACTATTTACATATATGTCGTGTTCATGTCGTGTTGGTATTCTGTTTGATTTTAGTTTGGGTTTAGATTTGGTAGGTACATAATAATGTCGATATGATTTTTACCGATCCAAACCCGAATTTCTCTTTGCAAATGTGAACTAGGCAGGTAAGGTTTGGGTTCGAAGTGGCTTAATCTGAGTGGATGATGGCATCAATAAAAAAAAGAACGTCATAGATCGACTAACAACCAACATTTAGTCAATTGGAAATGCAGAAACGTTTATCTGGTTCCTTCAGACTATCGAGCATATAAACAACAAAGATGCTGTTTGCAATAGAGGCAACTGACCTACCCAGGTCAACCAATCATCCAGGTGGCTGATTGAGCCGTCAATCATAGTATATGTGTGCAACTTTAAGTTGGAATTTTTTGTTTTTGGGTGAATTTGTAGGTGATTGAAGATAAGGGTTTGGAGTCCTGGTACTGCTACAAGTAGGGTGACTTACGGCTATATAAAGGTCTTCATGGTTCTAAATTTCTTATTTGTGAGTAGAGAAGGTTGGAACAACGGTTCTCTTTGTTATGGTATTGGTATTTATGTTGGTTTAAGATTTTGAAAGAGATTTTCCTATAATTTATTGATTTGTACTCTGT
This sequence comes from Iris pallida, assembly GCA_029216955.1. NCBI lineage: Eukaryota > Viridiplantae > Streptophyta > Magnoliopsida > Asparagales > Iridaceae > Iris > Iris pallida. The sequence continues at coordinate 11,288,045 of JANAVB010040220.1, forward strand.
AAGAGATCCATGCGGTTCATTAGTTTGAAAGGATTGGGTGATTTTTCTTTGTGTATGTTCATTTAAGCACATGCTATTCTCTGCATACACCAAGTAGAACGAATTCCTTGGTACAGTTTGTGGTGCCATGGATTTCTCGTGAAAATATCAAGGTCCATACCGTGATTGAATATGAATCCCTCTTATATAGTTTCTATCCCTCAACAAGAAGATGTTCGACTACGTTGCCATATGCTTCCCGTTTCCCTCCGCCTTCTCTAAAAGAAACTTAATATCTGTTTGCTATTAATCATATCGTCCTCCTCAATGTCCTATCAGTGAATTTTATTGATCTTGTCCTCATTCGTGCCATTTTGCCACACTTGTTGTCTTATTTCTTTGATACGATCAAAGTTTGCAATATAGTTTTTTTGACCCTTCCAATGAGCATCGGTTTTGACAGTCGGGGGTGTGTGTCTTTCAAAGAGAACAAAGAAGCCATATCATTCTTACTTTCAAGAGGAGAAGAAAGATGATGTGCTTTCAAGCCAAAATGTAGAATGTGTGCAGTTTCCTGCCCCCTTCCAACAACATATTTAATTTGCCATGACTCCCTGTTTGGGCCCGAGTTATAGTTTGAAATAGTCGTTTGAATCTTCTTGTACACATTTGGGACTGTTTTGCCATATCCACAAGACCCTAATCTATTGGTAATTCTGCCATCACCTCTACCGTCAACATCTCTCTTGTTGTCCCCATTGCCTCCAAAGGAACTCCCAAGTTTTGCTGCCTATGCTGCGGTCATATTCTGCCATGTTCCGCATAGGATGATCCTTTCCTAAAGGGTTGATTTATCTGTGTCCTCTCTTTTGCTTGCAAGTTCCCTGTAGTTCCTACATCAGTCCTTATGTTCTAGAAGTGTCAATCCTTCTAGCAGTCTCATTGGCCTCTTCTAGTAACTGTGCAAACGTGAAAAGTTGAGCTTTTGATTGAAGAAAGGGCTGCAAATTGCTCTGTGGTGGAGTTAAGGAACACAACGGACAACCAAATGTTCAAACAACAAGAATATGCCAAATTGGCCGTTTGGTTCAACTAATTGGAAGAGTAAGCGGCAGTTAATCCAACTAATTTCCAGATGCTCTAACTATAGGCCACATATTATGCAGAATTTCCATGTGCTGTAATAATTGTGATTGATGGGTCAAATAATTCTACTAATCATTAACCAGCCTTGGGATGGGTATGCAATGCAACCACTTAATATAGCATTGGTTACTGTTGTTGTTTGATGACATTAGGCGACCTCCCAAGGCGAACTGATAGGTTTGTTCGGTTGATCAGACCATGCTTTGAGTAACTTGAGTGTGCTTTTTCTTGATCATTTTGAGTCCAACCTGGTTGGTTCTGGAAAGGGTTTAGCTGGTAAAGTGAGTAAATAATATAGCATTGGTTACTGTTGTCGCTTGATGACATTAGCCCACCTCCCAAGCCGAAGTGACTGGTTTGTCCAGTTGATCAGCCCATGCTTGGATAGTAAAGTGAGTAACTTGAGTGTGCTTTTTTCTTGATCGTTTTGAGACCAACCTGGTTTGTTTGGAAAGGGTTTCGGATTCATTTAGGTGTACATAAGGGCCTGTTTGGCAACCGGAGACTAATAGGGTAAGTAGGAAACTGTGGGAAAGTACATGTACTTTCCATCCGCATTGTTTGGCAATCGGAAACTCACTTTCAAAAGTCCATGCCACATCATCAAATTTGGAAACTAGTGCCTATTTATTTTCCTCTCCGAACCATGGAAAGTCTTCTTAATATTATTATTTTATACAAAACAAACATACAAGTTGATGGAAAGTAATTTATGCTATCATTTTATATATTATTTAATACTGAGATTCTCTATTTTTATTGTTCTAGTTTAAACCAAACAAACAATGTTTTTTTTGGAAACATACTTCCATTAGTGTCCAGCAACTGTATGGAAACTTAAGTTTTTTAAGATTCTTGTAGTTTCCTGTTGCCAAACAGGCCCTAATGATAATTCGGGCTAAATAATGCCTCTTGATTTCTTATATATTGAAGATGGAAGAAAGTTGAAAAGTTGCTTTTCTTATTATATGGTTTGGCTTTTTGTTAGTTTAGAATAGTATGTCTTTTAGGATTGACTCTCTTGTACTTTTCTTCAGTGAACTCTGTAATTGTTCCTTGCAAATTGATTTATAAAATGTATGTTTAGCCAATTATCAGTTCTCTTGGACATATATCTGACCTTTTAGATTATTCTCTCTCACACTCAGTGACTTCCGGCAAACATTTGGTGACCTCTGGCGAACTTTGTCAAGAAGGGCCCTATTTATGTAAGGATTGAACCAGTGAGACCTTCATAGTACATCATTAGACGTGAGACTAAAGAGACTAAAGAAAAGAGAGAGAGATAAAGACTCTTACAGTACTGAAGGCAACTTTTTTGATGCTCCTAATTTGGAGTACTGCATGCGAATTAATTAGTTTACTTTCATATTCATAAAAACAAACAGAACACATGACATTTGTGTCTTTCAATTTGGACTACGTTATGCAGATTATGAAATCTTTATATGTTGAATTAGTACTGGCTATGGTCCTTTTTAAAAAAAAAATCCTTTAATTGCGGAAAAGCAAGGCAGTTGTCCATGATACTGGCTGTGATACTGGCTTAACAGTTGATATGTTGTTTTTGCTGAAACCTTCTCTTTCTAATGAAACAATAGGAAAAATCCACTGGTCGGTCTCGCGGATTTGGCTATGTGACATTTGCTTCAGCAGAGGATGCGAAGGTAATCATACACCTTACGTTCATAACATTCATATATGTTTGTATGGGACCTTTTTTAAAACTAAATAGTGCATTGTATATATAAAATATGCACGTGTTTTCATTATCTATACATGCTTGAAAATGTTTCAGCTAAGTGATTCTTGAGATATATGGCACTTGTTGCTGTTATGCACGAGTTTATAACTGAGTCGTGTAGTTATCTTTCATGCTAGCGCAAAAAGCTGGAATACCTGTGAATTGTAATACTTCCTATTGTACTGGGGCTCTTGATTCTATATTGCAGCTTATGATTCAGGAAAGACCAATTGTTTAGATATGACTAGAACATATCTAGCATTTTTGCTTTGTTTCATGGATACGGTTATGGCGACTCGATGCAACATGACACATATACAAGTGTACAATAATTTTTAAAAACTACCATATGATAAGACAATAGATAAACGTTTTAACATTACTTTCTTTATCTATATAGAAACTCAAATATGATACTGTTTCACTAGAGATGGTAAATAGTGAATGCTAGAAGTTGGTGATTCGCCAGAAAGAGTAAACATAATTCTTTTTATTAAAAACAAAAGAAAGCTATGATAAAAGATGCATTCATACTATAGCTTCCAAGCATTTTTTTACCTTTTCACTAACTGTTCACCTTAACTGATTCTTACACCTTCATTTATTTTATGTAGTGTAGATAGTTCAAGTGGTTTTTAATAATTATAGGGTAGGTAAGGAAGTGTATCCGACATGTATCTTTATTCCTTGAACTATTGTGGTGTTTGAGCATCTGATACGCCCATGTTATCTTCATTGATGTATCCATGCAACATGGCATTTTTCAGTACTTGAACATTGTTACCTATGATCTATCATTTCATGTTCATAACATATACACTCAGAAATGGGTAAGCCATTTTGTATGCTTTCTGTGTTGTGGTTGATTTCTGATACGTTCATTGTGACATCAATATTCTACTCGTACTTGATAGTACACATAAAATAGGTAGATGTCTATCCTTAAATATGGTTCCCTTTAACCTCTTATCGCCATTGGACAAGCGAAGGTTGGTTTGTCTATAAGGATTTCCTATTATTAGTTCTAAAAGTAATTCGCTAAACTTATTTCTTTTGTTGGTTTTATTATGTCTATTATCTTGTTAATGGGATTGAAATAAATCCTTTCCTAAATGTGAGGAAGCATGTTAAGTTGGTTTTAACATGGATCGTAGGGGGTTGGTAATCAAGTTCTATCAATTTTATCTTGTAAAAAGTAACCACAATGCTTCATTTTGTAGAAAATAAAGACTACATTGTTACTAAATGAGATATTTCATTATGGTTCTAGGCCTTACGATTTATATAACTTAGTGATAAAGACAAAAGTGTCTAACTAGTAAGCTTGGCCATCAAGAAACTAAATAAACTTAATTTATTTTCTATATTGTTTCGTAACTTGGAGCATGTTAAACATGTTGAACTTGGAGAGAGTACGGAGGAACATTCGAGAAAAAGAGAGCAGCAATTGTAGTGGCGAAAGTAAGCAACAAAATAGTATGAATTGTTGTCAAGAGTGCGAGTTGCCAAGAACTTGCTTCTATGTGGGCATTTGAGTATGAGTTGCGGCCATCTCGGGCTCGCAAAAAAAATGAGTTGTCGTCGCACGAGGATGTTCGACTAAGAGATATGTCAGTACACGAGGGCACTCGACAAGAGGATGCTTGACCAAGAGAGTTATTGGAGCGCGAGGGCACTCGACAAGAGGATGCTCGACCAATAGTAGTAGATATCAGCATACGAGGATGATATACCAAGAGAGATGTCGACAACGAGAATGCTCGACCAAGAGAGTTGACGGGGCGTGAGAGCCCTCGACAAGAGCCGACGCATGATAGATGCTCGACCAAGAGAGTCGTCTTCATGCGGGTGTGCTTGTCAAGTGCCGGCGTATGAAGACGTGAGCCGACATATGATGACGTTCGATCGAGAGGGGAATATTCAAATAGTCATCACGAATGGCATCCATGTTGAGAGAAAGAGAATTATATAGTGGTCCAGCTCGTCGTTGAGCGGTCCGGGGGTTCGAGGGCTATGCCCTTGATATTATTATTTATTTATTATTGTTTTACAACACAACAAAAAATTGGCTAAATAGCGAATCTACTGTATTAAACAACACGACTCTAAACATTGTTTAGTTGTCTAGATATAAACATGGTCAGAGAAGAAGAAACTCCGTCGCTTATTGTCGTCGAGGTGCGCTAGAAATAGAGATGGCTACCATAATCTCGAGTGGGATTTAGTCGTCGGAGAAATCGAGAAGAAGATGATGGTTATTGTCCTCTGTAGTCGTTGTTGAGTGGCTACTCATGACCGGTATGGCTATCGACATGATCGGTGCTGGAGACGGTGTTGGCGAGACCGGAGTGGGTGACTAGAGGTGGTGAGACAACAAGATAAGATGGAGAAGCAAAGGTGGATTGTTGTGGTTGGAAAAAAAATGTCTAGGACGAGGGAAGCTTCAAATAGAGGATATCATCGTCTCAACATGGAGAACACAGTAATGCTGGTGCATTGAGGCGTCATCATCGAGTTCCTGGCAACAAGGTTGGATGTCGAAGCATGTCGGAGTTCGAGTGGCAGAATCATGATCGAGGATGATCCGGTGGTCATTTGGAAACGAAGTTGCTGCAGTCGTCGAGGCTCGTGGAGGTGTCACTGCAGACCTCATCGAGGTGGAGTGTCGTCGTCGACCTGGATGGAAAAATATGGAGAAATCTGGGTTGCGGTGGCAACAAAATTTTAGATTTGGGATCACTTGAGGAGAGTCGATGACTCATGCTTGAGAAGGAGAGACTGACTACTTCAGTTTGCTGATTTGCCGATCAGAGGAGAAGGTGAGATCTCAGGTTGAAAGTAAACAAGCAGAAGGGGGGGTGGGGTGAATTAGGGTTGGGGAATTGCTGCCCGGATTTGGAGGAGGAGGTGAGGGAGAGATGGAGTGTGGAGAAGAAGAGGGAGCTCTTCTCATGTTTTTTTTGGATCAGATCCAAATAGGAAAAGACGTGGGTAAAGGTGGAATTTGGGAAAAGATGGAAGGAAAGAGAGGAGGCTGCTATGTTTTTTTAAAATCTAGGGTTCTGGAAATGAATGGTCATGATTGATTGAGGGTGGAGAGCAAGGGTCAAGATGACCTTTGCACCTTTGCTCTTTGCCCTGATACCATATAGAAAATAAAGACTACATTGCTACTAAATGAGATATTTAATTATGACTATAGGCCTGGCAATTTATAGAACATACAAAAGTAATAAAGACAAAAGTGGCTAGCTAAGTAAGCTTGGCCATGAAGAAACTATATAAACCTAATTTATTTCCGACAATTTTAAATGAGAACTAATTTTTCTGAATGAGAGGTTTTGTTGGTGTAGCTGGGGAGACTTTATTCAATCAAGTTATGGTTGCTTGTTTAAAGAGACTTGAAACATTGGAGCTTTTTAGTGGCAGGTCTTGAGCTGTTTAGATGTTTCCACCCTTGTACTTCCATCCATTTCTTTTCTTGCATTCTTAATTGTTAATTTTCAGCTGAACTGATTTTAGTTTTAAAAGCTTATGCTATCTACTGCTCTCAAATTTCAAATTTCTGTGAATTATGCATTAGCTCATAACTAACTGTGATTAATACTTAAAGTGTAACTACCAATATATCTAGGTTTCATTGTTTCTTTGGCTCTGTGTAATGCCATGTCAAAATGTATTTAATAAATCTACATTTGCTTACTAGAATGCACTTGAAAGTGAACATACTCTTGGCGGTAGAACCCTTGAAGTGAAGGTTGCCACACCGAAGGTATAAGCATCACATTATCTTCTATTTCATTTCAGGATATACATCAGTGTGCTATGCAATTACATTGTTTTGTATCTTGCTAAAGTACTATCTCAAATTGATAACACTGTTCATACACAGGAAGAGATGAGAGCATCTGCAAAAAAAGCAACTATTATCTTCTATTTCATTTCAGGATATACATCAGTGTGCTATGCAATTACATTGTTTTGTATCTTGCTAAAGTACTATGCAATTACATTGTTTTGTATCTTGCTAAAGTACTATCTCAAATTGATAACACTGTTCATACACAGGAAGAGATGAGAGCATCTGCAAAAAAAGCAACTCGAATTTTTGTTGCTAGAATTCCACCATCTGTTACAGAACCGATGTTTCGAAGGTACATTTCCCTTACCAAATAGTCGCATCTACGCCTTTGTGCATTAAGGGATATGCACTGTTTCTGATGGCAATATTTCAATCAACTTCACCTTTTAAAAAAAATGCAGTTACTTTGAAGCCTATGGAGAGATAACAGACTTGTATATGCCAAAGGTGAGATGGAATAAGCTTTTATTTTGTATTTAGTCTAGGTGCAACTTGAATATCAATTGATCAGTGTCTATGTGATTCATTGTTGTAAAGAGTTGTATAGCAGCTCACTTGAAATACAAGATTAAAATGATACAGAATCTTCTCTTTTTTGATATAAATATTAATTTCACTATTTCTTCATGTCAGTTCTAGCTATGTAAGTACTAGTAGTTGCAAACTGCAATCGTTGTAATGAATAGTCTTATAATATACCTGTTTCAACATAGCTAACACCTCATTTCATTGATTAGTTGATGATTGCTGTAACATGTCACATTGTAAGTGCAATCCCCCCCTCTTCCTTACCAGAGCCATTCTGCTGTCCTATGCGGTTGCACCTAAAAATTCGATTACTGATGATCACATAATCTAGGTAAGAAGTGAAATATGACCCAAATAAAAAATATTTCCTAAAATCCCCAAATTTGAAACCCTAGAAATCAAATGCTGTAACAAATCTGCAATTCCAACAATCAAAATCAAATTTATCATCACTGTCATCCAAGCTTTCTCCAATAAGCGTGGAGTCGATTATGGAGCATAAGGAAACTCCATAAAAGAATTGTCATTTTTTTTATGACCATATGTTGGCTTGCTGTCGGCCGTCTATGCTGGTGCCAAATTCGTAGCTATGAGCAAAAAAATCTGCAAAACCTAGAAGTCCACTTCTGGGTAGGTATCTTTTAGCCAGGCCGTTTAAAGCTTGTGCAACGGGGAGCATTCTCCAAGTTCCACTATAATATAAAAGTACACAGATGAAGAGGTAAGATGATGCAATTTTCTATAGTGAATTGCATTCCTCTCTATGACAGATTAAGCCAAAGGGTGGAAACGGAATGCCATTTTCATTGTCAATATCAAATTCCATCTTGGATTTATAACTTAAGGACTAAATTATCAATTTTCAAACAAAATCAATATATCAGCATAAAGGATGAAATTCCAGCAGCAATGTATAATAGTCTTCAGCAAATAATTTTGTAGTTTGTGAAATTTGTAACAAAATAGGGCTAGAAACTAGGTAGATCTGTGAAGAAGCTTATCTTGAATGAGGACCATTGGAAACCCCAAACTTGAGGTATGAAAGATCAACGGTGCGATGGTGTCCTTGGGGGTTGAAGGGAAGGAATAATAACAAACAAGTAACCAAGAAAACCTCGTCTCTCTCCAGCAGTGCCTGACAATATTCATTCTTAAGAGAAAACAAGAGAAAGCTTCTTATGATAACCTTAAGCCCTAGTTGACTCTTCTAGACCATTTTCCCAACCAGATAGCCAAACAAAGTCGAGCAGCCCAATATAATAATATTAGTGCCTAGGCACTTGTCCCTTACTACATAGTCAATCCAGTTAAGTCACTCTATTAACTAATAGGTTTGGTTCTATTTAAAACACATCTGATTTGACCCACTCTTCTATCTTTGGCATGCAAAGCCACAATTTGCTCTTCAGACTTTGAATAATAAACCCAAACATTGGTAACTGGGTTCCCTCTGAGATCGGACATTGTGCTAAACCATGTTTTCCAGTTTAACAGGCATTTATTTAAGCCACTACAGAGTAACACAAGTTAAGCTAACCAACTTTGTGGACACCCTGCATAATGGCATGATAATACTAGAATTTTAGACTTAAAAAAGCTTATGAAGTGTTAGATTTTATCTGATTAGCTCGAAGAAGATTCAAGAATGTATCTACGCTGGTTAGAGCTACTCGGACGTATCGAGTGAGCATCCATGAAGGTCCAAATCCTCGACCATCATAGGCAAACTCATACATGCCAGCCATGGCTTTTTATGTCACCTGTCAAAGCGCTCCTCCACCACATCGTCATAAGGGTAGGTGAGTCATTGTCAATGAATGCATTCGGCAATGTCAGAACAACAACAATCTACTTGGTGTCATTGCCAATGTATAGCATTCTCAATGGAATGTTGTTGCATCATTGTCATCTTTGATTTCTGAACAGGATTACACAACATGAATATGCTAAACTACGGACATTGTGCTTGCCAATCTTGGTCTTTCATTTCTGGTTGGAAAGTGAAATTCGTTTAGTATGGAGATCGTTTCACACCTCGTGGTGCTTATACCTCTCGTCTATCGAAGTTCTATTCAAAAACCTCATACAAGAACTTTTATAAAGAAGGGACGTTAGGGAAAGCGCTAGGTAGGTCTTTAGGTGATTGCGTGGGCCAGTATGCTTTAGGTGACTGCTGCTTGGTATCCATACTCCTTTTGAGCTGTAGGTAGGCTGTACAAGTGCTAGATGCCATGGTGATGGTTTGTGGAGATTAGGAAAAATTTTGGAGATAGAGAGAAGAAGGTGAGTGGTCTAGAGGAGATGGATGGATGGGTTCATGGAGAAATGGAATCCCAAGACGTGATACCTATTATCTTAACCGACTTTTGTCTAGAATTTTAAATTTTGCCATAAGAGAAGAAACCCAAATGATTTAGAGGAGGAGATGGACAGATGGAGTCATGGAGAAATAGAATCCGAAAACATTTACAAGAGAAGAGACATGGGAGATTTGCAAATTCCTTGACTGATTTTTTTTTTTCGCTCAGAATTTTAAGTTGTCATAATTACTATATTGGCCTCTTTCTTTTGGATATTTTTAGGGTGCTGAAATTGCATGATACCTTCTAATTATTCTTCTAAAGTAAGCAAACTTGTGGCTTCCAACTAACAGATAAAGACCATTTAAATAGTCAGAAAGGGGGTGGGGGAGGGTGCTGCCCACTCATGCCAATGAGTGAGTCCACAGTCCGCCCCTCCTGCGCACCACCTCTCATTCTTTTGTTTGCTGAGGGCTGAATAGTGAACCAGTGGTTTCTGTAGATGGAAGGCAAGGGTACGTTTCAGGTCAAGAATAGTGAACTTGAAGGTCCTGAATCCTTTCTAATTAGTGTGTAAATGGCCCAGTTCAACTTTTTGTTGGGCCTAGTTCAGCTTTTGTTGGCCTGGTTTAGTGTTGGTAAACTGGATTCCTGAGTATGCTTTAAGTGAATTTAATTCGAACTGATTCCTTTTCAAACAATCTGGGTTTGGACCAATTTCATTTCGATTGGTCAGGCTTGATCCAATTTCATTCAAATGGTCAAATCTGGTCTGCATTCAGTTTGAATTCGGGAACATTTAGGTCTAATTCATTTTAAAATGGTTGAGTCCAGGACAAGTTCATTTTTACCAAATTTGTTTTAGTTAGATTGGGTTCTGACCAAATTCATTTCAAATAGGTTGGTTGAAACCAATTTCATTTAAAACAGTTTGGGTTCTGGCTGAAATCTTTTTAATTGAGTCATGTTCAGGCCAATTACCTCCAATTTTACTTCATTGTAAGTTGATACTTGATATACAGTGCTTCAGAATTCCCTATTGAGTTGCACATAAGAATCATTGTAGCAATGCACAACAAAAGACATCATTAAATGTTTTAGAAGATCAGGAAAACTATATGAGATGACGACATGACGTGCACATACCCATCAAGACATGAATATTAGTTGGCAATATTGCTTACTGTTTCACTGTAACTAATATCGAACTACATAAACAACACAAAATTATGTCTAAATTGTAACAGTTTAAAATATATTTTTTACAATCCTTTTGATTGTTTTCATATTGCTGAAATCTGTCAGTCCGAAAGGCCCATAACTGTCAAAACCAATGATACTCAGAAGTTATAATTAATGATGGAGAACCTCGGGACTGGATATCCATCTCTTATCCCTTACTTTCTTGGTTACCCTTCCTACTTATATTATTGTACATCTTAAATTTACTTCCCAATCCCGTCCTTCTCCCTCTTCCATGCTGTCATTCCTATTTGGTATAGTTTAGATTTATATAACCTTAGGAACCCAATGTTGGTCTCATTTGTTATTATTATTAATTTGCTCAAACTTTGTAGATATTTTATAGTCGAAAGATTATTTCTACTTCTGGAACTCTAAATCTATTTTCCTGTAAATTGAATACTGTTTTTGAGAATTTAACTCATTCTGAAAATTGATTCTATTGTGTTGGAAATTACTTATATTTTCTGGAAATCAATTATTGTCCTAGAAATTAATGAACATCATCATCTTTTTGTTAGAATTTTAAGTGTAGTTTTTTTTTTTTCTTCTTCTAGAAACTGATTTGTAGGAAACCCTAATGTCTGTTAACTCAAGTTGATCACGTAGACCGGAATCTTTACTATAAAGGGTCGCTTGATAGTTGATATCGATCGACACTTTAGTGATATTATTCTGACGTGTAGTTATCATTAGCTTTACAAAGTTATTCCTCTTCCTGTAGGACCAAGGCTCAAAAGGGCACCGTGGAATTGGCTTCATCACTTTTGATAGTGCAGGTATGAACTTTGCTGCTGCATTTTCCCGTGATCTCTTCCTCTTGTACTTTCGTGGACATTCTAGAAATTTGATTAATCAATCTTCTCTAGTCATGTGTGCTGCTAAAAATTTACATTTATCACGAGGATACTACCATTTTCTTCTTCTGAATTGGGCTTATTACTTAGGTTCCCCTTCACCCTTGCTGACAGTTTGGTAATCGAACATCAGAAGACTTGAGTAAACTGAATAAGCGCTATATAAATTCATAGAGTTTTGTATGAAAGATTTTGCTAACCATTGACATTGGATTGGATAATGAGATAGGTAAAATGTAACATTGTTTGGAGCAAGCCAGCAAGGTTAACGATATCTTTTTCGTTATCGGTTTTGGACCCTTCCTATGAATATCTGTTTCGAGGTTCTGAATCAGACTGTTTGTTTATCAGTTTCGGCTGTGAACCTTGGTTTGGAGGTCATAACTTCTAACTGTAAGAGTCCGGTTGCAATCATGGTTGCAGTCATGGAGAATTTTGATGTAGTTAGTGTTGTCTCATGTGTTTATATATATATTTTTTTTGCAAAGGTAATTGTCTGGAAGAAAAAAGTAGTATGCTTACAGTGATAAGCAAAGGAATTGTAAATTCTTAAGCAATACTCTCTTTTGCTGATAGTGTTTTTCCTTTCCACTCAAGAAACTTCTGCTAGTTTCTACCTCTAGTGAAGATGGTATGATCCATAAATAGTCTCTACTTCAGGAGCTTTCGACCTTTTCTCTTCTTTCCATTTCCCCCCTTTTCTTTTAACCTCTGGCAATAAGGCAGTGACCAATGAGTGATGTCGAACATAATCAAAATACTGCTCCATGTAACTTGCACCTCCAACCCTACAATTAAAGAACGGGCTGGTGTGCATGTCCTATACAGATCATGAACGTACACATTTATTTGGAGCTTCTTAACACAATGAGAGGTCCTTTGCTTATGGAACCAGAAGGAAAGTTCCAACAAGTTATAACCGTGACCTTACTCAAATACGCATTTATAAGTATGGGATTGTTATTCCTTCATCTTTGGTGTAATGTGTAGAGTTGAATGTAATTCTATATAGCAAATTGTTTAGACTCTTTGTCTAGGGAACTTAGAGGGAGCTCCTTGGTTGCATGAGCTTAAACTACAACTCAAAAGGTAGATCTACCTACATGTCAACTGATCTCCTAGGTTTTATGGCATGGCCCTCTCATGCTCATAGCTACCTTGGCCATGAATTTGACACCAACGTAGTAGAGGGTTGATTTCATGTCGACTGCCGGTCATAGAACTTTGTCAAATCTTGTATGAAGCTTTCTTATGCTCCATTGCCAATCCCATTCTGATGGGAGAAGGCTTGAGTGATGATGAACCTTATGGTTGAAAGCATTGATTATTCTTCCTTTTTTCTGGTCATGTTATTCTTTATATCCTAGTGTCATGACATGCATGATACATTTGAGAGAAGGTAGTGCTGTTCAATGATATTTCTAGCTTGCTTTTGACTTCATTCACTTTTTCATGCACTGTTTGAAAAGCATTTTCCTGTTTTATTTTCATTATTCTGGTTCACGTCTTATACCTTCTGCTAGTGCTCTGATATGTATAATTGTGTCTTCACCTTCTAAGGTTATTAATGTGCCTCATTACTCTTGGCATTGGGATTGATTTCATTTGATCTTTTAATTGGACAGATTCGGTGGATACTATTATGGAAGAGTCTCATGAACTAGGTGGTTCTACTATAGTTGTTGACCGTGCAACTCCAAAGGTAACTCTCATTACATACTCTTTTCATGATCATCTTTCATCTAGCTAGTTCTGTGATGATACATGTCTGCGTTTATTGTTCCACTATAAGGCTGATGAATACCTGAACACTTCTTTCTGGTCTAGGACGAAGAGTCGAGGTATCCAAGAAGAGTATCCCAGGGTGGATATGGTGCATACAATGCTTATATTTCTGCAGCAACTCGTTATGCAGCTCTTGGTGCTCCGACACTGTATGACCATCCCTCTTCAGCATATGGAAGTAAGTTTCTTATATTTACAGTTTTAACAATACAAACATGCAGACATATATCACGTGAATTCACATATTATCTACTACCTGTTTATGTTTTAGTAGGAATGTATCAACCATCTCGTGGAATGGGAAAAAAGATTTTTGTTGGCAGACTTCCACAGGAGGCTAGCGCTGATGATCTTCGTCAATACTTTGGCAGATTTGGCCGTATTGTAGACGTATATGTCCCAAAGGTAAAGATGGTGATGCCAGCTGTGTGCCATAAGTTGATGCCAGCTGCCTTATTTCTAATGATGCTATCATAATTTTATCAGGATCCTAAAAGAACTGGTCATAGAGGCTTTGGTTTTGTAACTTTTGCTGAGGATGTTGTGGCAGATCGTGTCTCACGAAGAACTCATGAAATTCTTGGACATGAGGTATTAATAGAGTTCTGTTTGGATCATAGTATTTTTGGAGTGGCCATAAATCTTTTCTCATACTTTGGGAAAACTGCTAGGTTGTTTTAAACTCTCTTGTCATCTTATATTAGGTGAAGGTATTTGGTTAGCTATAAGGATAACACAGAGCACGATATTAACATAAATAGATGAAGCTATTGCTCATTGGTTTTGTTTCATATATGCAACTTGGTGGTTTCATTTACCATTATTGGGAAAAGGGTGAACCTTTGTTTCATATAACATACTACCATTTATATATTTCAAGCATACAAGTAATACTTCCATATCTATTTTATCGTTAACATTTTTGTGATTGTTTGTGGTCAATCAGTCGTGACTTAGCAGAATTCACTAGATTACAACTTACAAATTACTTAAGCAACTCATATCAATTCTGCTCAGTTACTCTCAACTAGGTAAAATTTGGAGACGCTTTAATGCACCATATGACTTCATTTCTAAACTGTTGGCAGCTAAGTACATCTTTTACAGTTTGTTTTTGTGTGCTTCAATGCATATCTGAAGCCATTTAGGGAGGCCAGTTACTCAGGCCCATCCAAGTACCACTTTAATGCTTGATCTGTATTTGTGTCAAAGTTCCCCAAGCACATGCCTTACCAAACTTCAGCACAGAATATTGCTCAATTTTATTGGTTAGGCGTATGGTGGAGGGATTATGGCAAACACCTCAAAATTTATAAGAGAAATTAAATAATTAAGGGAAAATAAATATTTAAATCGAGGACAAGTTACAACTAAAATTGATGAAAGGGGACTTCCAAATATTATCTTATGTGTATTTATTCCTATCGAGTAAATAGAAAGTTATTTTGTACTATATTCCAGTGAAAAGAAATCAAGTGAAAGGGCACTGTGTTTTTGCAAGTTTTATTCCATAGGTCCATGGGAAGCTCCTCTCTCAGAACTGTTTCCAAGAGTCCAGAAAAGCTTTAGACAAGCCAATGATTGCTTTTGTAGGTCCGTGGGAAGCTCTCTCTCTCAGAACTGTTTCCAAGAGTCCAGAAAAGCTTTATATAAGCCACTGATTGCTTTTGCTATTGAGCCTCAATTAAGGGACAGGGCTCCTGGTCTTATTTAGTTTCATGATTGTTACAACCTCTCTTTTCCCAGTTGGTGCCTTCCTTTCATTCACGTCCTGACTTTTAGCTGTTGATCAGACTCTTTATGGTGTTAAGACCGATTAGCTGTCCAACTTATTATCAGTGGCCATTCACCGTGATCTGACTAATCATCAAACTTAAAGGATTAGATTTCAAATTGGTTAAAATCAACTCATGAAGTTTAGCGAATGTGAGCCAAGTTTGTAGAATGATTGAAACCCATCCACTTTTTAAGACTCATTGGTCCATAAGAGTTGGACCAAATCAAGTATTTCGATTTTTGATCCACGTAGGTTGGTGATCATGATGAACTAATTCTAGTTAGATTGGATGGCTAATTGACCATATCACGACAATATCTAATCTCAACTTTTAATTTGTCATTACTCTGGTTTTCTTCTTGTAAATATTTGTGGATGTTATAGCGATATGCGATGTTATAGCGATATGCACTCACATCTACATCTGGGTGTAATCAAGTCTCTCATACACATGCCCATCTAGGCATTTTTTTGGAGATGCGGATACCATAGAATTTGCATACAAAATTTTGACATGCACCGTACATCACAATCTCAATGTTCTAAAACAAGTAATAATTAAATTTCATGCAATATGAAAATCCCCAATCCAGTAATTGAGCTCCCAATTTATCAGTTTTTGAACATAATAGAAAATAAGCCACTTGATTGATGAGTAGGAGCAAAATCACATAATATATAACCTATACTTGTTTTAGAATGATATATATATATATATATATATATATATATACCCTAAAAAAATCCTGAAACCCTTCTAATTAGCTGAACATATATCTAAAAATCCTATAAACTGATCTATAACAAATCCAAGTTAAAATATATAATTAATATTCAAATCAATACTAACTAAATGGTATTATCTAAACATATATCCAAAGTTCTAAAAACATACCTATAACATATTTTAATTAAAATGTATTAGAACTATATTTAAACTATTTTAATATAATTTAAATTTCTATCTAATTTTTCAATAATATCAGTGTTTTTTTGGCATGTGTATCGCATGTGAACATGACTAGTATATATGAAGTCTGCCTATGCCCATGGATCAACAGAATGAACTGTGGATGCGATCGGAGCAATATGTACGGCTAGGGTCACATAGGGATATGGTATATTCTGGATCCAGTCAGATACAAATACGATATGTTGGATACAACCAAATAAGGGATTTTAGAAGAGGCTGAACTGCCTAGAAGTATAAGTTGATGTAATAATTGGCCAAAATTAGATATTTACTTGGGATATATGATGTACAGTTCTTTATGCAAAATATTTCAATTGTTCAATTGTAATTGGTAATATTCACAATTTTGCTTTTGCTTTGTGAACGACATGTAACTGTTGGTACTTTTATTGATCGTCCTAATCTTGCAGGTTGCCATAGACTCTGCAACTCCACTGGATGATGCTGGTGCTGGTGGTGGTTGCATGGATGCTGCACCAGAGCCGCCCTATGGAGCGTATGCTGGCCCTATGCGTAATTATGGCAGGCTATACGGGAGCTTCGATTTTGATGCCGTGAGTAACTATGATACCGTCTTACCGTTTATTCATGCAGTCACTTCCTTGAATAGCAAATCCAGGAAAGGAGAAAGATTTGAATCAGCTCTAATAGTATATGAACCATCTGTCCTGATGTGGAGTTTAATGTAACTCTCTTTATATACATTTTTCTGTAACCTGAATTCCTCACTTCTGTGCATGCAGTATGGCTACGGAGCCGGTGGGAGCAGCAGCAGGCCTTCAAGAATGGATTGGAGGTACAGGCCATACTGAGGAGCAGCAGCTCTTGTGCCAATCTCAGAGAACTATTTCGTGTCATCCTGTGATGTGATTTGCTGTGTGTGGAACTAGGGGTGCAACTCGGGCGGGCTAAACCCGAACCCGATCGGATAAACCCGTTAACGGGTTGGGTTAGGGTTGAAGATATTCGGGTTTGGGCTTGGGCTCGGATTAAAATATTTGAACCCGATCAAAAATCGGGTTGGACTTGGGTTCATGTGTTGGGTAACCCGAAGAATCCGAAACCCGACATACATATAATTTATATATATATTGTTTCATAGTACTTAAATAAAAAGTCTAAACTATAATATTTTTTATCCGAATTCTTCAATTCCTTGTCCTAAATCTCATTTCAGTTTTACTTTGTAACGATTGAGGCTTGATTGCTATTTGATTATGCATTTAATATTACTCTTGTTTAAACTTATTTCAAATATCATATTAGAGTCCGATAAACCTGATGGACCCGAGCCCAACCCGATCCTCCGGGCTTGGTCTTGGGCTTCATATGTTGAACCCGAAGTCGGGTCGGGCTTGGGCTTGGGCTAGGCTTATGATCTATCGGATTGGGCTCGGGTTGACCTCAAACCCGACCCAACCCGCCCGAGTTGCACCATGTGGAACAATAAGTTATCACTGTCGAATGTTTTAACTGGGTCAAATATCTCCTTTTTGTCAAGAGTTGTGGTAGAACTAATTTTATATTATTATTCCGAAGCACTTTGTTAGAAGAAGAAATGGCTACGGATCAATTGTTGTTTATTTTGAGATGCCTGAGATTTTTTATTTTTCATCAGATCTCACTCTTCGTATAAAATATGAAGGGTCCTTTTGGCAATGTTTTTTTTTTTTTGGGTCTTTTGGGTGAGTTATAAACAGTAAGTGCCTTTGATTACAAGGTGAAAAATAAATTGATTCCACGGAATTAAATAATAGAAAATTTCTACAGTGATCAAATTTGCTCGTGGATTTTTTTTGGGTCTAACAGTTTATGATTCATCTATAATACATGAATCTCTTGGCTCATATATATATATATATATATATATATATATATATATATATATATATATGTCCGGCCCGGAAATAGAACCAGCCCCCCTTCTGATCCATTCATTTCTGCAAGCAGGCGGGATCCAGAGCTAAGCCCCCTCCTATTCGAGGCCGGATGGCCTCGCCCCACGAGCACCCAACCTTCCTTTTGCTCTTCCTTCGGTTTGGCTCCACGAACGCGCCACCTAGGAGCCCCACTCATATTCGAAAGACGCTACTTCAATTCAAGCGAACCCACTTTGACTATAAGAAGCAAATAAAGTACCAAAGTGTAAGCGGGCGAGGAAACTCTATACCCAGGACTACACCAAGAACCGATCTTTCATAAAGCAATAACCGCTGGAAAAAAACAAGAAAAAGGCGCCTTCCAGACGATTATAATAAAGTAGTTACGCTGCCATTTTTCCAATCTCATGGAATAGCATGGCCCGGGGCTAAGGTATCGTTCCTGCGTTTCGGATATTCAGTCTCATTCGAAGCTTTAAACAAGGGTGCTATTGAGATATTGGGCTCTTATGGTATCTCGTACACATTCCGACGATTGGCCGAGCGAATAAGTCAACTTCAAAGTGGAGGACACCCGCGAATAACTCCAACAAGGGAGAGAAAGAAGGAAGTGAAAACTGGTGAGACCCCACGGGGCGGTATGAACTCGACTAAGCAGGGAGAAGAAGGCGATCAAAGTCTACTAAGAATGATAGGGAAGTAGTCAGATTGAAAGTTCGACGATTAGCCGCCATTCATTTGAATATGATAGCCTGGCTTCCTTCCTCCAGCAGATCTGTGGACATTAAAAGAAGAAAGACTTTCAGGCATATTCCTTCCTCGCCACATTCAAGCTTAGGAAAGAAATGCTTCCATTCGTGCCCTGTAAGAAGGCGACCGTGCCGGAAGGAAAAGACTAGCAGCTTCTCTGCGCATGAATATCTAAACTATTGGATTAGTGGCATTATAGTTCTAATATATATATATATATATATATATATATATATATATATATATATATATATAACTTGGAAATTAAAAAATAATTTTTTCTAAAGTGTGATCAAATTCGCTTATGGATTTTTATTTTTTCGTGAAGACGAGTGAGTTATAAACTTGTGCGTTTTCACTCTTATTGGCTTAGTGGAATGATTGATAGGGACTTGGACTCGGAAAATTTCTCTTCAAATTGCATGGAGATAATTTTTCACATATATCTTGATGTTTGCCTTTGGCACTTCCATTAACGTTTGCTCTTTTGATTGTCCCATAACCAAGACCTTGAAAACATTGATTTGGGAAATTAGGATCATGGTCTCTACTCCCGACAAAAAGTCTGCATCACTTACCAAACCAAGAATGAGAATTTTGCGTAGACACGATTTCTAAGTTCTAACACGAATTCTCAGAATCATTGAAAATGGCTTAAATATCGAAATTGATTCATTTGGCACATAGCCGAAGACAGTCAAATATATTAGCACTACTTGGTGACGGACTTTCATAGGCTGTGGAAGTTTTTTTTTTTTTCCCTTTCTTTCAGAAATTGGATTACGAAAATGGTTAGATATCGAAATTGATCGATTTAGCATTATTTTGCTGACTTTTATTGAAAATGGTTAAGATATAGAGATTTATCGTGGAGAAACTCTCTTATATATAGTAAGTAATTCAAGTAAAGCTAACAATCACAACAATAATCACAAGGTACTCCCGATGGCCATGAATGTCACATGGCCCACGGTGGTGCTCGTCGTGCTTGCGGGGCTCGCGACCGGCGGCACGAGCTCGAAGTTCGTGTTGTCGGCCGAAGAGACCTGCGATGCCGATGCGGCTTCGACTTACGTCTACGGCCCCACCTGCGGCTGTTACTCTATTGCACCTGAGCGTGGGTTCCAGCAGTTCTACTATGATGGCCAGGACGCCGTCTTCTACGACGACGACGATAATTGCGACGGGTTCAGCATCGTCACTCTGGTTGGCTCCGCCGAGTACTGCAATCCGTACTTCTGCGTGAAGTGCAGCATCTTCTTCCGGTGCTGAGAAATATATGAACTAGTACTGCGCATGCATGCAACTACTGTCACGGGATGGGTGTCTAGATGAAAAACCTAATAAATTAAGTTAATCACAAACCACTTATTCCATCATCACTTCCCGGAAATCAAATCCTAGCCCATTGGGATCTTATGTCTCCACACTAGCTGGCAGAGTGGAAGAAGGGAGGAGATTCTAGAACGAAAAAAAGGATCCAATTACTTCGAAAGAATTGAACGAGGAGCCGTATGAGGTAAAAATCTCATGTACGGTTCTGTAGAGTGACAGTAAAGGTGACTTATCTGTCAACTTTTCCGCCTAGCATTGAATGGACTGGATATTTACCTTATCAATTATCAAATTAATGGTGGGTTCCATTTGATTGGGCACCTAAATTCGAACCGGAATCGGACCGAACTAAATATTTGTCAGGCTATTGTTCTCTTGTTCCCTCAAATCTATGGAGTAAGACATCGATTTCTCTTTCTCAATAAGAGAAATTATTGAGAAAGACCTAAGAATATAAGTGAAAAATAGCTAATCATCCAATTGCCTGCGACACACTCTGTTTAACCTAACACTTGTAAAAAATAAAGATCACAGATGATATAAGGCAATGACCTAAGAATATAAGTGAAAAATCATAACCAAAGTAAAAATCATCAGAAGAACGAAATCACTGCGTACTAAATAAGTTGCAAAGCTTTACAACATCACAACTTTGTAACCTCCAATATACAAGAGAAGGTACACAAGAAGAACACAAAAAATTTCTAAAAATTATATCCAAGAATATTTGAGAAACCAAATTTCTTTTTTTTTTTTTTTCAAACTAGTTTTCTTATCCTGGAAAACCATGAGCATATCATTATCATCCTATATGACATCACACACTTTGTGCCACTATTGCATCAGATTTTGATAGTTTTTCTACAAGTAGACCTTTGAACTTATTTTTCAATAAAATACCTATAGGTAGCGTGTCTCCACGTCTGGACATATTCTCTTGAGTAGAACAAAATCCTTATATAAACCCCATCTCAACTAACTTTTTCCTAAAACATGAAAATACATATACAAACCCAACCCGACAGTGTCGTTACTACGAAATCATGCTCTTCTGTTAGCTTCATCGAGTTAGTTTTTCCAATTTATTATTGAAAGTTTTTCCAATTTATTATTGAGTATTGTGTGCTTTCTTTGCTAAGGAAATTACTAAGGGCAACATATATGATAGAGACAGGGGAATCACTTTTAAGTTGTAAAAAAATGTTGGGAGGCATCCTAACATTTGTTGGGGGACATCACACCATTTCAAACAATTCAAACTCTTAATTCCTCTTGCAACCCTAATCAAAGATGACAATCCAAACTTCCTTTTCCTCTTCATTAAGTATAGGTTTTTCTAAATAAAATTGAGCACAACCAATTTTTAGATTATTATTATTATTCTTAGATTTCAATTAATGTATATTGTGGATTTATTTCTTTCAAACACCATTATTAATGGTTTCGAACCAATTATAAGGCTTTAGAAGCTTTAGAAATCTATAAAAGATATTTAGTTCTCAATTAAAATAGTCTACCATAACTCATTAAATGTTGTTATAATAATAGTTGGATAGCAAGTTGCAAATTGGTGAGTTAGTAACTTGGTTATATTTTCTTTTTGGGATCACTATATATCACTTTCTTCAGAAAATAAATAAATCGATACTCCAAGCATATATTTGGATCCACTGACGCGATTACTCACTCTGACATCAAATAAGAACTAAGATATCCAAATAAGAGGAGGCAGGGAGCGAACTGCCATTAAAGTGATGCTTTTTTTTTTAATGTTTTTGTATCATCTAAAATTATGTCTCTAATCCAAGAAACAAAGAATGTTATGCTTCAAAGAATACCGTCTAGCGCTACAAATTGTCTTTGCCAGTAGGTCCAGAAACTGTACAGCAGCAGCTAATAAGCCTCACTTGCCCATCTCTTCCGACGATGCAGGAGCGGCACCACCTGAGGTCGGCCTGTAGATCCTAAATTGGATTAGGTCTCGAGGTATCTCAGACAAGCAACGAAATTAGTTTAAAAGAAAGAAAAAAAAAGTAGTAGCACTCACAGGCCAACAAGTACTTTGAAAGCATCGTAGATTCCCCACTGTGCCCCGGTTAGAGTACCAATCATAAATATCCGAAGTGCAAGACCACGCGTACAAAGACCCCATATCCCAAGTTTCCTCACTGCCTGAAGGAAAAAAATTTACGAGTGACAGATATTATATCCGTAACGATAGGCTGATTCAAACAATTGAAGAAAAACGAGAAATAAGTTTGCGTAACACTCACATCATGGATGGTGGCTCCTCTAGAATTGTTTAGGAAGGATACAAGATTGTCTGCCGGGTGAGACACCACAGCACACATTACTCCAGCAATATACCCACCTGCAAAGCTCACGCCAAGTTGAAGGGCTTTGCTGCACTGCTCTTTTGGTTGGGGAATAGCTTGTTTGTACAGCATGTCAACAATCATCTCAAAGGATGCAAATTTCATCATTGTATCTGTGTTAATATAAAAATAATCAAGAAAATATTCTGTTGGCAATTTGAAGAAGAAAACAGGAACCGGTGCTTCCAAGTTTCTGCACTGAATTTTCTACCATATCCATCCTTTATATTCTAAAGTCAGTAACCTTGTACAAACCTCAGATGTCCCATGATCAGAATTTGTAAGATTTTACTAATTATACAGTTATGAGATCCTCAACAGCAATAGTTCAAACATATGGAACCTTGCTACTTAACACACAAGCATAGTGGTGTAAAATTGAACAAGCCATCCTGACTGTTAAATAAACTGAGATTCAAACTATGTTGTGCTCGATTTATTTAAGCTCGATTGAGCTAGAGGACCAACTCATTGACAATTGGTTCTTACGAACAACGTAAAGAGGAGCAAAAGGGGATCTGCCTCGGTGCTGGGGGAGAAGACCCCTCACTCATCATCCAAGGGAACAAAAGCTCACAGAGCTTATGGATGCATGACATGGAGGATTCCTTGTTTTCCTAATTCAACGTCCAGATTTTGTAGTACCCATAGGTAATCTTAGCAATTAAACCAATGAAGAAAAGATAATTTTGCTTCATCAATTTCTTCTAAGCTGTGTATGTCTCTCTTTTTCCTCTTCTACCTACTTTTATGTCATATATCGAATTCCTGCTACAGTCAATAGGAGCAATTAGTTGCTTCTGAAAAAGAGTTATGCCTATGAGTGTCCCTTAAGCCGGCGTTTTACCCTCCTATATTAACCTCTAGATCGTCTGAGGACGAAGTACATGTGAGCCATCAAACTCCTCTGAATCCATTCAAGATCTTTAATAAATATGATTGATTTTCTGTTAGACCTCCCACAATTGCTATGAATTGTCAATCTATATCAATTTTATCTTGCAATTTGTGATCGACTCTGCCCAAGCCTAACCAGATGTGGCTGACAAACGTATCACTACCAGCCAGATTTTAGCCCTTGCTACAGGTACAGCTTAGGTCCTAGTATTAAGGAATCTTGTTTGGAAAATCAGGATAGCCTAAGGAGTTATCTCTTACAAGACAAAACAAACATTTAAAACATTTTAAATTAGCATTTAGGTAGGATAGTGGATGTACTTCAAAAATATCTTAGTCAAAGAAGCCATTGTTGACACTACTATTGATCCAATATTACAAGCACGGTAAGTGGAAAGCAGGACTAGAAATAAGATAACATACTTAAACAAAAAAAAAAAAAAAACTTATACTCAATTTAAATGTAATAATATTATTCTTAATGATACATTTAATGCTTAGCGTTACAGAAGGACATGGCCCTTAACAGAACCGGATGGAAGAAGATGATTCGGACAACCGACCCCAAAAATTTGGGATGGAGGCTTCGTTGCTGTTGTATATACATTTAATGCTTCTTCGTGTGCTTATCGTAGAACTACACAATTTAGTTACCAAAAAACTTGTGTATGACATGTTGTGTTCGATTATGCAAATAACTAAAAATCTTTCCTTAAAAAAGAAAATGAACCCTAGAAGGTCCTTAAGTAGAAAATGGTGATGGATGACCATATGGAACTGCGGACAAAAGTTGCGGCTAAATTACAACTTGATACCCTCAACTTTGATAGGTACTAACTTAATACCCTATCTCAACTAATATTTTTAAGTTGATACCCAAAAAAAATTTATTCCTAAACTACCCTCCCCCCCCCCCCCCCTCCCCCTCCCCCGACTGCTACATCGCCCCCCCCCCCTC
Source organism: Iris pallida (assembly GCA_029216955.1). Taxonomy (NCBI): domain Eukaryota; kingdom Viridiplantae; phylum Streptophyta; class Magnoliopsida; order Asparagales; family Iridaceae; genus Iris; species Iris pallida. The sequence goes on from JANAVB010040220.1 coordinate 11,312,433, forward strand.
CCCCGACTGCTACATCTCTCCCCCCCCCACCCACCCCCGGCGGCCATCCCCCCCTCCCCTCAACCTGGCCCGGGCTGCTACTCCCCCCCTACCCCCCACCCCTCCGGCAGCCATCCCCCCATCCCCTCCTCCCGGCACCGACCACCCCCGTACCCGCCCCCGACGACCACCCCCCTACCCGCCCCTGATGACCCCCCTACCCACCCCCGAGTTCGAGCCCGCTCTCCCACTCCCGCTCGCGTGCACCCCGTGCCACCGCGCCTCGCTCTGCGCCTCCGTGCGCTGCCTCGCATCCCGTCGCAAGCCCTCCCATGTTGCCCAGTGCGCCCTCATGCGTCCCTGCATCCGTCGTCCGATCGCGCGTGCCAGCCGCCCGTCGGCCACCCGCAGTCGAAGAGAGGGGGTTGGGGGGAGAAGAGGGGGCAATTTGGTCCAAAGAAATTTCAGGGTATCAAGTTGGTACCTATAAAAATTGAGGGTATTAAGTTGAAAAATTGTAATAGTTGAGAGTATCAAGTTGCAATTTAGCCCCTAAACTATTATAATTAACAACAAAATACTTTAAACATTTTCAAATTTGAAATTGTTGTTTATGCCGTTAACAATAGTTCCCTTCATATTTTTATATTTCTTAACGGAACCCTACCTTACTGGCATAGGACAAAAGTTACAAATTTGTGAAAGTTCAAGCCAACAATGTATTTAGTTACCAACTTTAATAGTTTACAGTAGCAACTTGTAAATTCGTGAAAGTTCAAGTTATTTAGTTGCAAATTAGCCAAATAGTTAAAGACCTCGTGAAACAAAACTGCCATCTCAATCTAACAAGAAGATGGTTGTTCGACCTCTTCAACATGGCACTATGTCATCTCCTGAACATTATGCAGGCCATGTTAGAGTTGGGTGGGTTCCCTTCCTATGTGGAGAATACCCTGGAGCGCGACGAGTGTCATCCATGTATCGGAGAAGCTCCGGAAGTCAAAGGCGATGAAGGAGGCTCATTTGGTGATAGTGTCGGTCATTTTTGTCATATATTAGGGCTGGCGGTACACTGGTAGTATATTGCAAGTATAGTGCCAAGAGCATATTTTTCCAACAGTCTTTTTTGTGGTGAATTTTTGTTCCCACAATATATAGGTATACTGACAGTATACTGCCAGGTCGGAACTGATGCAGAAACTGTGTTATTTTTTGACCGTTTCTGTTTGGTCTCAGACGGTCAAATTTTGTCCATGATTAGTGGGGGCATATTAGTTAACCCAAATCTAATTTCTGAAGATAGTGGCCGAGATTATTCAAAGGAAAGATTTAAGGGATTCAATTTTGGAAGGAGAGAGAAAGATATCCGGTTGTTCGAAGAAGGGTTTGTTCGAGAAGATCCACATCGACTTGTCATCGTGATCTCGTATTTCGCTCTTTCTCTATTGCACTCTATTTTCATCTATTTAGTAGTTGAGTAGTTGTGGTGATCCGTTTTGGACCAGTAGAGAAGTTAAAAGGGGAGTAAGTGTATTTTCCTTTATTCACTAGTGAAGCTTTTTCGGTGTGGACTCCGATCGTCCTGCGGTTTTTTTCCGTCATGGTTTTCCACGTAATCATCGGTGTGTTGGCGTTGTGCGTTTTGTGCTTGGATATTGTGATCGTGTGTAGGTGCTATATTTTATTTCAGTCCTCAATTGTTTCTTCCGGTTTGTTGGGAAAGGTAATCTTCTGCTCGTTCTGTGGTCCGTTCCCAACATGCCAAACATAAAGGAGCATTCTTGTATGAGACGGACAACATTAGTTATTAAACAAGGGTACAAGGGGTGGTAATAGTAGGTACGGATGGGGAAGCAGAGGAAAAGTATGGCATTCAATTATAATGATCATTTGTACTCCAAATAAACATTGGAAAAGCTTCTATAAAATTTGCTGTAATGAGAAGTAACATATTCCACATGTTAGAAGAAGTATTAAGGAAACATGCAATAGAAAGCAATAGAAAGCATCTAGAAATTAATTAGTAAAAATAACTTGCCAAAGACTAAGAATATCAACTTACAAGGAATCTGGCGACCCCAGAGCGGAACGAGTCCTTTGTACAACCTACAATATTAACACATCAGAACAGAACAAACTGTCATAATTGAGAACAGTTGAGCACATAAGCACTTACTGTGCAACTTTTCATAAAAACCATACCCCAAAGAACCTTCACCTTTGACAAACTTCGATAATCCATCACTCAAACCCCTAGCAAACCCCGGCTGCGTTTGCAATCGGACCTTCACAGCCTCCATGGGGCAAAGGGCTACATCAGCAATCAGTTCAGCAGAAGCCGACCCAGCTAAGTAGATTAGCGTCTTGTACTTAGATGCATACTCTAGCCCAGCTATATCTGAATAAAACTTCTTGAAAAACTCATAGAACCCAAACTTGCAAGCACCCTGAGCACTATAGCCTAAAAGGGTTGGCCCCCATCCCTTGAAGAATCCTCTAAACCCTTGCTCTTTTAGAAGAACAGAAAACCCTGACAAGATACCCTTGTATTTTGCTGGATAAATCTGAAGGTAAGCAAGAGAGACCTAGAATTAGATAATTAGTAGATGAATGAAGAGAATTTATATCAAGTGACATCAAATGGAAGAGGTTATAACCATTTGTATCATATCCTTGTTTTTTCCCCTAATTAATGTTATTTACATCCTGACACGATCTCTGTAACTCTGTATCCATGCAACATAGACATTCAATAATAATATATACAACTCCAACTAAAAGCCTATGTCTATGAATAGATGATCTAACCTAGACAAAATGACCAACTAGTGAGGATCTAAGATATGAAGCTATGCAATAGAAATATCTCTGAACTAACTAATTGATGGAGTGGACAACTAGGAAAGGTGTAAATCTGAACAAGGTCCAACATGGAAAAATAAATAAACCCATAAAGGAGAAGCTATCACTGTTGTAAGAGACAGCCGACGTCAAAGCTCCCAAGATAAATCCGGGTAGTCTAAAGTCCAGACTATTCTGTGCAACATTACCAGTTCAGGATACAAGGTGCATGCCTAGGCCAGTCTATGTACACCTTTCCTTGCGACGTCCCTCCGTCTGATTCCGTCGCGTATAGCGACTTCTTCAGTTTACACACCTTTCCTTGCGACGTCCCTCCATCTGATTCCGTCGCGTAGCACCCTGGCGGGAGCTCCATGTATACTTCTTCTTGCAGGTCCCCATGAAGAAAGGCATTCTTCACATCCAGCTGGTATAGCTTCCACCCATAGTTCGCTGCAATGGAGACCAGAGTTCTCACGGTACTCATTTTTGCTACTGGGGCAAACGTCTCATCATAGTCTATGCCATATGACTGTGTGAATCCTTTTGCAACCAACCTCGCCTTGTACCGCTCTACTTTTCCTTCTGGCGTCTCTTTCACTGTGTACACCCATTTGCATCCCACAGCTTTCTTCCCTTTGGGTAATGGAACCAGCTCCCATGTCTTATTTTTCTCCAGTGCCCGAAGTTCTTCCATCATTGCAGCTTTCCACCTTGGATTTTTTTTTGCTTTCTGCCAACACTTGGGCAACGAAGTAGAGTCTAACGATGCAATGAAGGCTCGATAATTCGAAGAAATGTTAGAATAAGACAAGAAGTTGGCAATGTCATGTTCGTAATCATCAAAACGAGCAGGAGCCTTACCCGCATTGATGCAAGAAGATCTCCTTAAGGGAGCAATAGGTGGTGGAGAGATCATACCATCCGAGTCGGAGAGATCCGCATCAGAATCCGAGTGATTCAGTGCGGGGGCAACATCTTCAAGAGTTGGAGCAGGAGTAGACGAGGGACTTGGTACAGTAGGCACAGGGCACGGCATAGGCACAGTACTGGACTTCTGTTGTCTCCTTCTGTAGACTTGGAGCTCCTTTTCCCTTGTCTGCTGCTCCCCCTGCGTAACATATGTATCTTCTTCTTCATTCTCTGTATCTGAGTCACTGTGCTCTCCCCCTTTCGTCCAGTTTTCTACAACCGGACACGGAATCGATCCGACGACCATATTTGGGCTTATTATCTGCCCCTCACATCTAACACCATATGTGTTAGGTGTGTCACCAAATGCTGAACCTTCATCTGAACCATAGTATGGTTCGAGTTCTCTGAATGTAACGTCCATGTTTACAAACATCTTCCGCTCGACTGGACTCCAACAGGCATATCCCTTCTAAGTCGCCGTGTAACCGACAAAGACACATTTAACTGCTCTAGGATCCAGTTTGCCAACGCCTGGCCTATTATCTTGGACAAAGCACACACATCCAAAAACTTTCGGTGGAACAGTGTATGTAGTTGCCCCAGTAAGCATATCCAACGGTGTCTTCCAGTCCAATACTTGAGAAGGCATTCTGTTGATGAGGTAAGAGGCCGTCAATATAGCCTGCCCCCATAAATGTTTCAGGACATTCATAGCCAGCATCATCGTCCGTGCGACTTCCAGCAGGTGTCTGTTCTTTCGTTCAGCCACACCATTTTGTGCCGGAGTATAAGCACATGAAGTTTGATGTAGTATTCCATGAGTGGAAAAATACTCAGCAACCCTCTTATTAGTATACTCCGTCCCATTGTCAGACCGGAAACACTTAATTTTAGCGCCATATTGTATTTCCATCCGGCGATGAAAGTCCCGAAAGGCCTCAAGGACGTCACTTTTATTCTTCATAAGGTAGACCCATGTCACGCGGGTATAACAGTCAATAAAGGTGACGAACCATCGAAAACCATTAATTCCGGTTGTAGGACAAGGGCCCCATACGTCCGAATGTATCATGTCAAAAGCAGCTGAACTCCTATTCTCCGAGCTCACATACGAGCTTCTGGTATGTTTTTCCAACTCACAAGCATTACAAAATAACTTCTCTTATTAGCCCTTTGATATAAGGACGGATACATTCGACTAATAACTTTAAAAGAGGAATGACCGACACGCTGGTGGTGGAGGAGCAAGTCGGCTTCAACACTGCGACAGGAAGCTTCTGGTTGTGCGTCTGCTACCAAGGATGCCAATGCGTTGTCCAGTCCAGTCCTGTCTAAATACCACAGCCCCTTATGCCGTGTGCCAGTCCCAAGTCGTCGTCCTGTCCCCTTCTCCTGAAAAGTCACCGTAGGAATGTCAAAGGAAACAGTACAGTTAAAATCAAGTATAATGGCACTAATTGATAGAAGATTGACATGAAAAGACGGAGCATGTAAGACATTGGTTAGAGTGATGGAAGGGGTGCATGCGACAGTGCCTTTACCCATTACAGGGCTGGATGTACCATCAGCGGTCTGAATACTCTCCGGCAATGGTAGGTGAGTATAGTCCTGAAACGCACCACGGGATCCCGTGACATGGCGAGATGCCCCAGAGTCCATAATCCATCCTGGCTGATGGACAGATGCAAGAGCACGTGCAGGATTACCGGTACTGGTTTGGGCAAAGCAAGTGATGTGATCCCCCGAGGTAGAAGACGCCCCAGGACTGTCGGCCGAACCCAACTTTGTGCCTCGTAACTTCTCAAGGAACTCCCGCTCAAGCGGGGTTATTTCAGCCAGTTGATTCTCGCCCCCTTCCTCCGCCAGATTTGCTTTGTGTCCTCCCCTTCTACCAGCATATCCTCCTCTACTACCACGTCGGCCTCCACGACCCCGTCCTCGATCATTAGAATGATTTCGCAAGGGTTTTGGACAAAATCGGATGTAATGTCCGGAGTCACCACAATTGTGGCAAACACCACCCACAGATGGAGGTTGGTTGAAGGCAACAAGGGCAGACTTTTCAACCTCGGCTTGCTCCCCCTGGTAGGAGCCCTTGTTGGGCATCAACTTCAGTCGAGCTTCTTCCTGTGTCATGACGGCTATAGCTTCTTACAAGGTCGGAAGCGTGGGTTGGGATAGGAGGATATTCCGTCTCTGCTCAAACACATGGTGTAGTTCCTTTAGAAATTTCATCATACGCTGCCGCGAAATATAAGCCAGGAACGTCTGAAAGTACTTTGTGAATGCCGGTTCGACTTGTGCATCTTCCATCCCAAGAGGATCATAATGATCCACATCAGACCAGTACTTCTTCAACAGGGCTGCGTACTCAGAGATGGTACGTTCGTCTTGGGCCACCCTATCGAGTTCATCTTGCAGTTGAAAGACCCGCATAGGGTTGCCCGAGCCGGAGTACATATCTTTTAGAGTCCGCCATATATCAGCAACAGCCTCCATTGCCTCGACATTGTCCGACACCTGGTCGGTTAATGAGACAGTCAACCACCCAGCCACTACGTTGTTGACAATCTCCCAAACAGCAAACTCCTTTGCGGAGTGATCGGCTGGCGCCTTGGCTTGGCCAGTGACATAGCCGACCAAGCCACGTCCCTTCAGCGTCCGTATCGCCTGCCGCGACCACTTCAAGTAGTTGGATGTTCCTTCCAACTTCGTCTCCAGCTTCTCCAGCTTTCCCATTTTGTAAGGTGACGGATCCACATCAGTATGGATCACATGTGGGGTTGCCTTGGTTAATCTCTTTGATAAGATATCATCAACCAAGGCCTTCATCTCTTCGGCCGTCAGTTTGCCACTGATCGAATCCATGGCTTCTTCAACTGTGAACCCTATTCGTCGTCTTCTTCGTCGTCTTCGACGTCGGAGTCGGCAACTTCAGAGTCGGCAACTTCCCCAACTTCGTCGTCTTCTTCGTCTTCGTCGTCTTCTTCGACGCCACAGACTTTACGAATGCGCTACTAACTTGGCCAGCACCAGCGCGCGTATGTAAAGTGAACACGTCAGGACACCAGAGAAGACATGATCAGTCTCTGTATAGATCCCGATGTGAAGAAGGAATAACAAATACAGCATTGTTAGTTCCAAACGGCGTAAGCGAGGAACAGAGTTGGTGCAAATAAAGCATTTGGCAGCCGTCTGTCTTCGAAAAATGCCTTTTTTCAGAAAAAAAAAAAAAGAGGACAGCTAGGATTTGTAGGAGATGGAAAGGCTAGGGTTAGACATGGTGGTGGCTAGGGTTAGGGTTTGGGAAGGGGGGGGTTGCTGCTGGAGGTCGGGAAGGGGGGGGGTGCTGCTGCTGGTGGTCGAAGGGGGGGGGGGGCTGCTGGTGGTCGGGGGGGGGCTGCTGGTATAGGTCGGCAAGGGGGGGGGGTCGGCGAGGGGGGGGGTCGGCAAGAGGGGGCTGCTGCTGCTGGTCGGGGGTGGCCGCTGATGTAGGTCGACGAGGGGGGGGGGGGGTCGGCGAGGGGGTGTCGGCGAGGGGTGGGGGGGTCGGCAAGGGGGGGGGGGTCGGCAAGGGGAAACAAATTTGTTTTTTTTTTTGTGGAGAGAGAGAGAGGGTTATGGCTCTGATACCATGTAGAAAATAATGGTTGGATAATTTTTATTGATGGACTACTTCACTACTTATAGGGAGTCTAGCTCCTCTACATACTCGATATTCCGATGTGGGACTAAAAGTCCCTTATTGATTCTCAACAGATGTCTTAGGGAAGAATTGGTAGAAGTTTCCGCATAGGAGGAAAACGAGATGGATCGAATGCCCATATTTAATGACAGATATTATTAACATTTGTACATTCGATAATCTTTTTCCGATGCAAGAAAAAAAACTAAGGGTATCTGCTTGGTAACGGTGTTTTCACCGGTTCTAGAGTGCTTTTGAACCGGCCGTTTATGGAAACCACTGCTTACAGTTTATGAAAACCCTGCTTTTTTTTTTTCTTTTGAGGCACCGGTTTTGGTCGGCTCAAAAAAACCCCCCAAACCGGTGTAATGTAATTTTGGGTGGCCTTATAAACACCCCAAATTGGTGGGTTTTGAAGGATTTTATTATTTTATTCCATTTATATCATGATGAATATAACTATTAACACCCTTCCCTAATTAATTTTATTAGTGTAAAAAAACTTACAGAACTACTCGTTAATGAATTACCAAGCATAGATTGGACTGGCTTAAAGTCGCTATTTAAAAACCACCAAAAACTGGACTCATCATAACCTCTACTCTACAAACACCTCGTAACCGCTACCCCCTACAATTGCCAAGCAGACCCTAAATGACGCAACTCTTGAACTGTGAAAGGTTCTACGATGACTTGATGCTCACTGTGCTACTCTTGCAAGTATTATATTTAGAGGCTTCGTAGGCACAGCAGCTGATGTGATCCAAACCAACATCAACAAAAACTACAGAAACAGACCTGCATGTTGCATTTGACGACATCTAGGGGCGTGACGGCGGCGTGGGTGAGGCCGCAGCTGGCGATCCCGCCGGCGGTGCAAGCCGCGTAGTACAGCGGCGAGTGCATCTCGATCGTCTTCTCGTCTGCTTCCGCCGTCAGAGCCTTCTTCGATCCGCCGTTGCTCACCGAGCAAGAACAAGGAGTAAGGCTTTCTCCTCTCAGCATCAAATCAAGAACGAGGGTTCTGGTGGTGCTGGAAGAGTAGAGGAACCCGGAGAGGAATAGATACTCACGAGATTTCTCGGAGAGATCCATTGGAAATATGAAGAAGAAGAAGAGAGGGTTTGTGTGAAATTTCAAAAAAATTGCAATAAATTTCTTTCTTTTTCTTTTTTCCTTTTTTCTCCGATCTTTTTTTCCTGCTGTCCGATTTAGACTGTGATGACTGGAGAATGGGGGAAAGGTGAAGGAAGTGAGGCGGCAGCTCTACTGTACTGGATTATTCTTTGGTGCGAGAATATAATATCCCCACTAACCATGTTCTCTCTCTTGGAGTCTTCTCTTAAAAATTCAAATTAAAATCCTATAGTTCTTTGTTTCTTGTTTTGTTTTGTTTTGTTTTGTTTTGTTTTTTAATTTATTTTTGGAGATTTTATTTTCTATATAATTCAGAGATGAGGTAATTTGGGTTGAGCTATGTATGTTATAAATATTGGATTTATTTCTGAAACCTCCCTCCTCTATCCAGGCACTTACAATTATGGGTTATTTGGTTGGTTGAAAGTCAAGTGGAAGTGATTGATTTGTGCATGTGTACAGAGGCGTAGGCAGTAAGTGTCGCCCCCCTGGTTTCAATTTTTTTTTTTTTTCAATTTATTTTGTTTATTGTTGTTGGTACTCTTGCTGCAGTGAGCTGTGAGCAGACAGCAATAGCCAATAGGCGCGCCCCCTCGGCACTCTTGCTGCAGTGAGAAGACAGGACATCAATAGGCATAGGCTCATAGTCTCATGGCACTCTTGCTGAGTTAGTACTCTTGCTAGTTGCTGCCATGCCTCATGGCTAGCCAATAGTTAAAGAGTTATAGTACTCTTGCTGCCCTGTGCCTCATGGCTTCACCTTCACACCACCTATACTAACATCAGTTGGTTGATCTGATGGGACAAATCAGACTCAGAGGTCATAGACTCATAAGTGACCATGTCTTATAGATATTGGAGGACTGCTTCATTTCAACCCAGAACTGCTTCAACCCAGAACTGTTTCATTTCCTTCTCTACAGATTGCTTCTGTGCTTCAAGCCTTCAAAAGAAATTTTATTGAGGTAAGATTTCTGTTTTTTTTTCCTAAGTATTTGCTCTTCCATTTGATAATCATGTTGCATTTTTCCTTCAAATATTTGTTCTTCCATTTAGTAATACTAAAATTATATGTAGCTAGAATGTCTATATGTGCATATTGTTTAGTAAAATTTTAAGTCAATTGACAATTTGAGTTGAACACTAATACTTTACAATTGAATATTTTCAGATGAAAAATAATACACTATTCAAATTTTTCAATAAATCTCGAGAACAGGCTCCTTCAAGCTCCCAAGAGCCACCAACTGGACCACCCGGTCCACCTCCACTTCCATGTCAGCCTGTTGTCCACTCCTTACCTACGTGTAATATAGAAGATGAGTATCCCTCTGATCCTACATTATGAAAAAATATTTATGAATATGATATTAAAGAAAGAGAGAAGGTTCGACGATACTACTTGCAAAAAGATCCATGTCAGCCTAAAGATCATAAATTTCCTTAGCGTTTATGTGCAAATGAGAAGCGTCGATTTCAGCCTTCGTGGTTCAAAGAGCACCCTAATTGGCTAGAGTATAGTATTACAACAGATGTTGTTTATTGTTTGTCTTGTTATCTTTTTAAAGCTGATCATGGTGGCCAAAGTGGTGGTGATTACTTTGTTGGAGAGGGATTTAAAAATTGGAGGAAGAAAATGAAGTTGGATGGACATGTTGGAGATCACACTAGTACGCATAACAAATGTGTGAGTGCTGGCTACGATCTTTTGAAGCAACCACAACAAATAGAACATTCTTTGGCTACTCAGTGTATTCAAACTCAAGCCGACTATCGTCTCCGCTTGACAGCATCAATTGATTGCATTAAATTTCTTTTGCGTCAAGGATTAGCTTTTCGTGGTCACGATGAATCCGAGGAATCACTAAATAAGTGAAACTTTCTTTAGCTCTTACAGTTTCTTTGCGACCACAATGAGAATATCGATAGAGTTACACTAAATAAGGCTCCTGAAAATCTCAAATTGACATCTCCTCAAATCCAACAAGAGATTATTACTTCCATTGCAAAGGTAATTACAAATGCTATTATTAGAGATATTGATAATGAATTGTTCACTATTTTAGTTGATGAAGCGCATGATATATCCGTGAAAGAACAAATGGCTGTTGTTTTGCGTTTTGTGGATGGAAGGGGGCATTTATGGAACGTTTTCTTGGTATTGTTCATATTGGTGATACTACTACTGCCTTATCATTTAAGGCGGCTAACATGGATTAAGTATATCGAGTATTCGGGGACAAGGATACGATGGAGCTAGCAACAAGCGAGGAAAATTCAATGGATTGAAAAGCTTGATTATGATGGAGAATGAGTCGACTTATTATGTTCACTGCTTTGCTCACCAACTTCAATTAACATTTGTAGCTGTTGCAGAAGGTCACGGAAAGATTTCTTTATTCTTTGACTTTGTTACACTTTTATCAAATATTGTTGGAGTCTTATGCAAGCATAGGGACATTCTTCGTGAAAAAACAATTTGAAAAAGTTGTTGAAGGAATTTATAGCGGTGATGATTTGATTGGAAAAGGTAAGAATCAAGAAATGTCATTAAAATGAGCAGGAAGCACCAGGTGGGGTTCTCATTATGGTACACTAATGAGTTTGATTTGCTTGTACTCATCGGTGGTTGATGTTGTTGTGATTGTTGAGGAGGATGCAAAGTATCACAAGGTAAGAGGGCATGCAGAAAATATTCTGGGAATCATTTCTCAATTTGAATTTGCATTTCATTTACATTTGATGAAGAATATCTTAGAAATCACAAATGATTTATCACAAGCTTTACAGAGAAAAGACCAAGATATAATAAATGCCATGACCCTTGTGAGAATAACCAAACAATACTTGCAAAACATGAATGATGGATGGAAATCATTGTTGGAAGAGGTTTCTTCATTTTGTGTTAAGCACAAGATAGTAATCCTACAGATGGACGAATTATTTGTATAGCATGGAAAATCTCATCGCAACTTTGAAGGAAAAAACAAATCTTCATTATTATCGTATTGAATTATTTTATGAAGTGATTGATTTGCAGCTTCAAGAGTTGAACAATCATTTTAATGAGGTGAATACGGAGTTGTTGCTGTGTATATCTTGTCTTGATCCAGGTGATTCATTCTCTTCTTATGATAAGAGAAAATTGCTTCGCTTTGCTGAATTTTATCTATCGGATTTTTCTAACATGGAGTTGATGCACCTTAATCGTCAACTTGATAACTACATTTTTGATGTGCGCTCTGATGAACAATTTTATGACGTTGCGGGGGTTAGTGGACTTGCTAGAAAGATGGTTCAGTTAAAGAAGCATCGTACATATCCGTTGGTGTATTTACTCTTGAAGTTGGCATTGTTATTACCCACTGCAACCACAATACTTTCTGCAATAAAAATTATCAAAACTTCATTACGTAATCGACTGGGAGATACGATGATGAATGATTGTTTGGTGGCATATATTGAAAGAGACATATTGGATGCCGTTGACAATGAAGATATCATTCAATATTTCCAGAATATGAAGTCTCGAAGATTTTTATTGTAAAAAAAGAGAGTTGTTTAGTGATTGTAATAGTTTATGACATTTGATATTAATATATGTTTTGAATTATAAATATGTTATTATAATTTATTATTATTATTATAATAAGTATTGTGTCCCATGAATTAAATGTTTGGCTACGCTATTGCATGTGTATGGTTGATTTTGAAACTTTGCGTGCTTGGTTGCACATTGACTTGGATATGGAAGTGGACTGAGTTAATGGCAACAACATTTTTGTTTGTTGCATACTCTTCATTTCCACAATTCCACTTTTCAGTTTAGTACGGGAAAAAAATGAGTGAAACTCGCACTCCCCTCTCCACTAGATTCAGAGTTCGAAAGTCCACTCTCTTTCGTTGACCACCATCTCATGTTGCAATCGGGCCGGTCCGGGCCGGCCCACGGGCCGAAGTCGGCGGACCAGATCGGGCTCGGGCCGGTCCAGGACCGGCCCTTAGCAATAAACAGTCCGGGCCAGGTCCGGCCCGGTTCAGAGAAATCCGGCCCAGCCCGACCCACTGGACCGGACCCAGAGATAGCCGGTCCGGGCTGAACCGGTCCACGGGCCGGGCCGGTTGTTGGTCGGTTCGGGCCGGTTGAACCGGACCGGCCCGGTTTGACTGGTTTAATTTTTTTTTTTCCTTTTTTTACAGTTTTTTTGTAATTTAATTTTGAAAATTTATAATTTAATGTTTAATTTTGAAAAATGATAAAAGTAAAAAAAACATTTCTCCCTTAGGATTTTGAAAAATGTTTAATTTTGAAAAATTTGTTTGGCCCTTAGGATTTTGAAAAATGATAAATGTTAAAAAATGATAAATGTTTAATTTTGAAAAATGAAAATTTGTAATTTAATTTAATGTTTAATTTTGAAAATTTGTAATTTAAGAACCGGACCGGCCCTTAGGATTTAATTTTTTTATTTTCATAAAAAATTTGTAATTTAATTTTGAAAAAAAAAATGATAAAAGTAAAAAAAAATATTTCTCCCTCTTCCTTTATCCGGGTTTGGGACCGGCAAATGTTTGTTTGGCATAGGCGGAGTTAAAAAATATTTTTTTTTAAATAAAAAATAGTTTTTGAAAGTATAAGTTAAAATTTGAAAAGTATAAGTTAAAATTTAAAAGTATAAGTTAAAATTCAAATATTTTAAGTATAAATGTATAAGTTTAAATGTACATACGTAATACCTTGCACCGTAGCCTCATTGTTGTACGCCTTCATGCAATGAAAGCGATTCCAAATCCAGCTCGTGGACATCATGATCTTCTTCATCTTTCTGGTTTTGGGTTCTTCTATCGGCTTTCATCCAATCTTGTACGCACACTAGTGCTTCCAAGATACCGGACTTCAAGCGGCTCCTCATATCGCTCAACATCCTTGAACTTGCACTGAAACAGGACTCCGATGCTACCGTAGACACCAGAACCATCAGTAGATCACGTGCTATGTTAGAAAGAACAGGAAATCTCTTGTCGTGTCTCTTCCACCATTCTAAAACGGCGAAGTGATCTGGAGTCTCATCTTCGTCTTGATAAGAATTAAGGTAAAGAGACAACTCTTGAGTAGGTTGGGAAGATTGCTTTTGTTTCTTCCTTTATAGTATGCGACCGGCTGCTGATAGCTTAGACGCCAAGCCGGAGCTACTACTAGCCCCCCCTGAGTTGGTCGGGTCGACGTTGCTCCTTCTTCGTACAGTATAACTAACCTGTCCAACGCAACTTTAACTTCTATTTTCATGTCAGTAACATCTATACCCATATATTCTCCATATCCATCTAATAAAACCTCTATGCCATCCAATTTGATTGTAGGATCAAATATGGAAGCCAAACAATATAAAAGAGGTACTTCACCCCAATATTTCTTAAATTTGGGTTCCATATTTCCCACCGCATATTCAAAATTTGGATGATCTCTATATTTAGAAAATAAATAAGACATGTTACAAAGTTCACGTAAAGCTAAGCAAGATGTGGGATAATAAACACCAGAAAGAGTACATGTAGCATTGTAAAAAACTTCTAAAAATTCACAAACACTTTCAGCTGCTACCCAATCATCAGTAGTAACTTGATAGTCAAAGCTAACATCCGAACTACAATAATATGTAATAGCACTCTTAAAAGGAATTGCAGATTTCAACATCAAGTAGGTGGAGTTCCACCTATTTGGTATATCCTTCACAAATCTTCTAAAAGTAATACCAAAATGTGCGCACGTGCATGCAAAACTTTGTTGTCTACTTGGAGACGAGTTTAGGTGGAGCAAGCATTGTCGCAGAGTGTCTAAATGGGGATCAAAAAATTTTAAACATTCTTTAACAACTAAGTTAATTATATGGCAAGCACACCTAACATGCATAAGTCTACCTTCTAAAATAGGCTGAAAAATCACTGATAAAGAAGACATAGCAGCAGTATTGTTTGATGCATTGTCCAAAGAGATAGAAAATTTTTTAGGGTGAATATCATATTCACGCACGTGTTTTGAAATCTCACTTGAAATTATAGCGCCTGTGTGTGGACATTCTATAATTTTAAGACAGATGATGCGTTTTTGCAACATCCATTGTGCATCTATATAGTGTGCAGTAATACAAATGTAAGCATAACTCCACTTAGTAGTCCAAATATCAGAAGTAATAGCCAACTTACTAACATTTTGAAAATCCGCTTTCAAAGTGGCTTTCCGCTCGTTAAAGAGACGAATAGCCTCATTTCGAGCTTGTTGTCTACTCACTCTAGTAAAGGAGGGGTTTAGAGAAATTGATGCATAATCTCGTAAAGATTCGCTTTCACCCGTCGTGAAAGGAAGTTCTTCACGAATAATATGTTTAGTTAATTCAGTTTTATGCCGAGTAGCTGAGTAAGTAAAGTTATCCATTGAAGAACCGGTGGCGCCAAAGCTTATTTGGGTTTGGGACGCTTTGTCACCCTCATTTCCCGTATTTCGTATTTTGCCCGTATCTTGATTTTGCGTATATTTTAAATCTTGCCTAACTGCGGTATTTCGATATTTCTCGTATTTTTCTTATTCGGATTTTCGGTTTGGTTTAATATGACTTGGTTTGGCTTGTAGGAATGAGAACACCTTTAGCTATCTTGCACCCTCAAGAACACCATAACAACCCCTATTAAAATCCCACCAACTTTTCTCTCTCCCCATAATTTCCATTTATTTCTTCTTCTTCTTCCTCCTACCACCACCAACATCCCCACCATAGGCAAGTTGCATCTTGCCATTTAATGAGGACCCCTTTTTTTATTTGATATTTAGTTAGACTAGAGCTCTAGGACCAATGTTAGAGCTTGGCATTTTGGGTTTTGAAGCTTGGATTTCCCTAGATCTAGACTTTGTTCATTTTCGGATTTCTTTAGATTTGATCTATTAAACTTGTATTTTGGTTGGTTTTATTGTTCCCATGTTGTAGAGGGTGGAATTTTACCCAAGTTAGAGCCTTGGAAGTCCGGATTTGGAGCTTGGATGGCCGACTTATGGTGTTCCAAAGTTTTGGAACCCATGGGTTCTTCTCCTCGGCTTGAGGAGGAAGACGACCTCCAGGCGCGCCTCCCTGGCCGATCGCGCCTACTTTCCTGGCCGTGCGCTGTTTAGCGCTGCGCGCCTCCTTGGCCGATCGCGCCTACCTTCCTGGCCGGGCGCTCTTTAGCGCCGCGCGCCTCTTTTGGCTGCGCGCTGTTTAGCGCTGCGCGCCTCCTTGCGGGCCACGCTGTTTAGCGCCTGGTCCGATTGCGCCTGCTCCCCTGACTAGGCGCACTTTAGCACGTAGTTACCTAGGCGCACTTTGACCCTTGGATCCTAGGCGCGCCTTGCTGGCTCGACCCAGGCTCACTCTAGTGCACCCTGACTAGGCGCGTTTCACTGGTCAGCGGCCAGGCGCACCTTGTTGGTCTCATCTTAGGCGCACTCCAGTGCACCTCATCTTAGGCGCACTCCAGTGCACCTCATCTTAGGCGCACTCCAGTGCACTTCATCCTAGGCGCACTCTGGTGTGCTGCCTCATCCTAGGCGCACTCTGGTGTGCTGCCTCAACCAGGCGCGCTCTAGTGTGCTGCTACCAGGCGCACTCTAGTGTGCTTGTTCCCTGGCACCCCCTAGTTCACCTACACCCTAGTGCCTTAGTGCCTGCTTTATAACTTGGTTTTCCTTTGATATAATTGGAGCTTTTGAGATTTTGATTGCTCACATGCACAACTTGACTTGGTCTGACACGTCTTGACACTGTTTTCTATGATTTGGCATGGTTTGGCCTGCAGCTAGTTTTCTCCTATCTGTTGAATATCTTGTTAATAACTGGGACCGGTAACTAGATAACTCGGCTTCACTTGATAGTGGCCCGCGGTGGCGCACTCCCGACTTGGCATGACTTGATAACTCAACTTGACTTAACTTGGTATGACTTGGCTTCACTTGATAGTGGCCCGTGGCGGCGCACTCTTGACTCGACTTGACTTGTCTTGACACCGTGGGTGTACTACCTGTTGCTCTGTGCAAATCACTTGTCTTGTCTTGCATCATGTCTAAGGGGTGACTCCCTGGGTACCACGGCCAGGGACTCCCACTAAAATTGGACTAGGTAATGAGTAGACCAAATTAGAACATGGAGAATTCCCGGTCACAGGCAGTCTCGTTATCTGGAGGCATTAATGGACTTGTAGCTTGCCGACGAGTAGAGCACATTTCCAGCACACTGTCATGTGTTGCACCCTCTAAGTCACCTAAGGGTACATTTGTCTCCCGGGCAATGTACCCACCTATAACTCTCAACCCGCGGAAGGATAACTGGATGGTCTGCAGGGCTTGGGATTTGGAATTCTCGCTTGCATCTTGTTAGTAATTAGGCTTGTGATAATCCTAGTTAGTTAACATAGTAAGCCGTAGACTTGCTTGGCCGTTGTGAAATGGATGTTGTCCAGCCCTGTCTAGTCTTGTCTAGAACTTGTACTTGACTTGCCCTGTACTTGTGATGTTTCTTTTGCTTGCTCTCTGCAATAAATGGTTAGTGACGAAGAAACTATTCAGGCGAAGGGGTACAATCCCGGTCCTTGTTTGGTTTAAGGATTGTAACCTGGCTCCCGGAATGGCTTCTAAGTCCCTAGTCGTATATTGTCATGACGCGTTTTCTTTTCTTTAATGCTTTTTCTTATTTCATTTTATTCTGATATGCTGGTTTTGTTCTTATTTGTGGCCTCCCTTGTGGCACTTGCTCTTTCTGGGGTTGACCCAGCTGGTTTTGTGTGGCCAGATTTCGGAGCAGCTCCCGAGGATCTACCAAGCTTCCAGCCCAATGGTGAACACTAGACGGAACCCGGGCTACGAGTGGGTCTTCCCTTTTTGTTTCATCCACTCATATGTAAATTTATTCTTTTGAGGCGTTTGCCGACGAGCACCTGTTAGCTCGATGCACATTTACTTACTGTCTGCCTACGGGCTGTAACATGATTAACAAGTCCTAGGGTTGATCATGTATGACTGAATTCTTGCTAGTCCTATTATTTTGTACGACTAGCTTCATGATCATCCAATATGTAATATTTGGGACGCCTTATATATATATATTTGATGCTCTAACATCTTGTAACTCTGTTAATTGCTTGAGATTGAGACAATAGGCTTGACCTTAAGAGACTGCTGGCTCGTAGTAAACCCTCATATCTAGACAGCCGTGACCGTATAGTTGAGATGTATTCTATTTCAATATACGTAGCTGGCTGTGTCTGCCCCCGCTCTCCAGTATTCTGGTTCTGGGACGTGACACGGTTTAAGTGGTGGCCCATGCAGGTCTTGGCATTCAAGAAATGTGAGGGTTTACCAAATAGATGTCTCAATCGATATTCGCCCTTGATCTCTGCTCGTATCTTCAAATCCCTGAGATTCTTGACCTGATCATATTGCTTGTATAATTGATCTGTCCTGGTCCTTTCCTTATTGTTTCCTATGTCATCTTCTTCAGCGGCATTACTCCCGGACCTGCCAACCAGCCAGAGGAAGCTCGACAAGCACTCCAGCGCCAGGAAGATCAAGCTCAGCACTCTGGAGTAGCCTCTCGAGTTATGCCTTCCGGAGGCCAGGAACCTCCAGTTCAGGCAGCTCCGCCCGTTCAACCAGCTAGACAGGATGAAGGGCCTTTGGTAGGGCTTATCAGAGAACTGCTTGCATCCCAAGATCGTCGAGGTGATGCCTTGCACCAGGAGGTTCATGATGCACTAAATCGAGGAGGTCCCCAAGGAAATCAGGCGGCCAACAGTTTCAAGCGCTTGAACCCTCCCTTCTTTGACGGCAGTGAAGATGCGATCGCCGCGGATGCTTGGCTTCAGGATACCGAGGTGGTCCTGGAAGCAGCTAGGACACCTGAAAATGAGAAGGTGGCGGTGGTACGTCTACAGTTGTTAGACTTGGCTCGCGATTGGTGGGCAGCTCAGGCCATGGGGTTAGCAACACCAGTCACTTGGGCGACGTTCAGAGAGAGATTCCAGACAAAGTACTTCGATGCGGTGGCACGGTACGACCTGCAGACCAGATTCACCAACTTGAAGCAAGGAGGCAGGACGGTCGATGGCTATGCGACCGAGTTTTCTAGGCTGAGTAGGTTCGCCCCCACCTTGGTGGCAACCGAGTTCGATAGGGCTCAGCGGTTCCAGCAAGGACTGCATTTGGAGATATTATTGGCTGTGAAACAGTTCGAGCACCAGACGTTCGATGCAGTATTGAAAGCAGCAAGGAGGCATGAGTATACCTCCCGGAGAATTGTGGACAGGACCGGAGGCAGGAAGCGGTCCCACAACCAGATGCACCAATCTTCAGCTCCAGCCCCGGCAGCTAGGGGTATAACCATTGGAACTCCGAGGCGGGCGGCCTCAGTGACGTCGGTTCAGCATTCGACCCCGACGTACCCGCAGCAGCAGAAGCAGAAGTAGTCTTCCGCGGTGGGATGTTCTCATTGCGGGAAGCCGGGCCATGTAGTGGCAGAGTGTCGTAGGGCACAAGGATTGTGCCTGGCTTGTGGAGGAGCAGATCATAAGATAGGGACCTGCCCGAATAGGGGAGGTCCATCATTATCCAACCTTTCTAGTTCTTCGGTGAGGGGACCAGCCCCAGTTCCAGTCCAGCAGCAGCAGCAACAGCAGTACCCGAGGCCATTGGCGCCCCAGGCCCAGGCCTTTCAGCAGCAGAACCAGCAGCAGTTCACCCCGGCTCCAGCACAGAACCGACAGAGGGGTTTCCAGCAGAGGGGACCCGCAGCTAGAGGTCAGGTTATGATGATGACCATGGAAGAAGAAGTTGCACCAGGTGAGGTAGTGGCAGGTACTATTCTCGTCAACACTTTTTCAGCATCTGTATTATTTGATTCTGGTGCATCGCATTCATTCATGTCTGCACGATTCGCGACACGGATAGGGTTGGAGCCCGAGTCATTATCAGTGAGGCTCAATATACTTACTGGTAATGGTCTTGTGGGAGTAGATCGAGTGTTCTCCTCGTGTCGGATCGTAGTTAGCGGTAGAGAGTTCCCCGCTAGATTCATAGAATTCCCTATGGCAGACTATGATATAGTCCTAGGCATGGATTGGTTGAGGAACCATTATGCTAGGATAGACTGCCATATTGGCAGAGTTGTCTTTAGTATTCCCGGAGAGCCAGAGTTTTCATTTTCCAGAGGCACAGTAGAGCCATCTCCTCCAGTATTGCGGATGGCAGTAGCAGCAGTGCAGTTGCCCCGGATAGTTGAAGAGTTTCCAGATGTCTTCCCAGAGGAACTTCCAGGGATGCCACCAGAGCGGGAGATCGAGTTCACCATTGACTTGATTCCCGGGACAGCACCAGTATCAGAGCGAGTCTACAGAATGGCGCCTTCAGAGTTGGAGATTTTGTACAAGATGATTGAAGAACTCAGGACCAAGGGATTCATTCGTGCAAGTGGATCGCCTTGGGGAGCCCCGATGCTTCTTGTGAAAAAGAAGGATGGTACGTCCAGGCTATGTGTTGATTATCGTACCTTGAACTCAGTGACAATCAAGAACAGATACCCTCTTCCAAGGATAGATGACTTATTTGATCAACTCAAAGGGGCTTCAGTTTTCTCGAAGATAGACTTGCGGTCAGGATACCACCAGATCAGAGTTAGAGAGCAGGACATCCCGAAGACGGCGTTCAGATCTAGGTACGGGCATTGGGAGTTTCTAGTTATGCCCTTTGGAGCGACCAATGCGCCGGCTGTGTTCATGGATCTCATGAACCGTATTTTCATGCCTTACTTGGATCAGTTTGTGATAGTATTCCTTGATGACATCCTGGTCTACAGCAAGAGTGAGGCGGAGCATGAACAGCATCTCCGTGTGGTTCTTCAGATTCTCAGAGAGCACCAGTTGTACGCCAAGTTCAGTAAATGCGAGTTCTGGCTCGATCGCATTTCATACTTGGGTCACATCATTACCCGAGGAGGAGTGGAAGTGGATCCCCAGAAGATTGTGGCCATCGAGGCATGGCCAGTACCCAGCTCAGTGGCAGAAGTTCGCAACTTTCTTGGATTGGCCGGCTACTACCGGCGGTTCGTCTCTGATTTTGCAAGGATTTCAGCGCCGATGACCCAGTTGACCCGCAAGGATGTGCCGTTCGTTTGGACAGCAGAATGTCAGGAATCATTTGAGAAATTGAAGCGAGGTTTGATAACGGCTCCCATTCTCACCCTTCCAGATGGGACCGGAGGATTCACAGTTTATTGCGACGCTTCAGGCAGAGGATTGGGATGTGTTTTGATGCAGCATGGGAAGGTAATTGCTTATGCGTCACGTCAACTCCGTGATCATGAGAAGAATTACCCGACCCACGACTTGGAGCTAGCAGCAGTAGTGTTTGCACTTAAGTTGTGGAGGCACTACTTGTACGGAGACAGAGTGGAGATATTTACTGATCACAAGAGCCTGAAGTATGTTTTCACCCAGAAGGATCTTAATATGCGGCAGAGAAGATGGCTCGAGCTACTTGTGGACTATGATGTGGACTTGCAATATCACCCAGGGAAGGCCAACGTGGTAGCTGATGCATTGAGCCGGAGAGCCGGAGTCTACCTTCTAACAGCGCAACCAGAGCTATTGGCAGATCTTCAGAAGATGGGAATTGAAGTGATTCTCCCTTCCAATGTGGTCTTGATGGCCAGCCTACAGATACAGTCCACCATAGTCGGGAGGATCCGGACAGCACAATTAACAGATTCCAAGATTCAGCGGCTCAGAGCAGAGTGCGAGGCAGGGAGAAGGCCAGAGTTATGTATTCATGAGGATGGTACACTTCGACACGGCACGCGTCTTTGTGTACCCAGTGGAGATATCAGACAGAAAGTCATGGCAGAGGCTCACAGTTCGCAGTATTCCATTCACCCAGGCGGCACGAAGATGTACAGAGATATTCGTCAGCACTTTTGGTGGAATGGTATGAAGAGGGAGATAGCCCGGTATGTCTCTCGATGTTTGGTTTGCCAACAAGTCAAGGCTGAACATCAGAGGCCGGCTGGACTTCTTCAACCTTTACCGATCCCAGAATGGAAATGGGAGCACATAACCATGGATTTCGTGACTGGGTTACCCAGATCTCCGGCAGGCAGAGATGCTATTTGGGTCATTGTAGACAGGCTTACCAAGGTGGCACACTTTCTTCCCTTTAGAGTTGGACAGTCGACGGCGCAGCTAGCAGAGATGTATCTCAGGCAGATCGTCCGACTTCACGGAGTGCCAGTCAGCATAGTATCAGACAGGGATACGAGATTCACATCACACTTCTGGCGCAGTCTTCATCAAAGTTTGGGGACTCGTCTTAAGTTCAGCTCAGCGTATCATCCGCAGACAGATGGGCAGTCAGAGCGTACTATACAAACTCTCGAAGATATGTTGCGGTCATGTACTCTTGACTTCGGTGGTTCGTGGGAGGATCACCTGCCCTTGGTGGAATTCTCGTACAACAATAGTTTTCAGGCTAGTATCCAGATGGCACCCTTCGAGGCTCTGTATGGCAGGAAATGCAAATCTCCGTTAGCATGGGACGATATCGGAGAGAGGCAGATGCTCGGTCCAGAACTGATTTCTCAGACGGTTGAAGTGGTCAGAAGAATCAGAGATCACCTCCGAGTTGCTCAGGATCGCCAGCGCCATTGGGCCGATGCTCATCGGCGTCCCTTAGAATTTGCTGTCGACGACCATGTATTCCTTAGGATCTCGCCTACCCGCAGCGTCATTCGTTTTGGCGTACAGGGAAAGCTTAGTCCTAGGTATATAGGGCCGTTCGATATTCTGGAACGAGTAGGCGATGTGTCCTATCATCTCGCTCTTCCGCCGTCGTTAAGTGAGGTACATGATGTATTCCATGTGTCCCAGTTACGACGGTATATTCCGGACCCGAGCCACATCCTAGATCATTCAGAATTGGTTGTTGGTACCAACCTTTCGTATGAGGAGAGGCCCGTGTCTATTTTGGACCGGAGGGAAAAGATACTCAAGAACAAGACTATTAAATTGGTCCGTGTTACTTGGGGTCATCACTCTCCAGGTGAGTCAACGTGGGAGCGTGAGGACGACATCCGATCGCGATATCCCAATCTGTTTGACTCGTGAGGTATAATGTCTTTCTTATGCCTTACGCCTTCCCTTCCTTGCTTGCATTGCATGATTGTATGATTGAACTGCTTAGTGTAGCTTGCCTGTGATTAGTGTAGCTTGTCGTGGCAATCTCTAGCTCCTTGATTAAATTCCGAGGACGGAATTCTTTTAAGGTGGGTAGAGTTGTCACCCTCATTTCCCGTATTTCGTATTTTGCCCGTATCTTGATTTTGCGTATATTTTAAATCTTGCCTAACTGCGGTATTTCGATATTTCTCGTATTTTTCTTATTCGAATTTTCGGTTTGGTTTAATATGACTTGGTTTGGCTTGTAGGAATGAGAACACCTTTAGCTATCTTGCACCCTCAAGAACACCATAACAACCCCTATTAAAATCCCACCAACTTTTCTCTCTCCCCATAACTTCCATTTATTTCTTCTTCTTCTTCCTCCTACCACCACCAACATCCCCACCATAGGCAAGTTGCATCTTGCCATTTAATGAGGACCCCTTTTTTATTTGATATTTAGTTAGACTAGAGCTCTAGGACCAATGTTAGAGCTTGGCATTTTGGGTTTTGAAGCTTGGATTTCCCTAGATCTAGACTTTGTTCATTTTCGAATTTCTTTAGATTTGATCTATTAAACTTGTATTTTGGTTGGTTTTATTGTTCCCATGTTGTAGAGGGTAGAATTTTACCCAAGTTAGAGCCTTGGAAGTCCGGATTTGGAGCTTGGATGGCCGACTTATGGTGTTCCAAAGTTTTGGAACCCATGGGTTCTTCTCCTCGGCTTGAGGAGGAAGACGACCTCCAGGCGCGCCTCCCTGGCCGATCGCGCCTACTTTCCTGGCCGCGCGCTGTTTAGCGCTGCGCGCCTCCTTGGCCGATCGCGCCTACCTTCCTGACCGGGCGCTCTTTAGTGCCGCGCGCCTCTTTTGGCTGCGCGCTGTTTAGCGCTGCGCGCCTCCTTGCGGGCCACGCTGTTTAGCGCCTGGTCCGATTGCGCCTGCTCCCCTGACTAGGCGCACTTTAGCGCGTAGTTACCTAGGCGCACTTTGACCCTTGGATCCTAGGCGCGCCTTGCTGGCTCGACCCAGGCTCACTCTAGTGCACCCTGACTAGGCGCGTTTCACTGGTCAGCGGCCAGGCGCACCTTGTTGGTCTCATCTTAGGCGCACTCCAGTGCACCTCATCTTAGGCGCACTCCAGTGCACCTCATCTTAGGCGCACTCCAGTGCACTTCATCCTAGGCGCACTCTGGTGTGCTGCCTCATCCTAGACGCACTCTGGTGTGCTGCCTCAACCAGGCGCGCTCTAGTGTGCTGCTACCAGGCGCACTCTAGTGTGCTTGTTCCCTGGCACCCCCTAGTTCACCTACACCCTAGTGCCTTAGTGCCTGCTTTATAACTTGGTTTTCCTTTGATATGATTGGAGCTTTTGAGATTTTGATTGCTCACATGCACAACTTGACTTGGTCTGACACGTCTTGACACTGTTTTCTATGATTTGGCATGGTTTGGCCTGCAGCTAGTTTTCTCCTATCTGTTGAATATCTTGTTAATAACTGGGACCGGTAACTAGATAACTCGGCTTCACTTGATAGTGGCCCGCGGTGGCGCACTCCCGACTTGGCATGACTTGATAACTCAACTTGACTTGACTTGGTATGACTTGGCTTCACTTGATAGTGGCCCGTGGCGGCGCACTCTTGACTCGACTTGACTTGTCTTGACACCGTGGGTGTACTACCTGTTGCTCTGTGCAAATCACTTGTCTTGTCTTGCATCATGTCTAAGGGGTGACTCCCTGGGTACCACGGCCAGGGACTCCCACTAAAATTGGACTAGGTAATGAGTAGACCAAATTAGAACATGGAGAATTCTCGGTCACAGGCAGTCTCGTTATCTGGAGGCATTAATGGACTTGTAGCTTGCCGACGAGTAGAGCACATTTCCAGCACACTGTCATGTGTTGCACCCTCTAAGTCACCTAAGGGTACATTTGTCTCCCGGGCAATGTACCCACCTATAACTCTCAACCCGCGGAAGGATAACTAGATGGTCTGCAGGGCTTGGGATTTGGAATTCTCGCTTGCATCTTGTTAGTAATTAGGCTTGTGATAATCCTAGTTAGTTAACATAGTAAGCCGTAGACTTGCTTGGCCGTTGTGAAATGGATGTTGTCCAGCCCTGTCTAGTCTTGTCTAGAACTTGTACTTGACTTGCCCTGTACTTGTGATGTTTCTTTTGCTTGCTCTCTGCAATAAATGGTTAGTGACGAAGAAACTATTCAGGCGAAGGGGTACAATCCCGGTCCTTGTTTGGTTTAAGGATTGTAACCTGGCTCCCGGAATGGCTTCTAAGTCCCTAGTCGTATATTGTCATGACGCATTTTCTTTTCTTTAATGCTTTTTCTTATTTCATTTTATTCTGATATGCTGGTTTTGTTCTTATTTGTGGCCTCCCTTGTGGCACTTGCTCTTTCTGGGGTTGACCCAGCTGGTTTTGTGTGGCCAGATTTCGGAGCAGCTCCCGAGGATCTACCAAGCTTCCAGCCCAATGGTGAACACTAGACGGAACCCGGGCTACGAGTGGGTCTTCCCTTTTTGTTTCATCCACTCATATGTAAATTTATTCTTTTGAGGCGTTTGCCGACGAGCACCTGTTAGCTCGATGCACATTTACTTACTGTCTGCCTACGGGCTGTAACATGATTAACAAGTCCTAGGGTTGATCATGTATGACTGAATTCTTGCTAGTCCTATCATTTTGTACGACTAGCTTCATGATCATCCAATATGTAATATTTGGGACGCCTTATATATATATATTTGATGCTCTAACATCTTGTAACTCTGTTAATTGCTTGAGATTGAGACAATAGGCTTGACCTTAAGAGACTGCTGGCTCGTAGTAAACCCTCATATCTAGACAGCCGTGACCGTATAGTTGAGATGTATTCTATTTCAATATACGTAGCTGGCTGTGTCTGCCCCCGCTCTCCAGTATTCTGGTTCTGGGGCGTGACACGCTTGAAGTGTGTCATTCCCGTAGCAAGTGTCGTAGTGTCTGGATATGGTCCCGGTGCCACCGCCCTTCTTCCATGCGTACTGGTTGCAACATTTCTTGCATTGTACCTTGTACGGTATTGGTTCACCCTTGGCATCTAAAACAAGCGAACCATCAGGATTAGTTTCATAAATCAAAGTAAAATATTTCCAATACTTGGACCTTTTTTTTTTCTTTTCAGGACGTTGGGTGGAACTAGCGACTTCCGGAGGAGATGGTTGGAACCCCTCCGGAATTGGATTGGTGGCTACTTGCTCAGGTGGAATTTCAGTACTGTCAAAAAAGTATTAAAAAATTGGTAAGTCTGTCCAGCAAGATCAGGTGGGTTTAAACCTTCACCAGCCATATATAAAATAAAATAAAGTAAAACTATGTTAGAAGAAATTAAGGGATTGAGAGGAAGATCGGGAAGCCGTAGAGCCGGAATGGAGTTGGGAGGGAGATCGGGAAGCCGTAGAGCACCAGAGCACTGGGGAGGGAAAGCCGTAGAACACCGTAGAGAAATGTAGAGAAATGTTTGGAATGAGTTGTGTTTGAAAAATAGAATTTTTGGCCTATTTATAGAAATTTTTCGGGAATATTTTGGTAATTTTGGGCCAAAAATGACCAAAATGTCCCTCCCAACGTTTTAATAACGGCTATATGGGAGGGACATTTTTGTAAAAGAACCCCCCTCCAACGGTCGGCAGGTAAAAAAAAAAATTTCCAACGGTCGGCTGGACCGGTCCCAGCGGGCCGGGCTTCGGGTCGGTCCAACCGGGCCGGGCTTCGGGCCGGGCCACTGATGTATTGAAAATAAAAAAATTTGGTCGGGCCGGGCCGGGCCGGGCTCGGGCTGGGGGGGAGGCCCGACCCGACCCGTTCGGGGGTGGGGGGCCGGGCCGGTTCGGGCCAGAGGCGGGCCGGGCCGGGCTTAATGGCCAGCGGGCCGGTCCGGGCCTGGGTCGGGCTCCGGGCTAACCGGCCCAAGTGTCAACATGACCACCATCTCCGTCATTTTTTTGCAAGAATCGTCAAATCCATATTGTCGCTATTATTTTTTCTCCATTTTTAAGAAGTAGTAAGTTAATGCATTTTTGCGATTTCGAATAAAAGTTGTAGATCTGATATTCTCTTTACGGGTCTGCTTGACAATTATCGGGGTAGCGGTTATGAGGTGTTTTTAGAATATCGATTATGAGAGGTTATGAGGGGTCCGGTTTTGGATGGTTTTAAAGTAGCGGCTTTTAAACCAGTCCAATTCATGCTTGGTAATTCACTAACGAGCGCTTCTGAAAGTTTTTTACACGAATAAATTAAATAGGGAAGGGTATCGGTAGTTATAATTATATCTATTTTTGTGAGGATATAAATAGAATAAAAAAAATAGAGCCGCTCAAAACCCGTCGATTTGGAGTGTTTATAAAGCCACCCAAAAATACATTACACCAATTTTGGGGGGTTTTTGAGCCGACGAAAACCAGTGCCTCAAAAAAATTAACAAGCAAGGGTTTTCATAAACGGTTGGTTCAAAAATACCCCAAAACCGGTGAAAACACCATTACATGAACGTGTACTTAGACGAATCTTTCTGACTTTGAGTTTAGTTACCATAATATTAATTATTTTACGAAGATCCCCTAATTTTTCTTACAGATCTGGCCTAATTTTTAAGGGTGGAAATTATTTTTTGGATGACTTGTCTATCTAGTTTTGTTATATTTATCTGGTTATTCGATCTATCTTGGGTAAGCAAGTGTTTTTTACTGCATGTAGATGATATGTATTGGCTAGCACTACGATCTTGATTACATGTTTTTTTTATCTATGTCGGCTAAGGCTAGTGTCTCGATTACATGTTGTTCGATCTAGTTAAGGATAGGATCTCGATTTCAATGTTATTATATTCGATGCCTTAGTTTCAGAGAGTAAGGGAAGCGAAAAACTCGGGATCGATGAGACATACAAGACTAGGAAAAAGGCTCGATAGAAAATTTTTAAATGTTATCATTGTGGTAAGAATGTCTACATTAAAATAATCTGCTTCGCTTGGAAGAGAGAGAAGAAAGAGAAAGTCGATAAGACAAAGCAATACTACAACCACGTCGTTCGTATATGGAGGTGACATCATCATTGCAGATGATTGAAAAGGTAACCATGAACATCTGTGATGATACTATTTGGCTGGTGCGCACTCTGGGACTTTCGCACACATCTCACAATATTGCACTCTCTTAAATACACGACAAGCGACTACGAAGTGTTACAGATGGCAACGAAAAATGTGTCAAAGACGATAGCCGTTGGAGATATTCATTTGAAGATCAACACCGGAGCCACGTTGGTCCTTAGGGGTGTTCACTATATTCCTGACATCCATTTCAATGTATCTCGGTTGGCGAGTTTGATAAGAAAGGATTCTTCAATATTTTTAAGAAAGATCGGTGGAAATTAACCATGTACGTGGAGGAAACGCAAAGGGCACTAATAAGGTCAACATCATTAGAGATGATGTGTTTACCGAGTTAGTGGCATAGGCGGCTTATCCATATGAGTGAGAAGGGGATGAGCTACGTAGCAAACAGAAAGGTGCTTCTAGGTTTGAAGTTGATATATTTATAGAGATGCCCACATTGTATAGATGGTACATAGAACATGGTGTCATTTCATAGTGATTCAACTTCAAGAAAGCTGATGTTGTTTGAGTTAGTTCACACCCATATGCTGTTCATTAAAAGTGAAACATTTGGCAATGCTTCTTATTTTGTAATATTTATTGATGAATTTTCTAGAATAGTTTGGGTCTCTGTTGAAAGGTATCGGCAAAGTTGAAATGTGTTTACTTAAACAATGGAGGCAAGTATATAGTTCCTTTGATGCATATTAGGGCTTGTTTGGTAACCGGATTTTACTATTTGAATTTGGATTTGGAAATCCTCCAAATCCAAATCATGGATTTTACTATTCAAATCCAACTCCAACCAAACATAGGATTTGGTTTTATGATTAATAATTAAATTATAGTCATGATCAATAATTAAGCTATTAATTAATTGACACGACCCGCATCCTGATTAGGGGCACGAGAAGTGGGTACGTCCAGCCTACGCCGCAGCATCGGCGGTAGAACGCTGTCTAGGTCATCTAGAAATACTACAACTAAACAGATAAAGGTACCTGTACAGTATATACACTCCGAATAGAGGTGACATAGCAATACAGTCTCAATCACAAATGTAAAACTAAGGTAGATAGCATGGAAAGGAAATATGATAGATGAAGCAGGAAATAAGTTCGAGATCCACACAAGTCCAAGACTAAACATAACATCACAGAATATAATATAATACTACAGTCTGAAAAGTACTAGCTGGCTCGCAGGCCAGGCAAACCTAACTAAACTACACTACTCAGGGTGAGCAAAGTCTAGTGGCTCTACTATAAGGCCACGGTCCAAGTCTACTCTATCTAACCCGTCCCCATAATAGGTCGGGCAATCAGCCTCAGAGTCATCTGTAAAATTGTCAACGGTATCCTGTCGGGAAAATGAGCAAGTACAACCACCAACAGCAGTTCCATATGAATTGACAAATTCTATAAGAGACAGTGTAATGAAATACAAGACAAAATCAACTGGAAATATATATCAAGATGTGAGTACTGAAAAGGACGATAATACATATATATAGGACGACTTGGGAACTATTCGAAAATCGAGTTACAACCCCTAAACCAAATAAGGACCGGGGCTGTAACCCTTCTCCCGAACAGAACTTAGTCTCCAACGATAATAAATATAAAAGGTACCTTGAATTATTAGTGTGTTATGTGATCGGCTTAGGAAAAATATACTCAGGCTTTCCATCCGACCGGCTATGAACCATAAATACAATAGAGCGGTAAGGCCGGTCACCATGGAAAGCTATGAACCATATAGGGTAAGGCTTTACCCGTCGTGAGGCGAGGATATAGCTATGAACCGTATGTACCACAGAACCATGTGAGAATTTTTGATCACACAACCACTAATAACTCCCCCATCCTCGAATAGTAAAATGGATCTGGACATGACACGTCATGACACGGGATTCCATAAGAGGGTAGCAAGTCCCCTTTTGAAATCGATGTCTATACCAATACATGGAAATAAGACAATATGTACCAATATACCATGAAAACCTAGGAACAACATCCCATGTCACGATCCAACATATACTAGTCCGTGAACTATCGTGTCTGGAATCGAGTAAGACACTACAACTGAATCGGATATAGCAGATATTAAGACAATAAAAACTATCAGTGAATGTACTCGCCTGCTGTCCTGAGCTGTAGGGTATATCAATGCTCAGAGTGGAAATCAGAGACCTAAAGATGAGATACTGCATGTTAATTTAGGTTTAACAAGTTAAGAATGATTCACAATGAATGATATAAATTCTAGGTCAAACTAGATCTCAGTGAGTCACACTAAGTCCTGTCAAGTCAATCTAGGTCAAATCAAGTTATATCAAGTCAATCTAAGTCAGACCAAGTCAACTCTAGGTCATACCAGTCATCGCAAGTCAAAACAAGTCGAAGAAAGTCAAACGGGGTCAAGAGTTGGCCTACAGTTGACTTTTGGTCAACTGGTCAACTCTGGTCAACTCTAGGTTAACTCTAGGTCAACCCTAGGTCAAACTGGTCAAATGTTGACCAACAGTTGACTTTTGGTCAACCGTTCAAGTCTAATGGAATTTGGGACTAAATTGGTTAAAGTGTTGACCCATAGTTGACTTTTGGTCTAAAAAGTCAACCGTGGTCAACCAAGGTCACGACTAGTGTAATGCCTGTAGTTCGTATTACGTATCTTGGAATATGTGTACATATTGTCACGACCCGCACCCGCTTTTCGGATACAAAACGTGTCCAAGCCCAGCCTACGCCGCAGTGTCGGCGGTAGTACGCTGTCTATACTCAAGTCACGGCAATCTAGAATCACGAAAAAACTATATCTCATCCACAGAATAATCAAGACACAAACAAGATCAGTGAATATCCATGAAGCTAAACAATAATGAATATGAACTGAATGTATCCAAAATCAATGTCACGTCCGGTGGACACAAATCCACTACCAGTAGACGGATAAATAGAGAAATACAAGAGGTGAACCAACTGGATAAAAACTGCTAATCTAGACCACCTCAACTGTAAGCACTGCGCTCTGATGCTAACTCGAATCCACTCGACTGTTCCTGGCTCAAACTCGGCTAACCTGAAGAGATCATCAGGTCCTCAGAGGACTAGCAAGATACATAATATACATGCCTATCTAGCAGTTTTATCATGCGCAAGAAATAAACAAGAAAGAACAAGAACAAGACCAATTAACACAATCACGAAACACGAACACTAGAACAACTACGTATAACTGAACTGCCAGATAAACGATAAATACAAGGTCAAAGGAAGAACCAAACCCTCATCCCGAGCGTGGACTCACGGGTTTGAACTAAGCACTAACCCTCGTCCCGAGTGTGGACTCTCTGGCTAGCTCACGGCAAGACACCCTCGTCCCGTGTGTGGACTCTCTGGTGTAAATGGTCAACCCTCGTCCCGTGTGTGGACTCTCTGGTGCCATTTGATCACGACAAACACCCTCGTCCCGAGCGTGGACTCTCTGGTGCACCAAACAACCCTCGTCCCGAGTGTGGACTCTCTGGTTGTGTACCACGAAAATCAAGGCTATGGCAGTTCACTACACGCAACCGTTCTATGACACAAATCAAGCAAGGTACTGACGAGAAACTCCAAATGCGAAACACAAGGCCAAAACATGAACATGGCTATAAACAATAAAAACAACTCCACAGAAAATAACACGAAAAAGCACATGTCCATAAACAATCAAAAGACTGAAAAACGAAAGAAAATGCATGTAAGTAAAACTGTAGAGGAAGGCAAGGTATACTTGCCTGTCACCGGAGGCAGAGTGTGAAAGTCCGGCACAGAAATCGGATACAAGTAATCCCAGGAACCTATAGAAAGATTTGGGAACTAATTAATTATTTGCTACTAGAGTTAATTACTGATAACTTAATTGGTTAAAAGTTGTACTAGGGTTGACGGCCAAGGTACTGAAGTTGATAGCAATTATACTAGGGTTCGATGGGCCAAAGTGTATTAAGCTATAACACATTATCTCATGTTGATTCAATAAGAGAAATATATAAAAGTAACCCCAAAACTACACCCCATAATCATAATAAAACCAAATTCCTCATAACTATGCCAGGGTTTGAGAACCTGACCAGACCCACAGCATCCATGGCTCCCAACCCAGTTGAGCTAAATCTCACCCTTGATAACTCTGGTTCATGTTAGCTTTTAGCAACGGCCTCCTCCCTCTAATACTCCATCTATCATCTACCAAGAGAAAAAAAAAGTTTCTACAAATGGGAACCCCGAACATAGGGTTCGAACCCTGAACCACGAAATCCACAAGCCTGTCACCTAACCAGTGGGCTAATGTTTCCATATAGTAAGAATGGGGTTTATTATATTTGAATACAAATCATCCCATTATGCATGGCTCATAAAGGAGGTTCTTCTCAGTTTGGCCTACAACACAACCATATACGTTCCTTCTAATATAACATCTATTTATTCTCTCCAACTAATGTTCATATGTTCTAATATTTCCCATATCATTATACTTAACCATATATATATACTCTCAAGGTTGTAAATAAATGGGTGTTACCGATACGATAACAGTATACTATAACAAAATAGAAGGAAGGAAAGGGTGGATATTACCAATAGAGAACGAACGGGAGGGAGGCTCGGCGTCTCACGCGCGTCGAGTGACCGAAACACCTTGCACTGCACTCCAGCCGCACGAGGAGGGCCTGCTAGTCGGGCACGAGGGTGCTGCACACGTGCTCGTCGAAGCCGCGCGTCCTCGAGGCATGTCGAAAGGATTTCCTGAGACTGTCCACGAGTTTGAAGGGGTCCCCTCGATAAAATCTACGCAGAGGCTCTCCGTTGAAGCAACAAGGAGGTTGAAAGGATGAGTTGTGTTGCTGGACTAGCAGCACGACAGGGCCGGTCAGGAATGTCAGTCCATGTCGCGCTCGAGTTCGACGTCCGAAGCGGCCTACGTTATATAACTAATGGAGGCACCGGCGGTCGACGCCCTTATTGTGCAGCATAGTCGTGCGCTGTTACGTGCCACGGCTGCTGTCAACACTGCTGTTGCCGTACGGGTAGCGTCGGGTCCTGGAGAGGGTGGTGGCCGTCGGCTTTCGCATGGGGAAGAAGTACTGTAGCCACGAATTAGCTGTGCGCCTACACGTAGCTGCCACGGTGGCCGTGCCTGGACCGACGTCTGGCCGACGACGCGAGCGTGGTGGCTTGCCGGAGGTGGTCCGGCTAATGGTTACTGTCGTAGGGAAAGGATTATGGTGATGGTGATGAGCTTGCCAGGTTGGTGTGCATGGTATTTCATGGGGCGTAGGAGAAGCAGAAGTTAATGGGAAGAAAGAGGCGGATCCAGTAGGGTTAGGGTTTTTCCTATAAGTGTTTATATATATAGCTGTTCGGGTGAACAGAGGAGGGTCGGGCATGCTGGCTGTGCGGGGGAGAAATGAGTATGGGCTCGGCCCAGGCTCAGCTTGGGCTGAGGTGGAGAAAAATTGGGTAAGCAGTTACTTAGGAATAATATAAATAGGCATGAAGGTGTGTGCTAACTATACTTAATATTACCAATCAAGAGACAAGAAATAATGGAAGTGTTACTCATGATAATACCTTAGAATTCTTGATGGCATATCCTGAGCTTGGAGTCGAGAATATTAACAGAGAGAAAAGTAAACTTAGGCCTTATCCCCCATGTCTGATAGGGATCAATATGTATAAAAACATTAATAGCTTAGTAGTAGTCTCCAAGAATTTAAATGACAAGCTTAAGGAAAAGTCATTATACATCTAAAATAATAGTATAAATCTAATAGCATACTATCCATACATTATATTTAACACTTTATATAAAAACGTTCAACTAACTAGACTAACAAAATGAAAATACCACTACAAATATATATATACAGTTGATATCTATATGGATATTTTGGACACGACACATGACTGCCTGGGTTTGGAATTGGTTTGGGCCAAGTCCGGGCCAGTTTGGTACAACCTGGTCACCCAACCGTCAAATAAATATTAATAATAAATAATTAAACTATTTATAATGGTCATGTCACAACTTGGCCTGGTTTTCCTAGTTAGGACATCCCTATGGCTAGGTTTCTCCGGACATGGCTAGTACACTAGTCAAGGCACACTGCTACATCTCCCGTGCCACAAATTCTAGTCGTCTGGTACTTCAAAACTCAACCATGGATAAAATCATCTACTGTAATAATTAACAAAATAATTATTTATAAAATCTAGAAAAATAAATAAAAAAATATTCCGAAAATTTTCGGGAAGGGAGGCTACAAATCTACCCACCTTAAAAATAATTTCGTCCTCGAAATTTCTAATTCCTAACTATTCCTTAAAAATCAAAATCTACTATCACTTTAAGCTCCTCAAATTTAAATTTCTAAAAATATTTTATAGCCTCGAATACTTGAGGACTACTACCCACCTTTGGCCATACTACTCCCTCAAAGGTATGTCACTAAAACTTATAATCTTCCTTCAAGTCGCTAGAGTCATTATCCTTAGATATCTAAGACATATGGCTTCTACAATCCCCACATATCTCTCAGACAACCAAATATTCAATAGTCAAGCAATATGTACTATAATTTAAGAATTTCTAATGAATTCTAAACAACACGATTGTTTGTCACTCTGAAATAGGAAGCGACGAGAATCAATGGTACGGAAAGCAAGGAAGTATAATCGAGAGCAAATATGGAGTTTTCAAGGACGTAGAAAATTTCTAGGAGAATTTCCAAAGCAGTGGATTGAGATTTCTAAGGGTTTAGTCAGTTGCGCAGGCTCGTACCAGTACAGTTACGTAACCGGTACGATATGCTCTGACCTGCATGGGCCACCAAAAAAACTTGTCACGACCCGCACCCGCTTTTCGGATACGAAACGTGTCCAAGCCCAGCCTACGCCGCAGTGTCGGCGGTAGTACGCTGTCTATACTCAAGTCACGGCAATCTAGAATCACGAAAAAACTATATCTCATCCACAGAATAATCAAGACACAAACAAGATCAGTGAATATCCATGAAGCTAAACAATAATGAATATGAACTGAATGTATCCAAAATCAATGTCACGTCCGGTGGACACAAATCCACTACCAGTAGACGGATAAATAGAGAAATACAAGAGGGCACATTTCCAGCACACAGTCACGTGTTGCATTCTTCATAAACGGACATTCGACCTGGATAACCGGATGGTCTGCAGGGCTTGTGACTATTGGGATAATCTCATTGCATCTTGCTAGTAACTAGGCTTGTGATAACCCTAGTTAGTTAAAAGTATCAAGCCGTACTCTTGATTGGCCGTGATTGATTGGATGGAGTTTATTCCCGCTTGGTCTTATCCTGATCCTGTGCAAGATTATGACATGACATGATTATTGATGCTTGCCTTAACAATAACGATCGGGGGTCCAGTTCTGTTCAGGCGAAGGGTTACAACCCCGGTCCTTGTTTGGTTTAAGGGTTGTAACTGGGCTCCCGAAGCAGTTCTGTGTCCTCTCTTCGTTATTGTCTTATTGCAACCCCATGCCATGTTCGTCATATTTTACCTTACCTTAATACCATGATTAATTATACTGGCCTTAGCAATAAAGATCAGGGGTCCAGTTCTGTTCAGGCGAAGGGTTACAACCCCGGTCTTTGTTTGGTTTAAGGGTTGTAACCTGGCTCCCGGAGCAGTTCTGTGTCCTCTCTTCGTTTATTGTCTTCACTATACCAATAGTATTTGAGACGGGTTTCTATTCAGGTGAAGGGTTACAACCTCGGTCCTTGTTTGGTTTAAGGGTTGTGACCTGGCTACTTGAATGATTTCCTCGTACTCAGTTTACTGTTGTTATCTCTATTATTATCAGTTCTTTATTTATTATCTTTAATATTCTATTGTGATATGTTGGTTTTAGTTCCTAAGTGAAGCCTCCTTTGTGGTACTTGCTCTTTCTGGGGTCTAACCCAACTGGTTTTGTATGGCCAGATATTGGAGCAGTACCAGAGGATCTACCTACCTTCCAGCCAGATGGTGAACACCAGGCATAACCCTGGCAATGAGTGGATTTTTTTTGTTCTTCCACTTTATTGTAAAATTATTCTTTTGAGGCGTTTAGCCGGCGAGCACGTGTTAGCTCGTATTGCACCTTTATTTACTGTCTGCCTACGGGCTGTAACATGATTGACAAATCCTAGGGTTGATCATGTATTGACTAAAACTCTTGCTAGTCCTGATATTTTGTACGACTAGCTTCATGATCATCCAATATGTAATGTATGGGACGCCTTACTATTGTATATTGATGCTCTAATATCTTATGACTGTTACTACTTGCTTGTGATTGAGACAATAGGCTTGTTCTTGACCTTAGGAGACTGATGGATTGTAGTTAAACCCTCATATATCTAGACAGCCGTGATCGTATAGTGACGTGGGTTCCATTTCATTATACGTAGCTGGCTATGTCTGCCCCCGCTCTCCAGTATTCTGGTTCTGGGACGTGACATGGTTTAAGTGGTGGCCCATGCAGGTCTTGTAAATCAAGATATGTAAGGGTTTACCGAATAGATGTCTCAATCAGTATTCGCCCTTGATCTCTGCTCGTATCTTCTGAATCCCTGTAATCTTGACCTGATCACATGCTTGTATCATTGATCTGTCCTGGTCCTTCTTTATTGTTCCCTATGTCGTCTTCTTCAGCGGCATTGTTCCTGGACCTGCCGATCAGCAAGGCGGATCACCTCCCGCGGACCAGCAGCAACCTGGAGATCAAGCCCAACATTCAGGAGTAGCCTCCAGAGTCATGCCTACTGAAGGAGAGCCACCAGTTCAGCCCGTCCAGCCAGCAGAGCCTGATGATGGCACTTTGGTGGGTCTCATCAGGTCACTATTAGCCTTCCAGGATCGTCGAAGAGATGCCTTGCACCAGGCAGTGGCAGATGCTTTGACCAGAGGAGGTCATCAGGGTAATAGCCCGGCCAACAGCTTCAAGCGCTTGAACCCTCCCTTCTTCGACGGCAGTAAAGATGCTATCGCTGTTGATGCTTGGCTTCAGGACACCGAGGTGATTCTAGAAGCAGCCAGGACTCCAGAAGCCGAGAAGGTGGCCGTGGTGCGCCTGCAGTTATTGGATCTTGCCCGCAGCTGGTGGGCGGCACAGGCCGTTGGATTAGTGGTCCCTATTGCCTGGGCAGTATTCAGAGAGAGATTCCAGACCAAGTATTTCGATGCTGTAGCTCGATACGATCTACAGACAAGGTTCACTAATCTGAAGCAGATGGGCAGGACGGTCGACGGATATGCGGCCGAGTTTTCGAGACTTAGTCGGTTTGCTTCCACCTTGGTGGCGACCGAGTTCGATAGAGCCTAGCGGTTCCAGCAGGGACTTCATCTGGAGATTCTATTGGCAGTGGAGCAGTTTGAGCATCAGACTTTTGATGCAGTACTGAGGGCAGCCCGGAGGCATGAGTATACCTTCCAGAGGATCGTGGATAGGACCGGAGGTCGGAAGCGATCCCACAGCCATATGAATCAGTCTTCAGCACCAGCCCCGGCGGCCAGGGTTTTGACCATTGGAGCTCCGAGGCGGGCGGCCTCAGTGACGTCGGTTCAGCATTCAACCCCGACGCACCCTCAGCAGCAGAAACAGAAGCAGTCTTCCGCAGTGGGATGTTCACACTGCGGGAAACCAGGGCATGTGGTATCAGAGTGTCGCAGAGCACAGGGTTTGTGCTTGGTTTGTGGTGCCCCGGACCACAGGATTGGGAATTGCCCGAACAGGGGGAGTTCATCGGCCTTCTCTAGTCCTTCAGTTAGAGGACCAGCACCAGTCCAGCAGCAGCAATAGCTGCAGTACCCGTTCCTGAGGCTATTGCCGACGCAGGCCCAGGCATTCCAGCAGCAGAGACCGCAGCAGTATGCCCAAGCCCAAGCCCTGATCCAGAGCAGACAGAGGAATTTTCAACAGAGGGGACCCGTACCCAGAGGACATGGTCAAGTGCTGGCTTTGACCATGGGAGAAGAAGGAATAGCACCAGGTGAGGTAGTGGCAGGTACTATTCTCGTCAACACCTTTCCAGCTTTAGTATTATTTGATTCTGGTGCCTCGTATTCATTTATGTCTGCACGATTTGCGACACGAATAGGATTGGAGCCCGAGTCATTATCAGTGAGGCTCAATATACTTACTGGTAACGGACTTGTGGGAGTAGATAGAGTGTTTTTCTTGTGTCGGATCGTAGTTAGCGGTAGAGAATTCCCCGCTAGATTGATAGAGTTCCCGATGGCCGATTATAATGTGGTATTATGGATGGATTGGTTGAGGGACCAGTATGCTAGGATAGACTGCCATATTGGCAGGGTTATTTTTAGCATTCCAAGCGAGCCAGAGTTTTCCTTTTCCCGAGGCGAAGTTGAACCTTCTCTTCCAGTGTTACGGATGGCAGTAGCAGTCGTGCAGTTACCTCGGATAGTCGAAGAGTTTCCAGACGTTTTCCCAGAAGAGCTTCGAGAGATGCCGCCAGAACGGGAGATCGAGTTCACCATCGACTTGATTCCCGGAACAGCCCCAGTGTCAGAGAGAGTCTACAGGATGGCGCCATCAGAACTAGAGATATTGTACAAGATGATTGAAGAACTCAGAACCAAGGGATTCATTCGTGCTAGTGGATCGCCTTGGGGAGCCCCGATGCTTCTTGTGAAAAAGAAGGATGGTACGTCCAGATTATGTGTAGATTATCGTACCTTGAACTCAGTGACAATTAAGAACAGATATCCTCTCCCGAGGATAGATGACTTGTTTGATCAACTCAAGGGGGCAGCATTGTTCTCGAAGATCGACTTACGGTCAGGATACCATCAGATCAGAGTTAGAGAGCAGGACATCCCGAAGACAGCTTTCAGATCCCGAAATGGGCATTGAGAGTTCCTTGTTATGCCATTTGGAGCAACCAATGCGCCGGCTGTATTCATGGACCTCATGAATCGCATCTTTATGCCCTATTTGGATCAGTTTGTGATTGTGTTCCTAGATGACATCCTGGTCTACAGCAAGAGTGAAGCGGAGCATGAGCAGCACCTCAGAGTTGTTCTTCAGATTCTCAAAGAGCACCAGTTGTATGCCAAGTTCAGTAAATACGAGTTCTGGCTCGATCGCATTTCGTACTTGGGTCATATCATCACCCGAGGAGGAGTTGAAGTGGATCCCCAGAAGATCGTGGCCATTGAAACATGGCCAGTGCCTAGCACGGTTGCAGAAGTTCGCAGTTTTCTTGGATTGGCCGGCTACTACCGGCGATTTGTCTCAGACTTTGTTCGAATTTCTGCGCCATTGACCCAGTTGACCCATAAGGATGTGCAGTTTGCTTGGACAGCAGAGTGCCAGGATTCTTTTGAGAGGTTGAAGCGAGGCTTGATGACGGCACCCATTCTCACACTTCCAGATGGAACTGGAGGATTCTCAGTGTATTGTGATGCTTCGGGCAGAGGTTTAGGATGTGTTCTGATGCAGTATGGGAAGGTAATAGCCTATGCGTCGTGACAACTTCGTGATCATGAGAGGAATTATCCAACCCATGACTTGGAGCTGGCAGCAGTAGTGTTTGCACTTAAGTTGTGGAGGCACTACCTATACGGAGATAGGGTGGAAATTTTTACCGACCACAAGAGTCTGAAGTATGTTTTCACCCAGAATGATCTCAACATGCGTCAGAGGAGATGGCTAGAGCTGCTTGTGGATTATGATGTCAACCTGCAGTATCACCCAGGGAAGGCCAACGTTGTTGCAGATGCATTGAGCAGGAGAGCCGGAGTTTATTTTCTGACAGCACAACCAGAACTGTTAGCCGATCTTCAGAAGATGGGTATAGAAGTTGTCCTTCCTTCCAGTGTGGTATTGATGGCCAGCATGCAAGTTCAGTCCACTATAGTCGAGAGGATCCGTATGGCGCAGTCAGCAGATTCCAAGCTTCAGCGACTCAGAGCAGAGTGTGAGGCAGGACGAAGACCAGAGTTATGTATCCATGAAGATGGTACACTTCGACATGGTACGCGTCTTTGTGTACCCAGTGGAGATATCAGACAGAAGATCATGGCAGAGGCCTACAGTTCGCAGTATTCCATTCATCCTGGCGGTACGAAGATGTACCGCGATATTCGTCAGCACTTTTGGTAGAATGGCATGAAGAGGAAGATAGCCCGGTTTATCTCTCGTTGTTTAGTCTGCCAACAAGTTAAGGCTGAAAATCAGAGGCCCGCTGGACTTCTTCAACCATTGCCGATTCCCGAGTGGAAATGGGAGCATATAACCATGGATTTTATGATTGAATTGCCTAGATCCCCGGCTGGCAGAGACGCTATTTGGGTTATTATAGACAGACTCACGAAGGTGGCTCACTTTCTCCCATTCAGAGTTGGTCAGTCGACGGCTCAGCTAGCGAAGATGTATCTTCGGCAGATTGTTAGATTGTACGGTGTACCAGTCAGTATCACTTCAGACAGAGATTCAAGATTTACGTCCTACTTTTGGCGTAGCTTGCAAGAAAGTTTGGGAACTCACCTCCAGTTCAGTTCAGCTTATCACCCGCAGACAGATGGCCAGTCGGAACGTACGATCCAGACTCTTGAAGATATGTTGCGGTCATGTACACTCGACTTCGGTGGTTCGTGGGAAGATCACGTGCACCTGGTGGAGTTCTCGTACAACAACAGTTTCCAGGCCAGTATCCAGATGGCACCGTTCGAGGCACTGTATGGTAGGAAGTGTCGATCCCCGCTAGCCTGGGATGATATTGGAGAGAGGCAGATGCTTGGTCCGGAAATGATTGCTCAGACCGTTGAAGTGGTCAGAAGAGTCAGAGATCATCTTCGAATTGCCCAAGATCGCCAGCGTCATTGGGCCGATTCCCATCGGCGACCCCTTGAATTCTCAGTCGACGACCATGTATTCCTGAGAATTTCGCCTAACCGTGGCGTCATTCGTTTCAACGTACAGAAAAAGCTTAGTCCTAGGTATATAGGGCCGTTCGATATTCTGGAGCGAGTAGGTGATGTATCCTATCGTCTCGCTCTTCCGCCGTCGCTAAGAGAGGTGCATGACGTATTCCATGTATCTCAACTATGACGGTATATTCCGGACCCGAGCCACATCCTGGATCATTCGGAATTGGTTGTTGGTACCAACCTTTCGTATGAAGAGAGGCCCGTGTCTATATTGGACCGGAGAGAGAAGATACTTAAGAACAAGACTATTAGTTTAGTCCGTGTTGCTTGGGGTCATCACTCTTTGGGTGAGTCAACGTGGGAGCGTGAGGATAATATCCGATCGCGATATTCCGACCTGTTTGACTCGTAAGGTATAATGTCTTCCTTATGCCTTATGCTTTCAATTCTTTGCTTGAATAAATGACTGCATGATAGACTGCTTGTTATAGCTTACGATTATTATAGCTTGTCCTTGCAATTCTAGCCTCTTGATTAAATTCCGAGGACAGAATTCTTTTAAGGAGGGTAGAGTTGTAATGCCTGTAGTTCGTATTACGTATCTTGGAATACGTGTACGTATTTTCTCTTGTATTGCATATATCTTGGCTTAGCTCGATTTATTTTGGGTTGGTTCGGCTAGGCTTGGGTTGCCTTGGTTCATCATGAACCAAGGGGAGAACCCCTACCTACCACCCCCATCATCCTTTATTAACCCATTCCTTCATTCTCTCTCTTCATTACTCTTCTTCTTCTCCACATTTACTTCTACACCTACCAGGAAGAGAGAGAGCTT
Source organism: Iris pallida (assembly GCA_029216955.1). Lineage (NCBI taxonomy): Eukaryota > Viridiplantae > Streptophyta > Magnoliopsida > Asparagales > Iridaceae > Iris > Iris pallida. Next base: position 11,354,173 of record JANAVB010040220.1, read on the forward strand.
AGGCAAGTACAAACTTGCTTTATGATGGATCTCAAAGTTTTATTGTTCCATTCTCTTCCTTACTTGATTCTAAGATACTTTAGAACTTGGCATTTTCCATTTTTATGGTTATATTTTTGTAGATCTAAGTTTTAAGTTCCTTCTTGTTTAGTTTTTCTTGGTTTTGAGCTCTAAAAACTTGGTGTTTCCAAAAACTAATGGTTCTATGTTCTAGAGAATTTAATTTCCTTCAGTTTTGACTTTTGTTTCGCTTGATTTCGACTCCGAATGAGGAAGTTATGGCCATGACAAATTTTCGGAACTTTCATGGCTGAACTTGCTGTTTGGGGACGACGAACCCCATGCGCCGGGAGGCCATGCGCCGGAAGGCCATGCGCTGATTGCGCAGGAATCCCATGTGCCGATCTGTGCAGGAATCCCATGCGCCGATTGTGCAGGAATCCCATGCGCCGATTGCACAGGAATCCCATGCGCCGATTTGTACAGGAATCCCATGCGCCAATTTGCACAGGAATCCCATGCGCCGATTTGTGCAGGAATCCCATGCGCCAATTTGTGCAAGAATCCCATGCGCCGATTGTACAGGAATCCCATGAGCCGATTACATAGGAATCCCATGCGCCGATTTGTGCAGGAATCCCATGCACCGATTTGTGCAGGAATCCCATACGCCGATCTGTGCAGGAATCCCATACGCCGATTGCGCAGGAATCACATACGCCGATTGTGCAGGAATCCCATGCGTCGGAATTGCTCTATTTCGCTGTTTTTGCCTGTTTAAGTTGTTTTGTAGCTAGAATCTCGAAAAACTCAAAACATGAAAGTTGTAGATCTTTTTCTTGGCTTCAAGAATATGTCACTAGTTGTTTTATGCAAGTTTCTCTCATTCATAATAAGGTAAGAATAGAACACGATAGTGGCCCGTTGTGGCGCACTCTTGACAAGTAAACTGACATGATATATCTCGGCATGCTGTTACGACAGCTAGCCTGACATGACAAGTATGAAAGATCTGGACACCGTGGGCGATTGTGTTTATACAAATAAACTGGTACTGTCTTGCATCATGTCTAGGATGGGGATCCCTGAGTACCACGGTCAGGGATACCTACTGCAATTGACTAAGGCTAATAAACTAGAATAATTCAGTAGACATGAAGAGATTCCCAGCTACAGACAATCCCGTTATCTAGGCGCATTAAGTGGACTTATAGCCTACCGACGAGTAGGGCACATTTCCAGCACACAGTCACGTGTTGTATTCTTCATAAACGGACATTCGACCTGGATAACCGGATGGTCTGCAGGGCTTGTGGCTGTTGGGATAATCTTATTGCATCTTGCTAGTAACTAGGCTTGTGATAACCCTAGTTAGTTAAAAGTATCAAGCCGTACTCTTGATTGACCGTGATTGATTGGATGGAGTTTATTTCCGCTTGGTCTTATCCTGATCCTGTGCAAGATTGTGACATGACATGATTATTGATGCTTGCCTTAACAATAACGATCGGGGGTCCAGTTCTGTTCAGGCGAAGGGTTACAACCCCGGTCCTTGTTTGGTTTAAGGTTGTAACCTGGCTCCTGGAGCAGTTCTGTGTCCTCTCTTCGTTATTGTCTTATTGCAACCCCATGCCATGTTCGTCATGTTTTACCTTACCTTAATACCATAATTAATTATGATGGCCTTAACAATAAAGATCAGGGGTCCAGTTCTGTTCAGGCGAAGGGTTACAACCCTGGTCCTTGTTTGGTTTAAGGGTTGTAACCTAGCTCCCGGAGCAGCTCTGTGTCCTCTTTTCGTTTATTGTCTTCACTATACCAATAGTATTTGAGACGGGTTTCTATTCAGGTGAAGGGTTACAACTACGGTCCTTGTTTGGTTTAAGGGTTGTGACCTGGCTACTTGAATGGTTTCCTCGTACTCAGTTTACTGTTGTTATCTCTATTATTATCAGTTTTTTATTTATTATCTTTAATATTCTATTGTGATATGCTGGTTTTAGTTCCTAAGTGAAGCCTCCTTTGTGGCACTTGCTCTTTCTGGGGTCTAATCCAGCTGGTTTTGTATGGCCAGATATCGGAGCAGCACCAGAGGATCTACCTACCTTCCAGCCAGATGGTGAACACCAGGCGTAACCCTGGCAATGAGTGGGTTTCTTTTGTTCTCCCACTTTATTGTAAAATTATTCTTTTGAGGCGTTTAGCCGGCGAGCACGTGTTAGCTCATATTGCACCTTTATTTACTGTCTGCCTACGGGCTGTAACATGATTGACAAATCCTAGGGTTGATCATGTATTGACTAAAACTCTTGCTAGTCCTGACATTTTGTATAACTAGCTTCATGATCATCCAATATGTAATGTATGGGACGCCTTACTATTGTATATTGATGCTCTAATATCTTGTGACTGTTACTACTTGCTTTGATTGAGACAATAGGCTTGTTCTTGACCATAGGAGACTGATGGATTGTAGTTAAACCCTCATATATCTAGACAGCCATGACCGTATAGTGACGTGGGTTCCATTTCATTATACGTAGCTGGCTATATCTGCCTCCGCTCTCCAGTATTCTGGTTCTGGGGCGTGACAACTAGGTCTAGGCGACTATTCCTAATCATTACCAACCCTTACAACCCATATCCGATTCATCTCAAACTCCTATTCTTCTCCTTCTCCTTCTCCCCTCATTCTCCTTCTCATTCTCATTCTCCTTCTCATTCTCCTCCTCATTCTCCTCCTCATTCTCCTTCTTCCCTCATTCTCCTTCTCATTCTCCTTCTTCCCTCATTCTCCTTCTCATTCTCCTCCTCATTCTCCTTCTTCGCTCATTCTCTTCCTCATTCTCCTTCTCATTCTCCTTCTTCCCTCATTCTCCTTCTCATTCTCCTTCTTTCCTCATTCTCCTTCTCATTCTCCTCCTCATTCTCCTTCTTTCCTCATTCTCCTTCTCATTCTCCTTCTCATTCTCCTCCTCATTCTCCTTCTTCCCTCATTCTCCTTCTCATTCTCCTTCTTCCCCCATTCTCCTTCTTCCTTCATTCTCCTTCTCATTCTCCTCCTCATTCTTCTTCTCATTCTCCTCCTCATTCTCCTTCTCATTCTCCTTCTACTACTGCTGCTCCTGCTAGTGCTATTGCTGCTACTGTGGCTTTTTCTCTTCATCTTCTTCTACTTCTTTCACTACTTCCTTCCCTCTCTCTATATATATATATATAAATACATACACACACATGTTTATATGTAAATACATACACATATAAATATATATATATATATAGACACACACACTCTCAAATACACTCACACACACTCTCACACATACACGTTCTCACTCACACACTACCACCACCACTCTCATGACACCACCACCATTCTCATGACACCAATACCACCACCACCACTCTCTACACACACTCAAATACATATAAATATATATACACATATATACACATATATACTCCTCTATAAAGGAAAACCCCCAATTAAATCCTTAAACTAGATTTCTAGAAAAACCTACAAATTCTATGGGCAAAATGTAGAGGGTGGTCTCCTCCTCATTTATGATGAAGGAAATAAATGCAAAAGAGAATTAACGAAGGTTTTAAAAGCATATCTAATTGATCTTCTTGAAGGAGAAGAAACTTCAAAAAAGGAAATAAAATGGCGAGAGAGAGGTTGCTTTGGAGTGAAGCAAAGGAGAGGGGGTCCTCCACACATGGCCGGTCACATCTTAGAGGGTTGCGGGCATTTGACAATTTACCAAAATGCCCTCCAAGTCAAAGAAATGAGTGGTTTGAGTTGGGGTCAAAACGGTAACTTGAAAACTCCTAATTTCAAGTTCTAAATCTTATTCTAATCCCTAATCCCACTAAAATCAAATGGGATTAGTCAAATATATATATATATATATATATCTGGGTTTGGTCATGACAAGTTGGTCGGTTCCAGTTGGGTCCCGATTAGAGTCTAAGCTACCCCGGGTCCCCGATACAAGTCGGAATGAGCTGAAATTCGAACCCGACTCAAATAACCCCAAAACAATATCATAAATAATAAAATAAATTTAAAAATACTCAAAAGTACAAAATGACAAAAATACCCCTGTTCCTAAAAACTGGGGGTGACAAATCTATCCACCTTAAAAAATTTCGTCCTCGAAATTAATACAAAGCAATCACAGAAAAACACACGCAGAAAACAATCCATCTCGAATACTTCCAAAGAAAAAATTTCAACAAAATAAAAATTTCTTAAGACACAACAACACTTGCAAATAAAAACTGTTACGTGTCCGACACGGACACGAAACCATCACAAAATCTTACCTATCAAAAGCCAAATCAACAATCACCAATGCAAAATATCAAAATAAATCAAAGAGGTCCAATGACCAAAATACCCTTGGGCCAGAAATGATACTGAAAATATTCTAATCACATGGTTAGGCTCGAGGTCAAACAGTCTCTAAGGTTTCACTAGCAAAACATTAAAATCACAAATCATGGCTTAAAAATTTAAAATGATTAAAATCTCCAAAATCAAAGCATGAAATTAAATGACAATAATTAAATGACTAAAACTATAAAATTTAAAATCACTTTCAATTAGAAACCTGGTGCTACAAGTCTATCCACCTTAAAAATTTCATCCTCAAAAATTAAAACAAAATAAACACAGGAAAATCATGCAGTTCGACAATCATATGCGTCTGTCCAGAATCATGATACCCAGAATCTCCGTCATGCCAGTGAGCAAGGCTACGATAATCACAGAGTCCTTGACTAAGGTACATACCTCTAGAATTATGATATTTAAAATTTTTGCATTGCCGCATGCTTGGCAGCGAAAACCTTAAATTCCCACACCATAGAAATACATCTGTAATCCGACTATATGTCATCACTATGCCTGCTAGCATGACCCTAGAGGATTCTAAATCTCATAATCAAGGCGACCTAGCCTATACGACTTATCTCAGAAGAAAATCACATCACAAGAACAAAATTTTATCAACCAATCAAGGTACAGATGGAATCGAATTTCAAACAGTTATAAGGAGACAAATTGTCACCCTCATTTCCTGTATTTCATATTTGTACTCGTAATTTGATTTTGGCACGTATTTTATTTTCTCGACTTGCGGATTTTGGTTTCTCGTAAATGGGTTTGGACCATGACTTGGTTTTATTTTGTGGAGTTGGTTTGGTTTGGTTTGGTTCATCATGAGTGGAACACCTTAGCCTATTCTCCACCTCCATTCCATCACAACCACCCTCATTAAAACCTATCAACCTTTTCTTTCTCCTCCATAACTCCATTAATTTCTTTCAACTTCTTCTTCTTCCTTCTTCCACACAACTCCCCAACCCATAGGCAAGTGCACCACATTAATTATGATTAATTATAGTTATTATTATTTATAAAATTAATAATTAACGATTAGTAATTAACGATTAGTAATTAATAATTGACGATTAGTTATTATTAATTATAAAATTAATAATTAATGATTAGTTAATTTTTAAATAAATAATGATTAATAATTAAAGATTAATAATTAATAATTAACGATTAATAATTAATAACTATAGATTATAATTAACAATTAATAATTAATAATTAACAATCGATAATTTTTTATTAACGATTAATAATTATAAGTTATAATTATTGATTAATAATTAATAATTAACGATTAATTAACTATAAATTAAATATTTTAAAAATAGTAATTATAAATTAATATTATTATGATTAGCAAATTATTAGTTAAATTATTATAAAATATGATTCTAATTGTGATTAAAATATTATTAATTAAGATTATAATAAAATAGTTATTAACAAATTATTAATTAATATTATAATAATACTAATAAATTATTAATATGATTATAACAAAATTAACTAATTAACTAATTTTTTAATTAATAATACTAAACATAGGGTATGATTATTAATTAATATTATAATAATACTAATAAATTATTAATTAATATTATAATAATAATATAATAATACTAGTAAATTATGATTATTAACTAAATAATAAAATATTATTAATTAATATTATTATAATACTAATAAATTATTAACTATGATTATAACGAAATTAACTAATTAACTAATTTTTTTAATTAATAATACTATTTTTTTATTAATTAATAATACTAATAAAATACTTATTTTTTATTAATAAACTAATTTTAACGAAATTATTAAAGAATAAATCTTTTTAACGAAATTATTAAAGATTAACTAATTTTTAATTTACTAATTTTTAACAAAATTATTAAATAATAAATATTTTAACGAAATTATTAAAGAACAAAATTTTTTTCCTCCAAAATCCAACCAAATCCAAGTTTTGGATTTTGTCATACTTTCTATATCCAAATCCATCTCCAACCAAACATAGGATTCCATGAATTTGTCTTCAAATCCATAAAAATTCAAATTCCACCTCCAAATACAGTTTACCAAACGGGCCCTTACAAAAAAATAAAATAAGAGACATGATACCATAAGACTGCCAAAGATGACTCAGCTAAATGGCATAGTGAAAAAGGATGATCAAGATACATGGAGAGGGGTCTACTATATTACATCTCCATGGAGATTTGATTGATTGTTGGAACCTCCTTCAACGGTTAAAAGTAACAAGTTTACCACAAACTTAGAGAGAGAAATCAAGCAAGAGATCACTACATGGCCAATCTAGGCATGGATCTCTGTGCTCATCTTTCTATTTCTTCATGGCATACAAAGGATCATTAATTAAAAATTATAACCTCTTGATTGAAGACTCTGAAAAGTGTAAGTCACTTGGTTCATTATGTTGTAAAAACCGGACCGGACCGGCGGTTGGACCGGGTCCAACCGGTTTAAACCAAAAAATCGGTTCGGTTCGACTAAAATCGGATCTTTTAAAGAACCGTCGGTTTTTTTGTCAAAATCGGGTTCAACCGGTGAACCGGCCGAACCGGTTCACAATTGAGCCGGCAAATTTTGGTTTTTTTATTGTAAAAAAAAATTTAAAATAAATTATTATGTGAAATTTGGACCATTTGATTCTTTATTTGGTTTTAATCGACCTTATAGTTGTAAAATTAAACCGAACTAACATACTTATGACCAAACCAAACTAAACCAGGAAGTAAATATGGATATTTTACCTGGATAAAGTGCATTTAAACCCTCCTTAGAGTTGCCTCGTTCGCAAAATAATACCTTTTAGAAAACTTAAGCAGTTTGCACCTCCCGCAAAACCGTTTTTGCTCGGAATGCCCCTTTCCGTCAAAATGACGTTAGAACTAGCCGTTAGAGCCCATATTTTGGATTTAAAAAATGTGCACTCCCCAAAATACCCCTAATCCTAACGGTTACATTGTGGCTGCTGACTCTCTTTCATTCTCTATATATAAGAATGTTTGTTTGAAACATAAAACCTAAGCTTTATATTTTCTATTTTTTAACCGGTTGGTTGGAAGAAAAAATAATATTTAATTTTTTTATATTCTTTTTTTTACTTATTTGCTCTCATTTAATGTATTGAAACTTTTTTTTACCTACAGATCTCAAATCCAACTGCAATTTTTTTTATATTTGTAATGCCTATTGTTCGTATTACGTATTTTGGAATACGTGTACGTAATCTGACTCGTATTGCTTGACTCCTGGCTTAGTTCAGCTTGTTTGGGTTGACTTGGTTCGGCTTGGGTTGCTTATTGGTTCATCATGAACCAAGGGGGAGAACCCTTACCTACCACCACCATCCCCATTTATTAGCCCAACTCTTTCTCTCTCCTCATTCACTCTTCTTCTTCCTCACCATTACTCTCCACCTACACCCAAGAGCCCTAGGCAAGTGCAATTTTGCTTCATGATGGATCTCAAGTTTTATTGTTCCATTCTCTTCTTTACATGACTATAAGCCTCTTTAGAACTTTGAGTTTTTAATTTTGATGGATAGATTCTTCTAGATCTACTTTATAACTTTTAGTTCATGGAGTTTTCTTGGTTTTGATCTACTAAAACTTGTTATTTTCGAAAACTAATAGTTCCATGAGCAAGAGCACGAAATTTCGTGTGAATTTGGTTTTTGATTCACCTCATTTCGAGTTAAAATGAAATTTTTATGGCCAAAACAAGTTTTCTGGATTTTTCATGTCGGCTGAGTAAAATTTTACGCAGGGAACCCTGGAATTGCGTATTTTACGCTGTATATCATCTAGAATGTAAGATTTTACGCAGGGAACCTTGAAATTGCGTATTTTACGCTGGATATCATCCAGAATGTAAGATTTTACGCTAGGGACCCTGGAATTACGTATTTTACGCTAGATATCATCCAGAATGTAAGATTTTACGCTAGGGACCATGGAATTGCGTATTTTACGCTGGATATCATCCAGAATGTAAGATTTTACGCAGGAAACCCTGAAAAATTACGTATTTTACGCTGGATATCATCCAGAATGTAAGATTTTACGCTAGGGACCCTGGAATTGCGTATTTTACGCTGGATATCATCCAGAATGTAAGATTTTACGCTAGAAACCCTGAAATTGCGTATTTTACGCTGGATATCATCCAGAATGTAAGATTTTACGCAAGGAACCCTAAAATTACGTATTTTACGCTGGATGGTACCCACAATGTGAAATTTTACGCTGGAACCCTCCCCTTTTACGTATTTTGCGCAGAATTAAATTTTTTGGCATAAAAAGTACACGGAATGACTGTTTTTGCCAAGTTTAGCTATTTTTTAGCCAGAATTTCGAAAAACTTAAAACATGAAAGTTTTAGATCTTTGTCTTGTCTTTCCGAATATCTCTGGAGCACCTCATTTTGAGTTCGTATGTGGAAGTTATTCCCCGTCTTCCCTGAGCCGTATGATTCTTCCACAACTCTTGCACCCTGTTTATATTTAGTTATTGCATATACGTTTATACCAGGTTAACTGTCAATTTTAAAAAAATATTCCATGACATAATGGTGACCCGTTGTGGCGCACTCTTGACAGTGAATTTGACATGATATATATCTCGAATGCGGTTGTGACGGCTAGCATGTCGTGACAGAATTGAATGGCCTGGACATCGTGGATGATTGTGTTTGTACAAAATAAACCAGTACTGTCTTGCATCATGTCTAGGATAGGGATCCCTGAGTACCACGGTCAGGGATACCTACAGTAATTGACTAAGGCTAATAAACTAGAATAATTCAGTAAACATGAAGAGATTTCCAGCTACAAGCAATCCCGTTATCTGGGCGCATTAAGTGGACTTGTAGCCTACCGAAGAGTATGGCTCATTTCCAGCACACAGTCATGTGTTGCATTCTTCATAAACGGACATTCGACCCGGATAACCGGATGGTCTGCAGGGCTTGTGGCTGTTGGGATAATCTCATTGCATCTTGCTAATAGCTAGGCCTGTGATAACCCTAGTTAGTTAAAAGTATCAAGCCGTACTCTTGATTGGCCGTGATTGATTGGATGGAGTTTATTCCAGCTTAGTCTTATCCTGATCCTGTGCAAGATTGTGACATGATATGATTATTGATGCTTGCCTTAACAATAACGATCGGGGGTCCAGTTCTGTTCAGGCGAAGGGTTACAACCCGGTCCTTGTTTGGTTTAAGGGTTGTAACCTGGCTCCCGGAGCAACCCCGTGCCATGCTCGTCATATTTTACCTTACCTTAATACCATGATTATTTATACTGGCCTTAGCAATAAAGATCGGGGGTCCAGCTCTGTTCAGGCGAAGGGTTACAACCCCGGTCCTTGTTTGGTTTAAGGGTTGTAACCTGGCTTCCGGAGCAGTTCTGTGTCCTCTCTTCGATTATTGCCTTGACTGTACCAATAGTATTTGAGACGGATTTCTATTCAGGTGAAGGGCTGCAACCCCGGTCCTTGTTTGGTTTAAGGGTTGTGACCTGGCTATTTGAATGGTTTTCTCGTACTCAGTTTACTGTTGTTATCTCTATTATTATCAGTACTTTATTTATTATCTTTAATATTCTGTTGTGATATGCTGATTTTAGTTCCTAAGTGGAGCCTCATTTATGGCACTTGCTCTTTCTGGGGTTTGACCCAGCTGGTTTTGTGTGGCCAGATATCGGAGCAGTACCAGAGGATCCACCTGTCTTCCAGCCAGATGGTGAACACCAGGCGTAACCCTGGCAACGAGTGGGTTTCTTTTTGTCCTCCCACTTTATTATAAAAATTATTCTTTTGAGGCGTTTAGCCGACGAGCACGTGTTAGCTCGTATTGCATCTTTATTTACTGTCTGCCTACGGGCTGTAACATGATTGACAGATCCTAGGGTTGATCATGTACGACTGAACTCTTGCTAGTCTTGACATTTTGTACGACTAGCTTCATGATCATCCAATATGTAATGTATGGGACGCCTTGCTATTATATATTTGGTGCTCTGACATCTTGTAACTATTATTGCTTGCTTGAGATTGAGACAATAGGCTTGTCCATGACCATAGGAGACTGTTGGCTTGTAGTTAAACCCTCATGTATCTAGACAGACGTGACCGTATAGCGAGGTGGGTTGTACTTCAATATACGTAGCTGGCTATGTACGTCCCCGCTCTCCAGTATTCTGGTTCTTGGGCGTTACAATATTTTCTTTTCTTTTTTACTTATTTGCTCTCATTTAATCTTTGAAGCTTTTTTTTACTTATTCCTTTTTTTTCTCAAGACGTCCAAATAGAAATTATGGAAGAACAATTTATTACTATTGTGGATTAATTAGCCCATTGAAAACTTTATTTACACCAACAAACCCTGGAAGATGATTCTACGAGAGTGCAAATTTTTCAACAAATTCTTGTAATTTTCTACTATGGGAGGATGAGAAACTTTCAGAACACTATCAAATTCTAATGTGGAATTTAATGAAAGAATTAAATGAGCACCGAGGCCAAGGTTTACAGCCTATTCCTAGAGAATCGACAACGACGGTGGCAGCCACTGAACCCGGACCATGCTTCGACATACATGTTTTGCAATTTATTTTTGAATTTTTGACACGTTTAGTAATATTTAAGTTATTTGTTTAAGGAATACATGTGATGAAAATAAATTTGTACCAAGATTTATACTTTCAGTTAGAATTAATAAATAAATAATTACGATAATAGTCATGACTAATAAATTATTAAGTAAGACTATAATGATGATTATAATGATGATTACTAAATTATTAATTAAAATTATTATAATATATAAATTATTAACTATAATTATAATTATGATTAAATTATTATTAATTAATATTATAATAAAATTGTAAGTAATAAATTATTAACTAAGATTATAATTATTAATTAAGATTATAATTATTATAAAATATTAAATAATATAATATTAGTTATAGTTATCTAGCTCCAAATACGATTTACTAAACATGCCCTAAGTTAAATAGCTGGATAGTTCAGGACTAACCGGACATTTGTTAAAAGATTTTTTTCCAGAAAAAATTTAAGATGAAAACCTACTATTTAGATTATAAACATTTATTTTCGAAAATGACGTCAAACATGAGAATTCTATCTTTTTAAGAACGGGAGGTTATTTTTATAATATTTTTAATATTTTGTTTTTTGTTTCCATTTTTTTAGTTCTTATTTCATATTTTTTTTCATCTTTTTAATAATCTTTTCTAGTTTTTTAAGAGTGACTTTTATTTTCAAATTTGTATAGTTTTTGTTTTTTTTTCATTGTTTAAGATTTATCCTCATTTTTTGGTTTTTTGGAATATTTTGTCTATTTTTTATTTTTTCCATATTTTAATAGTATTTTTTGTTTTTTATTTGGTTTTTTTTTCCAGTTTTTTCATCATTTCTATTTTTTAAGAATTGATTTTTTTTGTATTTATTAGTTTTGTTTTTCCCAAAAATATTTATATATTTTTTAAATAAAAAATAATTTATGACAAAATAATTTTAAATAATATTTATCCACTTTTTTGACGGAACTAACCGTTTTTAACAAGTTAATATTTATTAAAATAATTTTACTAGCAAAGACCATTTTTTCTTTGTTAATATTTATCCACTTTTTAACAAGTATTTTTGCGTAACCGTTTTTAACAAAATAATTTTAGAACTAACCGTTTTTAACAAGTTAATATTTATTAAAATAATTTTAGATAGCCCAGGGGTAAAATGGTCAACACAATCCCATTTTAACACCCGTTAACAGAAAAGTTAGATTAAGGAGTGATTTGAGTATTTTCATAACCTTTTGGGTTTTTCAAATCAGGGAGTCTTTAATTGCGTTTTCGCAATATCTAAGGAGGGTTTAAATACACTTTACCCTATTTTACCTATTTGAACCAAACTAAACCAAGTCTATTGAACTCCAATTGAACTCCGGTTGAACCCTGGTCCGACCTATACCAAAAAATTTCGGTTCGATCATCGGTCCGATTTTTAAAACATACTTCATTGGTGTGGTGGCATTGCTAAAGGACAACATAATATGATAGATGTTGGGATTACTGGTCCAGAGGGCCATATACTTCTAGGCCTCAAGTGTTGGAAGGAAGAAGGTTCATCGACAAGAACCGACCAAACGGAGAGCACAACTTGGTGGAGGGTGACTCGATCACCATCGTAAGGAGAGATCACGTTTCTATCGGCTAATATACCATCATTTTGAAGGCAGCTTCTCAATCAAAGGTTTCGAAAGGTCGCTTAATTAGCACACCCAGGGGCAGATGCAGCCATATGGTGGGGTGGGCTGAAGTCCATCCCAAAAACAAAAAATTATTCTTTTCTTCCGTATGTTTTTTGAGTTTTTGAATTTTTTATATGGATTAGCCCACCCTAATCCATTGTAGCCCACTTCAGTTTTAGTTTCTGGATCCGTTCCTGAGCACACCATAACCTCAAGATCTCAAGGCCAAGCCTCTTATTAATTAGTGAGTAGAAGCCTCAAACCACTAATCAACCTTACGTATAAAGCTGATGCGGATAAAAATCGAATATTAAAGACCATTGTTGAAAGTGATATTATAATGAGTTTATTATTATACAAAGAAAGGTTTCCAATTGGCACATACAATAAACAAGATGAAGAAGTATGAACCTTTCAAGGTATTGTACAAAATTAGTATCAATGTGACGAATCTTTCAACACTTTTGACATCTTCAAAACCTTCAACGTGCTAGAAATATTTACATCAGGTCGTGTTCTTTATTCAAAGAAGGAGGCATGATGTAAGACTTCGAGCATGAGAAGCAATCGAATTACTTTGGTCCCTATTTAATGTCAACTCTTTAAATGACGATCGACTATACTTACCAGGACCGAGGACTTCTTTTTTTTTTTTTTTTGTAGAAATCATATTTAGTGATTTTATTTTTACACTAAAATTCCACCAACCAACAATATTTACACTAAAATATTTACACTAAAATTCCACCAACCAACAATACATGGACACATGCTCTAAATTATGTTATCAAACCCATAAACAATTTCACTTCTTAATATTCAAGATTCATGTTGTATACCAAATGATTTTTTTTTTACCAGGTGCCAGCTATAGTTTGCTAAAGAAGTCAAAGAATGAGATGTTGGTTAAGGTTTAATAAATTTAATCCATGAATTAGAAGTTATAAAATTGGATCTATATTCTTACACCTCAATCTAAAAAGTAAATTTTACAAAATTTCACAAGCAATTTTGGATGATTGTCAAATTGTCAATATGTATTTGTGCAATGTGTGTTCATGTGTCGAAAATTTGGATGATAGAGACTAGAGAGCTATCGACTGGGCCTAAAGCGAATAGGGATCTCGTCCGTATCATTTTGCTATCGGATCACGGTTGGGCCAGGTATTATTGTGGGTCGACATAGGGGCTATCGGGCCAACAAGGCCCATCATCATTTCTTAGTTTAGTTCGTCCTCTAGCCATCTATGCCAAACTCTCCTCGAAATTACACAGTAATTTCACCAGACAATAAGTCACTAAATAGAATCCCATTTCCATTTGATCTTTGTTAAACACCAAAAGCCCATGCTTATTTTCCTTAAACCATGACAAATCTACATTATACTACTATATAATGAAAAAAGTTCTAACTTTACCATGAAACTTTTTTCCCATATATTCTTGCATATATTTACTAACTAAATTATTTATTAAAATTAGTAGAGACAAATAAGATAATTACGAGAGATTTTCCTTAAATAGTTTTACATACAAGTATAAAATAATATATATAGTAATAATATAATATTTAACTTTAAAATAATTTAGGTGGTCGTCTTCCTAAATAATCTTAAAAAAAATTATAATAATTACAATTGTCTTTTAGTCTTCAGAACAATAATATAAAATAATATAATAATATACACTACTATTATTTTTTATTTTAAAGTCGTATTAAATACACTAGCATATGTGCACGTGCCTTGTACGTATTTTAACATTTCTTAATTAGTTTAGGAAGATCAAATGGTAGTCTTCCTAATTACTAAGTTGTCCTTATTAAAATTAATAAATTATTTTTAATTAGTATAAGTATGTAAGGGTATTTTCGGAATTCAAAAGTTTTACCATCTAAGTTTTACTATTATATAGTAGAATAGATACAAGGACACGCATATATACTAATTTATATTAAAATAATTTTATTTTCTTAGAGACCCTTGGTTGGGACGGTCTGTCCACTTCGGCCCTCATGTATAAATTCTGAAAATTAGGAAAAAAAATCCTATCGTAACTTCGGAAAAATGCGGAATATTTAATGTACGCTTGATAATTTTGGAGATGAAGTAATATATCCTTGCAGACCAATAGTAATAAATTTTGGTTGGGCAGATACTTACCCATGTATAAAAAAAACAGCAAAATTGTTTGCTTAATCATCCAATATGATTTTTTTTTTTTTTTTATCTTAAACCTTTTTGTCTATTGTGTACAACTAACAAGAAGCAAATCTCGAGGTACTGAAAAATTAATAACTCTTAACACAAAATTAATGCTTCAAGTGCAATACATTGTTAAATTATGGTATTATATTATACAAAATACAAAGAAGTACGATATATATATATATATATATATATATATATATATATATATATATATATATATATATATATATATATATATATATATATATATATATATATATATATATAAGAAAAGGTACTTCATTGATAAGGGAAAATAAAACAGTCTTTACATGAATCATGAATCACCATGAATGGCAAGAGGACCCATAACCCTGACGCCTACCCTGTCTCCATAGCATATACGTCACTAGCTATGTTATTTAGCAGCCCTGGGATAGTGTTGGCCCTCCCTTCGAAAATTCTGTTATTCCTCTCCTGCCACACGTGCCATACTACTGACAAAAGTCTGAACCTCATCTGTCGATATATCCGCTGGCCTTGTGTTTTAGCTCTTAATTATATACATATATATATGGCCCGGATCTGAAGTGATCCGTCCGCGGGAGTCTCGTTGCTCTCGATCGTTGGATCGAGCGAACGTGCGCGCGGGCTCTATTCGGATCCCCCAATCCGATGGTACAGGAAGGACGAAACTTTGACGAGATTCTGCATTATATATATATATATATATATATATATATATATATATATATATATATATATATATATATATATATATATATATATATATATATATATATATATATATATATATATATATATATATATATATATATATATATATATATATATATATATATATAAGGAACCCATGTGGCAATTGACCCCATGTGGCAATTGATTCGAGGAAAAGGTTCCCTCCAAACCATGTGATACTATGGAGACCCTAATTTGAAGTGGTCTAACACTGTTTCTCCCACAAACTACAAAGAAAATCACTTCGATAATTATATAAAGCCGATTAAGTATTAAACACGATCTCTCAAAATATAAGAATATTTGTGTCCCTACATTGTCGAAGGCTGTATCGCAATTTGATCAGTTATGATGGTCGTCTACCAATTTGATATTGTGTGGGGAATGGGGCTCGATTGATCAACATACTAAAAAAATAACTTGAAAAAGAAAAAGAAAAAAAATCTAAGATTATTTACGTTCAAGGAGAGGTCGCAGGACGTCTATCCAAGAACAACCCTAAGGTTAGACAACTTCTTGGCCATACAATTTAAAGTGAGGTTTGCAGTATCAGTATCGAACTTCATATATCAGATCCTTTTTATGTGACTACCGGGATCAACATTATCTATAATTTCAGAGTTAGATTGCCATTTTGTTTGTATCGAAAAGTAAATAATGATTAAAGATTAAATTAAATTTTATGCATTTAGTTATAATTTTAAATATTTTTTGTGTTATTTTTATAGTTTTAAAATTGGATGAAATAATAGTCATCAATGGTGATTTGTTTACCTACAATAAATATTATTTGTTTATATCTTTATATCCTTGTTAATTAGCTTTTTTTCTTTTTTAATCGAAATCAACAGATCTTCAGTGTGACATAGCAAGGTACATACAACATACCAATATAAACAAAAGAAAATATGATATACGAGTATCTTTTATAATCGGTCTACGTGATATGCATGTGAGGACATGTATTAGAATATCAGACCTTGTCACTGAGGTTTACAAGCTCCTCAGCAGGCTATTTCCTCCAGTACCGTGTCATGGAAATAAGGACAATCAATTAATCAATAAAATAAATGCCGAAACTGTTGGAAAAGAAGCGCGAAAACCTTTTTCCCAAACTAGAAAGTACCTGCGAGAGAACCGAGCAATACAACGCACGAACCAAACACCAAAACACAATCCACGCAGATACAAATAATTTTTGACGTGAAAAATTCTTGCGAAAAAATTTTACGGGACGATCGAAGTCTAACCCTTGAGAAGTCTTCACTAATGAAATAAAGGAATTAACCCTTTACAAACTTCTTCCGATCCAACACGGATCCCCACAACACTTGAAAGCAAAAAATATTGATTACAAGGCTACGAAGAACAAAGACGACGAGTAGAGATTACCCGAACACGATCCTCTTTCGAAAATGGACTTCAATCATCATTCTCTCCAAAAGTTGCAATGGCACACTTGCCTCATTCTTCTTTCTTTTTCTCTCCGTTGTATGTGATTAGGGTTAGGAAAAACCATATGTAAACCCCCCAATCCCGCAGCGAAATATGGACCGTAGGATACGATCCAACGGTGTAAAAAATACTCTGAAATTAGCCTCTGTCCGACTACACAGAGTTCGGCCAGAACTCTGTGTTGTTTAGCCATAACTGTTCTGGACACACCATGGGACCGAACTCGGCCCGAGTTCGGCCTCCCCTGTTCCAGAAGGTTGTATGGTGGCTCCCGAGCTTCTTCTCTATCTCCGATTGGCCTCGTCACCTCCCCGAGCTTCTCTGACACACAGACGACGCTCGTCGCACTCCGAGGTGTTCTTCACATAGATTGAAAATTCCACCCACTTCAACAAAAACTCTGCTACAGAGACAAAAAAGAAGAAGATCACAATGTAAATATCCGTCTCTGTTAGTAGTGATTATTATCAGATCGGAACATGCCAAATCGATATCGGTATCGATGTCGGCCGACATTTAAATTCTATCGGACTAATGGTGGTCTGAACTGGATCTGAAGATAGAGAGTATTGTAGAGAGAGAGAGAGTGTGAGTGAGTGATCCTTAAAAGTCAAAGACGCGTAGAAACGTCGCTCTCGCAATCGGTTGGGAGGGGGGAAGGAGAGCTCTGATCTTGTTGATTGATTCGATACATATGAGCGAGCGAGCGAGCTAGTGAAGTCACGTACGCGGTTTCTTGCGCAGCTTTTTTTTTTTGGGCTTACAGAGAAGATACAGCTAGCTAGCTATGTGTCATGGTCTCATCTTCGTTTCACATCACAGAGGTAGGAGAGGGACCTCTATTAGCTGGAAAGCTACATTAATTATTAGCTAGCTAGCTACACTCTTCCGAAGTAGAAAGAGCTTTGCTATATATGCCTACAACCAATGCTTATAACCTTCCTACAATCCGTCGCGTGTCGAATTTCGATTGAAAGACGTGTCGAATTTCGATTGGAGGAGAGAAATAAGTGATGGAGTCGGATGGAGCTCATGTAGCAGAGGGTGTGAGGTATGGTGGAACCCGGTGGGACCCATATGTAAGGAGTGTGTGAGTGAGGTAGTGAGAAGGTTGTAAGAATTTGGTAGTAAACTTAGCATTTTCCGAAGTAGAAAACAGTAGCTCTTTGTTTGCATGGCAGTAGTGTAATTAATTGAGGGAAATGTTCAACAAAATGTCTGAGAAATAACGATTCAAATCGCGGTGCCACGTATTTTTTTTAATTGGTTGGCTTCATGTCGTTGACGCCAACACCTCCGGCTAATGTCAGCCGTTCGGATCCGACCAATGAGAAAAAGACACGTGGTACCGTGATTTAAACTGCGGTCTCTTGTTCGATCTGTTAGACAGTATTGATTAATTAAGGGTTATTTAGTAATATGGTCTCACATATGTATAGATATTAGGCCTCGTTTGATTCGCGGAATGGAAGGGAAAGGAAATCAATTCCTTAACATTTCATTTCCTTTGAAAAATTACAATTTACATTGATTTTTCTTTTCCATGTTTGAAAATGTCAAAAAATTTGAAAATGAAAGTGAATTCTTCAATATGGAAAAGTGATTCATTGCTTGGATTGATGGAATAACTTTTTTCTCTAATTTCTTTTCCATTGGAAATCACTTTCCTTTCCTGTTCAATTCCTTTGACACCCAAACATAGGAAAATAATCACTTTTCTTTCCCAACCCGATGATTCCGCAAACCAAACGAGGCCTTAGAGTTTGAGTTTCGAAAATGACCAATATTAAGCCTCGTTTGGTTCGCGGAATGGAAGGAAAAGGAAATCAATTCCTTGTCATTTTTTTTCCTTTGGAAAATTTTATTTTCCATTGATTTTCCTTTTCGATGTTTGAAAATGCCAAGGAATTTGGAAAAGAAAGTGATTACTTTAATGTGGAAAAGTGATTCCTTGTTTGGATGGATGTAATCACTTTTTTTCCTAATTTTTCTTCTATTGTGAATCACTTTCCTTTCCTCCTCAATTTATTTGGCACCCAAACATAGGAAAGTAATCACTTTCCTTTTCCAACCCGGAGATTCCGCAAACCAAACGAGGCCTTAGAGTTTGAATTTCGAAATCACTATTTACATAGGCTAATCAACAGTTATTTCGAGACCTAAACTCTAAAAAGCTTACAAGTGAGAACATATTATTAAATATCCCATTAATTAATGGTCAAAAGCTTACAACAATGTTTTAAAAATCGGACCGGGCTGGCCGGTTCAACCGGTTCACACGTGAACCGGTCAATTTTTTGGTCCGGTTCAGTATTAATCCAATTTTGTTTAAAAGTTAGTATTTTTGTAAAAAAATTAATGGCCATAAAAAATTAATTTAGACCATTTAAATTAATCCAGTGGTTGAATCCATTTGACCCAACCCAATTACTTGGCCTGTCCGATTTTTAAAATATTGGCTTACAAGTGAGGATGGAATTATTTAGACTTGCCGCCTCTTTGATAAGTGTGAACAATACCTATACACGTACACTTCCATGTTTAATTTGGTTGCTTTCACCTGGCTGGCTGGCTGCTGCCTCGTGGTCAAACCAGCTAGAACATGTGCACTCTGACCATATTATGTCATCGCTAAATGCTCAAACATATAATAATATATATATAGAGAGAGAGAATAGAAGAAGAATATATAATAGAAGAATATATAATGTATTAACCTAATTCATCTCTGATCATCAACGGTCGAGTTCTTTTGCAGTGGCAATACTTTAATGTATGTTTTTAATGTATGGTATGAACACATTTGTAGAAATCTCTTGGGCAAGCATTTAATTAAGCCGATTTACAAGATTTTATTACACTGCTAAAAGTAGGTCTTCCACACGAGGACATGTGAGTTTTGTGCTACATATATAATATACATTGGAAATTAACTTGGAGATTAATTGTGGTGTTCTATGAACTTGAATTCTTAGAGCATCTCCAACCCTATTGTCTTGTTAAGTATTGTACTAAGTCTTAGATGGCATGAGACACAAGACAATGTGAATTTTAGGTGGCAAGTTTATACTTACAAAAGCCATTGAGATAAAAAAGTCTTTTCCAATGCAAAAATATTTAGAAGAAAATAAAAAGTACTTTTTTCAACTTCAAAGACAACTCCTCTACTTCTTCATTTTTTTTTATAAATATTTCTATTCATAATTGATGATGTGAAGACAAAGTCATTATGAAATGCATTGTCTAGATCTAGACAACCAACTTCACATTGTCTTTGCCATGTCAACTTCATGATTTATTCTACATTTGTATTGAATTTTTTTTTTAAATTTAAATGAAAGTTTGTCATTCCTATGTGGTAACCATTTTTTTCTAAACTCACAATAGGGTTAGAGATGCTCTTATCTTTCAGTTTTGCAAGGAGCAGAATCCTCTCTTATGCATTGGAGAAGAGAGTAGGCAATTTTTCGTTCTCCCGGAGGGTGGCATTTGGAGGAAGGTTTGGTATTTCTAGAAATATACTTCTAGAAAATAAATTCAACATTTTTATACTCATATATGGTTAGGTTAAAAATATGCAGCCAACTTAGATTTTAAACAACTATGAAAACTGAAGCCTCTTATATCCACCACCACACCACCAACCCTCCCCCGTGCCGGCCCTGGGGTAAGTCGGACAAACCATCGGACTTGGACAACCCCAACACCCAGGACCGGTCCTGAGCATGTTCTTCTGGAGCGACCGAACATGACCCTCTAATATAGAGGGCTCTTAATTTTGAAAGTTCGTTGTTATAATAATTTTTTAATCCATAGTTAAATATGAGAGTGTAGTAATGTAGCTCAAGTGGAAAAGTGCTTGTCTTGTATGTGGGAGGTACAAGTTTCAATCCCTTACATCTCTATTTTATTAATATTTTTTTTGAAAATAGCTTTTATATCCAATAGCTTCTACTAGAAAAGAATACATGTTTCAAGAAATAATTTGATATATTATTTGAATTTGTTTTGTTAAAATAGCTTTTACATGCCAAAAATCTGTACCATTTGCGAAAAATAAATATAAGGTTGGAACTTAATTGGAAAAAAAAACTTGGTATATTTTTTTAACATAATCAACTAAAACACGAGTTTTTAAAAAATAAGATGATCAAACAAAAATGCATTCGAATAAAAAAAAAATTGTGAGTATGTATATTGAACATTTTGATTAACATATTTCATATTCTCTTTGCTAACTAGCTTCTTCTCCAAATGAATTAATTTATGTAGATTTTGTAGATTTGAGTATTAGTTTTCAAATATTTTGATGTTATAGTCGTTCGATCAATACAATTCTTCTCAGTACATGGAAGTTAAACGGTATTTTGTTGTCAATTTTTTACTTATAAACATTGGTCATTTTTTAAAGAAGAACTAAATTAAACTTAGCGCCATTAATATATGACATCGACTTTTTATACATAAATAGGGTCTTATATTTAGTTTATGAACAAGGCTTTTTGAATCTCAGGGCCTCCCCCCGACCTCTAAGTCTCCACCTCTCGGTCAATAGAACCTCCGCGATCCACCCCAACTCCTCTATGTCTGTTGAACTAGTAATCCACTAGGACCATATTTTGAGTTCCGACTAGGTCTCGAGTAGCTTAAAGAGAGGAACTCGAAATTCAAACTCCACGGTACCGTCAAAAACTGGAGACATCGACATCGCTGTCAGCCCCCCGGGGCCGGCTCTCCCCCACACCCACCCACCCAACCCCCACCCCACCCCCACTCCCCTCTTCCTCTGACATGTATACAAGAACTTGGTGCATTTTTTTTTTTTTTTTTGACATATAGTAATAAAATTTGGCTCTTTGAAAAGGATGACTTAACACATAGTTGAACATATGTATATATGTACTCATAAATGGTTCGAAAACATGTATATATTTCATATTAAATAATCCAGAATTTATCCCTTTTGATATAATATTAGTTAATGCATACATATTCTTCACGTACGAATTGCATCCATTTTAGATTCATTAAAGTGCAATCAAGTTGTTCGTATTAAAATGGCAGAAGTGAGACCGTCAGATAACATTGTCACGTTGTAGCTAGCTAGGGCTTGATATATTTTTTGCATTACCAAGGTAATTCAATGCAAGGTATAACGTGAGATCTACACTTGTGAAAGAAAATTAACAAACACACATGAAGTTATATATAAGCCACATATGATATGATAACTTCTCTTCTCCCCAATTTTTTCAATAATATTTATGAATATGTTAAATAGTTTAAGATTGATTGTAACATAATGACACATCAATATTCTTCGAAATCTATACTTTTCATTATAGAAAAAAAAAAGTCTAAGCAAGATTCTTGTTGCTCCCAAGGGAAGCTTAATGTGATCGTAGAACTCTTAAATATTGCAGATATATCATCGTACTGTTGTTCGAACTTCCACATGGAATTAAATGTGCTTCTCCCGTTATTCGAACCCGCAACAACTTGGAAGAATGTGCCTCACTCTAACCACTTGAGCTAGAGGTCATTGGCTATATATATATATATATATATATATATATATATATATATATATATATATATTTGAAACAATGGGTAATTGTGGCGAACTCGTCTCTACTGGGGCTCAAACTCCTGACCACTTGGGTCGCATGCGTCTCTCTTAACCACTAGGCTAGAGGTCATTCGCATATATATATATATATATATATATATATATATATATATATATATATATATATATATATATATATATATATATATATATAAGTCCCCTGAATTTTCAGAATTTATTTTTTGAATTTTCTAAATAAATTATTATCGATAATTCATTTTTATTTAATTATTTTTTATCATTAAATGCTCTTTACTGTGACTTGGATTTCTAGAGCATCAGGGATGCCAGTCTCTAGAAACTTTCTTCTTGAAGTTTGTAGTAGACGAGATTATCTTCATGTTGATATATCGTGTCCCACTCGACCTTGTTCCCTTGTGCTCCATTTGCTTCGCACAACTTTCGGGTCAATTTAGACCAATTTATCGTCTGTCGTAATTCGTGACTTAACTTCCAACTTAATTTTCGGGCCCGACATCGGTCCAATCCAGTCGACCCGATATATGGCCCTGGCCTTTTTTGAGCCTACTATGCACGTGCCACTTGCGTGCCACCAAATTGATCTCCCTTGTTCTCCCATTTCATCCATGATTTTAATTGGGTTAAATTTGTTATTTAATTAAATCTTGGCCCCATGCTTGTCCAAATTTGATCCAACAACCAACCCAAATTGGTGTGACCCTACCATGTCTACCTATACACCCCACTGATATTTTTTTCTTTTTTCTCTACTCTAAATATCTCTCTTTATGTAAAAATATCTATTTCTCTCTCGTGTATATATATATGCACATATATATAATATATATAAACAAATATCTTTTCTCTCTCCCATTATTAAACCCACTCCCTCACATCACCCCCTCTCTCCCTCCTGTACCCGAACGCAGCCCCCTCATTCTTTTCTTCTTCTTATCTTCTTCACATTCTCCTCTTCTTCTCCTTATTCATGTTCTTCTTCTTCTTCATTATTAACACCACCACCACTACTATTCATCAACACCACCACCACTCTTCATCAACACCACCACCATCATTTCCATCACTCCTCTCCTCCTCTTTCCTTTCCGATCGTGCGCGTGCACCCCGGCCAGCCACCACCGCTGGACCGCAGCCGCCGCACCGCGCCACCGCCGCTGGGCCGCCCCCGCTGTGCGCCACCAGCAGCAGCAGCGCGCACAGTGCGCGCATGCGCGAGCCGCCATCGTGCGCCACCGCGCCGACGCACGGCGCTGCCGTCGGCCGCCGCCGCCATGGCCGGCCACCCCTGGCCCGGCGCCCCTCCGACGAGCCTCCCCTCGCTGTTCGCCCGCCTCTCCAACGTGTATCAGAGTCGATTCGTATGTTTTGTACGGAATCCCGTCGACACGCGCGCGGACGAATTTCAGAATTCGCATCTCAGGACAGCGAGTTCGCATGGATTTTCTGGCCAATCCGACCGGATCGGCGAACTCTTTGCTCCGTCACAATCTCGGTATATACCCCTTCATCCCTCCCAAATTTCATTCATTAATTTTATCGTTTGATACATCAAAACCGGCCACCAAGTTGACCCTTTAATTTGAACTGTTTTGGACAGTTTCGTGGAGCCAACTTCGCGGGATCGTATCTTCATCGTCGCAGCTCCATTTGGTACGCCGTCAGTTCTTCTGCACAGCTGGTATAACTCTCTTCCTGTCATTTTAGTTTTGCTTCATTGTGAGCACGTTTGGTTGGTCGAATTCGACGCCAAAGTTGGCCGTCCAAATTCTTAATTTTGTACTTGTAAAATTCTATTTTTGAACTCAGGACTCCGAATTCAATTTCAGACACCACCAGTAGACTCGTGGCATCGTTCTGGCACATTTTCATATAAAGTTTGTTAGATTTGGAAGACGTGGGTCCTGGCACGCATTTTGGTGCAAAGCGGGCCCAAAGTCCGGGTCAATGGAACTTTTTGATGCCGGCTCATCGGAATCCAATTTCGGATATACCGTTGAGTTCGTATCGTTATTCTGGACTCGTTGACATATAAGCTGCTAGGTTTTAGTGGACATTGATTCCGACACGTATTTCGATGCAAGCCGGATACCAATATCCGGGTCAACCGGTCATTTTGAGATCAGCTCATCGGAATCTAATTCTGGATATACCGTTGGGTTCGTATCGTCATTCTGGACTCGTTGACATATAATTTGTTGAGTTTTGAGGACATTGGCTCCGACACGCTTTTTCTTGCAAATCGGATTTCAATATCCGGATCAACGGACCAATCTGAGATTGGGTCATCGAAATCCAATTTCGGATATACCGTTGAGTTCATATCGTCATTCTGCATTTGTGGACATATAATTTGTTAGGTTTAGTGCACTTTTATTTCGACATATTTTTCGGTACAAAGTGGGTCCGACACGGACACCATTTTGGTCCGAAATTACCTTTTTGCCCATGTGTCCAAATTGGACTTATGGATAGGCTATCCTAGCTAATTTGACCATTCTGGATACGTTGGTGATGGTTGTTTCACCATCCGACAACACCTGTAGGTTTTTACCCTATTATTATAATTCTTCTCTTTTTATTCGTATTTTTAGAACCTTGTATCGGAATTAAGATCCATCGATTCCAGTGATTTTACCATCACTGAAATTGATATGTTGACCATATAGATGTTTATAGAGACTAGCTTTGACCCTATTTGACCATGGTTGACTACTTTGACTGAACGGCGAAGTAGAGTCAACATTTGACTAGGTTAGACTAGTTTTGACCTTGGTTGACCACGGTTGACGATTTTGATCAAAGTCAACCGTAGCCTAAAATTGACTAGAACTTGACCGAAGTTGACCATTTGACCCAAAGTCAACTGTTAGTCAAGTTTGATCCGAGTTGACCAGTTGACCAAAAGTCAACGGTAAGTCAATCCTTGACTTAGATTGACCTAGTTTGACTTGCTTGACTTGCCTTGGTCAAATTTGACTTTGTTTGACCTAGTTTGACTTAGTTGACTGAGTCTGACCTAGATTACGTAGCTTATACTATAGAATCAAGTCTAACACTGTTGAACCCTAATTAGCTTATATATATCTTATCTTTAGGTATGTGGCATCACTCTGAGCATCGACCCCATTTGACAGCTCAGGACCGCAGACGAGTACATTCTCTGATAGTAGCTAGTTCCTTGTCTTGATATTTTCTGTATCTGATTCAGTTATAGTGTTTTACTTGATTCTCGTGATGGTACACGGACTAGTATACCGGATTTCTGTCATGAGATGTCATTCTTGGATTTTCTTGGGATACTGGTACTTGCTCGATCTTGTTCTTGTACTTGTATTGACACCGATTCCTGAGAAGGAGTAGCTACCTTCTTAGAAAATCTCGTGCCATGACGTGTTATGTCCGGATCCGTATACTATTCGGGGAATGGAGAATTTTATAGATAGTGTGATCAATGTCCATCTTGAGTTACTACTTGTATCATAGCTATACCCTCACCTCACGATGGGTATAGCCTGACCTGTGCTACTACTTGTTCCATAGCTTGCCATCCCGACCGGGCCGAGTCCACGTACTTGTAGCCGGTCGGCTGGAAGCCTGATCTTGACCCTTACCGATCACATTATGCTATAATATTCGAGGCACATTTTACATTTATTACATCAGTTACATATTACAGTTCAGCATACTTTCCCTGCATGATTCACCTCGACATATATGATTTCCAGTTTATATATCCTGTTTACTTACAGTCTTGATATATCATCTTGTATTCCATTATGATTGTCTCTTACAGCATTTGTCAATACTATGAAATTGTTGTTAGTTTATGTACTCGTTCCCATCATGACTGGATACGTTGATAATATTTTAGGAGTTGTTATACCATTATTGGACTTCATGATGTTGCTAGCTGAGGTGGATCTCACTATTCTTCTATGTGAGTTGCCTGGTAGTTATCCTTAGTTTGTCTTATTTTTTCTTATTTATTTTCCTGTCTTATGATTCCTTCTAGTAGTTTCTAATTGTTCTTGTGCCTTAGTTATCTTTCCTGTCTTATCTTCTTTAGATGTTGGGTTGTGATTGAGTACATTTGTAGTTCATGAACCTTCTAGATGTAGTGTATATTTATTGGGTACTAGACAGCGTTCTACCGCCGATACTGCGGCGTAGGCTGGACGTGGCCCACGTATTTGTATCCGTATATCCGGGTGCGGGTCGTGACATAAAATAAGGGAGGTGAGGTGCCACCTAACCGTTATGTGGTACCATGTCACCCCCCATGCTATCATCATGCACTTTGGTGCATGATGATAGCATGGAGAGGTGACATGTAGCCACCCTCCATAGGATGGCACCTCACCTCTCTCTCTCTCTCTCTCTCTCTCTCTCTCTGTATATATATATATATATATATATATATATATATATATATATATATATATATATATATATATATATATATATATATTCTCGTCTCAAGTTTAGCAAAAATTTAGAAGAACACAAGATAAAAATTATGAAAAAAAATAGTAAAACCTGATATATATAAATACGTATAAAGAAATTGAAAATTATAAATTTGGGAAGGGGCAAAACATAAAACTGATAAAAAGAAAAATCTAGAAAGAACAGTAAGCAGATTGGTAGATACTTCTTCTCCTGAAGCAAGAAGAGACAGCATTTGACAGCCCCAGAAGGAAGGAATCATCTACACTTTCCTAGTTGACTCTAATCACTTCCTTTGTTTTACCACTCTTTCCATTGACCCTCCTCTTAATCTTCACTATTATTTTCTTTGCTGGCTCTCCTCATCCTCATCTCTCTCTATATATAACCCTAGCTAGCTCATACATTCTCAGTACTCCCATAGCCAACCATCCCATATATTAATTATCACATGGTGAAGAGCAAGAGCAGGAGCAGCAGCAGCAGCAGCAGCAGCAGCAGGAGAGTTGATGGGAAGAATGTGCACTACAAGGGAGTGAGGATGAGGAGGTGGGGCTCCTGGGTCTCCGAGATCCGGGCGCCGAGCCAGAAGACCAGGATCTGGCTCGGCTCCTACTCCACCCAGGAAGCCGCCGCCCGCGCCTACGACGCGGCCCTCCTCTGCCTCAAGGGCTCCTCGGCCTCCTTCAACTTCCCCTCCCCCCTCCGCCTCCACGTCCCTCCCGCCGCCCACCTCTCCACCAAGTCCATCCAGAGACTCGCCGCCGCCGCCGCAGCCAATGCCACCACTACTACTACTACTACTCTGTCGCCATCGCCAACGGCGTCGGTGGCTTCGCCGGCTGTATCTACGGACAGCAGCTGTAACTGCAGCACTGCTGCATCGCCTGCTGCAGTGCTGCAGGAGGATCAGTGCGTGGACTCGTGGTTCGACTCGGCGTTCCAGCCGCACAAATTATGCACGGAGATGATGATGATGATGATGGGGGGCGGCTGCGGCGCGTTCTTCGACCCGCAGCTGCCGCTGCCGCAAGCGGAGGAGTCGTGTTTCGATGAGGTTGGCGATATCAGACTGTGGAGCTTCTAGCTACTAATACAAAGTCTAGAAGTTAATTAATTATAGAGCACTACTACGGTGCCAGCCTGGACGTCCGTCACGTGTTACGGTCCCGTTAGCAGGTCAATCGACGTGAGACCCATGAATAAGGAAGAGGGGACAATGGGGTGCGGTCATGCAGCGGACGGACCAGCCCGCCTGCAGACAACTTAGCTTTTTCCTTGATTATAGGCCACATTGGTTTTTATTCCATTCAATTGATTTTATGTTTTCTTTGAGTTTAGGGAGAGACGATCGATACCATGGAGTAATATATTTTTAGTGTTTATTCCTTTGGAGATTTTCCATATTAATTTGTACCACTTTCCTGTAATGGAAGTGAATAAAGGAGGAGATTAACTACTATTAATTATAATTCCATCTGTTCCTCAAAAAAAAAAAAATTATAATTCCATCTTGCTTGCAGAGATTTGTTGTAGTTAGTTGTTAGGAAATAATATTTTGTCTGCGTTTTGTAATCGCGGACGTGACCGTGGCTCGACGTGACAGCCAAACATTGGCCTCCCTGCTATCGTCGGATCCCACTTGGACCGGGAGGCCAGTGGTCGACCGCCACGTCGGCCGCAGTCACACACCACGGACAACGTAGCAGGATCGTTAGTAATCATATGCGTCCTACATGAATTTTCAACCTACGAATTATGTTAGTCGGAATATGTAATCATTAAGTCTCGTTGTTGGTTCACAAAATGGAAAAGAAAGTAAATCATATCATTGTTATTTCCTTTTCTTTGAAACATTGCTATTTTTATCTATTTTCTTTTCTGTTATTTGAAAATACCAAGAAAATTAGGAGGTAAAATGAATCATTAGTGTGGGAAAGTTGATCCTTAGTTGTTTGGGGGAACCATTTCGTCCAAATATTTCTCTCCTTTGAGAATTATTTTCCTTTCCTCCCCCGTTCATGCATCTAAACATAGGAAATGAACGACTTTCTTTTCCAAGGCCAATTTCGTGAACCAAACATGGCCTAAGGGTAGAACCAGATATTCGAACTGGATTGTAAATTAAACTACATATATGAAAAGAAAAAAATATAGAAAGAGAAATTTGACTAGGCCGATCATCGAAAAAAATATATATAGGGCGAAGAAAAAATAGAGAGATTATTTTTTCCTCATAACCTAAGAAATTCAATTCCTCCAAACGTGAGAAGAAGAGTGGAAGGAAAAAACGATACTTATATATATTAATTAACAATTATATCCCATAAGAAGTATTATTTAAAAAATAGGCTAAATTGCAACTTGATACCCTCAACTATCATATTTTTTCAACTTAATACCCTCAACTTTTATAGGTACCAACTTGATACCCTGAAATTTTTTTGGACCAAATTATCCCTTCTCTTCTCCCCCCCCCCCCCCCTCCCCCCCCCTCCCCCCCCCCCCCTTCTCCGCTGCGGGTGGCCGGCGGACGGCGAGCACGCACGATCGGACGGCGGGAGCAGGGCCAGGGCCGGAGCCGAGTAGGGGGTCGTCGGGGCCGGGGGTGGGTAGGGGGTGGGTAGGGGGTGGTCGGTGCCGAGGGGAGGGTATGGGGGGGATGGCCACCGGGGGGTGGGGGGCAAGTAGCAGCCATGGGGGAGGGGGGTGTCAGGGCCGGGTTGAAGAGAGGGAGGGGGATGGTCGCGGGGGGGGGGGGGGGGGGGGGGGGGGTGGTTGTGGGGGGGAGGGGCGGGGGCGATGGTGGTGGTTGGTAATGGCCGTCGAGGGTTGGGGGAGGGGGGGGGGGGGGGGGGAAGGGGGGGGGGGGGAGGAGTAGTAGCCAAGGGGTAGGGATGGGGGTATTTAGGAGTAAATTCTTTTTTGGGTATCAACTTAAAAATATTCGTTGAGATAGGGTATTAAGTTAGTACCTATCAAAGTTGAGGGTATTAAATTGAAAATTTTGAATAGTTGAGGGTATCAAGTTGTAATTTAGCCAAAAAATATTCATGAAGTAAAACAGTAAATATATATTTTTAATTGAGGATATAATCGAGAAAATCTATATTTTTTTTACTTTCTTTCTTTTCTACTAGTTCTTTCGTACCAAATAAAAAAGTGTACTTCTTCACTTTTCCATCCAAAAATCACACAAACACACACACAATCATTTACATATGAAAGAAAAAATATACATCATTTTTTTTCTTCTACTTTTCCATCCTTCAACTAAGCCTTGATGCTGGATCCATCAAGATGAAATTAATGTAGCTGACTGACACAGCAAACTTCTTCTAAATGTGTACAACCTCTTGATAAACAACTCTTCTCAAGATTCTTGATGCTCCCAAGGGAAACTAAGCTCAGTTAATTTACAGAAAATTAGCGTGTTTGTACATTGTAGTACTGTAAACATAGCAAAATAGTGTATCGTCATAATTAATTTGATTGTTATTTATTTTTATGTATTTAGTATATGTGCCCGTGTTTATAAAATTGGTCAATATGATTGTTAGCCTCTATTATGTATTAAAATAAAACAAACTATAAACATTATATTCCTTGCCTTATATTTATTTTAATTAGATGTAATATATAAATTATATGTACTTTCATCTCCTGCCAAAGAAGAAAGCATCGATTGGCCGGTGCCAGCTGATGTATCGTACCTTTGGCATGAAAGTGAGAGACATGCCATGCCAGGGAGCTTACATATTTTAGTCTGTTCCTTGGAATTTCCATAAAGGTGGAGTTTTAATGAGAGTGAATAAAGAAGAAACGATTGTTTATTATTTAACTCGAGTCGAAAGACGTCGGTCATCCCGTGAGGCTCTGGAGCGCACGGAGTGTACGAGACGTATGTGTCGGACAATGATAAAAAAGTCAGTGCGGACATGATCAGCAAGAAAAATCCGAAACGACATGACAACCGGCTAAAAATCGGATGCGAGGAGACACGATTTAACTGAGCTCGCACGTGCTGGGAAAAAAAAAAGGATTGTTAATTATTTATTTTTGTTTGAGAATATTTTAATTATGATATGCCTTGCTAACTCTCCTAGCCCATTACCACCAAAGGTCTTCCAGCATATATCGGAAAATATGACTGTTTTTCACATTATAAGGACAATGTATAAATATTTAAAAAAATTAACCACTCTTTTTTTTTTTTGACATTCTAGATTATCTTACTATATTTTCTTTAAAAAATAGGAAGTTCTGAATCTAAAAATGAAGATTTTACATTAATAATATAGGCAAATGTTAAAGGCCACCCCCTTTTTACTAAGGGCCACCAACTTAAAACTTTAAAAAGAATTACAAGTTTACCATTTTGAAAATACTAAGGGCCACCCCGCTCCTGTCAATGGAGGACTGCAGGGCTTGCCTGCAGTCCATCATTTTTTTTTTTTTACCTACAGTGACTGCAGGACTTGCCTGCAGTCCAAAGTGAAGATAGGACTGCAGGCAAGGCCTGTAGTCCGTCTTCCCCGCGAACCTGCGGCGGGCGAAGGGGGGTTGCAGCGGTGACCAGAGGTCATGAGGTGGGCAGACGAAGCTGGAGGAAGAATTTTGTTCAAAGCACCCTGAAGACTTGTCCAGTCTATGCCGCTTTGCGGCGGAGTAGGAGCAGGCAGATTTACGAAGCTATTTCCCAATTGATTTGAAGAGCCATTATCTGGTTGGTTCTTCCATTGTTCTCCAGAGAGCTTTTGTCTTGCTGGTTGATTTTTCCATTGTTCTCCAGATGACTGTTGTCTTGCTGGTTGGCTCTTCCACTGTTCCCCAGAGAACTGTTGGCCTGATGAGCTTCGATATGGATGTTGCCTATCAAAACCTCGATCATTAGGCTGGAACCTTCTATGTCTGTTTGAACTCCAGTTATTTTGACCATCACGAGGAAGACAGGGACGATGACCGGAGGCGGAGGCGGCGGAGGTTCGAGGAGGACAGGGAGGAGAGGAAGGTCAAGGTGAAGAAGGAGGAGGTGGAGGAGGGGTTGAGCGACGAGGAAGACCGGAAGGCAAGGAGGAGGGAAGGAAGGAGGTTCAGCAATGGCGTGGAGGAGGACGGGGAAGAGGGTTGCCCTTAGTAAATGTCACGCCCCGATTTCCGTAGAATCGATAGTCGTCCCCCGGGCGTGATGCCGTGCGAACCTAAATTGCGATCGCACAAGGCATAGTCATAAGGTTATCCGAAACACAACATCAAATTAGAGTACGCAGAGAAATTGAATGACGCATTTGAAGTAGAAATAGACTTTTTCATTGATAATAGAAACTTTACATGGACTTCTTTACAATCATTGCCGCGCGGGCTACAACATAACTCGACTTACAAAATGAACGCCGATGAGATAGTCGTTCCATACATTACACCCCTTTATACAAGCAAAAACTATTACACATTTCCACCTGCGATCGAGGCAAGCCGATTCGCCATCTTTTCTTTGGACTGAGTGCGGGGTCTTCTTCAAAAGGAATCCAGAAACAAGCCTTCACACGGACGAGGCTTCAAAAGTGTCCACGCCGCCTTGAGATTTTTAGGTGGCACGCCCTTCGTGGTTCGGGGTACCTGCGTGGAGAGCGAGGATCAGTACATTACACTTTGTATTGGTGCGTGACAAGTTAAGTTTCCAAGCTCTCATTTGGTTGAATGAGTTTATATGACTTTAGTTCATGAATGTTTCTAACCATCCTAATGAATTTCAAGTGAGCATTGACAAGCATAATATAATTTACGTTGGAACTTACCCCCGGCGGGCCGCGTCGCACCCTTTGAAACTTACCATGTTCTTTCCTGTCAATTGTTATCATTTATATTTCCAAGTGCAACATTTCGTGTGTTTGGTCACTGACATCACAAGCCATCCTGGACTATAGCTTTGTTAGCCGGGGCCCTTGCAGCGCAAGTAGCGAGCCCCGCTGCAAGTCCCCGCTTAACCCGTGCTATCATCCAGCACAGCTATACCGTGTTTCCTCCTAGGCCGAGTCGATCCCGTGGCCCCGGGTAGTCGCTCGAGGAAACTCTCCCTTGTCGACAAGTTGTCCAATGACCGAGTTAAGGCAACATTTAGTTATTAAGGCCTAGCCTACTTTCTCTTTGAAACTTGATTATATTACCGTGTCCGTGCCTTTGCTTTCATCCTTTCATCCGTAGCAACACTATTGATTTGCTTAAGAAGGGGGTCGAGAAGAGAAGGGTTAGCCACTCACCTTGAGTTCACTTCGGCGAGAGGACTTGTTGGTCGCGCTAGACGTCGCCTACGCGATTACCTGAAATCGCACAAGCAACCGATTAGAACACTGCATTATTCAAGGAGTTCGATAGGAAATGCGAGTTCGAAATGCAAGCCATGAAAACCATCGAAAACATTCACGAAAATGCATTCAGAAAACAAAGCCAAAACCAACGCAAGCGACGTGAAAAGCAGAGCAACGGGAGGTCTCTCCCGACTCAGCTGCAGAGCCAATCCTCGAGGCGCAACCCGCTGAATATGGGACTTGGTTCCGAAGAAGACATTCCATAACGAGGAATGGATCTTAATTCAACCGTTCCACTTCGATCGACTCGGTCGATCCCGACCTATCGGTCCCGACCGAATCGATAGCGACAGTGTTCCTTTCTCGCGCACCCCGTAGACAAAGTACGGGGCACGATGTAGGGACGGGGCACTACACCATAACCAACTAAGAAAAAGTTTCGTCCTCGAAACTTAAGAATAGAACTTACCTCTACGAGAACCATGAAGGAAACTTCTCCTTCATTTCAGACTCGAGCTCCCACGTCGACTCCTCGGCCGAATGGTTCCTCCAGAGGACTCGGACTAGTGGAATAGCACGGTTGCAGAGAAGTTTATCCTTGCGCTCCAAGATTTGCACCGGCTCTTCGACATATGATAAGTCCGCCTTCAGGTCCAGCTTACCCAAATCTACTACATGCCCCGGATCGTGCACGTACTTCCGCAATTGTGAGACGTGGAAGACGTCATGTACCTCTGACAATGCAGGCGGCAAGGCAATTTGGTAAGCTACCCGGGGCGACTCGCTTCAATATTTCGAACGGGCCAACAAATCTTGGGCTCAACTTTCCTTTCGCACCGAACCGGGAAACTCCACGCATTGGCATCACCTTCAGGAATACATGGTCGCCTTCCGAGAACTCGAGGGGGCGTCGGTGCGTGTCGGCATAGCTTTTCTGCCGGCTTTGTGCTATCTTCAATCTTTCTCGTATCAACTTGACCTTCTGCACAGTCTGCTCCACCAGCTCCGGACCAAGTATCTGCCGTTCCCCGACTTCATCCCAGCAAATGGGCGATCTACACTTCCGGCCGTACAAAGCTTCATACGGCGCCATTTGGATGCTGGACTGATAGCTGTTGTTGTATGCAAACTCGGCCAGCGGTAGATGGACGTCCCAGCTTGACTTCAAGTCGATCGCACAGAGTCGTAACATGTCTTCGAGAATTTGGTTCACCCGCTCTGTTTGGCCGTCAGTCTGAGGATGATAAGCTGAGCTGAACTTCAACTTGGTCCCCAGTGCTGAATGAAGACTACTCCAGAAGCGCGCTACGAACCGTCCATCCCGATCAGAGACGATAGAAACTGGGACCCCATGCAGCCGAACTATTTCATCAAGGTATATCTGAGCAAGGCGGTCGACGCTCCAAGTAACTTTGATGGCGATAAAGTGCGCTGACTTGGTTAGTCGATCGACGATGACCCAGACGGCGTCATTTTCCTGCGGCGTCCTCGGCAAGCCAACAACAAAGTCCATAGTGATGTGATCCCACTTCCACTCTGGAATGTCAAGGTTCTGCATCTCTCCGCCCGGTCGCTGGTGCTCGGCTTTGACTTGCTGACAGGCCATGCATTTTGACACAAAGAGCGCTACGTCCCTCTTCATGCCGTACCACCAAAAGACAACGCGGAGGTCCTTATATATCTTGGTGCTGCCAGGATGCAAATAATATTTTGCATAATGCGCCTCCATCATTATCTTCTTTCTAAGTTATGCGTCGTCCGGTACGCATAGCCGTCCCTTCACGCGCAACACTCCCGAATCGTCCTCTGCAAAGTCGGACGCTTTTCCTGTCGATATCAGCTTCCGCATCTTCTTCAGGTATTGGTCGTCCTTCTGTGCAGACTTGATCCTCTCCAGTAGGCTCGGTTCCACCCGCAGTTGCGCCAGTTTCACGTCTCTGAAACGAACCCGAAGCTCGATGCCCATTCCTTCCAAGTCACATAGCAGTCGATCGTTGATGCATAATGAAGCTAAGTACTTTCGGCTCAGCGCATCCGCTACCACATTTCCCTTTCCCGGCGTATAGTCGATCGATAAGTCATAGTCTTTGATTAGCTCGAGCCATCGCCTCTGCCGCAAATTCAGTTCTTTCTGGGTGAAGAGATACTTGAGGCTTTTGTGGTCCGTATAAATCCTGCACGCCACACCATAGAGATAGTGACGCCACAGCTTCAACGCGAACACAATTGCCGCTAGTTCTAGGTCGTGCGTGGGGTAGTTCTTCTCGTGCGGCTTCAACTGCCGGGAAGCAAAAGATATCACCTTATCCCGCTGCATGAGCACACACCCCAAGCCCTGGCCAAAAGCATCGCTGAAGATTTGAAATCCCTCCGTCCCTTCAGGAAGAGCAAGTATCGGGGCCGAAACGAGCCGTTGTTTGAGCTCCTAGAAGGAAGCTTCACAGTCGTCTGACCACTTGAATGCGACTCCTTTCTGGGTGAGGCGAGTCAACGGCGATGCGATCTTCGCGAAGTCCTTCACGAAGCATCGGTAGTATCCCGCCAAGCCTAGGAAGCTTCGAATTTCGCTAACTGATGCGGGCCGTTTCCAATCAGCAACTGCCTCGACTTTCTTCGGATCGACTGTGATGCCCGCGGCGGAGATGATGTGTCCAAGGAATGAGACGCTGTCCAGCCAGATCTCGCACTTGCTCATCTTCGCGTACAACTAATTCTCTCGAAGGGTTTGGAGTACCGTCCGCAGATGCTCTGCATGTTGCGCTCGATCCTTCGAGTAGACGAAAATATCGTCGATGAAGACTACTACGAACTTGTCAACGAACGGACGGAACACCCGATTCATTAGATCCATGAAGACGGCAGGGGCGTTTGTCAGACCGAACGGCATTACCAAGAACTCGTAGTGGCCGTAACGAGTACGGAAGGCAGACTTTGGCACGTCATCTGGCTTGACTTTGAGTTGGTGGTAACCCGATCGCAGATCAATCTTCGAAAACACCGTTGCACCTTGGAGCTGGTCGAACAAGTCGTCGATGCGGGGCAGGGGGTATTTGTTTCGGACGGTGGCTTTATTCAATTTCCGATAGTCGATGCAGAGTCGCATCGATCCATCTTTCTTCTTTACGAATAGCACGGGCGCACCCCACGGCGAGACACTCGGACGGATAAACCCTCTGTCAAGCAATTCCTGAAGTTGTGCCTTCAATTCCTTCAATTCTGCAGGGGCCATTCTGTACGGAGCCTTCGAGATCGGCCGGGTGTCGGGAAATGTGTCGATAGTGAACTCTATCTCTCGATCAGGTGGCATGCCGGGTAGCTCGTCCGGGAACACGTCTGGAAATTCTGCCACAACGTCGGTCTCTCCCGCGTTTGCACCATCCTGTCGCACGTCTCGAACGGAAGCTAGATAGCCTTCGCACCCGGAATACAGCATCCGTCGAGCAGATATTGCGGAGATCACCATGCAGGTCGGCGACGCCTCACCACACGAGTAGCAGAATTCAGGCACTCCAGGTATGCGGAATGTGACTTTCTTTTCAGCACAGTCGATGGTTGCGTTGCACGGACCGATCCAATCCATGCCCAATATGATGTCGAAGTCCTTCATGTCTAGAACTATCGCATCAAGACCGATCTTTTGACCGCCGATACAGATAATCCCGCCGGCGCAAGCTAAGTTTGTGAGAATTGGTGCACCCGAAGGTGTGCTTACGCTAAGGTCGAGATCTAACGATATTACAGGAAATTTGTGCTCGGCGGCGAAATCCGCCGATATGAAAGTATGCGAGGCGCCTGAATCAAATAACACACGAGCAGGTACATTATTGAAATTTAATATACCTGTCACAACAGTGTCGGAAGTATACGCCTCGTCTCGAGTCAGAGCAAAGACACGCCCCTGAGCATTAGGGCGTCGGTCTTGGTTGTTGGACTGAGTGTGCTGAGGTGGTCGGGGCGCCTGTCCTCGATTCTCCTGACGATGTTGTTGGGGTGGCACGTTACGATTCAATTTTCGGGGGCAATCCCGTGCTTGGTGGTTCCTTGCTCCGCAATTGAAGCATCCTCCTTCGAGGACATGACAATCGTTGGCATGGTGACCGAAGTTGTTGCACCTGGTGCACCGAGGTAGTGGGTTCTGCCCTTTGTAGCCGCCGTTGTTTGGACGCTTTGAAGCGTGATTGTTGCCTCCCGTATAGCTAGGACGTTTGTGATTGGAGTGGCGCACAACGTCGTCAGCACCGGAAGGATGCAGGTTCTCAAGGCGGAGGGCGTGATTCAGAGCCTCGCCCATGGTCTTGTACTCCGGGACCCCGACATGTGCACTAATAGAGGGTCGCAGGCCCACTTCGAACCGTCGCACACGGCACTCTTCAGTAGGCAGAAACTGGCCAGCGAACTTAGACAACTTGTTAAATTCTGCGGCGTACTGTTCCACTGTCCTGCTCCCTTGCTTCAACTGCATGAATTCATTCTCCTTCGCTTGACGAATGGCTGACGGAAGGTACTGTACTTCAAAAGCTTTGCGGAACGT
This sequence comes from Iris pallida, assembly GCA_029216955.1. Taxonomy (NCBI): domain Eukaryota; kingdom Viridiplantae; phylum Streptophyta; class Magnoliopsida; order Asparagales; family Iridaceae; genus Iris; species Iris pallida. Next base: position 11,392,181 of record JANAVB010040220.1, read on the forward strand.
GGCCCAAGAGATCGGCGCGGTGTTGTTGTTCGGTCGGATCGCTCGCTTGCGCACGGCCCACCAGTCGTGCGCGTTCAACCGTAGTTGAAGTTGTGCGCAGGCGACTTGCTTGGATTCTTCAATGCCGAGCAGCTCGAAGTGATCTTCCAGCTCTTCCAGCCAGTCGATTGCTATGGAGGGACCCTCGGTGCCGCTGAAGGAAGCGCGGCACGCCTTCTTGAATTCGGACACTTCAAAGTTGTACTTTTTCGGTGCCGCTGGTTGACGCTCGGGATCCTCCGTGTCGACATCAATGGGTTGGATCGCCGGCACGGTGACGGTAGGCGTAGTCGCAGAATTTCCGTTGGCCGCCATTGTCTGGACGATCTGCTGCAGGGTATCTAGCTGCTTTTGCTGAAGTTTGGCATGTGCATCAAAGCGAGCTTCGAAGCGAGCTTCGAACTGGGCCTGTCATTCCTCTACCTGCTGATGCCGGTTCTCAGACTGGTTTCGCTGCGCCTCCATCATGCGCAGCATCCTTTCGATTGTATCGTTAGAAGGTCCGGCCCGCGGACGATGCGAACTACTGGAGCCGCTTGAAGCGCTCTGTTCTTGCTCGGCCGTGGGCTCCGCCACTTCTGCGATACGAAGGCAAACGCATCAGTCACAAATTATTACGGACTCATTGTATGGAACAACATATCTCATCGATGCGAGGTCAAAGAATGTAAAGCCGTGCTCTGATACCATTATGTCACGCCCCGATTTCCGTAGAATCGATAGTCGTCCCCCGGGCGTGATGCCGTACGAACCTAAATTGCGATCGCATAAGGCATAGTCATAAGGTTATCCGAAACACAACATCAAATTAGAGTACGCAGAGAAATTGAATGACGCATTTGAAGTAGAAATAGACTTTTTTTATTGATAATAGAAACTTTACATGGACTTCTTTACAATCATTGCCGCGCGGGCTACAACATAACTCGACTTACAAAATGAACGCCGATGAGATAGTCGTTCCATACATTACACCCCTTTATACAAGCAAAAACTATTACACATTTCCACCTGCGATCGAGGCAAGCCGATTCGCCATCTTTTCTTTGGACTGAGTGCGGGGTCTTCTTCAAAAGGAATCCAGAAACAAGCCTTCACACGGACGAGGCTTCAAAAGTGTCCACGCCGCCTTGAGATTTTTAGGTGGCACGCCCTTCGTGGTTCAGGGTACCTGCGTGGAGAGCGAGGATCAGTACATTACACTTTGTACTGGTGCGTGGCAAGTTAAGTTTCCAAGCTCTCATTTGGTTGAATGAGTTTATATGACTTTAGTTCATGAATGTTTCTAACCATCCTAATGAATTTCAAGTGAGCATTGACAAGCATAATGTAATTTACGTTGGAACTTACCTCCGGCGGGCCGCGCCGCGCCCTTTGAAACTTACCATGTTCTTTCCTGTCAATTGTTATCATTTACATTTCCAAGTGCAACATTTCGTGTGTTTGGTCACTGACATCACAAGCCATCCTGGACTATAGCTTTGTTAGCCGGGGCCCTTGCAGCGCAAGTAGCGAGCCCCGCTGCAAGTCCCCGCTTAACCCGTGCTATCATCCAGCACAGCTATACCGTGTTTCCTCCTAGGCCGAGTCGATCCCGTGGCCCCGGGTAGTCGCTCGAGAAAACTCTCCCTTGTCGACAAGTTGTCCAATGACCGAGTTAAGGCAACATTTAGTTATTAAGGCCTAGCCTACTTTCTCTTTGAAACTTGATTATATTACCGTGTCCGTGCCTTTGCTTTCATCCTTTCATCCGTAGCAACACTATTGATTTACTTAAGAAGGGGGTCGAGAAGAGAAGGGTCAGCCACTCACCTTGAGTTCACTTCGGCGAGAGGACTTGTTGGTCGCGCTAGACGTCGCCTACGCGATTACCTGAAATCGCACAAGCAACCGATTAGAACACTGCATTATTCAAGGAGTTCGATAGGAAATGCGAGTTCGAAATGCAAGCCATGAAAACCATCGAAAACATTCACGAAAAAGCATTCAGAAAACAAAGCCAAAACCAACGCAAGCGGCGTGAAAAGCAGAGCAACGGGAGGTCTCTCCCGACTCAGCCGCAGAGCCAATCCTCGAGGCGCAACCCGCTGAATATGGAACTTGGTTCCGAAGAAGACATTCCATAACGAGGAATGGATCTTAATTCAACTGTTCCCCTTCAATCGACTCGGTCGATCCCGACCTATCGGTCCCGACCGAATCGATAGCGACAATGTTCCTTTCTCGCGCACCCCGTGGACAAAGTACGGGGCACGATGTAGGGACGGGGCACTACAGTAAACTTGTGCAACTTTGGTTGCTCTTAGTAAAAAAAAAAAAAATTCATGGTTGCCCTTAGTAATTTGGGGGTGGCCTTTAACATTTGCCATAATATATAAGAAGTTAAATTTTTTGGGACCTTTCAATTTTGTGGGTCCTGTGATTGCACAAATTACGCATACTCATAAACAGTGAAAAAATAACTTTCAAACAATATATAAAATAGGAAGATTTAAATTAAAAAACTATAGAGATTAATTTTAAATATCTATAATTCAATTTTCTGTTTGGTTCGGATTCCAAATTTTAAATGTAAACTCCGAGCCCAAAAAATAAAAAATTTAAAAAACCAAATGACAGTACTAAAGAACAAAAATAAACCGAACCACTCTTTTGATTCGGTTCGAATCGATTTACGGTTTAAAACGAGAAATACCCGTCCTCAGTTACATCTTCAGAAAATTATCTGTAGAGTAACCAATTTCTTGTAAATTACATAGGGGTAACTAGTAAAGGGGAATTTGGAATCAGGTAACTTTTCGCCATATGGAGTAGGGGTGGGCATACGGTTCTAGGATCCGCGGTTCCGACCCGGCCCGAACCGTATAATAGCCAAATGGGCCGGTTCTTGAAATTTTAAATGTAAACGGGACGGAGCGGGGCGGATCGTGTCATACTAACGGTTCGGGGCGGGTCATCATTTGCAAACAAACGGGACCCCGGCCCGGCCCGTTTGTAGGGATAGAATAATAATTTTACATAAATTCCTAGACTAAAAAGTAAAATGTAAAACCTACAACATGTTACCAAAAGACCTAACCCAAATATTTCTCTTCTCATATGTAATACTGGAGAATAGAAAGTGATTTTTGTATAAAGTAATTTTTGAAGTCTGGTATAGTATTGGATAGGGCTAGTTTTGTATATATTAAAAAAATGTACATAACCCGTTTGGACCTGCGGGTTGTCCCGGATTGGACCCGTTTAAAATCGGTCGGGTCCAAATCGGTTCCAAAGAAATTTAGGCCCGCCCCGTCCCGTCCCGTCAAAAAACGGATCCGGTTCGGATCTATAGATTTTGGGCCCGGCCCGACCCGTGCCCACCCCTAAGATGGAGTGTCAAAAATTGGACTCGGTTTGTCAAAAATTGGGTGGGCTGCCTTTTTCGATGGCTAGGCTTTGTTTGGCTTGGCTTTGTTTTGTTTGGCTTGGCTTTGGGATAGATGGTAGTTGGGTGGTTTTTTGGTGGGGAGTGTTGTCACGACCCGCACCCTGATTAGGGGCACGAGAAGTGGGTACGTCCAGTCTACGCCGCAGCATCGGCGGTAGAACGCTGTCTAGGTCATCTAGAAATACTACAACTAAACAGATAAAGGTACCTGTACAGTATATACACTCCGACTGGAGGTGACATAGCAATACAGTCTCAATCACAAATGTAAAACTAAGGTAGATAGCATGGAAAGAAAATATGATAGATGAAGCAGAAAATATGTTTAAAATCTACACAAGTCCAAAACTAAACATAACATCACAGAATATAATATAATACTACAGTCTGAAAAGTACTAGCTGGCTCGCAGGCCAGGCAAACCTAACTAAACTACACTACTCAGGGTGAGCAAAGTCTAGTGGCTCTACTAACAAGCCACGGTCCAAGTCTACTCCATCTAACCCGTCCCCATAATAGGTCGGGCAATCAGCCTCTGAATCATCTGTAAAATTTGTCAACAGTATCCTGTCAGGAAAATGAGCAAGTACAAGTACTAACAGCAGTTCCATGTGAATTGACAAATTCTATAAGAGACAGTATAATGAACTACAAGACAAAGATATATAAAAACTTGGGAACCGTTCGGAAGCTGTGTCACGCCCCAGAACCAGAAAACTGGAGAGCGGGGGCGAACATAGCCAGCTACGTATATTGAAATGGAATCCATCTCGCTGTACGGTCACGGCTGTCTAGATATGAGGGTTTACTACAAGCCAACGGTCTCTTAAGGTCAAGCCTATTGTCTCAATCTCAAGCAAGTAATATAATTACAAGATGTTAGACCACCAAATATACAATAAAAGGCGTCCCAAATATTACATATTCAGATGATCATGAAGCTAATCATACAAAATGCGAGGACTAGCAAGAGTTAAGTCATACATGATCAACCCTAGGATTTGTTAATCATGTTTACAGCCCGTAGGCAGACAGTAAGTAAATGTGCATCGAGCTAACAGGTGCTCGTCGGCTAAATGCCTCAAAAGAATAATTTACAATGGAGTGAGTGAAACAAAATGGAAAACCCACTCGTAGCCCGAATTCCTTCTAGTCGCCACCATCGGGCTGGAAGTTTGGTAGATCCTCGGGTGCTGCTCCGAAATTTAGCCACACAAAATCAGCTGGATCAAACCCCAAAAAGAGCAAGTGCCACAAAGGAGGCCACGAAATAAGAACAAAAGCCAGCATATCAGAACATAAGAAAATAGAAAAAACGTACAAGTAATAAAAGTACAGCTGGACAATAAACGACTAGGGACATGGAACCATTCCGGGAGCCAGGTTACAGCCCGTAAACCAAACAAGGACCGGGGTTGTAACCCTTCGCCTGAATAGCACTTGTCTCTATCCATTTATTGTTAAAGATAAGTAAAACAAACATGTTCGGGAGGAACCAGGTACTGAAACTAGACGAGACTTAGACAATGCTGGACACCATCCATCCACAAGCGGCCAAGCAAATACTACGACTTACTACTTAACTAACTAGGGTTATCACAAGCCTAGTTACTAACAAGATGCAAATAAGAAATTCCCAGTCCCAAGCCCTGCAGACTATCCAGTTATCCTTCCGCGGGTTGAGAGTATGATTGGGTACATCGCCCTGGAGACGATATACCCTTAGGTGACTTAGAGGGTGCAACACATGACAGTGTGCTGGAAATGTGCGCTACTCGTCGGCAAGCTACAAGTCCATTAAAGCGCCCAGATAACAAGATTGCTTGTGACTGGAAATTCTCCATGTTCTAGTTTGATCTAATCATTAGCCTAATCCATATTTAGTACGAATCCCTGGCCGTGGTACCCAGGGAGTCACGTCCTAGACATGATGCAAGACAAGACAAGTAGATTTGCACAAGCAACAAGAAAGAACATCTACGGTGTCAGGGGTAAGTCAAGTTAAGTTAAGTTAAGTTAGCTGTCGCAACAGCATCGAGTTATCAGGTTATCAAGTCAAGTCAAGTCAGGAATGCGCCTCGGCGGGCCACTATCAAGTTACCAAGTAAATTAAGTTACAAGTTGTGGGTTACAAGTTAAAAGCCACAAGTTACAAGCATCCAACAAGTTACTGCCAAGATCAGAGAATGCTAGCCATAATTAAAAGCACAGAAAATCGTGTCAAGGCGTGTCGGGTCAAGTCAAGTCGTGCTGTGGGCATCAAGATCTCAGAGAGCAAAATCAGCAAGAGAAAACCGAGGACCAAGGGGAACACCAAGGGTCAGGAAGGGAAGCCGTGCCACAGGGTGTGCCAGGCAAGGGGCTCGGGCAAACGGCGCCAAGAGACGCATTCGGGAACGGTCGCAGCGCGCCAAGGGCGCGGGGAGCCAAGCGCGCAGGGGGCGCGGTGTCCAAGCGCGCAGGGGCGCGCGGGGTCAAGCGCGCAGGGGTCAAGCGCGCAGGGGCGCGCGGGTCAAGCGCGCAGGGGCGCGCGGGGTCAAGCGCGCAGGGGTCAGGCGCGTAGGCGAGGGCTGCGCGGTCAGCTGGGCGCGCTCAGGCGCAGGCCAGCAAGCGCTCAGCACAGCGCGCGGGCGAGGGCTGCGCGGTCAGCTGGGCGCACTCAGGCGCAGGCCTGCAAGCGCTCAGCACAGCACGCGCGGGCGAGGGCTGCGCGGGTCAGCGACCAGCGCTAAAGAGCGCGACGCGGGGAAGGGCAGCACGGCGCTAAACAGCGCGGCTGGAAGGGTCTTCTTCTCCAATTGTTGAGAAGGAGCTCCAATGGGTTCCAAAACTTCAAAATACCACAACTTGGCCATCACAACTCCAAATCCGGATTTGTAAAGTTCTATCTTGGGTGAAATTTGATTCTCCCCAACATAGGAACATCAAAACCCACAAAAATCCAACTTAAATAGATCAAAACCATGTAAATCCGAAAATAGGGGAAACTTAGATCTATGGAAATCCATGGACCAAAATCAAAAGTGACAAGTTCTAATGTTGTTTCTAGAGGGCTAATCTATCTAATGGACAAATCAAAATGGGTTTTTGTTTTATGGCAAGGTGCACTTGCCTATGGGTGGGGTATTGTGTGGAAGAAGGAAGAAGATGATGGAAAATTAAATGGAAGAGTAATGAGGAGAGAGAATGTTGGTGGAGATATTAATGAGGGTGGGTTATGGTGTAATGAGGACGGAGTATAGCTAAGGTGTTCCTTTTTGGGCTTAAAAATCAAACCAAACCAACTAAAACCGAGCCGAGCCGAAACCCAAAATACGAGAAAACCCAAAATTCCTCAAGTCGAGAAAAATAAAAATACATGCAAAAATCCAATTACGAGTATAAATGCGAAATACGGGAAATGAGGGTGACAAGCTGAGTTACAACCCTTAAACCAAACAAGGACCGGGGTTGTAACCCTTCTCCCGAGCAGAACTTAGTCTCCAATCAAGGTACAATATAAAGACATATAGAACATGTGTGTAACTGAATATCTTAGCATGGTGAGAAAGTACTGAATGTAGAACATAACAGGATATATGATAAGATAAGTAAATATAAAATGTGCCTTGAATTATTAGAGCGTTATGTGATCGGCTTGGGATAAGTGACAGGACAGGCTATCCACTTGGCCCGACAATCACATGAAAATCACTGGAAAGGGTCATGCCGGCCAACCTGGATAGCGAGCACATGAAATAAGATCTCGCTACACCCTACGTGAGGTGAGAGTGGCGCAAGCACAAGAATATAGTGACAGGGTGGCTTTGATCACATAGCCCCTAATAATTCTCCATCCCCGAATAGTATAATGGATCCGGACATAACACGTCATGACACGGGATTCCCTAAGAGGTTAGCTACTCCCTCTTAGGAATCGGTGTCTATACAAGTACAGGGAACAAGACAGGAAATGTACATATATACCAAGAAAATCTAGGAACAACATCTCATGTCATGATCCAACGTATACTAGTCCGTGAACTATCATGACTGGAATCAAGTAAGACACTACAACTGAATCGGATATAGCAGATATCAAGATAATAAAAACTATCAGTGAATGTACTCGCCTGTGGTCTTGAGCTGATAAGGTGAGCAGATGCTCAGAGTAATCACAGACCTAAAGATGAGATACTACAAGTCAAAACATGGTTTAATAATGAAAGGAAAGCTAATCTAATCATGATATGCAAGTCTAAGTCAAAACTAGGTCAAACTAAGTTACACCAAGCTAAACTAGGTCACACTAGGACAACCAAGGTCAAACAAGGTCACAGGAAGTCAATCCAAGTCAAACTAAGTCAACCCTAGGTCATACCAGTCATCGCAAGACAAAACAAGTCAAAGCAAATCAAACGGGGTCAAGAGTTGGCCTACCCACAAAATCTAATTTACATAATCTAAGTCTCATCCAATTTTGGGCGCGTTCCGACACTCGGAACTCAATTTCACCCTTTCACTAAATTCGACTCACTCACAAACCCCCTCTAATTTGATTTTCTATATTCCCTTCTCCTTATTCTCCGTCTCCTTCTCCTTATTCTCCGTCTTATTCTTATTATTCTCCGTCTCCTTCTCCTTATTCTCCGTCTCCTTCTCCTTATTCTCCGTCTCCTTCTAATTACCACTGCTGCTCCTAATGCCTAAACTGCTGCTGCTGCTACTAGGCTTATGCTGCTGCTGCCACTTCCTACTGCTGCTGCTGCTCTACTTCCTACTGCTGCTGCTGCTATTTCTTATTCCTTCTTCTTCTACTTCTATTCTCTCTCTCAAACTCTCATTCTCTTCCTCTAAAATCACACACACACACACATCCATATATATATATATATATATATATATATATATATATATATATATATATATATATATATATATATGTAGATGGGCATATGTGTTTATGAGTTTATATATATATATATATATATATAAACTCATAAACACATATGCCCATCTACATCTACATATATATATATATATATATATATATATATATATATATATATATATATATATATATTTATATATATATATATATATATATTTTTAATATATATATACACTCACACACACATATAGGAATATATATATATATATATATACACATATATATATTTCTCTCTAAAAAGAAAAACCCCTAATAAATCATTAAACTAGGTTTTTAGGGAAAACCTATAAAAGCTAGGGTCATTAAGTAGATAATGGTCCCCTCTACATTTATTGTGAAGGAATAAATGCAAGAGAGGAAATTAATGAGGGTTAATGAGCATACCTAGAATTGGTTTCCTGAGAGAGAAGAAGCTTCAAAAGAAAAGAATGAAATAAAGAGAGAGAGAGAGAGTTTACTTTGGAGTGAAGTAAAGGGAGGGAGTTTTGCCTATACATGGCCGGCCATGGGGGTCTTAATGGGTTTGGGTGGAGACCCATTAGGCCTCCAAACCCATTAGACTTGGTTTGGTTTAACTCCAAATTGACTAATTAAGCCTCTAAATGACTAGTTAAGCCATGGAAGTATTTGTTTATGGTTTCTAGCCTAGTTAGGATGGCATGTGGGCCAAGCCCAGCTAGTATGTGGGTCCCACTAGTGTCCAGACTACCCGGGTCTCCAACTTAAGTCCAAATTGGATAAAATTCAAACTAAATCAACCAATTCCCTAAAAATCCTATAAAATTAAATAAAATTCCCAAAAATTATAAAACTTGAAAAATAACGAAAATACTCCTAATTCAAAAACTGGGGGTGACAAGTGTGGTTGGGGATCGTTGGATGGTGGCTTATTGACGGCTATTTTACCAACGATTGTTTTATTAACGACTCTTTTAACGTCTATTCAGTTTCGGCCTATTTTATCAACGACTATTTTATCAATGGCTCTTTCAACGTCTATTTCAATTTTGGCTCTCTCATTCTTATAAATTGAACTTTTTAATCTGAAATTTCTATATTCTGTTTCTTTCTCTCTCAACACAATCTTCTTTCAATTTTATCAAAGTTCTATCCAGAAGAATATCCAGAAGAAGTAGAAGGATTCAACTCACTCTTTCATTTCTTTTCATCTGCCAATATTCAGAAGCTCATCTACCAACATGAATTAGAGTATAACAATATTATGCTCGGTTGGAGGAGTCCTAAATGAGTTAGCTAACGAAGGAGGTTTAATCGAAGTTCTCATAGTTGATCGAAATATTACGTTTGATAGTTTACGTAATTTAATTACTGATTTTTTTTATCGATTTTGATGATTTTATATTAGTACACATATTTGCTTCTAATTCTATAAATTTAAATAGTGAACAAGCATGAACCTTTATTCTTTAAATTAATGTACAATCACCGTATATTAGTATTTTTGTTACTCCAGCACCACCTCATATAAGTAGTAGACGTGTTCCTAATAATGAAACTACTAATGTTCGTCCTGGTCCTAGTTCTTCTCACCAAGTTATTTATGCCACCGATGAAGAACATATAGTAGACGAAGGTAATAAAGACGATGACAATAATGATGATTTAGTTGAAAATGTAGATGATGAATTTGATAATAATGATGATAATGTTGATATTCCTAAATTGTTTGTTGGAAGACAATTTGAAAATTAATCATATTAAATTTACATATTTTATTAGTGACATAGCAATTAAGCATACTTTTACTTGTTCGGCTACTTCGAATAATGCGCATACGATTATATATAAATGTAACGAATCTAGTTATAATTGGAGAGTATATGCTAAATTCATTTGTAATAGCGAGACATTTGTTATTACTACGTTAGAAATTCGACATTCTTGTTTATGTGGGCTTGCTACAGGTAGTCATCCATTAGCTACTGCTGTATGGATTAAAAATAAGATAATTGATAAAATTAGAGATGATCAGTCATATAGTCCATCGCATGTTGTCAAGGAACATTAAGAAGCATTAATTGATAAAATAAGATAATTGCTACAGGTAGTCATCCATTTTGCGTGTAATTTTTCTAATATTAATATTAATAGTTATTATGCTCCTATTTTTTCCAAATAAACATTAAGAAGTGTATACTAGTCGCATTTAGAGCCAATTTCAGTTCCCTACAATCTTCAAAGTGCCCTGGTCAGAGGATAAATTGGAGTACCAGAATTACGACGAAAAGCTTGGAGGCCAAAGAAGAACCGTATCATAGCAAACGATTCGGAAACAAAAAATCTTTGATGTAGTAACTCTAATGGATTAGGACATAATAGAAGGAGATGTACTAACCAACCAAGAGAATTGTAGTCAGTAATTTTGTTAGTTAAATTGTAATATAAATCAACATTGATATTATATGAAATAACCTTCTTACTAAATAAATGTTACAATATTACATAAATTCCATCTACCTCCCCTGTCATCCCGTCTATAATTTCTACCCTCAACTTTCCTAAGATTGAGCCGGCCTCTCCTCTCCGCTGTATTCTCTGGGGGAACATCATCACCTTCTTCCTGGGTATGATCAGGTTGAGAAGGTATCAACGCTGATGGAGTCGTCAGGAGTTGTGTATAAGTAAGATGACTGGGGGCAAATATGTTTTTCCACAAAGCAGTCTATTGGATATCGAAAAAGTAAACAATATGTGTTGGATCTACCCATGTAACCATAATAATTGTTGAAAACATAATTGAATAATTAACATATTTTACCTCTGTATACTTTAGCGTATCAAATTCGTCTCGATATATGGAGGCGCTCGTACGAATAGCATGTGCTGGATCTACTACAGTTGTAGTCCATCGTAAAGCTACTAGAAAGATACCAGCACTGGAACTAATACTGGTTACTGGCCTACCGATATGAAAATGTTCGTAGGACAAAACCTATAAAAATTGAATAACTTGATATATGTCTTCAAATTATAACTTTATATAAAATGTACAATAATTTTTATACATGTATTAACGTCATGCATCCGTTTAAATTTTTCATAATTTTATCTTCTGGGAGCACACGTACAAAATCTGACATAGAGTTGTATAGATATGCTAGCATGGATGCTCCCTATGCATGACGTGTAGGTGTTATCAAATCTTCCAGAAATAGTAGATAACGCAAGTTTACCATATCTGATGAGTCGAGAAATACAACTGAACTTATTAATCCGAGTAAGTAGGCCCTTGTACAAGAAATAACCTAAACAGATAATTAAAAATGAATAGGTGTTAAACAAATATTGTATACGATATGACATAAATATTAACATTATCTGTTATACATACCCGATTCTCATCAACAGAGACCTCTTCGTCATCCTCAATATGATCCAGGTGCATGAAATTGCGACGGAGCCAGAAAATGAGACTAAACTTTTGTCTTTTAATTTTGGTGGCTCCACACCTAGGTACTCCATAATTACAACATCACTAGAAAATGACTCATCAAATATTATATGTTCACTCGTAATAGGTAATCCTACAATATTTGCTACATCAGGTAGAGAATAGTCATTTCTTCAACCGGCATCTGAAATATATTTCGTCCAGGCCACCAACGTTCTACTAAGCTCAAAATCAAATCGACGTAGAAATCTTATCTCGTCAATGTACTTAAATCCAAATATAACCAACATAGACTCTTGTTCGCTAGTCAAATTTCAACATCTTAAGTTGTATTCATGTCACGCCCCAGAACCAGAATACTGGAGAGCAGGGGACAGACACAGCCAGCTACGTATATTAAAGTGAATCCCACCTCGATATACGGTCACGGCTGTCTAGATGCATGAGAGTTTAACTACAAGCCATTAGTCTCTTAAGGTCAAGAACAAGCCTAGTGTCTCAATCTCAAGTAAGCAAGTAAATGTAACAAGATGGTAGATCATCAGACATACAAAGTAAGGCGTCCCATACATTACATATTCAGATGATCATGAAGCTAGTCATGCAAAATACAAAGACTAGCAAGAGTTTAAGTCATACATGATCAACCCTAGGATTTGTTAATCATGTTACAGCCCTTAGGCAGACAAGAAATATAAGTATTCAACATGAGCTAACACTTGCTCGGCGGCTAAACGCCTCAACAGAATAATTTTATAATAGAACGGGAGAGCAAAATTAAACCCACTCGTTGCTAGGGTTTCTTTTAGTGTTCACCATCTGGCTGGAAGGCCGGGAGATCCTTGGGAGCTGCTCCAAAATCTGGCCATACAAAATCAGCTGGGTCAGAACCCAGAAGAGCAAGTGCCACAAGAGAGGCTTCACTTAAGAACTAAAACCAGCATATTAGCACATAAAATCACAATTGATAATAAAAGACATGAGTTAGAGAAAACAAGGTGATAAACGATAAGACAACTAAGGGACTATTCTGGTAGCCAAGTTACAACCCGTAAACCAAATAAGGACCGGAGTTGTAACTCTTCACCTGAATAGAGCTTAGTCTCTAACCAATTATCGAATAAGTAAAGCATAAGCAAGCATGTCCTGAAATAACCATGTACTAGATCTAAACAAGACTAGACAAGATTGGACTCCATCCAACAATCACGGCCAAGCAATGAGTACGGCTTGATACTTTAACTAACTAGGGTTATCACAAGCCTAGTTACTAACAAGATGCATTGAGATGTTCCAACAGTCCCAAGCCCTGCAGCTATCCAGTTATCCTTCCGCAGGTTGAAAGTTGTATTAGGTGGATACATCGCCCAGGAGACAAATGTATTCCATGGTGACTTGGGAGTGTAACACATGATAGTGTGCTGGAAATGCGTCCTACTCGACGGCAGGCTACAAGTCCAATTAAGGCACCCAGATAACGGGATTGCCTGTGACTGGAAAATCTCTTTATGACTACTTGATCAATCTAGTCATTATCCTAGTCAGATTCAGTATGAATCCCTGACCGTGGTAACCAGGAATTCATGTCCTAGACATGATGCAAGATGAGACATGTAGCTTATTGTAACACCCAGTTTTCTAAATGAGGGTAATTTTAAAATTTTGTGTTTTTAATTATTTAATTATGACATTTAAATAATAATATAATTTTTAGTGATTTTTAACCATTTTAAAACTATTTAAATATTATGACTTATGATTTTGATGTGCAGCTAGTGAAACCGTAGAGACTGTCTGTCCTAGAGCCTAGCCATGTGATTAGGGTATTTCATTTATTATTTTAGCTTGAGAGTATTTTGGTCATTTTGAATTATTTGAATTTAATATATATTTTATTGGAATTTAATATGATTAATGGGATGGTGTGATTTAATCATTAATTTATCAATTGCCTTGTGTTGTGTTTAGCCCTAACCTAGATTGACCTAACCTAGATTAGTCATACCTAGACTTAGCTAGCCATGGTTAGTGATGGTTAGTAATGATTTGTTTTGATTTAGTCATGTTAGTTAGAGTTAACTAGGTTGCATTTAAGTCATGTGTGAAACCTAGGTTGTAGGCCCTTGATTTGACTAGGAGTGTCACTCCCCGATCCTGGAATACGTATTTTAATACGTATACCGATGATTTGTATTTACCTTGTATTTATACGATATTTATTATGCTGTATTTCTTCATGCATTTCCCAAAATATTCGACAAAATATTATTTCGTAATTTATTTTTTTGCATTTGGGCCTACGGTTTTGGCTCATTTGGGTAACCTATTCTTGGTTCACCAATGGTTCATCATGAACCCTTTGGTTCATCATGAACCCATGGGTTCAAGATTCTATATAACAACTCATCTCATTCTCTCTCCTCTCATTTATTTTCTCTCATTTATTTCCTCCACCAACCAAGGCAAGTGCCAACTTGCTCAAGAGAGGGATCCATAAATTTTGTTCATGTTTTCTTACAAAATTATTTATCAAAATATGTTCTTCTCCTCATTCTATACTAGTTTAGAACTTGAAATTTTCCATTTTGAAGCTTTAATTTTTGTAGATCTAAGTTTTAACCATTTTCGGATTTTCTTGGTTTTGATCTAGCAAACTTCATTATTTTCAAGTTTTAAGTGTTCCATGTTGTAGAGAATTTTGTTCTACCCCATTTTGACCTATAGAAGTCCCAATTTGGGCTTAGGATGAGGATTTTATGGTCCTTAGAAGTTCTAGGGCTCATGGTGTTCTTGCTCTCAGCCAAGAGGAAGGAGATGACCCTGTAGCAGTTGGCGCGCGCAGCCCGCTTGACCCCAGCACTTTTTAGAGAAGGGCGCATCTCTCTCGTGGCCCCGCGCCTTTTGGCGCTAGACGCTCTGATCCCTGCGCGCTTGATCCCTGCGCGCTTGATCCCTGCGCGCTCTGATCCCTGCGCGCTTGATCCCTGCGCGCTTGATCTCCTGCGCGCTTGATCCCCTGCGCGCTTGATCCCCTGCGCGCTTTGACCCTGCACGCTTGGACCCCTGCGCGCTTTGACCCTGCGCGCTTGAACCCCTGCGCGCTTGGACTCCTGCACGCTTTGACCCTGCGCGCTTGGACCCCTGCGCGCTTTGACCCTGCACGCTTGGACCCCTGCGCGCTTGGACTCCTGCGCGCTTTGATCCTGCACGCTTGGACCCCTGCGCGCTTTGACCCTGCGCGCTTGGACCCAGCGCACTCTGACCCAGCGCACTCTGACCCAGCGCACTCTGACCCAGCGCGCTCTGACCTGGACTCCCCTATATTTTATATTTTTATATATATTATATTGTATATATATATATATATGTAAATGTTTGTGTAAGCTATATATCCTTACGCCTTTTGTCCTGAGCATGATATGAGCACTAATGTGACCCCGGTGAACAAAGTGTTCCTACCTGATACATGTACCTGAATGTCCCAGTTCTTGTTCATGCTCGATAAATGACTCGTAACTCCACGTGGCGTATTTGCAATGATACATTACACTAAGGAGAGTAGAACATGTTGACATACTGATTGACATGGATCCTCTCTTGGGGTACTCGTACTTAAGTACGACTTTTAGGAGGATAATCATGCAGGCCACAGCATGTGAGTCCAAGATTTCACCTAGGGTTAAACTAGGCAACTAAATATACTAGATGCATGGGGAGGGCAGAATCCCAAGATCGTGTTACACCAGCCGCCTTGAGATATCGTCTTGACGCGCCGGCTGGTCTCCACGGATACTGTGTCATCTGCAACGAGTGGATGACTGTATCCGATTAATTCCTGCTATATATTATATGTCTTGGCAAGGTGGCCTTACGAGGGACCTTTGCTCAATGATATCTGTCTATGCGAACCCCTGGGTTGGCTAGCCTTGCTGGAAAGATACGATCTGAGGATTTCTAACAACATGACGCGAGGATAACCTCGTCCCACTAGAAACTCGTAGACTTGATTGGCCGTGGAAAACGACTTGCTTGTATCCTATTACCTTCCGCAAATAACTGAGAAAAGTGGACTGTCATGGTACGTGATCCAATCCATGTTCTTGTTTGATTGTTGGGTTGGTTATCGTACTATGACAGGCTGTGGACCGAAGTTATGAACGGAAGACTTATTCTGGTTGTGAAGTGTTACTTCTGTGAATGACTGAGGAACATGGTCTATCATGGTACATGATCCAACCCATGTTCTTGTTTGATTGTTGGGTTGGTTATTGTGCTACGATAGGCTATCGACCGAAGTCACGATCAGGAGATTTTATTGTTTCTACCTTTTAACTTATGTGAAAGTTATAGAGTACGACACGTCCCGACTCCATGCGGCACCTTTTGTCCTTGTTTGGTTGTAATGGTGCCATATGGGTTCGAGGATGTTGCGCTACCCTATAATAGTAGCATAAGTATTACTATTATCGATCATTCTATTAACTGGGTTTTTTAATCTTAACTGTTGTGCCCTTTGGCGGTACTTGCTATTCGGGGCTGACCCCGCTGGTTTTGTTTGGCCAGATCTCGTAGCAGAGCCGGAGGACACGATCTTCCTCTCTGACATGCATGGTGCATACTAGGAGCATAGCGGTTCGGGGACTCGAGTGGGTTTCTTCTCCACCACTCCTGCTTATACTTTGTGCGGCGTTTAGCCACCGACACCAGTTAGCCGGATTACTTGATATTTTGTGTCAGTACAGAATTGTAAATAAACAGACTGCAGTTGTGTATAATTTTGTACTCCTGACTCTCTGAGATAGCTAAATTATAAAGTTAGTCTCTCATGATCATTTTGATGAAGCGTCGGGGACGCCTTACTGCTTTACCTTTAATGTTCATTTATTTGCTGATGTGACTTGATTGATTGAGACATAGAACTCTGTGGGACCATAGGAGACTTGATTGTAGCATGTACCCCCTAGTCTCTTGACAGCCACGATCGCCGTATGACGTTACGTACCTCATATGGAGTAGCTGGCCTAGTCCGTCTCCGTATTTCGGTACTGGGGCGTGACAAGGTTTGAGTGGTGGCCCATACAGGTCTGTTTTTCAGACTTGTGGGGTATTGCAAATTATTAGGAGTCTCAATCAAAACTTGTTCCCCTTGAAATTCTGTTTCGAATTCTCTGTCCTTGCCTTGATCTCTAACCTGACTTGCATCCTCGAAATCTTCCTCGTTCGGACTTGATAATCTTATATCTTTCTCTATAGGGGTGCTTCATTCTCAGTAGTGGGTGAGGCCCATGAGGAAGAGCAGCAAGAGCACAGCTCGACTGGGCACCAACAGGGGAGAGAACCTTCCCCAGGGCAGACACGAGCAGAAGTGGAACCAGAGACAGTGGAGCCGCAGGTTATTGAAACTCCTGCAGCACCAGCAGCGACGGCAGTACCAGATATCGTAGCACTCCTGGAGATCATCCGGGGGATTCTTGTCACTCACCAACAGCAACAGACTCAGCAGCAGGAGCAGAACGTGTTGCTGAACCAAGGGATTCAGTTAGCTCTTGAGAGGAGTGCCGGGGCTGACTCAGGAGCATCAGAAAGGTTCCGTCGCTTGAACCCGAGGTATTTTGATGGCACGGAGGATGCCATCACTGCGGATGCATGGATTCAAGACATCGAAGCCATTCTTGTGGCAGCCAAGGTTCCAGATGATGAGAAGGTTGATCAGGTCAAATTAGTACTTCAGGATCTTGCCCGCGACTGGTGGGCATCAGAAGAAGTTGGTATAAGATGCCCTGTTCGTTGGACCACCTTCAGTGAAAGATTCAAGGCCAAGTATTTTGGCGTAGTAGCTCGATATGAGCTCCAGCAGAAGTTTATTAGTCTCAAGCAAGCAGGCAAGACCGTAGATGGGTATGCAGCAGAGTTCTACAGATTGTGCCGTTTCGTACCAGCAATGGTGGCAACGGAGCCAGAGAAAGCTATGAGGTTCCAGCAGGGACTTCATTTAGAACTATTACAGCTTGTGGAGGGACACGACTACCAGACGTTTGACGCTGTTTTGACGGCCGCTCGGAGGCACGAGCTTACCCAGCAGAGGTTGGCATCGAAGACAGGAGGTCAGAAAAGGTCTCATTCCCAGGTTGGAGGAGGAGCAATGCAGTGAACATCGGCACCACCACCCGGTGTACGTATTCATGATGCAGGAGCACCGCGGAGGACGGTCGTGTCGACTAATACAGCGCCAGTTCGACATCAGCAGCCGAGGAACCAACAGCAGCGTCAGGGAGCACACCAGGGCTGTACATTCTGTGGGAAGGTAGGGCACACGAGGGAGGTGTGTCGGTCAGCGAATGGCTTATGTTTGAGGTGTGGTAGTTCAGACTACCGTATTTCTACTTGTCCCATGATGCAGAGGCCAGGAGGGCCAGCTCAGCAGTTTCCAGCATTGCCAGCTCCGGTGGCAACCCCGAGTGGAGGGCCAGTATTAGCAGTAAAGCCCCTAGCCCAGCGTCTACCTACGCAAGCTCAGATGTTTCACCAAGCGCAGGAAGCCGGAGGCCCTCAGGGGCAGCAACAACATGGTCGAGAAAGGCCGCAACAAGGGGCTCCGCGGGGCCAGGGCCAGGCTCTCACATTATCCTTGGGAGAGGCCCTAGAGTCTAGTGACGTGGTGGCAGGTAAAATTCTCGTCACCTCATTTTCCGCTGTAGCATTATTTGATTCAGGCGCTACTCATTCATTCATCTCTGCACAATATGCTACACAGATTGGACTAGAGTTTGAGGCATTGCCGGAGAGGATGGATATACTCACCGGCAATGGGCTCGTAGAAGTTAGCAGAGTGCACTTTTCATGTCCGGTAGAGGTGTGTGGGCATTTACTACCCGCATCATTGATTGAATTCCCTATGGGGAATTTTGATGTTGTTCTCGGCATGGACTGGTTGAGAGACAGTCATGCGATAATTGATTGTAGAGAAGGATGGGTCGACGAGGATGTGCATCGACTATCGCAAGCTGAATGCAGTAACAGTGAAGAATAAGTACCCACTACCAAGGATTGATGACCTGTTTGACCAATTGAGCAAGGCCAGCGTCTTTTCCCAGATCAATCTTCGGTCGGGATACTATCAAGTAAGAGTCCGAGAGCAAGACATACCGAAGACAGCATTCAAATCTAGATATGGGCATTATGAGTTTTTAGTAATGCCCTTTGGACTAACCAACGCCCCCGCAGTATTCATGGATTTAATGAACCGCATCTTTCTGCCGTATTTGGATAAATTTGTGGTGGTGTTCATAGATGACATTCTTGTCTATTCCAGCAGTGAAGAGGAGCATGAGAAACATCTTAGGACTGTCTTGCAGACATTGAGGGAGCATCAACTTTATGCGAAGCTCGACAAGTGTGAATTCTGGTTAGACCACATTTCGTTCCTGGGACATGTAATTTCTGGGGCAGGAGTGTCAGTGGATCCGAAGAAGATTGAGGCCGTAGAGCATTGGCCGGTCCCGAGAACGGTTGCAGAAGTGCGAAGTTTCTTAGGATTAGCTGGTTACTACAGAAGGTTCGTGGCGGACTTTGCCAGGATCTCTGCGCCCTTAACGCGTTTGACGCACAAGGACGTAGAGTTTGTTTGGTCAGCTAGCTGTCAGGCATCATTTGAAGAATTGAAGAAGAGATTGATCTCAGCCCCGATCTTGACGCTTCCAGTAGGAACGGGAGGCTTTACAGTATATTGTGACGCATCAGGGAAGGGTCTTAGATGTGTATTGATGCAGCACGGAAAGGTAATAGCATATGCGTCTCGGCAGCTTCGAGACCATGAGAAGAATTACCCGACTCACGATTTGGAGTTAGCAGCTGTGGTGTTTTCACTCAAGTTGTGGAGGCATTACTTATACGGGAATCGGGTAGAGATCTATACTGATCATAAGAGTTTGAAATACATATTCACGCAGCGAGATTTGAACATGAGGCAAAGAAGATGGTTAGAACTGCTGAAGGATTTTGATTTAGATCTTCAGTATCATCCAGGCAAGGCGAATATAGTTGCAGATACGCTGAGTAGGAGAGACGGTGCCTTTATCTTGACCTCGCAGAAGCATATTTTAGAAGACCTTCAGAGTATGGGAATCGAAGTAGTTTTGCCAAGGGATATATGAAGAATGACCAGTATGCAGATTCAGTCAACCTTAGTAGAGAGGATAAGGACAGCACAAGCAGGAGATCCACAGATTCAAAAATTGCGGTCGGAGTGTGAATCAGGCCGTAGGAAGGAGTTAGTGATTCATGAAGATGGTACGCTCAGGTTTGGAAACAGACTCTGTGTACCGAGTGGAGACCTTCGGCAAGAAGTTATGTCCGAAGCTCATAGTTCTATTTACTCCATTCATCCAGGAGGAACGAAGATGTATCGAGATATCAGACAGTTCTTTTGGTGGAATGGCTTGAAAAGAGAGAGAGCAAGATTTGTATCCAAGTGTCTAGTATGTCAGCAGGTGAAAGCCGAGCAGCAGAGACCAGCAGGATTGCTACAGCCGCTTCCTATCCTAGAATGGAAATGGAAGCACATCACGATAGATTTTGTGACCGGTTTACCTAGATCCCCGAATGGTAAGAATGCAGTCTGGGTAATAGTAGATCGACTCACGAAGGTCGCTCATTTCCTTCCCTTTCGAGTTGGACAGACTACTGAACAGTTAGCAGAAATGTAGATGAAGCAGATAGTAAGGCAGTACGGTGTTCTAGTTAGTATAGTATCAGATCGGGATACGCAGTTTACTTCCCATTTTTGGCGGAGTTTACACCAAAGTTTGGGAACCAAGTTAAGATTCAGTACTGCTTATCATCCACAAACCGACGGACAATCAGAAAGAACCATTCAGACGTTAGAAGATATGCGATGGGCGTGTACCTTGGATTTTGGCGGATCTTGGGAGGATCACCTTCATCTAGTGGAGTTCTCCTATAACAACAGCTATCAGGCTAGCATTCAGATGGCCCCGTTCGAAGCATTGTACGGAAGGAAGTGCAGGTCCCCTTTGGCATGGGACGACGTCGGAGAACAAAAGTTGTTAGGGCCAGAGATGATCACGCAGACTGTGGAGATAGTTAAGTTGGTCAGAGAGCGCCTTCGAGTTGCACAGGACCGACATCGTCATTGGACAGATCAGCATCGTAGGCCTCTAGAGTTTAGAGTTGGCGACCAAGTGTTTCTGCAGATTTTGTCTACTCGGGGTATCATCAGATTTGGAACCCGAGGAAAGCTTAGTCCAAGATACGTTGGTCCTTTTAAGATTCTCGCTCGGGTAGACAATGTGGCTTATCGACTTGCCCTTCCGCCTTCGTTAACTGGCATACATGATGTGTTTCATGTGTCCCAATTACGTGGGTATATCCCGGATCCGAGTCATGTCCTCGATCATTCTGAGTTAGTCATTGGTACCGACCTAACTTACGAGGAACAACCCGTGTCTATTTTGGACCGGCGAGAGAAGGTGCTCAAGAATCGAACGATAAGCCTTGTTCGTGTTTCTTGGAACCATCACTCTCCGGGAGAGTCAACCTGGGAGCGCGAGGACGAGATCAGATCTCGGTATCCGCATTTGTTTGACTAATGAGGTATATTTTTGCGCCTTATTGACATGATTCCCTGCTTATCTGCACCTGCTTGTTTTGTACTTTGTGATGTATGATAATAACTGCTATGATAGTTAACTTGTATATGATTGTGCCCTGCTTGCCCTGATTTTACTATCCCGTCTTGGCTGGAATTCCGAGGACAGAATTTTTCTAAGAAGGGTAGAGATGTCACTCCCCGATCCTGGAATACGTATGTTAATACGTATACCGATGATTTGTATTTACCTTGTATTTATATGATATTTATTATGCTGTATTTCTTCATGTATTTCCCAAAATATTCGACAAAATATTATTTCGTAATTTATTTTTTTGCATTTGGGCCTACGGTTTTGGCTCATTTGGGTAACCTATTCTTGGTTCACCAATGGTTCATTATGAACCCTTTGGTTCATCATGAACCCATGGGTTCAAGATTCTATATAATAACTCATCTCATTCTCTCTCCTCTCATTTATTTCCTCCACCAACCAAGGCAAGTGCCAACTTGCTCAAGAGAGGGATCCATAAATTTTGTTCATGTTTTCTTACAAAATTATTTGTCAAAATATGTTCTTTTTCTCATTCTATACTAGTTTAGAACTTGAAATTTTCTATTTTGAAGCTTTAATTTTTGTAGATCTAAGTTTTAACCATTTTTGGATTTTCTTGGTTTTGATCTAGCAAACTTCATTATTTTCAAGTTTTGAGTGTTCCATGTTGTAGAGAATTTTGTTCTACCCCATTTTGACCTATAGAAGTCCCAATTTGGGCTTAGGATGAGGATTTTATGGTCCTTAGAAGATCTAGGGCTCATGGTGTTCTTGCTCTCAGCCAAGAGGAAGGAGATGACCCTGTAGCAGTTGGCGCGCGCAGCCCGCTTGACCCCAGTGCTTTTTAGCGAAGGGCGCAGCTCTCTCGTGGCCCAGCACCTTTTGGCGCTAGGCGCTCTGATCCCTGCGCGCTTGATCCCTGCGCGCTCTGATCCCTGCGCGCTTGATCCCTGCGCGCTTGATCTCCTGCGCGCTTGATCCCCTGCGCACTTGATCCCCTGCGCGCTTTGACCCTGCGCGCTTGGACCCCTGCGCGCTTTGACCCTGCGCGCTTGGACTCCTGCGCGCTTTGACCTTGCGCGCTTGGACCCCTGCGCGCTTGGACTCCTGCGCGCTTTGACCCTACGCGCTTGGACCCCTGCGCGCTTTGACCCTGCGCACTCTGACCCAACGCACTCTGACCCAGCGCGCTCTGACCTGGACTCCCCTATATTTTATATTTTTATATATATTATATTATATATATATATATGTAAATATTTGTGTAAGCTATATATCCTTACGCCTTTTGTCCTGAGCATGATATGAGCACTAATGTGACCCCGGTGAACAAAGTGTTCCTACCTGATACATGTACCTGAATGTCCCAGTTCTTGTTCATGCTCGACAAATGACTCGTAACTCCACGTGGCGTATTTGCAATGATGCATTACACTAAGGAGGGTAGAACATGTTGACATACTGATTGACATGGATCCTCTCTTGGGGTACTCGTACTTAAGTACGACTTTTAGGAGGATAATCATGCAGGCCACAGCATATGAGTCGAAGATTTCACCTAGGGTTAAACTAGGCAACTAAATATACTAGATGCATGGGGAGGGCAGAATCCCGAGATCGTGTTACACCAGCCGTCTTGAGATATCGTCTTGACGCGCCGACTGGTCTCCACGGATACTGTGTCATCTGCAACGAGTGGATGACTGTATCCGATTAATTCTTGCTATATATTATATGTCTTGGCAAGGTGGCCTTACGAGGGACCTGTGCTCAATGATATCTGTCTACGCGAACCCCTGGGTTGGCTAGCCTTGCTGGAAAGATACGATCTGAGGATTTCTAATAACATGACGCGAGGATAACCTCGTCCCACTAGAAACTCGTAGACTTGATTGGCCGTGGAAAATGACTTGCTTGTATCCTATTACCTTTCGCGAATAACTTAGGGAAGCGGACTGTCATGGTACGTGATCCAACCCATGTTCTTGTTTGATTGTTGGGTTGGTTATCGTACTATGACAGGCTGTGGACCGAAGTTATGAACGGAAGACTTATTCTGGTTGTGAAATGTTACTTCTGTAAATGACTGAGGAACATGATCTATCATGGTACATGATCCAACCCATGTTCTTGTTTGATTGTTGGGTTGGTTATTGTGCTACGATAGGCTATCGACCGAAGTCACGATCAGGAGATTTTATTGTTTCTACCTTTTAACTTATGTGAAAGTTATAGAGTACGACACGTCCCGACTCCATGCGGCACCTTTTGTCCTTGTTTGGTTGTAAGGGTGCCATATGGGTTCGAGGATGTTGCGCTACCCTATAATAGTAGCATAAGTATTACTATTATCAATCATTCTATTAACTGGGTTTTTTAATCTTAACTCTTGTGCCCCTTTGGCGGTACTTGCTATTCGGGGCTGACCCCGCTGGTTTTGTTTGGCCAGATCTCGTAGCAGAGCCGGAGGACACGATCTTCCTCCCTGACATCCATGGTGCATACTAGGAGCATGGCAGTTCGGGGACTCGAGTGGGTTTCTTCTCCACCACTCCTGCTTATACTTTGTGCGGCGTTTAGCCACCGGCACCTGTTAGCCGGATTACTTGATATTTTGTGTCAGTACATAATTGTAAATAAACAGACTACAGCTGTGTATAATTTTGTACTCCTGGCTCTCTGAGATAGCTAAATTATAAAGCTAGTCTCTCATGATCATTTTGATGAAGCGTCGGGGACGCCTTACTGCTTTATCTTTAATGTTCATTTATTTGCTGATGTGACTTGATTGATTGAGACATAGAACTCTGTGGGACCATAGGAGACTTGATTGTAGCATGTATCCCCTAGTCTCTCGACAGCCACGATCGCCGTATGACGTTACGTACCTCATATGGAGTAGCTGGCCTAGTCCGTCTCCGTATTTCGGTACTGGGGCGTGACAAGGAGGAATGATAGTCCTAGATCAAATCCCAAAAAAAAATCTAACCCTAGAGTTTTGGTCAGCCAACATAGGGAATCCCACCCCTATATAATGCCTCTTCCATTAGTTGTAGCCTCCTTAAGAAAGTTTCCAAGTTTAGAAGAATGAGACGTATAGAAATCTTCCTCAAGTCCTAGTTTCTTCATTTTAATTCCCTTTCTCCTCTAGTCTTTTGTATTAGTTCCTAATCCAGCTCTATATCATGTCCATGGAGAGAAACCTCAGCTTTGGAGCAATTTGGAGCATTGGGCTAGCAAGGAGGAATCCTCATTTTAGGAGTTTTCTTGAGGAAGAACAACCAATAGGTAACCCTATCTAAATTCATTAGATTTTCGATTTCTTTGCATATTTGCAAAGCCCTAGGTGTCCCCTAGCCGTAGGTATTGGATTTGTGTCGAGTCGTGTCCATTTCGTGTCCGTATCGGACACGTATCAACACCTAGGTATAAGTGTTTGATGAAATGCCACACTCATGATTATTTCACTATTTTTGAAATATAATTGATTGAATTTGTAGTGTTATGTGTCATGTTTAATTTTGTGTTGCACTGAGTTAGGTTTAGTGTCGTGTCGTGTCAGCACGAGAACACGAACACGCGCGCAGCAGGCTGCGTACAGTGCCCTGCTGCTCGGGCACTGTAGCGGACACGACACAGCACGTATGGACACGAAATTTTGTGGACACCTAGGCCACGTGTCTGACACTACACTGGTAAAATTTCAGGTAATATTATCGGGTATATTAAGAGAAAACCCACCTGCACGGAATTGTACTGTCACGCACACGCGCGAACAGTGGCTCATGACACGGGCTTCGTGTCCCTCGTGGATACGTCGGGGTGACGTGTCAGGGACACGAACATGTTGCCCTATGTTGGGCGAACATGGGAACACGAGCACGTGTCACGAATCGACTCGTGTCGTGTGAAACCCATTATTTTATTATTAATTATTTAATAGTGTTTTATTAGTATTTCGAAAATTATTATTATTATTAAATATTTTTGGTGTGAAAAAGAATTTCGAAAATTATAACAACTTGGCTTTTTGATTTTCGGACCCAGACCCGAGTTCGAGCCCAGACCCAGGCCTGAGCCCGTTTCCTTCTTTCTCAATTCTGATTATTTTGGTTTAATCTTTAAATAAAAAAAAAATAAAAAAAAAATTAATTAAATGTTGGCTGGTCCCGTAGGACCAGCACCCCACTCTTACACACATGAATTGGCAAAACCCCCCTCATTTCTGTAACTCCCAACCCATCAACTCCCTACTTCATTATTCTCATTACAGAGAATGATAAATTCACCCCACTACCCACTCCTCTTCCCCTTCCAGTAACCCCCACACGCACACACCCAACTCCCCATTATTAATCCCTCATCCCCATGTTCTCCATTTCAGCAGAACAACTTCTCTCAAAACACTCTTTCCCCCACATTTTCTCTCCACAGCACTTCACCATCTCCACCACTCCTCCTTAATAAACTCTCCCCAAACTCTCCTGACTCACGATCACTCAGAGTTAATCCCCTCTCTCTCTCTTCCTCTACCAACTACTCCCCTCTAAAACCCCCTTCCCCTAACCCTAACCTCCTCCTCCACCTAACTCCGACTGGCCTCCCGAGCCCCCTTCTCCGGCGAGCTCCTCCCGTGTGGATCCGAGCCGCCCGTCGACCTCTCCACCAGTGGCGCCACCCTCCGACCTCGCCCCGCCCGGCCAAGCCCCTCCGGCGCGACCTCCCCGCGGTTCCGCCTCCGCACGATCCCGCCGGCCGAGCCAGATCCGCGCCCCGCGCGCGATCTCCCGGCCATCCCCGAAGCTCGGCGCCCCTCGCGCCCCCCCCGAGGCCAACCGCCCCTTCTCGCCCGGTCGCCTCTGCCGAGCCTACCTCGCCCGCGGCCACCAGCGCGCGGCCCTAACCCCGACCACGCCGGAGCCCCCCGCACGCCGCCATCTCCGCCATCTCCGGCGCTGGCTTTGGTCGACCGGCTCCCCGCGCCTTCTCCCGCGCTGTCCCCGCAGGATTCGCCTGTCGACAGCCTCCAGCATCGCCAAGTGCTGCGGTGCCCTCCGCGGTGCCCATTGGCTGTCCCCGTGGACCCGTCTCCCGTCGATCTCGGCTTTTTTTCGCTGTCTGTGGCGTTCGCAGCGCATCGTAACGCTGTCCGGAGACTCTCGAGTCCATGACGGTGCGTCCCGAGTCCGAGGCCACCCTTCGGACTCCGTCATCGAGCCCTCGGTAAATTTCTTGATAATCAGAGTAGTTCGTCCCTCCCGTGTCGAGTCTATGATGATAGATCGGTCCCCCGGTTCCCTCTCGGGAATCCGGTTAGCTGCGTATATTATCGTTTAGCTGCGTTAGATTATTTTCCTGTGTTGCTTTGGTGTGAATTGGTTGATTTTGGATTCCCGGACTTTTCGGGAATTATTCGGTGGAATTGGAAATTATTTCTGTGGTGTTGGAAATCATTTTGATGGATATTCTGTAGACTATTTTGGGTTGGAAAATATTTGCAGGAGTTTGTTGGCGCACTTCCCAGTTCTTGGGTTTGTCCCGAAATAGAGGAAGTGCTGCCCAATTTTTACAAAATTATATTTTTATTGATTTCAAAACCGGCTTTCGAAAATGATTTATAAAACCGATTTTCGGGCGACGACCGTACCGGTCTGTGGGCCCCGGCGAAATACAAACGCACCGGTCCGACCGGACGTTGAGGCATAAACCGAATTTGAGGAAATGGACCGAGTCTAAGACTCCTAGCTTTCTTTAAATTATTATTTTATTTTTTAGGCTAAATATTATAGTCATTTAAATTCTGCATTTTATTTAATAATTCAGTCATTTTCTTATTTAATGTAAAAGAAAGATGTATCGGGCATAAGTCCACCCTAGGACCAGTAGCTGAGCCCATGTATTTGTGTAGCGTAGTTTGTTTTCTTTTCTTTTCTGGTGGATGTAAATTTGGGTTGTTTGGATTGATTTCATAGTCGTAGTTAGGACGTAATTTACGGCTTAAATACGAGTTTAGCTAAAATAAATAAAATATTATTAATTCACTGTTTGTCACTAAAAGAAACTGTATTTTATATACATATTATGAAAACACAAAGTTTTCCAAAATTGTAATCGATTCTCGTGATTTTCCAAATAATCCAATTAACCGGTTAATCAACGCACGTAGTTGCGACGTAATCGTTAGCTGTAAATAAATACAACTTAAAACCTGACTAGGACAGGTCTACTAGAGATTGCAACTAGCACACTTAGTCTGGTTATTCAAGGATCTAAGTCGAGTTCTCAACTGTAGGAATTCGAAGTTACAACTGACGTTCCTCTTCGGTACCGACTCGTCTATCCAGTCATTCTAAAACAAAGGCAAGTGCAGTTATGTCTATTTGGTAATTTATCTAGTAATTGTTTTATTGCAATTTTAAACCACATTGCTACACGGAACTCTCTCCTAGAGTTCGAATATTGACTCATTGATTGAATCTGATTGACTCGGGATATTGGGGGAGTAGTGTAGCGTCTATGACCAATACCCCTATATTGCATCATTGATTGTGCGAGCTGATTCCTCATATACACGGGGATAGGCCGGACCGTATCATTAGGATATAATTGAATCATCCCAAGCCGGTCATAGTTCGTTACCTACTCAAATCACACTATTTTCAATTGTAGAATTGTGAAAAATATTGTTAAAGTATTTCAAATTGTTTAAACATTGCAAATTTCAAATTATTATTTGAATTATTGGATATTCGTAATTGTACTTTGCTCCCTCCTGACTGGAGACCCAACATTTTAGGTATCACTGATGAGGCTTTGTTACGCGATCCCAAGACGAGGAATTCGACATTGCTGAGCTGTTTGTCTAGAGTTTTCTTTTATTCATGATGTATAAAAAAAATGGTTTAAGTTGTATCTTTTATTTCATGTAAAAGTTTAATAAAGTTTTAAATTTTTGAATGTTGAGTTGTGACAAATATAGTGTTGTTGTATGGTTACCTGCTACTGAACAGCTTACTGCCGCCGTCTCAACAACGGTGCAGGCTGGGCATGATCCGATTCGACCCAAGCAATTGGGACCGGGTCGTGACATGTTTTTAGTGGTGGCCCATGCAGGTCTGAACAACAACTTAGGAAAACATACCTAGAAACAATTAGAACACTAGAACATCAATTTGTCACAACATAGGACCGAAATATATTATAAATAAATATTTTTGCTTGATTATAGATCGGTAGGCTACCTTGCTTATGTGTGCGTCCTAAACCTTCCAGAGAATGACTGTTGACCAAATCCTGCTGGCGATAAGGTGTTATCTCCGGATCATACCCCATCTCCTCAACCAAAGCCCAGGGTCTTTTCCCTCGCGGCTGTTTGACCGTCCTCATAATGCATCCAGTGAAGTTTTTTCTACACTGGCGAATCCTACCTCATCTCAAACTGAATTGCATTTCCTTGGTGGAGTATTCATTTTTGTTGCTCCACCAGTACCAGCAAACACCTTCCAAATGGTTACCCTATTTTAAGAAATCATGGAGATCCAGAAAGCACAAGTTGAAGCCCAGCAGGAACAGAAGAATATCACGAGAGAAGACATGAAGAACGTCATGATGTAGCCTTAGTTATCTCCAACCAAGTTAGAGCAGAACTTTTGTCCTAGGAAGGATATCCTTGAATCTAGAAGATATTGGGTCCCATCGAGTACTCTACTTCCGGCAGCCTTGTCGTAAGAAGCTATGGGCTTGTAACTATTGCAAGAGGCCTGGTCATCAGACTGTTGGTTGCCGAAAGAGATTAGGACGATGTTTGGCATGTGGATCTGCTAAACATCGGGTAAAGGACTGCCCCTTATCTTTCCATCAAACTAGAGCTCATATTCCAGCAACACCTGTTAGGCCACAATCTAAGGACCCTCTTCCTATCCAGCAGACCCTGCCCCTTACAATAAGGCATGATTCAGACTCGAAGATCATAGAAGATGAAGGACCAGATCGATGAACTGAAGGCTTTAGGATTTATTTAGAGTGGAACTTTACCTTAGGAGCATCTATCTTGTATATGCCCCAGAAGGATGGAACAATGGATGTGCATCAAATTATCAGACACTAAAGAACAAGTACCCTCTGCCCGGATCGAGGATCTGTTTGATCTGTTTGTGTGAAGTTAGGGTGTTTCGAAGTTTGACTTAAGATTTGACTACCATCAAATCAAAGTCAGGAAAGAGGACATTTCCAAGACGGCGTTCAAACATCAAGTATGTGTAGTTTTCTGTGGTCAGGACGTTAGACTGACAAATGCTCCTGCTATGTTCATGAATTTCATGAACAGAGATTTTTTCATGAGTATATGAATCAGTTTATCTCCTCCATAGATAACATTCTGATATAATTTGAAGACTGAAGAAGAACATGAAGAACACCTGAGGAAGTTTTGGAAACTTTGAGGAAAAAGAAGTTTGGTAAGTTATCTGAACGTGGATTGTTGACAAGGTAGATTTTTGGCCATGTTGTCAAGAGAAGAAATTTTGATGGAAGATAGCTGCTGTTGAAAAGTGGTATACCCCAAGTTCAATTCGGAAGTTTCTTGAACTTGGCCGGCTACTATCAGAAGTTCGTGAAAGATTTCGCCAAGATTGCTGAGCCAATGACGAAGCACACTTGGAAGAATGAAGAGTTCATCTGAACGAAAGTTTGCCAAGCGGCATTGAGGAGCTGAAGAAGAGACTTACCACTACACCAATCCTTGCGCTACCCGCAGGAACCGGTGGTTTCTCAATTTACAGTAATGTCTCTAGAAAAGGACTGGGCTGCGTTGTTCAACAACATAGGAAAGTAATTGCTTACACATGTAGGCAACTACCGACTCATGAGAAGAATCATCCCACACCTAATTTGAATTGCTGCAATTATCTTTACTTTGAAGCTATGGAAGTAGGGGTGAGCATTATTCGGTTTTGGACCGAAAACCGAACCGAACCGAACCGAATAAGGAATTCGGTTCGGTTTTAAAAAAATTCGGTTCGGTTTCGGTTTTGAAAATACTAAATTTTCTTATTCGGTTTCGGTTTCGGTTTTGGAATTCGGTTTCGGTCCAAAACCGAAAACCGAATAAGAAAATTTAGTTTATATATATGTGTGTGTGTGTGTGTGTGTGTGTGTGTGTTAATTATAGGTATATACTAAATATATATAGGTGTATGTTATAGGTATATACTGAATATATCTTGGTATATTTAGTTATTATATATAATAACAAAAAAATACACAAAAAAACCCAAAAACCGAATAAACCGAAAACCGAACCGATTTAATTCGGTTCGGTTCGGTTCGGTTATTGACCAATTCGGTTCGGTTTCGGTTTTGCTTATTCGGTTTCGGTCCAATTCGGTTTTTGCTTATTCGGTTCGGTTTGAACCGAATAAACCGAATGCTCACCCCTATATGGAAGCATGATTTTATGGAAAGGAAATAAAATATGTACGGACTACCAAAGTCTGAAATATGTTTTCACTCAGGAAGGGCTGAATGTTAGACTAAGAAGTTGGTTGAAGCAGATGAAGGATTTCGACATCAACCTGCAGTACTATTCAGGTAAGGCTAATGTGGTCACTGATGCACTTGGTCGATACTGATGGCGAAGTTCTTAGCCAAGGAGTGGCACCTGCTAGAAGACATCGAGAAGTTTGGACTGGAGGTTATACTACCTGGAGATAGAAGGACGGAGCTGGATGCTGATTCAGTATTGATGAAGTTCGAGGCTGATGGACAAAAATCAAGAGGACGTAGTTTCAAAACGAGGCACTTTGCAGGCTTAGAGATCAAGTGTTGGCTGGAACACTTGAGGGTTTCTAAATTGATCAGCAGTGGAACTCTGAAGAATGGTACGAGATTTTGCGTATCGGCTGACAAACGGAGGAACAAGTTGATGAAAGAAATGCACCAGTCTCAGTATTCCATATATTCAGGAGATAATAAGATGTATTGGAATATGCCTCCATTGATTGGTGTTATGGAATAAAGAAGGACAATTCCAGGTATGAAAATTAGATGTGAATTTGTCAATATGAGGAATTTAGCAAGAGAACAACCAGTTTATTGCAGCCGCTGGACAATTTGGAGTGGAAGTAGAAGTATATAACAATGAACTTTGAGTAAGGATTGCCTTGTTCCCAAGGAGGGAAGGGCACCAATTGGATTATAGAAAACCGACTGACTAAGTCAGCACACTTTCAAAGTTGGTTTATCCACTAAAGAAGTTGGCAGCATTGTACGAGAGGCACATCTACCGGATTCATGGAGTACCGCGGGACGAGAAAGCAGAGAGGTCAATCCAGATGTTTGAAGATGTATTGGGATTCCGCGTCTTGGAATTTGGTAGGTCTTGGGAAGACCAAATTGCATTTGATGAAGTTCTCCTACCAGAGGAACAATCAGTTTCGATGGAGCAGGAAATTGAGGCCAGCTCGGATGCTACACTTCGGATCCGAGTCACATTTTGGATAATTCAGAGCTCAAGTTTGGACTTAACCTTTCAGTGCCAGAGAAACCAGTTGCAAAGCCTAGTCAGAGGTAAGAAGAAGATCAGAATTCGAGCCATCACTTATTTCTTATCTTTTCGTTCTAAACTTGACTGATGCTGACGAAGTTAGCCTAGTTTTGCAAGCTATCTCTTTAATCAAGCTTGATCATGGCGATATTTTATTGGGTGCACCCACTAATATATTGTCTAATCAGGACCGGTGCATGATGGTCTGATCAACCTCGTGTATTTTGGTTCGCTTTTGTTTTCTTTCTGCATGGATGTCACCATAAATAAAACTTGTCCCTAAACCGTCTCATCCATGACTGCCTTGAAAATTCTTATTGTTGGACCTGAGTTACGGGTGTAGTACCCGTACCTGTTTGATTCTCCTACCCTGCCTTTAAATTTCGAGGACGAAATTTTCTAAGGAGGGAAGATTGTGAAACCCATTATTTTATTATTAATTATTTAATAGTGTTTTATTAGTATTTCGAAAATTATTATTATTATTAAATATTTTTGGTGTGAAAAAGAATTTTGAAAATTATAACAACTTGGCTTTTTGATTTTCGGACCCAGACCCGAGTTCGAGCCCAGACCCAGGCCTGAGCCCGTTTCCTTCTTTCTCAATTCTGATTATTTTGGTTTAATCTTTAAATAAAAAAATATAAAAAAAAATTAATTAAATGTTGGCTGGTCCCGTAGGACCAGCACCCCACTCTTACACACATGAATTGGCAAAACCCCCCTCATTTCTGTAACTCCCAACCCATCAACTCCCCACTTCATTATTCTCATTACAGAGAATGATAAATTCACCCCACTACCCACTCCTCTTCCCCTTCCAGTAACCCCCACACGCACACACCCAACTCCCCATTATTAATCCCTCATCCCCACGTTCTCCATTTCAGCAGAACAACTTCTCTCAAAACAGTCTTTCCCCCATATTTCTCTCCACAGCACTTCACCATCTCCACCACTCCTCCTTAATAAACTCTCCCCAAACTCTCCTGGCTCACGATCACTCAGAGTTAATCCCCTCTCTCTCTCTTCCTCTACCAACTACTCTCCTCTAAAACCCCCTTCCCCTAACCCTAACCTCCTCCTCCACCTAACTCCGACTGGCCTCCCGAGCCCCCTTCTCCGGCGAGCTCCTTCCGCGTGGATCCGAGCCGCCCGTCGACCTCTCCACCAGTGGCGCCACCCTCCGACCTCGCCCCGCCCGGCCAAGCCCCTCCGGCGCGACCTCCCCGCGGTTCCGCCTCCGCACGATCCCGCCGGCCGAGCCAGATCCGCGCCCCGCGCGCGATCTCCCGGCCATCCCCGAAGCTCGGCGCCCCTCGCGCCCCCCCCGAGGCCAACCGCCCCTTCTCGCCCGGTCGCCTCTGCCGAGCCTACCTCGCCCGCGGCCACCAGCGCGCGGCCCTAACCCCGACCACGCCGGAGCCCCCCGCACGCCGCCATCTCCGCCATCTTCGGCGCTGGCTTTGGCCGACCGGCTCCCCGCACCTTCTCCCGCGCTGTCCCCGCAGGATCCGCCTGTCGACAGCCTCCAGCATCGCCAAGTGCTGCGGTGCCCTCCGAGGTGCCCATTGGCTGTCCCCGTGGACCCGTCTCCCGTCGATCTCGGCTTTTTTTCGCTGTCTGTGGCGTTCGCAGCGCATCGTAACGCTGTCCGGAGACTCTCGAGTCCATGACGGTGCGTCCCGAGTCCGAGGCCACCCTTCGGACTCCGTCATCGAGCCCTCGGTAAATTTTTTGATAATCAGAGTAGTTCGTCCCTCCCGTGTCGAGTCTATGATGATAGATCGGTCCCCCGGTTCCCTCTCGGGAATCCGGTTAGCTGCGTATATTATCGTTTAGCTGCGTTAGATTATTTTCCTGTGTTGCTTTGGTGTGAATTGGTTGATTTTGGATTCCCGGACTTTTCGGGAATTATTCGGTGGAATTGGAAATTATTTCTGTGGTGTTGGAAATCATTTTGATGGATATTCTGTGGACTATTTTGGGTTGGAAAATATTTGCAGGAGTTTGTTGGCGCACTTCCCAGTTCTTGGGTTTGTCCCGAAATAGAGGAAGTGCTGCCCAATTTTTACAAAATTATATTTTTATTAATTTCAAAACCGGCTTTCGAAAATGATTTATAAAACCGATTTTCGGGCGACGAACGTACCGGTCTGTGGGCCCCGGCGAAATGCAAACGCACCGGTCCGACCGGACGTTGAGGCATAAACCGAATTTGAGGAAATGGACCGAGTCTGAGACTCCTAGCTTTCTTTAAATTATTATTTTATTTTTTAGGCTAAATATTATAGTCATTTAAATTCTGTATTTTATTTAATAATTCAGTCATTTTCTTATTTAATGTAAAAGAAAGATGTATCGGGCATAAGCCCACCCTAGGACCAGTAGCTGAGCCCATGTATTTGTGTAGCGTAGTTTGTTTTCTTTTCTTTTCTGGTGGATGTAAATTTGGGTGGTTTGGATTGATTTCATATTCGTAGTTAGGACGTAATTTACGGCTTAAATACGAGTTTAGCTAAAATAAATAAAATATTATTAATTCACTGTTTGTCACTAAAAGAAACTGTATTTTATATACATATTATGAAAACACAAAGTTTTCCAAAATTGTAATCGATTCTCGTGATTTTCCAAATAATCCAATTAACCGGTTAATCAACGCACGTAGTTGCGACGTAATCGTTAGCTGTAAATAAATACAACTTAAAACCTGACTAGGACAGGTCTACTAGAGATTGCAACTAGCACACTTAGTCTGGTTATTCAAGGATCTAAGTCGAGTTCTCAACTGTAGGAACTCGAAGTTACAACTGACGTTCCTCTTCGGTACCGACTCGTCTATCCAGTCATTCTAAAACAAAGGCAAGTGCAGTTATGTCTATTTGGTAATTTATCTAGTAATTATTTTATTGCAATTTTAAACCACATTGCTACACGGAACTCTCTCCTAGAGTTCGAATATTGACTCATTGATTGAATCTGATTGACTCGGGATATTGGGGGAGTAGTGTAGCGTCTATGACCAATACCCCTATATTGCATCATTGATTGTGCGAGCTGATTCCTCATATACACGGGGATAGGCCGGACCGTATCATTAGGATATAATTGAATCATCCCAAGCCGGTCATAGTTCGTTACCTACTCAAATCACACTGTTTTCAATTGTAGAATTGTGAAAAATATTGTTAAAGTATTTCAAATTGTTTAAACATTGCAAATTTCAAATTATTATTTGAATTATTGGATATTCGTAATTGTACTTTGCTCCCTCCTGACTGGAGACCCAACATTTTAGGTATCACTGATGAGGCTTTGTTACGCGATCCCAAGACGAGGAATTCGACATTGCTGAGCTGTTTGTCTAGAGTTTTCTTTTATTCATGATGTATAAAAAAAATGGTTTAAGTTGTATCTTTTATTTCATGTAAAAGTTTAATAAAGTTTTAAATTTTCGAATGTTGAGTTGTGACAAATATAGTGTTGTTGTATGGTTACCTGCTACTGAACAGCTTACTGCCGCCGTCTCAACAACGGTGCAGGCTGGGCATGATCCGATTCGACCCAAGCAATTGGGACCGGGTCGTGACATGTCGTGTGCAAGAACCCTCGACACGCGTGCACGAGACACTGTTTTGCACTGTGTTCAGTTTCTAATATTCCAGTGTTTAATTTCCAGTTTTAATGGTTTAAATTAATGATTAATTATCATTCTAATTTCTAGACATGTTTAATAATCTCTGTAGTTCGAATTTACTTATTAGTTTGGGTTGTTGCCATGGAATGGGGATTTCGAACCATATGTTGGTCGACTGATACCATTGATACTCAATTTCCCTAACTTAAATCCCATTTTTAAACCTGATTTTAGATTGATGTTTCAGTTGTCTTTGATCCTACATATGTATCAGTATCTGTTAAATAGGTTTTACACATTAAATTAGGTTTATGTTTCATAAACGAATTTTTGTCTTGTGAGTTGGGACTCTATATGTTGACTGATCCCATTTCTTCTTAAATACCCGAATTGATTTCCTTTCCTTAACTGATATTGATTCACCCCTTTTTAAAATTGATTTTAATCATGATTAGGTAGTTAATTAGTTTACCTACATGTGTATGAATAATGTTCATGTCAATTTGTGACTTATGATTGAGTTTTGGGTTGCTAATTGTTGAGTTTACTTAAACTGCTATTAACTGAACTGTCCTCCAGGTTTTAAATTGCTTCTTAACTGAATTAATGAGGCTGAATGATTAAGGTAGGTTCACCTAAATGCAATGGGTACTAGCCCACATACTTTGGTTTTGTGATGGCAAGGGACTTGGTTTCGAACTACATTGGACTATCACTAAATATCTGAGAACATGGGAGTTTCCCTTGTTCTTAACTAATGAGGCAAACTAAGATAGAATGACAGTTGTTAGACTGAATTGAAGGCAATAACCTGAGTTGGTTTTATATATTAGACTGAGACTGATTTTTCTTTCATGATTAGGACTAAATGTCTTATACATGAGCTAAACTGAAACCCAAATTGACACACACTGCTATACACTTTACACACTCTAACCTGTCACACAGGCCATCCTATTTTCCTGCCACTGTTTTCAATCTCACACAAACACACACATGACATACACACATATCTAACACACACACACCCAAATCCATTTCCTATCACTGATTTCCAGGTTTTCTTCACACAATACTGTAGGCCTCAAAAATGAAGTCACGCTGAGTTGATCAGAACAAGTCACACAGAGTGATCCAAGAAGCAGCACAAAAGATACGCTAAGTTCTGCCTGGCCATCTCCTTTAGAAGTCACGCAGAGACAGCTCAGCCATACGTCAGAATCATAATGACTGACAACATAGCAGTCGAGAAACGTCTCCTCGTTTGCCACGTATGCACAGAATTCGAGAGATCATCGTCGTCTTTTGCGTGATTTTCGAAATCTTCCTTAGCAAGACTCACTCTTCACCAAGTTGGCGCGACTTTGGGTCTTATCTTCATTTAACGTGGCTGACAATATAATCAATGTCAGAGATTCTGTGTCAGACGAAGCGTGCCAAATCAAGACAGCTGGCGGTTTGCGTGGATTCTGAACCTTCTCCTTCCTCAAGTTTGCGTGGATTTTTGAGTTATTCTTCTCAAAGCCTGCGTGAATTCTGAAGTATTCTTCTTCAAAGCTTGCGTGGATTTCGCCTTCAACGAGTCTGCGTCAACGAAACTGCGTGGATTTTTTACCTTCAGCAAGACAGCGTGGATTTTATTTCAACTGGAGTATGTGGCAGCCATGCCACCGATCTCTCTCTCGCGTGCCCAGTAACTTGTACACGACTCATGCACTAATGCCATGTGTCCAACAGTTACGGGCCACGTCCAGTAACTACTCACTAACCCTGCGTGTATTTAGAGTCTGCGTGACTTTTCAAATGCACTAGTGGTGAGGTAGTTATCTTTTCAGTTACTGTTTTGACTCTATAAATAGAGTTCTTTTTTATTATTCATTGTACAGATACATTGATATCTACTGTCAAAATTTTGAGAGCTTTTTTTCTTCGCATAGTCCAAGGGATAAAGCGATCGTCTTCTAGATCGGATTCCTACAGTTGTAATTTTCCCAGATACACAACAAATAAAGAGAATTTCTTTATGGAAAACAAATTGGCGACTCTGCTGGGGAAAACCATCTCCTCTTCTGAGACGGTAACAACTCAATGCGACACTTCGTCTATCGGCTCGACGAAGAAGGTGATGACGATCAAATTCGATCAACTTGCCTATGAAGAAATACAGCGGGCTATGGGTGGCAAGCCCATTCCAGCCTCCATTA
This sequence comes from Iris pallida, assembly GCA_029216955.1. Classification (NCBI taxonomy): domain Eukaryota; kingdom Viridiplantae; phylum Streptophyta; class Magnoliopsida; order Asparagales; family Iridaceae; genus Iris; species Iris pallida. The sequence continues at coordinate 11,430,044 of JANAVB010040220.1, forward strand.
TCACTGCCAAGTCAAAGGGACACTCTGTCTATGTCCCTAAGAATCAGTTGGCAGTCAATGGTGAAGTCTCTGCCACAGTGTCTACTCCTAACACTGGCAAGAACTCCACTGCAAGCACGCACACTCTTGTGCGCTCGAAGATGACAGTAACTAAAAGTCACGTTGACAGTACTGGCTCCTTAGCCGAATCTGTTCCAGCGTGCAAATTCAATTCTAAAAGTCACGCTGACAGTACTGGCTCTTTAGTCGAATCTGTTCCAGTGTGCAAATTCAATTCTAAAAGTCACGCTGACAGTACTGGCTCTTTAGCCAAATCTGTTCCAGTGTATAAATTCAACTCTAGAAGTCACGCTGATAGTACTGGCTCCTTAGCCAAATCTATTCCAGTGTGCAATCCCACATTCAAAAGTCACGCTGACAGTATTGGCTCCTTAGCCAAATCTGTTCCAGCGTGTAATTCTAAAATCAAAAGTCACGCTAACAGCTCGGGTTCTTTAACCAAGTCTGTTTCAGCGTGTATTTCATCAGAGAAGAATAACTCCTTAGTTATCTCTTCTTCTTCACCGAGTTCTACTAGAACTGGGGGTGGTTTTCCACACAAAGTCCCTTCGAAAAGGAACAACTCTTTAGTTGTTTCTTCTGCTCCTGTAGTTTTTACTCCAGGAACAGCTTTGACTGATACTTTTGTTAGTCAAAGGAAAGGAGATGGTCTTTTGACTACTCTTCCTTCTGGACATTCTATGTCTCAACATCTGAATGAGTCTAAGAAGAAACATTCCTTAATGTCTTCTTCTTTGATTTCTTCAAATTGGGCACAGAATCTGTCCATTAAAGAGGGTCTGTTACCAACTCCTAATCAAGGGAGTGGTTTAACTCTTCCTTTTCTGCAAATATCCAGATCAATGGAAGGAAAACTCCATGTTTCCAAAATTAATATGTTACCTTCTACTGATTTAAGAACAAAACTCAGCACTTCTGGTGTTAAGAAACCATACCAATTGGATATGAAGATAAAAGATCCAGATGCAGAGTATGCAAGAAATTATGTGGCTCACATTAATCACTCTTTGTATAATCAAGAGCCATCAAGACCCAAGAACAGGAAGTATATTCCTCAATCTTCACAAACAGATTTACGGGAATATCTTCAACAGAAGAGAAGGAGTAATTCTATATCAAAGGAACATGCTGAATGTGACTTCTATCCAAGAGTCATAATTCAGTGCAGATGTGAATCAACAGTTCAAGACCATGGTGATCATGCTGAATGTGACTTCCAGCCAAGAGTCACAATGCAATGCAGATGTCAAAATAAACGACAGTCTGTCTTTAATAGGATTCGGTATGAACCTATGCCTGATGAAGAGGAGCCTTTGTTTGCCTCTATCAACATGACTTCTCGGGACACCGGGGGTAGAGTTGATAGTCCAGATGGAGTATATAAAAACACCAGAGCAAGAGTCCTGGCTTCTAGTCAAAGAAATTTGATCCCTGAAATTGACTCTGAATTTCTTGGAGAATCTAACTTCCCACCTCTTCCTACTGGGGGTAATTCTCCTATAGTTGACTTTGATACACGAAGCAATGATTCAGAGCATACAACATCTACTAGTTCATCAATAATCCCTCATACAGTCACGACTTACATGGTTGATGGGAATACTGATGAACCCTCTTCTTTCCTGACTCCTCAAGATCAAAGAATTGCTTCTTTGGAACAGCAAATGAAGTCTATGACTGACACAATGAAGTCAATGTATGAACTCATGATAGCTCAGTTGCAAAATCGACAGACTATATCAGATGCCATACCAGTTGATACTGATATAAGTCCAATACAAGTTCCTCCAGCAGTACAATCCAATACTCCTGGACCTGCTCAACCAAATCCTAGTCTCTCTGGAGCTGGGGGTAGTGCTTACAATGCTGTTCCTCCTCCTAACTATTCTCTACAAGCCACAACTCCACAATCTTCGGGAGTTGTCTCTGAAGAATTGAAAAATCTCAAAACTCAATTCGAGGCATTCAAACAGAAGGATGGTTTACAAAGGTTAGGCATCAAGCAGCCTTATCCGATAGAATGGAAGCAAGTATCATATCCTCCTAAATACAAGCCTCCTACTATCTCATTCTATGATGGAACCACTTCTCCAAGTCAGTTTATCAATCACTTTGAAGTGATGACTGATCAACTACAACCAAGTGATGCCCTCCTTACTCGGGTATTTATTGGATGTCTCAAGGGAACGGCTTATGAATGGTATAGAAGTCTCCCAGATGGGAGTATTACCTCATTCGCTGGTTTCAAACAGATGTTTCTTGAAAGGTTCTATGAAGGGCTTAATGACATGACTATGTCTGCTCTTATTAGAATCAAGCAGAAAAATAATGAATCTACAGAGGAATACATTGAACGGTTTCGAAGAGAAGCTCTGAAGATGCCTCTTGGAACTCCTGATGCTGTCACCATTGACACGTACAAATCAAACTTGTTGCCAATCATCAGTATGTGGACAGGGTCCACTCAATTTCAAGATTGGCCTTCCTTCATAGTCAGTGCTAAAGCTGCAGAAATCAGTGCTGAAACCTTCAAAGGTTTAGGAGTGCAGATGACTCCTAAAGAAACAGGACAAGGGGCTAACAATAAAAATAATGCTCGCAAAGGAAAGAAACTCTAGAAGTTAATCTTCAGAGCAAAGATGCATCGAATGTTCAAACTCCTGCCTCTACAACTCAACAATCAAGAACACCTCGCCCCAGAGAAGAATATTCTTTTGATGACGACGATGTCCTTGGTATCTTTGAATGTCTGCTGAAAGGTAATAAAATACAATTACCAGAGATCAAGAAACCTGATGAAGCTGGTAAGACAGATCATCCTAAATACTGTCCATATCACAGAATACTGGGCCATACAATTCGTACATGTTATGTATTGAAAGAAAAGATCCAAGAAATGATTAAATCTGGAGCTATCTCTCTTACTCCAAAAGAGAAGACCGTCACCTCCAACGTCGTCTCTATGCAATTTGGAAATTTTCCTTCTCAACTACTTGAAAGTGGGATTATTCCTATTCCCAAGGCAACTCTTGACATAGTGAATCTTCCTCCTCCACAGTCTGAAGGATTAGTGCAAATCACTTTGGAAACAGGAGAAATCATGTGGATCCATCCTGATCTAGTGGCAGATTTTGAATCGCCTTCTCCTCAAAAGATTTCTTCTCAAAAATCCAAGAAGGCTGGAAAGATCAAGTCATGTCATATGACTTCTCTTGGGTCTACCTCTGACATAGAGCCAAAAGACAAAGAAGAAGCACTTGTTAGTGCTACTCGAACGGGAAAACCTTACCTAAAGGATTATTCTAAAAATCCTGAAGATCCTACTGATATCCCTTCAGACGCTAAAGATGCTCCTAATGTTTCTCCCGAGAAAGAACCATCTACTGAACCTGTTCCTCCCAAGCCTACGACTCTGGAGAAAGACAAACAACAGGCTCGGTTTGATAAGCCAATCAAGAAGTCTTCTCCTCTTGGACTTCAGAAGCCTTACAACTTCGACATTTTGGCTCAGCTTGCTAATACTCCCGCTAGAATGTCCCTTTTTGAACTTCTACGTCTTTCCAAGGAGACTCGGGAGACGTTAAGTGAAGCACTTCTACAAGCTGACTCTTGTCTTGCACAATTGAAGAAGCCGGATGCGGAACCTGCCACTTGCTTACATTGCAACAGTGTACTGGAGATTATCCCAAATATCACCTTTACACAAGACGACATGTTACTGGAGGATAATCGACATGATCGACCTCTCTACTACACTGGTTATATTGATACGATGAAAATAGATCGTGTTCTCATTGACCCAGGGTCTGCTATAAGCATAATGCCAAAGAGTTTGTTGGATGAACTAAAAATCCCTCTTCACAAACTCTCCAAGACGGTTACTACTATCTTGGGATTCAATCAAAGCCGAAGTGAGCCTTTGGGAAAGATTCATCTGAAGCTTCAGATAGGTGATTTCAGATCTAAAGTCACTTTCTATGTGATCGAGATCGCGGGATCCTATAATCTTCTTCTGGGGAGGCCCTTTCTTCATGAAAATAATGTGGTGCCCTCTACTCTTCATCAATGTTTTAAGTACATTGATAGCAATGGAAGAGTACAAAAAGAAGTTGCTGATATAAATCCCTTCCATGGGGTGAAGCTTATTTCAATGATTCCCGAATGTATAAAGAAGAATATACAAGGATCATACAAGCTATGGAGAAAGAAGATACACAAAGTGAGACTTTAATAATCCCTGTTAAATGTCGAACTACTCAGCAACAATCTCCTAAACCCTCTGGAGAAGATTCTTTTATCATTCCAGTGAGTGGACGGATCTCTCCGTTACCTCAGTCATCTACTCAGAATACACTGATCATTCCTGTCAGTGGGCGTACTACAGTTCCTGTACCTTCACAAGATACTCTGCTAATTCCAGTTGGAGGGCGGACTACTCTTCCTACTCAAACTTCAAGGGAGCTCACCTCTTCTGAGTCATTTGTTATCGATCTTAATCGAAACAAAGCTTCTTCTTCTTCTTCTCCCCCTTTAGTCATTGACTTGGCTAAAATCTCTAAGGCTCAGCCTTCTCCCAATGTAAATATTGCTGCTTTTACATTTAATGAAAAGTCTCCACCTTTGCAGTACGTTGATGTGTGTAATTATGTTCATAGTTATTTACATCTGTTAGATGACTTGAACACAATAACCATAGGAGTTGTACAGACTGTTCATACAGATGTATCTCTAGAACCTGTACAATCTTCATACTTTTTAGTTCCTAGCAGAAAGCCAGGAGACATTCCAATATTCTTCTACAAAGGGCCTCAAAATTCTTCTGATCTTGAAGATGATGACAAAAATGATGATACTGGAAGACTACAACTACGTCGTTATAGTCAGCAATCTAGAGACATCATCAAAAATATGGGCTATGACTTCAGGACTGGCCTTAATAATGGAAAAGGAAGAAAAATGCATGTCTGGATTCCTCCTTTGAAATATGGAAGGACGAAATGCGGATTGGGTTATACTTCTCCCACTCCTTTTATCAACATTATCCATGAAGATCTTGAGTCTGACGAAGATAAGAGATCTGATTCTTCTAGTACCACTTCTTGGAATTCCGATACGAGTATCGGAGACTTCTATTGCAACCTTCTGTCTTCTAACATGGTTTCCATTGACCATTCTGAAGAAAGTGATGAAGACGAAGAAGAGTTTGAAATCTCACCTGAATCAGAACAGTGGGCCCAAAGATTAGATAATCAATGGGAGTTCCGTTTCGAGCAAAAAGAACCTCCGACTGAAGATAAACTTGTTCAAATAGATGTTGGTGAAGAGGGGTCTCCCAAACCAATATTCATCAGTGAAAGTCTTTCAGAAACTGATAAGAAAGACATGATCAAACTCATTCGTGATTACATCGATGTCTTTGCTTGGAGTTATGAAGATATGTCAGGGCTTGATCCTCAAATTGCAACTCACAAGCTCAACATCTTGCCGAATGCTAAACCGGTCAAACAACAACAGCGACGATTTCGTCCGGACATCATAGATGCAATTGAAGCTGAAGTCAATAAACTCATTACATCTGGGTTTATTAGAGAGGAACAACATCCCGATTGGGTGGCTAATATTGTTCATGTTCTTAAAAAGACTGGCAAGATCAGAGTATGCATAGACTTTCGCGATCTCAATACGGCATGTCCTAAAGACGAATTTCCTCTACCAATCACTGATGTCATGGTTGATAATACATGTGGATTCGAACGAATGTCATTCATGGACGGGTATTCTGGGTATAATCAGATTAAAATGTTCCCAGAAGACGAGAAGCACACTTCTTTCAGAACGCCGATTGGTACATACTGTTATACAGTTATGCCATTCGGTCTCAAGAATGCAGGAGCAACTTATCAACGAGCTATGAGTACTATATTCCGTGAACATTTGCGGAAAATAGTCGAATGCTATGTTGATGATATTGCAGTCAAAAGTCGACAAAAGGAGGATCATATCCAAGATTTGAAGACTATATTTGATCTAATACGTAAGCATCAATTAAAGATGAACCCTACTAAGTCCTTCTTAGGCGTCTCTAGTGGTAAATTTCTCGGCTTCGTCATTACCTCTAAAGGTATACACGTGGATCCCGAGAAGATCAAAGCCATCCAAGAGATGCGTCCTCCACGCACCTTAAAAGAGCTACGAGGATTTCAAGGAAGAATTGCTTATATCAGGAGATTTATCTCTAATTTATCAGGACGCTGCAGACCATTCAACAAACTTATGAAGAAAGGTGTCTCTTTTGTCTGGAATGATGAATGTCAGAAAGCATTCGATGATATAAAACAATATCTGATGAGCCCTACAGTATTGGTACCTCCCGTCTCAGGAATACCGTTCCTCCTCTATACTCGAGCAATGAGTCATTCATTGGGTGCATTATTCGCTCAAAATAATCAAAATGGCCATGAACAGGCCATTTATTATCTCAGCCGTACTATGACCGGAGCTGAACCTCGATATTCACCAGTTGAAAAGGAATGTCTAGCCTTGATGTTTGCTGTCCAAAAGACACGTCATTATATCATTGGCCAGACTATTCATGTCATCTCCAGGATCAATCCTATACGGATCATGATGAAGAAATCCAGTATTTTGAATTCTCGATTGGCTAACTGGGGAATCCTACTTGCTCAGTATGATATGCACTATATTCCTCAGAAATCAGTCAAGGGACAAGCTTTAGCTGATTTTCTGGCTGCTCACTCAATTCCAGAAAATTCAAAACTCTATGATGAAATCCCAGATGAAGTCCTAGATTCAAATCAAATTGCTGAAGAAGATCCTACTTGGCGTCTATTCTTTGATGGAGCGTCAAGAATTGGTCCTAATGGCGATATTGTTGCTGGAGTTGGAATTGTTCTTGTATCGCCAGAAGGTCTTGCCATCCAAAGAGCTTATTCTCTCGATCAGCCGTGTTCAAACAATGTAGCTGAGTACAACGCATTGCTTATTGGTCTTCAACTCGCTAAACATCTGAATATTCAACATTTGGAAGTGTATGGAGACTCTAAACTTATTGTCAATCAGATCAGGGGTACTTATGAAGTTCGCCATCAAGATCTGGTTCCTTATCATAGAGTGGCCATATCTATGGCCTCATCATTTAAGGAATTCTTCATTGAACATGTTAGGCGAGCATGTAACACAGAAGCTGATGCCCTTGCTAATCTTGCAGCGGTGCTGGCTATCCCAATCAGACGGCAACAAATGATTGTTGTTCATAGTCGAGAATTATTTCATCTTGAAAATAACCTGACTCTAGGACTTCCAGTTGACATTGAAGAATCAACATCTCATGACGTCAACACAACAAGAGGATTTGGATTTAGTCGTAAATCGATATCATCTTCATCCGATTCCAGCATAGAATTCATCTTCAGTAACTCGACTGAGAATCAGAATACGGATAAAGATTGGAGACTTCCTTTCTTAGATCTTATATTGTATGATATTCTTCCGGATGATCCGAGTGAGGCAGCATCTATCAGACGACGATCACTCAGATTCTATTACAATCATACAACAAAGACCTTATATCGTCGAGCTTATGATGGTTTACTCCTTCGGTGCATTGCCGGTGATGAAGCCCAACAAGTTATTCGTGAAGCACATGATGGAATTTGTGGAGCGCATCAACCTGGGCCAAAACTTCAAGACCGTATTCGACGGATGGGATATTATTGGCCAACTATGGTATCAGATACCATTGAATATGCAAAGAAATGCAAAGCTTGCCAAATCCATACGGATTTTATACATCAACCTTCAGAATTTCTACATCCGACGGCAGCATCATGGCCCTTCGAAGCTTGGGGCATGGACATTGTCGGCCCGATCAATCCTCCATCATCTAAAGGTCATCGGTTCATTCTCGCAATAACCGATTACTTCTCCAAATGGGCCGAAGCTATTCCTTTATCTGAAGTTAAGACGTCTAATGTCATCAGCTTTATTAAGCACCACGTCATCTACAGATTTGGTGTTCCTCGACGCATTGTTCATGATAACGGACCACAGTTCGTCAGCCAGAAATTTACTCGGTTCTGTGACGATCACCGGATCAATAATGTTGCTTCTACCGCATATAATCCAGCAGCTAACGGAATTGGCAGAAGCTTTCAACAAGACTATCATCAAACTCCTAAAGAAGTTTGTCTCCACTAACAAACGTAATTGGAGTGACAAGCTCGGGGAATGCTTGTGGGCTTATCGCACTACAGTCCGTAATGCTACTAAGTGTACACCTTTCTCTCTGGTGTACGGATCTGAGGCTGTTCTCCCATTAGAGATTCAAATTCCTTCTTTAAGGATAGCAATCGCTAATGAACTCACTGTCGAAAATAATGATCGTCTTCGACTTCAAGAATTGGAGGCTCTGGATGAAAAATAGTTATCTGCTCAACAGAATATTGAATTCTATCAAGCTAGAATTTCAAGGGCTTTTAACAAGAAAGTCAGAATTCGAACATTTCAGAAAGGAGAACTTGTGCTTACTGTCAGACGCCCGATGACTATGACACACATGAATAAGGGCAAGTTTGATGCAAAATGGGAAGGTCCATTCATTGTCAATAAGATCTTTTCTAATGGGGCTTATCAACTCACTACTCTAGATGGTAAAGCCACTATGATGCCCATCAACGGCAAATTCTTGAAGAAGTACTACGTCTGATATTTCTATCAAGATTGTCCTCCCATCACTCTCCAGCTGTTTCATTGTTCTTTCCGAAGAATCATTCTGATATCTATTATCCCCAGTGGAGATAGGTATTCTACTTTGTATCGTTTTCTCAACAAATTTGATATCCAGAAAATTATGTCCACATTACCTCTGAATTTTCTATCTCAATATCATATTTATGAAAATGATATTTAGTCTTTCTGATTTCTGAGTCAAAAGATCAATGAATAAAGGCAAATATAAAGTGGGAAGGATATATCGTAAACAAAGTTTCCTTAAACGGAGTTTATTTGAGACGAATCCCTCAAGGAAAAAAAAGTACATCATCATGGAAGATCACTATGATCCCTTTCATATTTGGGACGAGGACCACATACATAATCAGCAAAAGAATTGAATACATCTTTTCCTGACCGTACCAAGAATTGACAGGCAGCCAGCCTCATTGCTTCTTCTTCTTCGGTTTCTCCTGGTTCGACCAGGAAGTCCAGGATATCTTTTGGCGGCTTGGGAGTAGACGAGCTTTCGCCCATTTCCTTCTTCTGCGGAGGCGGATGTTCTTTAACACCTTCAGTAGCTTCAAGGGCGACTTCAGCCTTCTTTATGTTCTCTTCAAAAGACATTGTGGATAAAATGCGATCCTTCTATTCAAATATATGCTCTATTTATAGGCATATGGTTACAAGGTTCGAAGGGACGTATTCTTTTCCGATACTCAGTTCATCCATTCATTTCTCATATTCATCCGACGTTTCACATGTTCATTAATAATTGACGGTTCGTCCGTTCATTTATTACATTCACTCGACAGTTCATCTGTTCATCATTTCTTAACGGTTCATCCGTTCATAATCTTCTATCAGTTCATTAAGTGGGGATTCGTTATTCTTCATGTTTTCATAACCTCTGAATCAATTCTGAATCTGCTTACTCATTTGTCATGTTTTGACCTCTGTATAGAAATCAATCTATTTTCTTTCGAGTTCCTATATATTATCATGTCCATAATACCTCTGATAATATCATATACTCTAAAAACAGAAAAGATGATTTTATTATCTATCATGTCCACAATTCATCCACAAATACAAATCATTGAGCATAGAAGAATTGTCATTTCCATTCCTATTTCACCACAAAAGTCTATTACATTTTCTTAGACTTTCCTACAAATCATAATGGAAATCTATTACAAATCTTGGATTTTCATTCTATGTACAACTGAGATCTATTTCTTCTTGGATCTTCTCTGGCAATATCGTTGTTTGTGGCAATTCCTGGGTGTCCAGCAGGAATCAAACTCTGGTCTTATCTCTCAGACGAGAGGAGAACCACAGAGTAGGGCAACACGAAAACGTGCTGCTGCCAATACAACTGGTGGATGGGGGTAACCTCTCAAGAAAGACAGGAATGTATCCAAACCTTGGGATACAATTTCTGGTTCTGCCTTGAAAGGAACTCTACTACCCAATCTCTCGATAGTAAAGTTAACTCCACCATCCAACTCTCGTGTATAAAGGCTCTTCCTACCATCTAAGGAAGACCCTTCTATCTCACGAAGAGTTCTGAGTTGTCTGATTTACGCGTCAAAAGCGTATGAGCTCCCTGATGTAGATGTCAGAAGAACATTGTCCACAGCATCCATATCACCAATGCCAGTTCTGAAGAAGGTTTTCAGCCAAAATTCTGCAAGAAACAGTAAAGAAAAATCAGTCAACAGAAACTGGCCAAGCAAAGACAGATGCATTCTGTTCATTTCAGGAAGATGAATTTGTCCTTAGCAAACAAAAAAAGTCGATGCGTGTATATTGAACTTACCGCTGAGTTTGCTGCTAAGGATTGACGGATCCATGTCTGGTAGCGTGCACAGAGATTTGACATCAGACAACATGGCTTTCCTATTTCCTTCTTATAGAAAATTCATTCTCAGAAGAGAGGAAGAAGAATGGAAAGATGAGTTTGCGTGGAGTTCATCCATCTATTTAAAGGGTCAAGTGCAGGTCTGTTCTTGGAAAAGATCCGCATAAATAGCGCTCGTAAATTGTGGAATGAGTGTCACGTGTACTTCGGGGAGACCGTGCAACATTGGAAACAGTCAAAGAGTGCTAATTAATCTTCTTCATTAAAAGGCACGCAGATCAAACACAAAAGTTGTACTTCATTCTTTAAACAGGCACTGATGGCCTTACAAAAAAAAGTGCAACAAAAGCGTAGAAAGTTACGCCCTATTTTCCAGAGAGGCTAAGTTTGATGCCTAACTCCTCTACGCTCTTAACTCCCAGACGATGCAATAGAGTCTCGAGCATTTCACGCTTCTCCATAAGGCTCCGCCCATCAGAAGAAGACGAGCCATCCAATCCAAAGTAGCTCAAGAGGTTCTTGGCTAACTGCGTGGCGTCGTCCTTGAGCTCAATAACGACAGGTTCGGGTTCTTTACCCCCAAAAGTGGGGTCACCATGGGAACAAAAGCCCAACTTGCGTGCTTCCTCTTCAGCTGCTTCCTTTGGGGTCATATTTTCGAGAGATGAAGTCAAAACTGAGAATCACTCCCTGTTTATATAACAGATCTCGTCGACAGTTCATATTCCACCATAAATTGGACGCAATCAGTCTCGGAGAACGAAGAGTCATTATGACATTTAATAAGTTCATTTGGATGTTTTCAAAGAACTTCGAAGTCTTTTCGACTTCCGAAAAATTTTGGAGCCATCTCAGCGTGACTTTAACTCATTTCATCATCTCTATTTCAAAGTATTTCAAAAATATTTTATTATTTTTCGAAAACTTTGAAGGGGTTTTGTAGGCCTCAAAAATGAAGTCACGCTGAGTTGATCAGAACAAGTCACACAGAGTGATCCAAGAAGCAGCACAAAAGATACGCTAAGTTCTGCCTAGCCATCTCCTTTAGAAGTCACACAGAGACAGCTCAGCCATACGTCAGAATCATAATGACTGACAACACAGCAGTCGAGAAACGTCTCCTCGTATGCCACGTATGCACAGAATTCGAGAGATCATCGCCGTCTTTTGCATGATTTTCGAAATCTTTCTTAGCAAGACTCACTCTTCACCAAGTTGGCGTGACTTTGGGTCTTATCTTCATTTAATGCGGCTGACAATATAATCAATGTCAGAGATTCTGTGTCAGACGAAGCGTGCCAAATCAAGACAGCTGACGGTTTGCGTGGATTCTGAACCTTCTCCTTCCTCAAGTTTGTGTGGATTTTTGAGTTATTCTTCTCAAAGCCTGCGTGAATTCTGAAGTATTCTTCTTCAAAGCTTGCGTGGATTTCGCCTTCAACGAGTCTGCGTCAACGAAACTGCGTGGATTTTTTGCCTTCAGCAAGACAGCGTGGATTTTATTTCAACTGGAGTACGTGGCAGCCATGCCACCGATCTCTCTCTCGCGTGCCCAGTAACTTGCACACGACTCATGCACTAATGCCATGTGTCCAACAGTTACGGGCCACGTCCAATAACTACTCACTAACCCTGCGTGTATTTAGAGTCTGCGTGACTTTTCAAATGCACTAGTGGTGAGGTAGTTATCTTTTCAGTTACTGTTTTGACTCTATAAATAGAGTTCTTTTTTATTATTCATCGTACAGATACATTGATATCTACTGTCAAAATTTTGAGAGCTTTTCTTCTTCGCATAGTCCAAGGGATAAAGCGATCGTCTTCTAGATCGGATTCCTACAGTTGTAATTTTCCCAGATACACAACAAATAAAGAGAATTTCTTTATGGAAAACAAACACACACACAGTCACTCACACACCCTACTTTATTCCTGTCACACATTCGTTAGCACTCATACACACACTTACACACACTCATAGCAATGCCATGTAATGTATGAACCCATGCCATGTGTGATATGCCTAGTAATCTAAACTAATATGGGCATGTGTAGATATGAGTAGACATGTACACTCTATGTGAATGTTGCCTAATGTATATCCTATGATACTAATGTATGCATGCTACATAGGTTGGGTATTTGTTGGCTTGTATAGCCTTGGAATGGAGTGTGCTTGCTAGGATAGTCTTGGCTAGACCTAGAATGACTTGTTAGTCTAGGTTTAGACTTGGAATGGTTTAGTTGACCTAGTTTGACTAGTTGACCATGGTTGACCAAGAGTTGACTTTGGCCTAGTGTGACCTAGATTCATGTAGAATACATCATAGAGCTTTATATTGCCATTCTGGACATGTTGTGACTTGTACTGTTCTAATAGGAGGCAGACACCACTCCTCGGATAGTATATTCTCTTCAGACACTCAGGATATCAGGCGAGTACATTCTCTGACCGTTTCATACTTGTCTGGATTTACATTCTTGCTCTAGATTACTGTACTTGATGCTGACACGATTGTTATCACGGATTGGTACTATATGGATCTTCTTTTGAGATGTTATCCCCTTGTATTCACTAAATACATATTGTGATGTGCGTTTCACTTACATATTGTATTTATTGAATACCCTTATCCTTGTATACTCATTGTGTATATTGTACTCTCATTATCACATGAGTCCCATGGATAAACCATTGTACAACTATTGTATAACATTATACATCTATTGTATAATATTGTACACTATTGTATAAGATAACGTAACTGGAGTGGATCCTTGTGTATTGATTGGGAAGGGAGAGTAGAATTGGTTATGTAATCAAATCCTATTGTACAACATTATATAACTATTGTATATGTCTATTGTGCACTCACGTACAATGGAGTTACCATTGCATTGTCCTAACCGTTTACATAACCATATTGTCCTCTAAATCACATATTACTTACAGTTCTTACTTATCATATATAGATATTCCCTATTATCAAATCTCTGCTGTTTTACATATACATTCTTCTTTCAGCATTTTCTGTATCTTACTTTATTGCATGCTTTATATTTCCTAACTTGGTATGAACTGCGTGAGATGTTTTGTGCTCGCTCCCGTCCTGACTGGACCTGTTGAAAATATTACAGAGGATGAGGATGAGGCCTGCGTAGACACCTACTATGGGACAGCTATAGATGACTCTTGTGACCCGGACTTCCAGTCGGATCCACTAGCTGTAGAGGCTGATGTTCCTTAGTTTAGGTTTCTCTTATTTCATGTTATTGGAGATTTGAGTTGTATATTGGGATCTTGTATATTCTGGATGATGTTGAGTTTTATCTTAGACACTTAGCATTATCTCTCTCTGTTGTACTTCTTGCGTAGATATCTGGTTTGCATATCCATCTATCTTATCGTATTCTACCTTAGTTGTGATTGAGATATATTCTGTTATGTTACCTCCATTCGGAGAGTATAACTGTATATTACCTTACTGTTAGATGTATGTGAACTAGGACAGCGTTCTACCGTCGACACTGCGGCGTAGGCTGGGCATATTTACCTCTCGTGCCCTTACTCTAGGGTGCGGATCGTGACACTTATACAAGCACAAACACCCACGGTGTCAAAACAAGAGCTACTTAGCAATTCAAGATAGCCATCACAACAGCATATCAAGATTATCATGTTAGCTTACTTATCAAGATTACTTGTCAATAGTGCACCACGACGGGCCACTATTGTCACCCTCACTTTTCCCAGTTAGGGGTAAAATGGTAATTTTCCATTTTATAATATTTTTGGGAATTTTATTTCATGAATATTATTATTTAATTATTATAGGAGTCGGGTTCGAATTTCATCGCATTCCGAGTTAATTCGGGACCCCGGTGAATTTCGACTTGAGCCGTAATTAGCATGTTAGCTAACCATGGTCCACCACACTAAACTTTTGGGTTTAGGAGTTTGGACTAGTCCCCCATGAGTAATTTAGTTTAATTATGATTTTTATTTATTTTTAGCAACTTCCTAAACCTATTTTGGATTTAATTAAGCATTAGGCTTAGGGAGGGGCAAACTTGTAAATACAAGTGCCCCTACCCATGCCCATGCTTGGCCGGCCAAGAGGAGAGCCCCCCCTCCCCCCCCCCCCCCCCCCCCCTCTTTCTTCTCCACTAAGCAACTCTCTCTCTCTCTCTCTTTCAAATTCAATTCTTTTCAAGTCTTTCTTCTTCCTCCAACCAACCAATCTAGGTATGCTTTTATTTTTTCATTTATTTCTCATTTGCATTTAACCCCCTCACAATAAATGGAGAGGAGCTCATTCTCCACCATTTGCCCACAAATTTGTAGGTTTTTCCTAGAAAATAGGTTAAGGATTTATTAGGGTTTAATCCTTAGAGAGTGGTGTGTGTGTGTATATATATATATATATATATATATATATATACATGTGTATTTTTGTGTGTGTATATATATTGATGTGTATTTAGTGTCATGAGGATGGGTGTCATGAGAGTGGTGAGAATGTGTGTGTGTGTTTGTGTTGTGTGAGGGTGTGTGTGTGTTTGTATTATATATATATATATATATATATATATATATATATATATATATATATATATATATATATATATATATATATATATATATATATATATATATGAATATGTATATATATATATATATATATATATATATATTTTTTTTTTTTTGTGTGTGTGTATATATATTGATGAATATGTATATATATGTATATATATATATATATATACATATATATGAATATGTATATATATATATATATATATATATATATATATATATATATATATATATATATATATATATATATATATATATATATATATATATGAATATGTATATATATATAGTTATGAGTGTGTATTTATATATATATATAGATATGAGTGTGTATTTATATATGTATATGGATATTGGTGTATATGTATGTATATATATAGATGTGTGAGTGTTGTGTGTATATATACATAGATATATATATATAGATGGTTATATATATATATATATATATATATATATATATATATATATATATATATATATATATATATATATATAGAGATAGGAGGGAAGAAGAAGGAGATGAAGAGAAGAATAGGAAACAGCCACAGCAGCAGCAGCAGCCCTGGCAGCAGCTGCTGCCAGGTTCCATTCTCCCCCCCCTTGGTGCCTTTAGCCTATAGAACCCCCCCTTTATCTATATATATGTGTATATATATAGATATATATATAAATGTATATATATATGTTTATAGATAGTTAAGATTAGAAGAAGTTTAAGAAATTAGAAGTTAGAAAAGAATACGAAGAAGTTAGAAGGAAAGAATTAGAAGAGTTAGAGGAATAGGGAGAAAAGAGGGAAATAGGAAATAGAGGAGATCGAGTTAGAGGGCGAAACGGAGCTCGGAGTATCGGAATGAGTTGAAACTTGGCGTGGGACAAGAATACGTGAATTAGATTTTGCGGGTAGGCTCCCGAGTGGAAATCGGGGTTGTAGGGCGCCGGTATCGTGCCGTACCATTGCGTATCTTGAAATATTCAAGATATCGACAATAGGCCGTAACATGGACTAGATGTCCACTTTACCTAGGTATCTTGGTAGGTAATATATGTATAGGCTAGTACCTTACTACCCTAGGGAGCTCGAGTCAAAATACCAAGCGTAGGTAGGCTAACTTGATAATTGCCTAAGCTAGAATTTTACCCTTTTTAAGGATAAAATAGGATATTGGCCTACGGCCAAGATATGAGTTTCGAAGTCCAAGATGGACTTGGATATGGGTTGTAGAGGTTGGTAATAGTTAGAAATAGTCGCCTAGACCTAGTCTTGACCCCGGTTGACCCAGAGTTGACTTTTTACCCAAAAGTCAACCGTGAGTCAACACTTTGTCTAGATTTGACCAAATTCAAACCAGAGTTGACCAGTTGACCAAAAGTCAACTGTTGGTCAACATTTGACCAGTTTGACCTAGAGTTGACCAGAGTTGACCAGGGTTGACCAGTTGACCAAAAGTCAACTATAGGCCAACTCTTGACCCCGTTTGACTTTCTTCGACTTGTTTTGACCTGTGATGACTGGTATGACCTAGGATTGACTTGGGTTGGCTTAGATTGACTTGATATAACTTGATTTGACCTAGATTGACTTGACATGACTTAGTGTGACTCAGTGAGACCTAGTTTGACCTAGATGCATATCATTCATTGTGAATCATTCCTAAACTTGTTTAAACCTAAATTAACACACAGTATTTCATATTTAGGTCTTCTGATACCGCTCTGAGCATTGATATATCCTACAGCTCAGGACAACAGGCGAGTACATTCACTGATAGTTTTTATTGTCTTGATATTTGCTATATCCGATTCAGTCGTAGTGTCTTACTTGATTCTCAGACACGATAGTTCACGGACTAGTATTGTCGGATTCCTGTCATGAGATGTCATTCTTGGATTTCTTGGGATACTGGTACTTGTTTAGTCTTGATTCTCGTACTTGTATTGACACCGATTCCTGAAGAGGACTTGCTACCCTCTTTGGGAATCCTGCGTCATGACGTGCTATGTCCGGATCCGTATACTATTCGGGGAATGGAGAATATTATAGATAGTGTGATCAATGCCCACCTTGAGTTACTACTTGTATCATAGCTATACCCTCACCTCACGATGGGTATAGCCTGACCTGTGCTACTACTTGCTCCATAGCTTACCATCCCGGCCGGGCCGAGTCCACGTACTTGTAGTCGGTCGGCTGTGTAATGCCCATATCTCGTATTACGTATTGGGAATACGTGTACATATTTCGGGCTCGTATTTTTTTGGTTTGTCATAATTAGTTAGCCTTGGGTTTTTATTTTGTATGTTGCATTAGAATGGTTCATCATGGGATTGCATTGGCTTGTTTTGGTTCGGTTTAGTGGGTTTAGCTTGGTTTGGTTTTATGTGGAGAACCACTCCCACCTACCACCACTCCTACCTACCACCACTCCCACCATAAATATCTATCCCACTCTCTCTCTCTTCCATTATTACTCATTACTCATTTCTTCTTCTCCATCTTTACTCTTCACCTACCAGGAGAGAGTGGAGAGCTTAGACAAGTGCATCTTGCTTCATAGAGGAACCCCATTTTTATTGTTCCATTGTTTTTCTCATGAGTTTCTAACCCACTTTAGTACTTGTCATTTTTCATTCTCATGGTTAAATTTTTGTAGATCTAGTTTTGTGGTATTTTGGTTCCCGGGATTTTTGATCCATCAAACTTGCATATCTGGCTAAGTTGATGATCCCATGATTTCAGAGAAGTTCGTTAGGTCCAATTTGACCTATGGGATTTTGCGGAACCGCATGGGCATTTTTAGCACAGCCGCATGCTCATGCTAGAAATCATAGGCCTATAATAATATTTTTCCAAGCTCAGCCGCATAGGCCAACTCAATTGCTGGCCATTAAATTAATGTTTTTTTTTTAAACACGTACACTTAGCATCAGCCGCATGAGAAAGCATTTAATGCAATGCTTGTTTCCATAATGCATTCTTAAAGCATTAGATAATGCTTGGCTTCAGAAATGGCATTGAATGCACTGTGTTAGCATATTAAATAAATGCTTGTGTCAGAATGCATTGAATGCAATTCCTAGTATTTTTTTTTTCCAACTAGCCGCATGGAACACGCATTATTTGAATACAATTTTCTAATGCCTTTTGTTAAAGAGCCGCATGAGAATGCATTGTTAATATATATTATTGAAAGAGCCGCATAAGAATGAATTTTGAAAGCATTTAATGCATTTAGGCCCTTATTACTTTATGTTTTATGCTTTAATTGTTTGGTTAAAGCATTTCCTTATCCTTTAAATGATTGGTTAAAACAATTGTCTTAACGCTTTAATGCTTGGATTAAGCATTCTGGAGATGCCAGCCGCATGGCCACTATTTCTTTATTATTTGTTTGTACTTTCATGCAAGCAATGTGAGGGTGAGCCGCATAGGCTCCCTTCTCCCACTATCTAATGTTTGGGTCACGTGGACCATTAATTAGGTAGCTCACGTGAACCTTTTCTTATTGCATTAATTGTGGGGGGTCCCACATAGCTTCCTTTAGTTGACTTACTTGCTGAAGTGGGAGTTTTCATTTAAATGAGGGTCCCACTGTCTTTTGTCTTATTTGATAGTGACCTACTTTTTGTTTCCTGGCCGCATGGGGTTCCTCCCACTCTCTTGGCCGCATGCACCATTGTATGCTAGCCGCATATGGCTTGCTGGCCTTAAATGTTTGACTAATTATATTTAAATAATTTCGGAGCCGCATGGGTGGCCTCCCACTCTCTTTGACCTCATGTTTGTTCTCCCACTTTTGGGCCGCATGGGTCCCACTTTGATTGTTTAATGTTTTATTTGTCTGAATTGTGGTCAGAATTTCTTCTCACTCCCAACATGAAAATTATAGAGTTTTTCCTTGGCTTCAAGAATATATATATATTATTATATTATTATTTAATTGTGCAAGTTTCTCTCCTCCTTGATAATTGGCATGACTTGATAGTGACCCGCCGTGGTGCACTCCCGACATGATAACTTGACCTGACAAACTTGACCTGACAAACTTGAACATGATAAATTTTGATAGTGGCCCGCCGTGGCGCACTCTTGACATGATGAACCTGACATGATACTTCTCGAAATACTGTTGCGACGGCTAACACGACATGACAAGATTGAATGAACTGGACACCGTGGACGATTGTGCTTGTGCAAATGAACCCGTCTTGTCTTGCATCATGTCTAGGGCGGGGATCCCTGAGTACCACGGTCAGGGGTACCCACTGAAATCGACTAAGGATAATCACAAGAATAAATCCAGTAGTCATGAAGAGATTTCCCAGCTACAGGCAATCCCGTTATCTGGGCGCCCCACTTGGGATCTGTAGCCTGCCGTCGAGTAGGGCATATTTCCAGCACACTGTCATGTGTTGCACCCTCTAAGTCACCTAAGGGTACATGCGTTTCCTGGACGATGTACCCACTTGAAATCAACTCTAATTGCGTCCGGATAGCCTGGATGGTCTGCAGGGCTTGTGGCTGTGGAATAATCTCACTGCATCTTGTTAGTAATTAGGCTTGTGACAACCCTAGTTAGTTAAAGTATCAAGTCATAATTCTTGCTTGGCCGTGAAATGATTGGATGGAGTCTAACCAGTCTAGTCTTGTCCTGATCCTGTTCTAGATTACTGCATGACCAGAATGCTTGTATTTATTTTACCGATAAATGGTGAGAATTCCAAGTTCTGTTCAGACGAAGGGTTACAACCCCGGTCCTTGTTTGGTTTACGGGTTGTAACCTGGTTATCTGAATAGTTCCATGGTTATTCCATCGTATATCACCTGTTCTGTTTTCTTTAATTGTTGTCTTTATTATATATTATTACTCTTGTGCTAATTGCTGGTTTTAGTTCCTAAGTGAAGCCTCCTTTGTGGCACTTGCTCTTTCTGGGGTCTGACCCAGCTGGTTTTGTATGGCCAGATTCCAGAGCAGCTCCAGAGGATCTACCGGTTTTCCAGCCCGATGGTGAACACCAGGCGTAACCAGGACAACGAGTGGGTTTATTTTTGCTCTCCCACTCTATTGTAAAATTATTCTTTTGAGGCGTTTAGTCGCCGAACAAGTGTTAGCTCGTGTACATTTTTACTTACTGTCTGCCTACGGGCTATAACATGATTGGCAACCTAGGGTTGATCATGTATGACTAAAACTCTTGCTAGTCCTCACATTTTGTACGACTAGCTTCATGATCAGCTGAATATGTAATATTTGGGACGCCTTACTATTGTATATTTGGTGATCTTACATCTTGTAACATTTACTTATTTGCTCGTGATTGAGACACTAGGCTTGTTATTGACCCTAAGAGACTGATGGCTTGTAGATAAACCCTCATATATCTAGACAGCCGTGACCGTATAGTGGAGTGGATCCCATTTCATTATACGTAGCTGGCTATGTCTGCCCCCGCTCTCCAGTATTCTGGTTCTGGGGCGTGACATGGTTTAAGTGGTGGCCCATGCAGGTCTTATAAATCAAGATATGTGAGGGTTTACCGAATAGATGTCTCAATCCGTACACGTCCTTGATCTCTGCTCGTATCCCCTTGATCCCTGAAATTCTTGTCCTGATCACATGCTTGTAATCGTTGATCTGTCCTGGTCCTTCCTTATTGTTCCCATGTCGTCTTCTTCAGCGGCATTGAACCTGGACCTGCCGATCAGCAAGGCGGATGACCTCCCGTGGACCAGAAGCAACCAGAAGATCAGGCCCAGCACTCAGGATCAGCCTCCCGAGTCGTACCTACTGGAGGAGAGCCGCCTGTTCAGCCAGTCCAGCCTGCAGAGCCCGATGATGGCACTTTGGTAGGTCTCATCAGATCATTGTTGGCTTCCCAAGATCGCCGAGGAGATGCCTTGCAACAGGCGGTGGCAGATGCTCTGAACAGAGACGGTCATCCAAGGAACAGTGCAGCGAACAGTTTCAAGCGCCTGAACCCTCCGTTCTTCGATGGCAGTGAAGATGCTATCGCTGCTGACGCGTGGCTCCAGGATACTGAAGTCATTCTAGAGACAGCCAAAACCCCGGAAGACGAGAAGGTGGCTGTTGTGCGTCTACAGTTATTGGATCTTGCCCGCAGCTGGTGGGCAGCACAGGCCGTGGGATTAGTGGCCCCTATTCCATGGGCACTATTTAGAGAGAGATTCCAGACTAAGTACTTCGATGCGGTGGCTCGGTACGATCTACAGACCAAGTTCACCAATCTGAAGCAAGGAGGCAGAACGGTCGATGGATATGCGGCCGAGTTTTCCAGGCTTAGTCGGTTTGCTCCCACTTTGGTGGCAACCAAGTATGATAGAGTCCAGCAATTTCAACAGGGACTTCACTTGGAGATTTTGTTGGCGGTTGAGCAGTTTGAGCATCAGACTTTTGATGCAGTCTTGAGAGCAGCTAGGAGGCATGAGTATACCTCCCACAGGATTGTGGATAGGGTCGGAGGTCGGAAGAGATCCCACGGCCAGATAAATCAGTCTTCAGCACCAGCCCCGGTAGTCAGGGCTTTGACAATTGGAACTCCGAGGCAGGCGGCCTCAGTGACGTCGGTCACGTCCCCTCAGCAACAGAAGCAGAAGCAGCCTTCCGCAATGGGCTGCACTCATTGTGGGAAGCCAGGACACGTTGTTTCAGAGTGTCACAGAGCACAGGGATTATGCTTGGCTTGTGGAGCACCGGACCACAAGATAGGGTCCTGTCCGAATAGGGCCAGTTCATCATCGGCCCAGACTAGTCCCTCGGTAAGGGGACCAGCCCCAGTCCAGCAGCAGCAGCAGTATCCATTGCCGAGGCCATTGCTGCCTCAGGCCCAAGTGTTTCAGCAGCAGTACCAGCCTCCGAGGCTATTGCCGCCTCAGGCCCAAGCCTTCCAGCTACAGAGACCCCAGCAGTATGCCCAGGTCCAAGCTCAGATCCAGAACCGGCAGAGAGGTTCCTAGCAGGATATCTTTCATCTTTTTCGTGCCTTCGATTTTCTTGCTTACATACATGATTGCATGATTGATTGCTTAGTATAGCTTGCCTGTGATTAGTATAGCTTGTCCTTGCCACTCTAGCCTCTTGATTGAATTCCGAGGACGGAATTCTTTTAAGGTGGGTAGAGTTGTAATGCCCATATCTCGTATTACGTATTGGAAATACGTGTACGTATTTCGGGCTCATATTTTTTTGGTTTGTCATAATTAGTTAGCCTTGGATTTTTATTTTGTATGTTGCATTAGCATGGTTCATCATGGGATTGCATTGGCTTGGTTTGGTTCGGTTTAGTGGGTTTGGCTTGGTTTGGTTTTATGTGGAGAACCACTCCCACCTACCACCACTCCTACCTACCACCACTCCCACCATAAATATCTATCCCACTCTCTCTCTTCCATTATTATTCATTACTCATTTCTTCTTCTCCATCTTTACTCTTCACCTACCAGGAGAGAGTGGAGAGCTTAGGCAAGTGCATCTTGCTTCATGGAGGAACCCCATTTTTATTGTTCCATTATTTTTCTCATGAGTTTCTAACCCACTTTAGTACTTGTCATTTTTCATTCCCATGGTTAAATTTTTGTAGATCTAGTTTTGTGGTATTTTGGTTCCCGAGATTTTTCATCCATCAAACTTGCATATCTTGCTAAGTTGATGATCCCATGATTTCAGAGAAGTTCGTTAGGTCCAATTTGACCTATGGGATTTTGCGGAACCGCATGGGCATTTTTAGCACAGCCGCATGCTCATGCTAGAAATCATAGGCCTATAATAATATTTTTCCAAGCTCAGCCGCATAGGCCAACTCAATTGCTGGCCATTAAATTAATGTTTTTTTTCCAAACACGTACACTTAGCATCAGTCGCATGAGAAAGCATTTAATGCAATGCTTGTTTCCATAATGCATTCTTAAAGCATTAGATAATGCTTGGCTTCAGAAATGGCATTGAATGCACTGTGTTAGCATATTAAATAAATGCTTGTGTCAGAATGCATTGAATGCAATTCCTAGCATTTTTTTTTCCAACTAGCCGCATGGAACACGCATTATTTGAATGCAATTTTCTAATGCCTTTTGTTAAAGAGCCGCATGAGAATGCATTGTTAATATATATTATTGAAAGAGCCGCATAAGAATGAATTTTGAAAGCATTTAATGCATTTAGGCCCTTATTACTTTATGTTTTATGCTTTAATTGTTTGGTTAAAGCATTTCCTTATCCTTTAAATGATTGGTTAAAGCAATTGTCTTAACGCTTTAATGCTTGGATTAAGCATTCTGGAGATGCCAGCCGCATGGCCACTATTTCTTTATTATTTGTTTGTACTTTCATGCAAGCAATGTGAGGGTGAGCCGCATAGGCTCCCTTCTCCCACTATCTAATGTTTGGGTCACGTGGACCATTAATTAGGTAGCTCACGTGAACCTTTTCTTATTGCATTAATTGTGGGGGGTCCCACATAGCTTCCTTTAGTTGACTTACTTGCTGAAGTGGGAGTTTTCATTTAAATGAGGGTCCCACTGTCTTTTGTCTTATTTGATAGTGACCTACTTATTGTTTCCTGGCCGCATGGGGTCCCTCCCACTCTCTTGGCCGCATGCACCATTGTATGCTAGCCGCATATGGCTTGCTGGCCTTAAATGTTTGACTAATTGTATTTAAATAATTTTGGAGCCGCATGGGTGGCCTTCCACTCTCTTTGACCGCATGTTTGTTCTCCCACTTTTGGGCCGCATGGGTCCCACTTTGATTGTTTAATATTTTATTTGTCTGAATTGTGGTCAGAATTTCTTTCCACTTCCAACATGAAAATTATAGAGTTTCTCCTTGGCTTCAAGAATATATATATATTATTATATTATTATTTAATTGTGCAAGTTTCTCTCCTCCTTGATAATTGGCATGACTTGATAGTGACCCGCCGTGGTGCACTCCCGACATGATAACTTGACCTGACAAACTTGACCTGACAAACTTGAACAAGATAAATCTTGATAGTGGCCCGCCGTGACGCACTCTTGACATGATGAACCTGACATGATACTTCTCGAAATGCTGTTGCGACGGCTAACACGACATGACAAGATTGAATGAACTGGACACCGTGGACGATTGTGCTTGTGCAAATGAACCCGTCTTGTCTTACATCATGTCTAGGGCGGGGATCCCTGAGTACCACGGTCAGGGGTACCCACTGAAATCGACTAAGGATAATCACTAGAATAAATCCAGTAGTCATGAAGAGATTTTCCAGCTACAGGCAATCCCGTTATCTGGGCGCCCCACTTGGGATCTGTAGCCTGCCGTCGAGTAGGGCACATTTCCAGCACACTGTCATGTGTTGCACCCTCTAAGTCACCTAAGGGTACATGCGTTTTCTGGACGATGTACCCACTTGAATTCAACTCTAATTGCGTCCGGATAGCCTGGATGGTCTGCAGGGCTTGTGGCTGTGGAATAATCTCACTGCATCTTGTTAGTAATTAGGCTTGTGACAACCCTAGTTAGTTAAAGTATCAAGCCGTAATTCTTGCTTGGCCGTGAAATGATTGGATGGAGTCTAACCAGTCTAGTCTTGTCCTGATCCTGTTCTAGATTACTGCATGACCAGAATGCTTGTATTTATTTTACCGATAAATGGTGAGAATTCCAAGTTCTGTTCAGACGAAGGGTTACAACTCCGGTCCTTGTTTGGTTTACGGGTTGTAACCTGGTTATCTGAATAGTCCCATGGTTATCCCATCGTATATCACCTGTTCTGTTTTCTTTAATTGTTGTCTTTATTATATATTATTACTCTTGTGCTAATTGCTGGTTTTAGTTCCTAAGTGAAGCCTCCTTTGTGGCACTTGCTCTTTCTGGGGTCTAACCCAGCTGGTTTTGTATGGCCAGATTCCAGAGCAGCTCCAGAGGATCTACCGGTTTTCCAGCCCGATGGTGAACACCAGGCGTAACCAGGGCAATGAGTGGGTTTATTTTTGCTCTCCCACTCAATTGTAAAATTATTCTTTTGAGGCGTTTAGCCGCCGAACAAGTGTTAGCTCGTATACATTTTTACTTACTGTCTGCCTACGGGCTATAACATGATTGGCAACCTAGGGTTGATCATGTATGACTAAAACTCTTGCTAGTCCTCACATTTTGTACGACTAGCTTCATGATCAGCTGAATATGTAATGTTTGGGACGCCTTACTATTGTATATTTGGTGATCTTACATCTTGTAACATTTACTTATTTGCTCGTGATTGAGACACTAGGCTTGTTATTGACCCTAAGAGACTGATGGCTTGTAGATAAACCCTCATATATCTAGACAGCCGTGACCGTATAGTGGAGTGGATCACATTCCATTATACGTAGCTGGCTATGTCTGCCCCCGCTCTCCAGTATTCTGGTTCTGGGGCGTGACAGGCTGGAAGCCTGATTCTTGACCCATACCGATCACATTAGGCTATAATATTCGAGGCACATTTTATATTTACTTTTCTTGTCATATATCTTGTTCTGTTCTACATTCAGTACTTTCTCACCATGCATGATATACAGTTACTCACATGCTCTACATGCCTTTACATTGTACCTTGATTGGAGACTAAGTTCTGCTCGGGAGAGGAGTTACAACCCCGGTCCTTGTTTGGTTTAAGGGTTGTAACTCGGCTTCCGAACGGTTCCCAAGTCTTCATATATCTTTGTCTTGTAGTTCATTATACTGTCTCTTATAGAACTTGTCAATTCACATGGAACTGCTGTTAGTGTTTGTACTTGCTCATTTTTCTGACAGGATACCGTTATGATATATTACAGATGATTCTGATGCGGACTGCTCGACCTATTATGGGCTCGAGTTAGATGAAGTAGACTTGGATCGTGGCCTTATAGTAGAGCCACTAGATTTTGTACTTCCAGAGTAGTGTAGGTTAGCTAGGTTTGACTGGACTGCGATCCAGCTAGCTTTATCAGACTGTAGTTTCTATATTATATTTTGATACCCTGTGATGTTGTATATATCTGGGCTTGTACTGGACTCTGGACTTATTTACTCTTTCATCTATCATATGTCTTTCCTTCTGAGCTATCTACCTTAGTTTTATTCTGTGATTGAGACTGTATTGTTATGTCACCTCCATTCGGAGAGTATATACTGTACAGGTACATTTAAACTGTTAGTCGTAGTATTTACAGACGTTATATACAGCGTTCTACC
Source organism: Iris pallida (assembly GCA_029216955.1). Classification (NCBI taxonomy): domain Eukaryota; kingdom Viridiplantae; phylum Streptophyta; class Magnoliopsida; order Asparagales; family Iridaceae; genus Iris; species Iris pallida. Next base: position 11,456,520 of record JANAVB010040220.1, read on the forward strand.
GCCGATTCTGCGGCGTAGGCTGGACGAACCCACGTGCTCGTGCCCCTCATAAGGGTGCGGGTCGTGACAACTATCAAGATTACTTATCATGGCAAGAGTGCGTCACAACGGACCACCATCACGAATTATCATGTCAAGTTACTTGTCAATAGTGTACCACGGCGGGTCACTATCAAGAGTTATCATGTAAAGTCATAATGTCATGTCGTGTTTATGTAAGTGCACCACAACGGGTCACTGAACATGTAGTTTTCATCACTTAGTCGTGTTCAGATTATCATGACAATATTGCTTGTCTAGGGTGCGCCACAACGACCACCACCGAGTGCTATCATTCCATTAATATGCCATGCTCACATCGTGTTCATGTCGAGTTCATATCGAAAAGGCGTAAGGATATAAAATGGGTGAAAAAAAATTAAGAAAGGTGAACCTGGGGACATCATGCGCCCAAGGGAGTGCATGCGCCCACACATGGGTCCTAGGGCTATGCGCCCAAGTCAGGGAGCCATGCGCCCACTATTGGAGGCCATGCTCCCATAGGGGAGGGACAAGTCGAAGCAACATGCACTTAAGCATGGGGGTGGTCAAGGCAGCATGCGCCCATAGTGGCATGCGCCCAAGAGAAGGGGAGTCTGGGATACATGCGCCCAAGAGGAGGCATGCGCCCAGGGCAATGCGCCAACATATATGCGCCAGCATATATGCGCCCAAAGAAGGAGGCATGGTGCACTTGTGCGCATGCAAGGTTATGCGCCCAAGAGGATGTGAGGGGGAACTTGGGCGCATATATATGGCAATGCTCTCAAGGAAGCGTGCAGTGGGCGCAAATCAATGTCTATGCGCCCCAGCACTGTACTTCTTCCCCAACCCGAGAACACAAGTTCATTGAACCCATGAACTTCTCAAGGTCATAAATCGCTCAAAATAAAACGAAATCCGGGTTTTCAAAGGTCTAACTTGAGTAAAATTAAATTCTCTACAACATGGAACAATCTAAACTTGAAAATAATAAAGTTTGAGAGATCAAAATCCAAGAAACCGAAAATGCATCGAACTTAGATCTACAAGAAATAAACCACCAAAATGAAAAATGCTAAGAACTAAAGTAGCTTAGAATGTTGCATAGAAAAAAAATTAGAACAATAAAATGGAGGGTTCCTTCATGAAGCAAGTTGCACTTGCCTATGGAAGGGATGAGGTTTTAATGGAGAAGAAGAAGAAGTTATGAGAAATAATGAAGAGAGAGAAAAGTAGGTGGGTTTATAAAGAAAAAAGGGGAGGGTTTAACATGATGAACCAAAGGAAATAAACCAAGCCAAACCAAAATTAACCAAGTCAAACCATGATATGCCATGATGAACCTAAGCAAGATTAAACAAAAATTAGCTAGCAAGACAAGATAAGTAAAAAATACGGATCAGGATTCCGTACACGTATACTGAAAATACGTATAACGAAAAACGGATGTGACAATTCATAACGCCATGTTCCATGTTCTCGCATTCATATAGCGTCACTATAATCGTATAACTATATAAAAAAAATTCATTATTTTACATTTCATTGTTACTACATAATGAAAAAATACATTATAATAACATTTTAATTAAAAATTAGTATACCTTTCCAGAAAATATTAAGTCTGAGATATGTGACACACACTGCTGGATAATCAGATCTTTGGTGGGTTCTCCCGGAATACGCCTATCGTTTTGACGATCCATCTATTGGCAATACAAAAATTAAATAACTAACCTACGAAAAAAAAAATAAAAACAAAAACAAACCTCTTATAACCTATTCTTCTCCTTTCTTTCTTCTGTGAAATTTTTTTGGCTTTCTGACTTCTCTTCTGTCTTCTATTCTGTGCTTGCTTCCTCTCTTGTTTTCTCTTCTTCTGTAATGAACTATCTATATAATCTCAAGTATCCTATTTTTTTCTTGGATTCTCTCACTACCCAACACTCACACTTCCCCATACATTCAATCACTCGATTCAATCTCACTCCTTTCTATAAATCTAATCCCATTATTCACTCATCTCACACCTCCCCAACCAATAATACAACCAGCACATCTGCCCCCATTCTAAATGTTGAAATTAGCATATACCCCCACTATTTTATTTATCTAACAAATACCCCCATTTTTGATATAAAATAATAAAAATTTAAGATATACCCCCACTCTTTTACATAGGAGTAGGGGTATTTGTTAAATAAAATAAATAGTGGGGGTATATGCTAGTTTTAACATTTGGAATGGGAGTATTTGCTAAATTATCTCCCCTCCACCCGACCCCGCCCAAAAAAAAAACAAAGCTCGGCTTGTATTAACCAGCCGACCCAATTTTCGACAGTCGGACTGAGAGAAGGTTTCCCTTCCTGAAATTTTTGCAAACATATTACTATGCTTGGAATTAAGCAGAAATTAGTTATGCTACAGAAAATTTTCTGTTACATCTTCTGATGAGCTGAATGGACCGATGCCAAAAGACTTTCCGGGTATGGGTATTACGTAAGTCCGACCCCGACAGGACCCGTTTGACATTCCTACCAAAACCTCATACCAAAAGTAGGTTCAACATCTCCCGGAGGCGCACACACACCGAGAGAGAGAATGGCCGCTACTTTTGCTGCAGTCAACCCAGCAAAGCTACTTACATCATCATCATCAAATCGCTCTCCACTTCCTCACTTCCATTCCAGGCCACTAGTTTCCTTCTCCACTTCCATCCGCAGTAAGTCTCTTCTTCTTCTTCTTCTTCAAATTCCCGGTTCTATTTATCGACTCTCTTTTTATATTCACTTTCAGCTCCTTCCGCCAATTTGGTTTCTGCGAGGAGTCGGCACTCGCCGGTCGCCGTCTCCGCCGCTTCCGGATCTCAACACCTGATTGGTTCGCTAACCAAGACCGAAGGCCTCCGCTTCGCAGTGGTAAAAATTTCTATACTTTTTGTGCAGACGACCTGTTTGATGAATTGCCTCTGTCGGTTGAACTCTCACTCCACGTTCCAATCAAACGCCCAACCTGTTTGATGAATTGCCCCTGTCGGTTAAACTTCCACTTCACGTTCCAATCAAATGCCCAATTTAAATAGCTTCTTTTTTGTTTAGAAATTTCCATCAAATCATTGAGCCCGTTGTACGCTGTGTGCGTGTGTGGTTCTATACGCGTCTTAGCGAATATTCGATCATGATCTGTGGTCATGTGCAACAATCGATTGAAGTCTAGGAAGCTCGGAGACTCCAAAAATCTCGGCGTACTCACGTCGGACATGTATTGGGCACAAACCGGACTAGGACACACCAAAACAGGTGGCGTGTTGTTGCACTGTACTTACCGTGTCAGTGTCGTATTCATGTCAGTGCATCATAGATTGAAATCTATTGGCTGCTAGCGCACCTAGTTAACGAATGCCCTTTGGTTGGTACGAGCCTATCGAACTGCAGGCGCTGTTACACCCCCTTTATTTCTTGAATTAAAATGAACGGGTATCCGTCTTCTTGTGCCAGTTTTTGAAAAGGTTTCCTTACCAGACATTTCGAGAGGTGCAGATAATCCACATATTCCACACCCATGCTCCATGCCCAAGTAACTAGTACTACCTTGGGACATTCATTGTACTTAGATATAAATATTAGTCGAGGAGTCGTTGGTTGTAAGATGTCTCACCAGAATTATAACCTGTAGATGTCTCTTTAGGGTTGTCAATAGATTGGACTTGCGTTGGGACCTGAGCCAAATGTATTTCGAACTCAAAATTTGTACCTGAACCCATTCAGTTTCTGTTTTGATATCTGAACCCGGTGTTATATTAAAAATTGGGTCGAGTTAACAGATTATATATAGAAATAGGAGCTTTTTGGATATAAAAAAGATCCAAACCTGACCATGAAATGTTTTGGGTTTCATATGTTGTACCTGAGGTTCTGAACCCGACTCGAAATTCATTAGGTTTCTTTTAATATCTGAACCTGACTTTTGATTAAGAAATTGGGTCGGGGTAACGGGTTATGTTTGCCATTGATAGGTCTATGTCCAGTGTATGCTTGTGTTTAGCTTTATTATATTAAATATATGATTTCCTTTTGCAAAAAAATATGATTTTCCTTTTCTTTTGGTTTTCCTTACCTTCTAATCGTTTATCCTTTAGTTTAAAACTTGAGGTTAGAGTAGAAGAGCACCTTGGCACTAAGGACAGTTGAAACTGGTTTCAAAATTGAAATGCGTTTTATTCTCTTCTGTTTTCTATTTCTGCAAAGCTGCAACTTATTTTAATATGACACAGTCTCATATCAAAGACTTCTTTTCGGACAAATATTAAAACAGATTAAAACCGAGAACAATTTTCAACGTTTTAAAAGTTTTCCAAACATATATAGTTGCCCCACAACTATGGTTTCCTATCCACGACTATTATTGGCTTACCCCTGAAAGTAGAGACAAAAGGCGGGATTGAATATGGCACTTGACCGCCCGGGTTCAAGTGAGAAATCATACTCTTGTTAGATCTGAAAATTCAACTGCGTACAGGAAAGTACCTAGTTAAAGAACTAGAATATTTGGTTTTGGTGGTAAATATTTCACAGGTAAAGATTCCAAATTTCCCCTTAAAGTTACTTTCATATATGACTTCTTTGAGATGTATAAACTTTTTTAATTGAAGTTGACAGCCATATTTAGTCTGCAAAAATGTTGACCATATTGGCCTGTTCCATTATATAGACATTTGAACTCTGTAACTTTGTTTGTTTTGACTTAAATTGCTCTTTTGTTTATGTTGTTCCATACAAATAACTATTTTTGTTATATGGATAGCTGTATGCATGTATATATAGTTAGCATTCTAAACATAAGATGTAATGAAATGTGCACACTAGTCATTACCATGAGAGTCTTCTAAAATGTAGATTTTGAATACTTAAATTCTCATCTTTTTCTCATATGCAGGTCGTAGCACGGTTCAATGAAGTCGTGACAAATTTGCTATTAGAGGGAGCTCTAGAGACTTTTAGGCGATATTCAGTTAGAGAAGAAGACATCACGGTATGTAAAGATTCTTTAATCTTGTTTCCCGGAATACTGATGGTTCTTCAATGAACAGTTGCAACATAATATCTGTCTAGTTGGGTGAAAATTTGTTATTTGAGTTTCTAGTCATTTTATGGTGCCAAAGATGCTCACACCATTATCCACTATAATTACATTTGGCTTGAACTGTTACCCAATTTTTCCTTCATCTAACCATTTTGCCTTTTCTTTCTTTTGAGACTAAACAGTGGGAAATAAATCCCCCCACATTTCATTAACAATAGTTAGCGAAACAAGACCCAATACATGCCACCCGGAAACATGATAAAAACACGAGACAAACTCGAACTAAAACCAAAAACCAAAACGATTTGTTGGCTAGACAAGTGCTTGCCGAATCGTGGATGCAAGGGATGCAAGACTACAATCTAATCCAAAGACATGTCCTGAAATTCTTAACACTCATCAAATGGGAGACGAGTAATTATCAAGACAAGTTAATAACCTGGACAAATGGGATAAAAGAACTTGTGTAGTGAAGGAGGGCAACCCAGTCCTAAGGGCTCGATAACAAAAGGTATACAAAATCTTTCTTGTTCAGACTTAAGGGAATGGCTGGCAGAAAGAACCAAAAGAAAAGAAATTCGTCAAGCAAGGAGAAACAAGACTGGAGGCATAACGATTAATGAGAGCAAGAGGGTTAAAACAAAAAAAAATAGTGGGAAACTCCATTATTGAGGTGATAGAGAACGACTCGCTCACTTTGGAGTGATGTGTGCGAACAATATCGGGATGGGGTATCTGGCAGAGATTACAGCTCAACATTTACGGTACCTCTTGGGCCGTGAAATGATGAGAAGGGGAATCAAGGTACAAGCATAAAATGCTCGAAAAGAAAGGTGTCAAGAGTATGAGAAGTAGGGTTGTAGATGACTTGCACACACAGGGAAGGGGTTCAGGGAGTGTCTGGCTAGCAAGAGACGTAGACTGTCATAGCTGCAATTTATTATTATTATTTATTCTATTTCATTATATATATATATATATATATATATATATATATATATATATAGGTTTATGCAACTTTAGTTTGCAATTTTGGTCAATATATAAATACATAGGTTGTGAGGGGCTTTAATGAATAAAACCAAACCAAAGGGGGGAGAAATCAGCAGGTCACCAAAACCATTTGCTTACTTCCATGACTCATGAAGTCATTCTCATACATGGCTCTTTCTTCTTCTTTCTTCATTGCCCATGACAATACACTGCTCATTCTCATCCCTCTTCCCATTTCCAAAACAATCCAACACCATCTACTACTTAATCACCACAACCGGCACTCCTTTCTCCTTCTGTTCCTTTCCTTCCTCCTCCCTTTTCATTATTGTTGCTGCAACTACTACTGCTACTTCTACGCTGCTACTGCTGCTGCTGCGGCTACTAAATTCAGCGCCGTCTTCATGTAAGGTCATGTTGGACACTTATCGAATATGACACACACACACACATTCCAAAACAGACTATGATGCACCAAACTTGTTGTCGTGTATGTACTGGGCCATGTCATATTCATGTCCATGTTGTCGTGTCCGTACTGGGCCTGTCATATTCATGTCCATGCAACATAATGTATATATTGTCAGTCACCAATCCAGGGGAAAGTCTTCCATAACCTTACTACCACAATCTTGGTCTACCCAAAATTTGTGTTAGCTACATGAATCCATGTCTTCTATTCATCTTTACCGAGAGCCATAAGGTCATTCATTTCCATCTTCGACTTAATATGCCATGGAGATGAATGCAATTCTCTGTCACAAAATCATATCACCTTACCTCTTCGTCTAGACTCTTTTCTAGTCTAGGGAAGTTGGCTTCTCCTTGGTTGCATGAAATTAAACTGCATGACGAAAAACCTTTTTCTTGTTTACCGTGATAAATACTTTTGACTTCAGTTAGAACTTCAACATTCTAAATACATTACAATTTTCATCACTTCCTTGAGCTACTGAAATTAGTTAGCACGTTCTTTACTCGAAAGGAAATGATTAATATTTTCTTCCTTGCTCTTTAATACATGCCAAGTATTATTATGTTGTTAATTCACACATAAATTTCTACTTAATATAGGCTTATATGTTAATTGATCAGGTTGTCAAAGTTCCTGGTAGCTTTGAGATTCCAGTGGTTGCACAAAAGCTTGGCCGTTCTGGAAATTACCATGCAGTATTGTGTATTGGAGCAGTGGTAATTTCTCTCTTTAATTATTCCCAACATCTTATCACGACCACATATTAATATAGTCCCATTTTGGATACTTGCACTATTTCGACAGAAATCGATAGAGTCAAAATAATTTGTTTATCAGTAGCCACAGATAGTAACAATCATTGACTCATTAAATCTAGTAGTTTAGAGTCTTTAGACATAAAGTCCCTTGGAAACTTTTGCAAATTAATATAAGCCAACAGCTCTACTAGATTCATAGTCAACCAATCAGTCCAAGCACTTAATTAAGTGCATGTGCGCATGTGTAGACAAGGAGAGTTTGACACTTAAACTATTAGTGTTCTAGATAATTCAGATACACACGCATCTTGAGATAAAGGATGAATGTAACTTACCATTCTCACGTTGTTTATCATATTTTAGAAGTCATTTACCTGTCTAAAGAACATATTACTTTGTGCAACATGTGCTATAATTACCATGTGTACTGTGTAAGTTATGACTACTTATGCACTAGTTTGCCATATACTTCTACTGCAGATGGTGTGGCTAAGAATGCAAAATACTAACATATAAATAACGCTGATTACAAACTACTAATATATACTACTATATAACTATCGATGGTTTTCCCATGATCAAGCAACATCAAAACATTATGTGTTTTTTCTTTTGGCTGCAGATAAGAGGTGACACTACGCACTACGAAGCCGTTGCCAATTCAGCAGCATCTGGTGTCATGTCGGCTGGATTGGAATCAGGTTTGTCAATTGTTAGTTTACTATTTTTGTGCTTATGCTTTTCCATGATATAGTGGAAATGACGGAGAAAAGGGTAAAATCCCAATATTGTAATCGAGGATATGGCTCCTTGGTGGTGGACTCTCTACTACACCGGCTTTCCTTGGGAGAAGAAGAAAGGAATAGTTCCAATATTCTGTTGAAATTTGGGTCAACTGTGATGTGTATTTTTCTTTCATCGTATGTGTCTGTATACCTGCAGTAACAACTTAGTGGTATTTAAACGAAAGGAAAAAGAGTGAAGTTGAGACTCTGTTTTTTTAATGCACGACAGCCAAGGGATCTCAGTACCTAGGCCAATTGTTTCAATGCCTAAATAGCCGCTTATCGAATTATTTTGTGGATGCTTTTCATCTAAATACTATTGAAATGAATGAAAGGTTAAATTCACTTGTGGTTGTCCTTTTACCGAAGAATTTAGATCTGTTGTTCATTTCTATCAGTTGATTTCACTTGAATGTTTCCTTGTGTTCTTTTTCTTTAGCAAGTGCTAGTGGCTTTTCTTCTCAATGTCAACAGTAAAATATCAAATTTAGCTGTACTCTTATATGATACAGAGATTTTTAAACTATTTTTTATAACTTACAGGAGTTCCATGCATATTTGGTGTTCTAACATGTGAAAACATGGATCAGGTAATTTCAACCTTCGATTTACTTATCTTAATTTATAAACTTTATGACTTGTGTTTATACTTACCATATAGCTTTGAACTTGTTCCTAGATAAATTTATCTAAATTAAGAAGGGTTTTAAGGACTCTACACAGTGGTATAGATAGGACGAAGCCGTACCAGAATTTCTTGCTACAAAATGTCGTCAATTTACTATACTTTTATTTCTCCTCACTGTTCTACTTTACGAAGGGAGGAAAATCAAATTCTTAGCACAGTCTTTTCCTTCCATACATTTGAATGGATGTAAAGCCTTAAAGTTACATCATGAGCATGGAAGAAATTGACTCTTTAGCACTTACATTGAAATTACATTGCGTGTCCACATAATATCTGTTATTCATGCTATTCCACCAAAGATCACAATTAGCCACCTGCTGCTTAAATGTGGTCGGAACAATACTAGTGATGGATAAGACCTATTTCTGCTGATTTCTGAAGGTGAATGTTAAAGTCCTTCTAGGAAATTCTTTTTAGGTGAAAATTATCTTGGAATGCAAAAATGTCCTTACTAATTTTTTTCAGTTATTTCCCATACTAAATCTCTTGACATTCATACCAAGGTTCACCCTAAAAAAGGGCACAAAAAGATCTCTCTTTACTTATAGATTTTTTTTTCTCTTTCTCAATTGTGGGGGACGGAGCAACCTGTTGAAGAGCATTTTCTGTGCTCTTACGATTTGGTTTTTATGTTGTGCCCAACACTCACTTAAGACACTTGCTGGAACTTCATTGACGCCTTGTACTTTGATTTCTTTATGTTATCATTCCATTGCAATTAGGCACTTTTATAAATGGCTGCCAGACCTATAATCATATTTATCAATTCAGGGAATGTTATCTCTGGGTAATTTATGTTATATATGGACATTCACAAGTGTTTTGAGAAATAAGGGATACTCTCTTATCCGAACTTGTGAGAACACTTCGATATAGGGTTCATTTGGACACTCACATGCTTGTGTTAGCAATGGAGAATGGAACAATTTTCTATGTATTTATTCATTAGAGGAAAACCTCAATTTATAAAGATTACGAAGAAAACAAATATAGAAAGTACAACGGTAATATTAAAAAGAATGAAAACTTAAGATGGTTTAGAAAACATATTTAGTTTGGATACGAGAAAGTTGAACCGGTAAGGGGTGTCTTTGTAAAAAAATATACAACTTGAGCTTCTGAAGTAATATATGGTAGGTGGATTGTTCTTTTTTTAAAATAATCCCTGACAAAATGACAGTCAACTTCAATATGTTTGGTGCGTTCATGGACGACATCATTATGAGCTATTTAAATAGCGCTCTTACTGTCACAAAACAGAGGAGTTGGCGATAAATGTTCAACGCCCATGTCATGAAGTAGCCAGCGTAACCATATAATCTCAGACGTAGTGTGAGCAAGGGCCTTGTATTCAGCTTCAGCACTTGAGCGGGCAACCGTTGTTTGCTTCTTACTTTTCCAAGAAATGATAGAATCGCCAAGAAAGATGCAGAAGCCAGTGGTAGAGCGGCGATCTGTGATATCTCCTGCCCAATCAGAATAAGCACGAAGAGTAAACGTGGAGGTAGAAGATAAGTGTAGTCCTTGGTATAAAGTGCCTTTCAAGTAGCGCAAGATTCGAAGAACAGTTGCATAGTGAACAGAGCGAGGTGAAGACATCAATTGACTTACAATATTAACCGCATGACTGATATATGGAGTAATAGTTAGATAATTAAGACTGCATACAACCTGGCGGTACATGGTAGGATCAGAGAGTAAAGTTCCATCAAATGCATGGAGTTTTGCATTTAATTCAAGTGGAGTATTTGCAGTCTTAGTATCAGTTAAACCTGCTCGAAGAAGTATTTCAGATACATACTTTACTTGAGAAAGAAAATAATCATTGGAAGTATGATCAACCTCTATCCCAATAAAGTAACGGAGAGTACCTAAATCTTTCATCTCAAAACATGTGCTCAAGTGTAACTTTAAAGCATGAATACCTTTTAAATCATTACCTATAATAACCATATCATCTACGTATATGACAAGAATGACAATACCTTTATTAGAAGAGCGAAAGAATATAGCAGAATCATGTGTACTCTGGGTAAAACAATAATTAATGATGGCAGTGCAAAACTTTTCAAACCAAGCTCATGGGGCACCAAGCTCAAGGGGCTTGTTTGAGACCGTATAAAGCACGACGAAGTTTACAAACCTGACGAGGAGAGTGTGGGAGACCAGGGGTTGTGTCATATAAACTTCCTTTTGTAGATCTCCATGAAGAAAGATATTCTTGACATCCATTTGATACAATTTCCATTGACGAGTAGAAGCAACTGCAATCAAGGTTCGTATAGTAGTCATACGAGCAACTGGGACAAAAGTTTCTTCATAATCAATTCCATATTCTTGGGTAAAGCCTTTCGCAACTAAACGAGCCTTGTATCGATCCACAGAACCATCAGGTTTTGTTTTTATCTTGTAAATCCATTTACATCGAACAACAGATTTATCAGGAGGAAAATCCATAAGATCCCATGTATTAGTATCTTGTAGAGCAGTTAGCTCTTCCATCATGGCTTGTTGCCAAACTGGGTTAGAAGAGGCCTGACGATAGGTTGTTGGTTCATGAAGGGATAAAAGAGCAGACAAATAACAGTGATAATCTGTCAGATAAGCAGGTTGGTGTTTAACACGAACATGTCGAGTTGAAATTGAGGGGACTGAGATCAATTTTTGGGGAGACTAGTTCAACAATAGTTAGATTATTCTATGGAGATATAATGTCAGAACATTGGGCATGATAGTCTGATGGTGGTGCTATGGCATGCTCAGTACATTGTGTATGATGAACTTGTGGTGGCGTTTGTTCAGAACTTTCATGTGGTGAATCAATAAAAGGGTCATAAAATTGACGCGAATTAGATGCAACTGTTTGATATTTTGGGAGTGAGTAAAAGGGTATCTTCCCCCAAAATGTGATATGTCGAGAGATATAAAGTTTTTGAGAAGAAGGATCATAGCATCTGTAACTTTTTTGTTGAATACCGTAGCCTAAAAAACAGACAGTCGTTTTCTTGATGAGTTTATCACGTTTTCTTTCGGGAAGAAGAACAAAGCAGGTGGAGCCAAAGACTCTAAGTTCTGAGTAATCAGGAGGGGTATGATAAAGTCGTTCAAAGGGGAATATTCCGTTAGTGACTAAAGAAGGAATTCGATTTATGATATAAGTAGAAGTGTGAACGGACTATCCCTAAAAAGTACGAGAACTGAGGAGGAAAGAAGTAGAGTACGTGTGGTTTCCACAATATGACGGTGTTTGCGTTTCACAACACCATTTTGTTCATGTGTTTCAATACATGATAATTGAGGAAAGGTTCCTTGACTTTTCAAAAAATCAAGGAAGGATTCTGATCTAAAATTTTTAACGGTTTTTTAAAACTGTATTTTGATCATTGTGCAAAACTCAATATATACTTTAAAAAAAAATCAGAACGAAAATGTAATAAATGCGTCCATGTATAGCGAGTATAGTCATCAAAAAAGAGTACATAATATTGAGCACCTCTATAGATTTAATAGGAGCTTTGCCCTAAACATTAGAATGCACAATATTAAAAGGTGATGCAGAAGAAGTTATACTATTATGAAAAAGTAGTGCAGGTTGTTTAGCAAGTTTACAAGCAGCACAATAAGGTTCTTTATCTAGATGGACAGAGCCTAACAATTCTTCATTCACATATATCGAAGTTGAGAAAAAGAAACATGACCTAATTTAGAATGCCAAAACATAAAAGGAGATGAAATAATTGTTGGAGCAATAAATGAGGTACCAACTACGAGTGGGATAGTAAGTTTGTCTATGACAAAAAGTCTACCAATTCTATGGCATGTTGCAACTTGCTTTCCCATCGAGCGATCTTGAATGACACAACCAATAGAAGAGAAGTTAATATTAAATCCTTGATCACATAATTGTCTGACAGAAAGAAGATTCATTGATAGTTTTGGCACAAGCAAAACATCTGAGACAACTAGGTCGTTAGATGTTTTAACAGGACCGATATGACTTGCCGTAACAGTAGTACCATCAGCAACATAAATTATAGGAGATTAAAAAATAGGAGTTATATTTTCAAAACATTTTAAATTATATGTCATATGATGTGATGCACCAGAGTCAAGAAACCAACTATTGGAGTAAATACCTGAAAAAGCAGAGGCTACAATAGAGTTACCGGTAGAAAGAGCCTGTTTGATCATATCTTAAATATCTATATCTTAAATATCTGTAGTGGCCAAAGATTAGGCCCGGAGGATGTCAAAATATTCATAAAAAAATTGTGCATAATTTTTTAAGAAACAAGTTAACAAGAAGAAAACACACAAAAAAAACCTCACTTGTGGAATCTAACAAGTGTCTTCTTACTTTGGAAAACTTTTTTTTTGGTAAAGAAAATGAGACTAGATGTTATTTCAATATAGTCTATATAGACTTGTACTTAATATAAAAGAAAATAGTGGTTTTTGTGTAACAATGAATAAAAGTTTATAATAGGAAAAAAAGTGAAAACTGAAAGGGAAAAAAGTGACTGATAGGTCCACGTGTTCAGTGGTTATTATTTTGTATAATAGTGAACTATAGTCTACAGTAAGAAAATTGGAATACTAAAAAAAATTGTGCAAACTGTCGTGAGCAGTGGCGGAGACGTCGACACAGGCCGGAGCGTGCGGTTCGGACTTCTCACCACCGCGAGTTGGGTTCTACAGGCGGAAGCAGAGTCTGAGAAGCCATCGTCCGGATTTGAGCTGGATATGTCGTTCGAACGGCGGCGAACAGTGAGCTTCCGGCGGATCGACGGATCTTGAAGGAGTTCACGGCGGAGCTCCGAATTTAGTGCTCACCAGACCTGTTTGGATTTTGTGGGGATCTGTTTGGATCTGGCCTAGATCGGGGCCAAGAAGATAAACAGGAGGCACCGGTGCCTGGAATCGAGGACAATACGACGGCTGGAATCGATGGAAGAGTTAGTGCCAAGGCTCTGATACCATGTTAGCAATGGAGAATGAAACAATTTCCTGTGTATTTATGCATTAGAGGAAAATCTCAATTTATAAAGATTACAAAGAAAACAAATATAGAAAGTAGAACGGTAATATAGTAAAGAAGGAAAGTAAAACGGTAATATTATAAAGAAGGAAAATACTAAAAATGAAATTATGTAATGAGCATGATTTTTTCCTTAACAACTTGATCTTGGAATATCTGTTATAGCTAAGTTTTAGTTACGTATGTTGAGAAGGGATACTTGTTTCTTTCAAAATATCAAGATACGCTTGGATAGGATGCTTTTGTATACGTAGATGTTTTTTGACACCTTTTAGTGTGTTCAGGAACATTTATGTGATATTCATTATTGAGCAATGTATGTCCAACTTTCATGATACTAGACCACTTACATTTGCACTACGCGTGCAACCTAGGAAAGAAGAAACAAGGCATGATTAGGCCTGTTGTCAGTCTGTCACTTTTAGATATTAGATTTTATCCCTAACAAAGGCTTGAGTTTCTCATCATTATTTTGCAGACTTTGAATCGCGCTGGTGGTAAAGCTGGAAACAAGGGTGCTGAGGCTGCTCTTACAGCGGTAAGTTTAATTCATCTGCTTTCTTTAAACCGTCACTTAAAAGATTAATTGATTCTTTAGAAGCGCTCAATCACAAGTTTTTTTCTCTTGTTTATTTAGATTGAGATGGCATCATTATTTGAACACCATTTGAAGTAATGGGAAGCAATGGTTGGCGCCCTGCTGATTGCATGAGAATGGCATTTTTCATCCACCTTTGCATGATGTTCTGGATCTGCCAACTGCACTCTGCATCGGATTTCCTTGCTTTCCTGTTCTTTACTTTATAGTATGTGTACCAGTAATTCTAGGGTGTTGGTTTTTGAATAATGAGATTGAGTTGATGTCAGCTTTCAGAAGACATGTTCAGGAGAGGGAAACATAAATTATTTTCCATCAGAATGCCCACTACATAGATCATAACAGGAAAGATGGAATTTCTTATCCTGAGATCGAATTTAGTTAGTTTGGCACTTCATATCCTCTGAACATCTTTTATGTTCTCCATTCTGTATGATGCTTCGCGGATATATAAAATGATTTACCACTGAAATCATGTTCCTATGTGGTATTTAATTGCTGTACAATCTTTTGTTTGTTTAATCCTTTCTTGTATGAGGTATTGTGTGGTTGTCGGGAGTAGATCATGTTTCCTCTCCTATAAAAATATGGGTTCCACTGATTGTGTTGTTTTTTAAAATAACCAAGGGGATTTACGTTTTTATAGGAGGGGACATGTTTGGGGGCAGCTCTCGTGGTCGTCGGCTGGTTCAGTATAGTGTAGTATGATAACAGTGTAACACAACCATGTACTATATATCTTTGTCATCTAAGCATCAAGCTTATGGCATAACTGATTGCATGGCAATGAAGCTGTAAAAAAGGACTGAAGAAGCAAAAAGGAGTTTTTGGCACGTTTGTACATGAGCAACGTCTAACCATGTACCCAAATGTATATAACTTTGTTGTCTAAGCTAGTAATTAAAGGAGCCTACTAGGACAAGTCTAAACAAACATGGATTTCAGTTGTAAACAACCGATATGGAACGGAGCTGAATGAAGAGAATGATTCAAATAGCTAACCCGAAAACTTTGGCATTGAATCTTTTTTTGGTATTGATTTCAAAAGAGAACAAAGGATTGGAATGAGGACACTGAAAATTTGGCATTGAAGCTTTTTATTGATTTATTAACTTGAGCTCACAAAGAAGACAAATATGGTGGAAACAATATGAATGCAAATATATTTATTATCCAGGAGAAACTGTCAAAGAGTAGATCCTCTGAGAAGCTGAAGGACCAAAGGGACCTCAGCCTAAATGTTCACTCTTTTGTCTCAAGCCTAAATGTACTTTTATTTGATTTCCATGGGAGTCTCAACAAGTACATAGTTGATACACAGAAGAGCCTGTAGATGAACTTGATCAGGAGAGTGATTTCACAACAATGCCCTTCAGGTTGCGACAACTTCACACTAGCCTTGAAATGGTGTGAGATCAATGTTAAATGGCTTCTTCCCTTTGGTGACCCTCTACACCATCAAATAGAGTGAAAAACACCATCAAATAGAGTGAAAATGAAAAAAATTAAAATCAGCACTTCGCTATAAACATGAAAATAAATGTTGTGAATACAGAAAAACTTACAGCTATTGCAATGAGCTCCTCTAGTAGCTCCTCCAAGTGGCGCAAAGGCTACATCAGAATTTTAGTTCACATAAGCATATGGCATGGAGGATATAAATTAGAGATGTCATGCTTTTCCATCGTCAAGATGGTTAGAGGATTTCCATCAAGTTGCAAAGAGGGCGTGCTCATTTTAATTTGTTATAGAGTGTTATTAAGAAAAACTAGATATAGAAAACCAGATGAACTGATGCTTAAAATTCATATCTGGCTACGCAGAACACATGAACTAACAACCTGCACATCACGGTGTCCAGTTGCTACCCAACCATGCAGGCTTTTCTGTAACACTTATCTTGTTAACAAAAAAAAGAGAGACTACTGCGAGTTCTAAGTGAAAACTCACCCATTGTGTTGGGCCATCCACAGGTGCGTTCAGTGGATCATCATGAACCTAAAAATGCAGAAGAGAGCCTTTAGATTTGGAGGGGGGGAACCCAGAACATCTACCAGAGATCAGTCAGCATATATTTCAGGTTTAGAATTCTTCATTCAAGTAAGTCATTTGACCTTCTATCCAAGGATATGGCAGCAGGTTCATAAAATTCAGTAATATGTAGGGTGTAAATAGTAAGAAACATAAATAACTTTAGAAATTGCCTTCAATCCCCCAGTCCTTTGACAATAATAAGTATGGATTCTAAGAATCCAAAAGAAGATCCTGCACCAGGTTATTTCTTTGTTCATATGGACTGGCATATAATATGGAGATTTCAATTGAAATAATGAATTTATACATATATAGTTTCATGAGGTCAAGTTTACTAAGATGAGGAGATTTTGTGTTGACATACTCTATAAAAGTTCTAGTACCTATTAATTAAGACTTAACCAGAACAATAACCAGTGTTATATAGCTAGATAAGAAGATGCCCACACGATGCCTGCAAGGGTGACTTGCTAGTTGTTGTGTACAGATTTTGTTGTCAACACTCAACAGTTATCCGAATCTTTATAAACCTCAAACTCAATGCGCTATACAGATGCCCAGTCATGTCCTTTGCCTTTTCTGTTATCCTCACATTTCTGTAGTAGTAGACTAGCAGTAGTTAGAGGAACCAATACTAGTAAGTGCATAGCAAACTTCTTATACTTGAACATTCTTGTGCCCCTAAGCTGAGACTCCATACGACCCAATACCTCCATCACTAACCAATATTTCTGTTTTGACCACAAATCTGAGTCCAAGCTCTAATAAGCCTATGCAGCATCCCTTCTATATTGGTTCTTCATTCACCTATTTCTTGATGGGGACATTTTTTATTGATGAAGGCATAAAGATGTTACATTCTATGTCGTATTATACACAAGCCAATGGTCAAGCTGAGTCGACAAACAGGATCCTGAAGGACACCATCACCAAGATGGTGACCGTAAAACGTGCTATTTCAAGTGATTTAACAAGTTTAAGAAAGCTTCTACTCAGTTAGAGATAAATCAAATTTAGAGTTGCCAAAAGCATAACCTTTATTTTGTTGATCTATTTACCATCCTTCAAATCAATGTAAAGGTACACTTTGGTTATGACGGACATTTCACTCTTCTCCCAGTTAACTAATAGATCAATTTCACAGTTGCCAAATCTATAAACCTTAGTTCTTTGGTACCTTTGAACACAAGCAAAGTTGTAAGGGGCCCAACAAAATTTTGTCATAGAACCAATATTACTTCTTGTAAAATAACTTTTTTTCTTCTTCTTGATTTGATGAGAATTGTGCAAATTCTTAGTGGCAAGAAAATTTGTGTATATGATAAGCAACTCACAATTTTTATAGAATTTTTTACACTAACAGATGAGTTAGATGGATTTATTTTCTTTTAATAGTAATATGATAGAGTGTGGGCGATTTGAAGAAATCTTACAGATGGGAGTTAAACATTTAGGATTTCCTTTAATCCAAGTAAATTTCCATTTATCCAATATGATTCCAAACTGCAAATAGGAAGGGGGGCAATGCAACTTTGAATTTCATTTAAAAGAGAGGGGCCCACTGATGAACCATATTTGTTGATCTTTTCCAAGATTGGGGTGGGGCCATGGCCCCCCTTGGCCCCAAGGACGGTCTGTCCCTGGTACCTTTGTCATAATTCAGCCATTTGTGAATGGATACTTCTGATTATGATAAACAAGATTGACTGTTCTAGTTAACTAATATGACATTCATAACCGAAACAACACAAACTGTAGAGACGTACCTCCATGAAGATTCCATCTACCCCAACTGCAACTGATGTCCTTGCAATGCATGGTATTAGCTCCCGTAGTCCTCCGCTTGCAACACCTCCACCGTCAAGCTAAAGAAAAATGTAAATGAGTTCTTATAGGCTTTACCTAAATAAGTCCATTCACATATCATTAGGTTTAGGGTTTATGTACATCACAGAAATTAAACAAATACAATGGAAAAGACTAATCCACTCTCTTTTTTCAAGGAAAAAAAATGGCATTTTAGACTAAAAGGACTATAAAAAAAATTAAGTGAGACACTTCGATCTGTATTACAAAGTTATCAGACATTAGCAAAGAGAAAAAGGACAATGTATATTGAAGCAATTCCAACCAACACCATGATCAAAATCATGATTAACTACAACAAAGACAAAACAGTTATCCCATTACCATCAGTCTTGTCACGTTAGCAACTCTTTGTCCTATTTCCCATTCCAAACCTGTTTTCCTCTAGTCATAGCAGCTCCTGCAACTATCACTCACAATCCAAATCTTCGATGTATACCTTTAACTTTGCATGAGTGTCTTAGTTTTGACTTTTTTTATTCAAAATTCTGTCCATCCATCTCAACATTCTAACTGTTGCTACATTCACTTTTTGGAACCAGGATTCTTGATTCCTCAACATTTGATTCATAAAGATTGGGTGGTCTTACAGGAATGAGAATACAACATGGAAGAACATAAAAATACTTCCTTCGGAAAGGTAGGGTGAATCACCAATCCATTAAAGTCGTCTTCTATTACAAGGTAAGAGAAATATGACAACTTTATTTCTTGCCAAAATAAATACATAAAACTCATTCGTTCGAGCATTATACTCCAACGAATTTGTGTCAGAGTGAAAACTCATTATACTCCAACGAATTTGACAACTTTATTTCTGCTGCATTCCAGTGTCTTAGATTTCATGGAAAGGCCCTATCTTGTCCATAGTTTCCTTGGATAGAAATTAGGCACACACTTAAGCATTTGTGTCAAGGTTCACAGTATCGGTATCGGAATCGGTATCGGACTATTCCTATGAGTATTGGTATCGGCGATATAGGTAGTATCGGCAGTTTCGGATCGGAGTATCGGATTTTTTGGTATTGGAAAACAAATAATTATTAATAAATTATTTACATTTAAAAACATATATTTTATACATTTAGGTATAATTTTAAGTATTTTCAGTGTTATTTCTTAGTCGTTTTGAAATTAAATGAAATAATATTCACCCTTACCGATTGATTTACATACAATAGATTGATTTTCTTCTTTTACATGTTTTTACAATCTTATTATGCTTTAAACCCTTGTTGATTTATTTTTTTCGTTTAATTTTCTTTGCCGAATTGACCGGAAAAGAGACCCACAATGTTGGTATCGGACAGTATCGGGTATCGGTCGGTATCGGATCGGGACATGCCAAACGGTATCGGTATCGGCTGTATCGGATCGGTATCGGCCGATACTTTAAACCATGATTTGTGTCAGAGTGAAAATATAGTGACAACTAGTTGTCAAACTTTTTGTAGACTGGAACATTCTCACTTTTAGTAGTGCTTGTTGTCATGGACTCGGTGTTAAATTGTGCTCCATATTTAATCATCATTTTGTGGCAAATTTGGAGTTCTATAAGTTTTTATTTGTTCACGATCCATCATGCTTGGAATGACACTTAGATGATGATAGCATATCTCGAATACAATAATCGAAAATATGTGAATATTAGAATATCACATTGCAAGGATGAGGTGCACAAATCAAGAAAGGATTCATATTGTTTTTACTTGAAAAATTTTCATTGCCAAAAGGACAATAGAAATCAAAGAAAATTTGAATATCAAATAGGAAAATTGTACATTTATAAGATGGCTTAAAATCTGATGATAACAACTAAGTTACTTACTGCAACTCTATGCTAAACCTCATAAGAAATCTTCTAAAGTTCATCATATATGATAATTGCTTCAGGTGACATAAGGACACCTGAAGCATATAGATAGGTAAAGCCATTATGTCTAATTAAGGCATTGATATTAGCTGTACAAAATCATAGCGGATATGTTATTGCTAAATTTCTTTTGTCTTTATCTTTGGAAGAAAGATAATGCAATAAGAAAGCATTTATCCCAAATCTTTGGGTCTCCTAATTGCATCCTTTTATTCCATTCTGCTTTGTTAAGGGATGGGTCCTTTATAACAATATCAAATACCATAGCCATTTTTTCATAGCCTCAGTCCAAACTCATTGAGGCTTATTCCTAGTTCTAGCTGCTCTTTTAACTCATAACGTATCACTCCAAACTTGCACATCTAGTATTCTACATTGTACATGTTGCAATTTTATCTTATCCAAAACTGAACCACCTCCAACTTTCCACAAATACACTCATTTCTTATCCTATCTTTAAATGTATCGTAACTCATCCATCTCATCATATTCTTATTTTCAGCTATTTCTCGACATGTTTTCTATTTGCCCATAATGATGAGTAAAATACAGAATACAGCATGCCATGATTAACAGCATGTTAAGAAATACGGATTCAAGCCCCCCTACGATTAACAGGAGGATCATGGGGAGCATCCAAACAAGATGAGAACTAGACCTATGGTTCCTTCCCATTTACTTGGTCTCAGTTTGTCGTATATAGCAATGATAAATCAAATTCTTTCCTTAGTAACCTATACTGGAGAACCTTGTCAAAGTTACCAACAAAAATCTTGGATTTATTATTATACATCAAAGTTCTCAAAAAAGTAACCATCATGTCTTACAAATTATAATGTGGCAAGTTGGATCCAATCGTCAAGGTATATATGGATGAGGAAGGAAGCAGCATATATACTCAACAATGCACTAATAATTGATTGGTCAAAGTAAATTTTATAATCAACTACTAAAGGTACAGTTTAGACCAATCTGCACCTTTTTCCCAGCAGGCTGCTGTAGTGAATGTGTCACATCTGCCACCTGTAAACAAATGCCATCAATCAGCTTATTCGAGAAACTAAAAATACATCTTGAACTTTCCAAGACTATGAATATCCAGTATCACATCATTAATAATGTTAAAACATATAGCTCACATGTTACCAGATTGTATAGTCAACGTAACATTAGTGATGAGAAGTTAGAAGGATCAGAAACTCTTTCAGCAGAAGAATATTAACATTTCAAGTCTTCCAATGATCCATGACATTTTATCAGTCGTGATTGTTCCTGCTCCTTGTGTTACTTTATATGAGACTGGTTATGAACTCTTACTGGTCATAGTATAGGATAGAAGCTTCAAGAAATGTATGTTCAACAATGACGTAGATTCAAGGAATAACCATTTTCACCTGTGACACCTAGTACTCGCAATTTAAGTATAATACATGATTGTTACTACTCCTAATGGTGCTTATATGGGACTGGTTGGAACCAGTGTTGCACAATTTGCAGTTCGAAACGGTACGCGGAACTGTACGATGGGGTGGGGTGGGGGTGGGGGTGGGTGTGGGGAGGTGGGGGTGGTGGGGGTCTTAGTCGGTACGCACTTTGGGTTCGCGGTTACACCTGGTTCACTGATTGGGGTTCCTAGTATATATATATATATATATATATATATATATATATATATATATATTGTGTGTGTGTAATATAAGTGCTTAGAGTTAACTTACAAAATATCAACAAACAAATATGAGATTAAAGTTCGATGGCTGCCATCCATCCAAGATAGTTAGAACAAGAAGAAAAGGTCGCAAAACTTTCGATGTAAAACTTCACGATTTTTTTTTCCAGTTCTGCCCTATATTTTGCTTTTCACACACAGATGACGTTTTCGATGTAAAACTTCAAGAAAATGTCAGTTTTTTCTTCCAGTTTTCTACCCTATTTTTTGCTTTTCTCACAGAAAAAAATCTCGCCGTTCCATTTTGCTATCTGAACCTGTTCTGGTACGCACCACCTGGATCGTGATTCACAGGGGGCTAGGGCATACACTAGAACATACCAAAATAGGTATTGTGTCCGTGTCGTCGTGTCTTAACTGTATTGTTGTATCCTTGTCCGTGCAACACAGAAAAAAATGTATGCAAGTATAAGAGAGTGTTTATACTTTATATAACAAAAATTTACGTCAATGTTATAACTCGACTTAGTTCAAGTTTCGAGTTCAAGTGATGTATAAACAAATTATTTCAATTCAAGTCTATATATTCATTAAATATGACACCACCCTGAATAATTATGTAAGACAACTGAAGGAATGGAGGTGGAGATGAGAACTTACAACGGGGCAATTTGCTTCCCTTAACCACTCAAAGTTTCGCGGATCAACAATCAAATCATCTATAAGTTGACAAAACATGTAAATGTAAGTTTTCGAGAAAGCAATCACCAGCCTATAGATCAACTTGCAAAGTGAGCTTTGAGAAAAAAAAACATCGTCTTCATCAAGGCGAAGGAAGCATACCAAGTCCAATATGTGAAATGTATACCAAAGCAATGAGAAAAAAACCCAACAAAATGAAAAGGCTTCTATCCCAAAATTTTAGGGGTCGTCTATAAATTCATGCCAAAAACACACTTCAAAAACTTATGACCAGTACACAAGTCAGAAATTTGTATAGTGATGACTAACGCCATACCAAAGTGTAGCAGCCTAGCAGGATCTTATCCAAATATGGAATTTAATGCAACAACATATGACCTGAACACAAAGTTAGTTAGTGACTAGTGTTTCTTGCCATGAGGATTCAATAGAACTTCCCTCTAATAATTGCAGAAAGGCCAATGGGACAAAGGTACAGTACATTAGTCACTTGTAATGGACAAACAAAGAGGAATAGTCTGAAGGTGGCAGGTCTTCTCGTAGAACAAAAAAAAACATCCTAGAATAGGAGTGATATTCCCTAAGTTGCAAATTTAAGGACTACAACAACTAGTGTTTAATCAATCCTTTTGTTTACGAAGTCTCTACTGCATAGCTAGTTGTGAGAAAATAGTTTTGTGTATGGCCATATCTTTCCATGTAATTTGGTTCTTGCTGCCTGCATAAACTATTATGTACTGGTTGTACAGTTAGGCACACATCAGATGGAGAAATGCATCTTTTGTCAATATAAAGATCCGAAAGTATATGCAACTCTATGGTACCATGGCTTATGTTAGTTATTCTTCAGCCCCCCTTCAAAGATATAATACTCTTCGAAGGTGGTTATTTATCAGAGATTTACTACATACTTTGACCAAACAATTCAAAGACTAATGGGACATTTATTAGGTTTCTTTGATGTTTCACCCATGACATCAAGCTATAACTTGAGTTTTACTCGACCTATGACAATATATGAGCAAAAGCTAAATCAACCAATATTCTTATATCGTAATCATGGATATAGTCCCCTATTTCTTAACTAACCAGTAACCACCAGGTATATTTTCCCTTTCAACCTGTTTAAAAGTTCGACCAATACCGATACATATCAACTGTATCATATCGAACTTGAGCTGAGTTGTTTGGGACAACACAATAATTTCGGTGATGACGATTACCTCCATTATCCAGCTAATTTTCTCAAAGAAATTGGCCGAGACTTGCCTCTCTAAAATTTTCCAAAATGGACCAACAAGTTCTCAGATTTTGTTGAATCGACCCCAGACTTCCCGAAACTAAGTCAAAATTTACTAAATCTTTCTACAGTTTTGTCAAAACTAGCTATAAGTGCATACTTGATTTGGTTTTACATTCATTTTCATGCTTTAAAACATTTTCAAGTATATATAAGGTACAAAAAAAATATATGGAATTATCACATCATAACTTTAATATAATAGATTTCATGCAATTTTATATAGTTGTTCACCAAAACCAACAAAAAAGTACATAAATATATTGAAAATCGTGTTTAATCCTCAACCTTCCCTTTCTTAGAGCCTTAAAATATCTTAATATTTTAAATATTTTCCTACACTGAAACCTAGTTCTCTGTCATTCGGATATAAAACCAGAAACTGTCCAAGCTATAGTTACTCAAAGAGAGGGATATTGGTACCAATAATGGATTTATCAGAACTTTAATATTATAGATTTCATGCAATTTCATATACTTGTTCACCAAAACCAACAAAGAAGTATATAAATAATATTGAAAATCATGTTTAATCCTCAACCTTCCATTTCTTAGAGCCTTAAAATATCTCAATAGTTTCCTACATTGAAACCAAGTTCTCTGACACTCAGATGTAAAACCAGAAACTGTCCAAGCTATAGTTACTCATAGAGTGGGATATTGTTACCAATACCACGCTTTTAGACCCTTCTTTCGCCGTCACTATATGCTTCTCATATTATAGCAAAGAATATTGTTGTCAAGATAGATATATTATGGCCCCATATATTATTCTTAAGAAAAATCAAAAGTCCCACAATAAACAAATTCCAACAAAGAAGTTGGAGGAAATCTAGTACAAGACAAAGTAAGAAATCAATACACTCAATTATATAGATGAGAAAAGAAGATCCACACTATATAGGATAATTCTGAACCAACAAAGTCACAAAGCTTGTATTTTTATCCTTTATCCAGTTGTGTTGGTACATCAGCTGGGTTCGAATTGGGAAGTTCTGTCATGGTTCAGGAAGACATTATGTAATGAAAGATCAGCATTATAATAATATGTTTCTTCTATTAAGGACCTTGCTGAATGTTGCACCAATGCTAAGCTGAGATTGCTATATTAAGTCTGGAATACATATACTATCATGATATATAAGGTCCACAATAGGAAAAAAGAAAAAGAAAAGAAAAAAAGAAAAAAGAAAAAGAAAAGAAAGCTCAATTTGGCATTAGTTGCCTATATACAATTATTACAAAGTGAGCCACAATGGTTGCATATACATAGCAGAATCACACACAACATTTCTACATATTTGAATATGAAACTTAATTGGAATCATCTTAATGTCTAAAACAGGAAACAATTGTAAAAAGGAACTAGAAGAGCTCATCAACTTGTCAATGGTTATATGATAAAGTAGATGTAAAGATGAGAATAGGCGGCTTGTGTACAATCAGCAAAAAAAGTGTGAGCTCATTGCGCTGGCCATCATGTGTACAGCCTAAAACCATTCTCATTTCTCAGTATAGAAAGTTTATAACACAATTTGAAGCAAAATTTTGAATATAATGTCAAACATGTTGCGCTTACAATATGCTTGTTTATTATCATTGTTTGATGTTTGCTGTAAATTAACTTACTGTAGCCAAACATTGTGCCTCGTTCACAGACCATCACATTCTGGTTTCCTGCAAGCCTGACTTTTTCAGCAGAATTTGCCATAACCTACCAGAAGCCAAGATCATATAGAACATTTAAGTGATATAGCTATATATACCAGTATTAAAAATGTCAATATGTCTGAAAATTCACTACTTCAATATATTAGAGGGGAATTCATCTGCTAGAGAAACTTGAAGTCTACTTGCAGATTCTGTTGAAGGATGTAGCTGCAATCACTCAGTTTAATGGAGGACATACTTTAAACATTAATGCCTATTTCAATATTTAAAAAAAAAAAAACAGATCTGAAACAAAAGGTGTGTGGATTACCCATAATATCATTGTTACTGTAGGAAAAAGATATAAGTTTCATTTCTCATATAGAAAATGAACCCTAGCAGATGATCAACACTACCATATCGTACTTCAAAGATCTTCATGAAAAGAGACTATTGATAAATGAGTAAAACAAACTAAGTTAATAGTTATACCTAAAAAAGTGACTGTCAGAACATTGTGGACCTTACTAAGGCAAACCTACTTGTAACTTTATACATTAAAAGACAATATGCAGCCTACCAGATAGCATACAGGAAGTTAGAGTATGATATTTTCTTAACTTTTATAATCAATCCATTGAGCACAAGTTCAACTATCTCCGTGTCTCTTGTAGGACATCCTCAAATTTCTTGGATAGACGTTGCTTGTTGTCTCTTCCTAAGACGTAAAATTTTGGCTCAAGGAGAAATTTCTAGGTACATATGGCAGAATGGGCCGATCTGGCCTTTCACAATAAAGATATAGATGGAACTGCTATGAAACAACTTATTAGAATATTAGTAGATCATTTCGGAGACATGAAGCTATAAGAAGATACTGATCCTCGTGGACTGCAATTTAAAGATAAGGAAAGCTTTACTAGTGAAAAGTTACAGACCTTATAATTGAGACAAAACTAAAAAATTCCTATCCCGAGGTAGATTAAATTCAATCTTCATTTCAGTATTACTACCTATCTCAGATTCCCAATATTATCCAAAAGATATGAGCATACCCGTCATCAATTCCGACAAACAAAAAGAATGTACCAGATTTAATATACTTTACAGAAATAGCTTATGAAGTTCCACCACTTACCGAAGGAGCACAAAATTGGCCTTTCTTAATATTGATAATCTTCCCAGTCTTGGCGGCAGCAACTAGAAGGTCAGTCTGTTACAGTAGAATATTACATATCAGACAAGACAAGGTGATTTACCATACTCTAAAGCTATCTGATATAGCTAAGAGCTAAGAAATCTGCTTAGAAAAATAATGTTATGTGCCCACGTGTACCTGACGGCATAAGAAAGCTGGAATTTGAATAATATCAGCAACTCTTCCAACAGCTTCACACTGGAATAAACTTTGTTTAGAAACTAAAAAACAGCACATTATGTACTTCTAAATAAAGTGTGCTATGAGGCAATAATTGATCAGCTGATCACAGATACACCTTTAAAACAATGCATGGACAAAAGAGAGATGGATTTCAAATAAAACCAAAACCAGAAAATGTAGAAGTTAGACGCGATACAGACTTGTCTAATGCGTTAGAGCATCCTTCACAGAATTTTCATTAACTATAGAAATTTATTGGTATGACAAATACGAAGTCCGATGAAGACTGAAGTGTCAATACGCTTCTTCATATTGTACTACCAAAATTAGTAGAGAAGTCACAAATAAAAATAAGACGGAGAGAAAAAAATATTTTCTCTAAGACTGAAGTCTAAATAAGTATGAATGTCTATTTCCCGCTCCTTCAGTTCAACTGAAAGGGTAAATATGGGAACATAATGTCTAATAAATGAATTTCACAAAATGTCACTTGAAATTTTTGCCCATCTGGGCTATACCAATGACTTAAACAATGGAAGTCAGAGAGCTTGCAGTAATCTAACCCAAAGTAGGGTAAACATATTGGCAGAAAACCTTTTCAATATATTTTTCAATCTTATAACTTTCTTAGAGTGTGTTTAGCAACAAGAAACCTTCGAACTTCATGTAACCCCAATTGGATTTCATGAGGTTACAGCCGTTTGGCGGACATGAAACCTAGGTTTTTAGAGGTTCCAAAAGTCATGGGCCCAACCACTTGACATAGCCCTTGCCATATTGGGTTTGTTTCACGTGGAAAGAAACCCATTGAAGCCCTCATGAACACACATTTTAATTATATTGTTAAATAAGGTTTCAATAGGTTTCACTTCTCTATGTTCCCCTCTCAAAGTTTCAATAGGTCTTCACTTCTCACTTTTAAAAGTGCTTGGTAAAAACTGAAGCTTGAAATTTAATATTTTTATCGTTTAAGTCAACATGGTTTACAAAGGTTTCATGATTAAAATTGATGTTAGCAACCTTTAGATATGTTGAGCTTTCATTTGCCAAATACAATCTTACCAAGACAGCCACTAAAAAGGTTTTGACTCTTAGAAGTCGAAGTAAGTACAGTGAACAATGAGAAGCACCATGCAGATTAGTACTAAAGATAACTCATTTGTATTATTATGTGTTAAACAATAGATTTCTAAGTAAGGTTGCAAAAATACCAATTTCAACATGTACAACTCATTGGGATATTGTCAGACTGCTAAAGACAACGATTAACCTAGCAAAGTAGATTGCGTTCACACGGTCCACGGAAGACTATACCATGTCCAACACATCTCACACTTGACCAACATGTGTGTTGAATATGTAGGCCATTGTGTAGGTTTTAAATGAACCCAAGACGTCGTTGGACATGCATTTGGCGTGGGTAGACTTGAGGCAAAATTTTCAGGACAAAAGAGAGTAATATTTCTTTATAGGAGGTGTGTAAATATATTTAAATGCGTGTATGCAATGTATAGATACATGTATATAAATATGCATGTACAACCGTGTCAATGTTGTAACCATATCCTAATGTTTTCAACAATTATCGTAATCCTATGTGTATCATGCATGTATAAGTGTCTATATCCTTATCAGGCAACTTTATTGGCACCACATACATTTAAAGCCACTAAATTTATTAGTATTCGGGTGACTTTGAATTTGTCCCGAAAGCCCAAAGTTCCTTTGACTTCAATGTCTTTGGATCTGTCAATAAAGCAAGTATAGCACCATTCTGTGTTACCTCTTAGTTAAATTTTACAGAATGAGTTTATGACATGCTCATCAATTACTTGCTGTATAGCATAGCTTAGATTTCAACAAATATTTGGATTTGCCAAGAATCATGTAAGACTACTCAAGATGCACCAAGTTCCTCATAGAAGGAAAGTGAAAATCGTTAGATACAATAATCAACTAATAACACTCCTGCATGTTCGATACAAATAATCAAGCAATCAGAACTTTCCACTACACCCTAACTTCCAAATCATACTTCTAGCACTATTCTCCATCTTGTTGGTTCATTGCATTGTCGTTCGTCTAGGACAGAACCACAATACTACAGCTCTCTGCTTTTGCTAGCTAAGACATGACGCACATAGGTTAATTAGAATAACAAGGTAGTCATCTTCGCATTTCATGTAAAACAATAAAAATAGAGTACCTAGCAGAATTTCTGTATGCAAACATGACAAATGGAAATTTGAAAAAGACAATGGACACAAGAATGCAGCTTACAGGAACTACAGCAGATTTAACTAAATAAGAAATAAAAACTTGAGAAATGTGACAATACACCTATTGTAGAGTTAAATGTGTCAGGAAGCAAGAATCTACCTGGCTGCTCTCGTGCACATCTGTTACTATGGGAAGATCATATGTCAACTTGACCTTCTCAAGGATCTGCACTAAAAATTGAAGAACATAAACGGGACAAGTTCAAACAAAGAAAAAAAAATTATTGTAATTTGCAAGGTGCTATATAGAAGACCTTTGCCACCAGAACTTCCTAAAAAGTTCTATCTAGAAGACATATTCTAAAAATAATAGTCTCTATCATGGTTGTACTAGGCCTAGTGGACCGTGGAGCATTATATTCACCCCTCTTGCCCCCCCCCCCCAACCACCACCACATTCACACACACCTCCTTTCCCTGGGTGTAAGGCCCCAAAGTCCAAAAATGAAACTGTACACCAAAGAGGTTGATCCTTAAGCAAATTTAAGGTCAGAAGCAAAAAAAAACATAATCTTCGAACCTTGTTTTGTTAGTCTTTGATTTGGGGTGGGGGTTCAGAAAAAATCAGGGGAATAGAGAGAAACATAAATGAATAAATTAGCTGGTTTAGAATTAGTAGACTAAACCTATGGATACTTCATATGCACATTCAAGGAAAGTGGGATGTCGTAGTTGCAGCCGGCAGTGGCCAGAGAAATGAGAACCAAAAACTTCCTTGGTATGTGCAAAGACAAAGAGTTGTTTAGGCTAGTATTTGGGGCTGACAGTGTTAGGTGTCACAGACTCACAATTACAGGATACTCCAATCACTTGAAGAGAGACTGTGGAAGGCGTTACATCTATGTGGAAGTTTATGTTTCACGATGCAAATGTGTAAGAAAACAGTAAATTCCGATGTAGAGCTTCAAGATCACCAACGAGAACTTTGTAGTTAGTTTTCCATAAACATAAAAAGGGCATATGGAAATAAAAGAGACCAACAGAACTATTCTAAAAAAAACTCAGCCAGAACCTAATGAAAATTAGACTCGATTTGACCTGAAAACTTATGTTGCTAGGAGCCTCTTCAACAATGTCTATCAACTATCAAGCCAATTAAATGAAGCACTCACTTCTGTCTAGGCGAGCATATTGCTTGCTCATACCAATAAAAATAAGCAATACTAGTATAATTTAATATTGAATTCTGATCAGCAGTAGATAATATCTACTTTGCGGTTGTGTGTGAGTGCATGGGTATGTATGTGTGTATCTACAAATGCAAGTATCATTCTTAATGGTATCCATCCAGATGCTCGGTCGTATCCTACCCAGTACAACTATCATATTTACATTAGTAACAAGACTTAAACATAAAGCATACTGTTTCATCTGTCTACATCAACATGTTTCCGTAGTTTAGTTACACATGTATACATGGTTTTCTACTTTATTCAAAGTTCTAAGTTATCCATCCAGGTGCCTGCCTTGAACCTTTCTAGAACAAATCTCTTTTCACATTGCTCAGTAGATTTAAGTAGAAGAGTATACTGAATACTGTTCAGCATTTCTATTTCTAAGACTTCCATAATTTTCTGAAACTTTCAATATAGGAAGCTAGCTATGCAGAGAATATCCATTCCAGACATCTCAACAGACAACTTTTAGGAGCTCAAGTTGGTAAGAGCATTCTATTAACCAAAAGTGCGACGCCAGCTAGATTTGGAACCAAAGTACTGACTTGAAATATCATCCATCAACTGTTAGAATTCTCAACCACAACTATGGCTTCATTTTGGAAAAGTTGAAGTGCTCTTATTGTACCTATTTAGGATTTGTTGTTATATATTGAGACATTTCTCACTAATTATGTGGATATCCAAGTCATGAAATTTACAAAGTTATATGTGAAAAGTAGAACAAGAAATCTGGTTTACAAATTACAACTGCAATTCAATACTGTAAGAGAGGATGAAGTATGGTGAGGAATCAATAGTTTCCCTGCAAGTAACCGAGAAACAAATATGTAAAAAATGCATCATGTAGATGTGCTCTCCGTAGCTATAGGACTAAGGTACCAGTATGAAAAGCTGTAGCCGGGAATCAAGGAACTGCCCTATAATAAGTCTTGGAGCATAGGCACAGATCAAAATAGATATAGGAATTCTGGTCAATCAGCAAGGGTAAAGCTATAAGCATGTCTAGAAGAACTATTATAGAAGTTATCGGGTTTATTTCTCAGTTATACAGGGAAAGAACATGAGCACACCAACTAGCTCTTATTGGAAGAAAGTATTCCATTTCCAATAAAAACTTTTCCTTCTCTGAAGTGTCATTGTCTAGTCAAGCATTGATGAAGTCTGTAACTGTAAGTTAACAAGATAAGAGAGAATACTACCTTCAAGCCTTCTTGTAAGCCAGGACCACGAAATGATTTGGAGGAAGTACGGTTAGCTTTGTCGAAGCTGGACTTGAAGACAAGCTGCAACCCGAGTCTGCAAAAAACAATTTGGAACCTTATTCAGCGCTTAGCTGACCTATATCTCAACATCAAGCAGACAATTTAGGCGTTGCCTACTTGGACGTGACATCCTTGATATGTTTAGCCATCTTCATAATATGCTCCTCCGATTCGATTACATTGGGACCTGCTAATAAGAAAAATGGCTGTGCTCCCTGCAACATAATAAAAAACAATGAACAAAATATAATATTGGACACAATCAAAGACAATTCACATTCTTTTGTTCTTCCGCGACATTAAGAGCAGAAATGCATCAGTGTCGTACAAAGTAGAGAAGATCTTCATAAAGGTCCTCAGATCTGGTACCTTATAATTGATTATATAATTTACCCAATCTAATTACTTAGAAATTGGATTATTGAATTGCACTATTTTCATAACTTGCAAAAGAAATTTGAATTTATCACAGTTAGCAGTTTTTAAGTGTACTGTGTCCTATGTAACAAGGTTTGGCATATCGGTCTAGCAGTTTACAGTGGGGGTGCAGTTTGAGGTGGGAGTGGTATTTAAGAGTTGGTATCAAACTTTGACTCGGAGATGAATAGAGTACCACACGATACAGATCAGAGTTACCACAAATAGCTCAACATCCAGCAATTCGTGTTGCCGAAGTTCCGTACCGAAATTGCAGAACATTTCCGTTCCAAAATGATAAATGTAGCATTCCGAAATTCCAAACCCAAACCAACCAAAACCACTCCTGGTCGCCCACTTCATATTGTTTTACTTCCGGTTGCCCACTTCGTTCCACCTAAGCATCCCAAAAAAGTGGCATGCCGTGATTGATTCTGACATGTCCCAAGTGTATTTTGGAGTGTTTCGTGTCATATGGATACGTGCCTGGAAGGACACAACGTGGAACACCACACCAATTTTTCGAGCTATGCCACATGTTTGCTTGTCCTTGCTCTCCGAAAATAACAGAAAAATCAAGATCTAGGTACAACATTACAAGCATTGTCCGATAGGAATCGGCAATATGGAATACAAAAAATTGATGAGCAAGAACTAATCAAAACCTTGAGCTTGTTGTAGAGTGCCGAAGAACAATCCATCTCCTCTGCAACGATTCTTGCGGCTACTTGTAGCTTTAGAGTAAATGCAGCAAA
Source organism: Iris pallida (assembly GCA_029216955.1). Taxonomy (NCBI): domain Eukaryota; kingdom Viridiplantae; phylum Streptophyta; class Magnoliopsida; order Asparagales; family Iridaceae; genus Iris; species Iris pallida. The sequence goes on from JANAVB010040220.1 coordinate 11,489,324, forward strand.
AACTAGTAAATTTTGGGGTGTGGACTCGTTAGAGTAAATTTAACAAACAGTTGGTGTGCATAGACAACCAAAGGAGAGAAAGATCGGACCTGAAATTGCAAGGAATGTGGAGCGTGTAAACCTGGAGATCGATTGAAGTGACTGTTCTGGTTGTTATGTGTATATATAATATAGATCTTGATAGGAAAGTGAAAAAATTGGGAAGTAGAAAATTGATTGAGATAGGAAAGTGAAAATTGGGAAGTAGAAAGTTGGAGAAGCTGAGAAGGAAAGTAAATTGGAAAGTAGAAAATTAGACAATTGTGTTTGATTGAGATAGGAAAGTGAATTGGGAAATATAAATTTAGATAAATATGTTTTGTTGAGATATGAAAGTAAAAAGTTGGAAGTGAAAGAATATATTATAATAGTAGTACATTATAACTAAATCACACAACAATTTAACAAATTAAATAATTAGTTTTATAAATTAAGATAATTTTTTTACTAACTAATTAATAAATAAAAAATATCAACTCAAACTTAATTACTAATTAATTTAAAAATAAGATAAATTTTGTTATGGTGAAAAAAATAATTAATTATTAATTAAGAAAGAGAAGTTAAGATAACTTATTACTAATTAATTAATTGGGAGGGTAGGCGGCTGTTATTCATTCCTCTCTCTCAAAACCACTTAAAAATTTACATCTCTCAAACCATTCATTTCCTTCTCAAACCACACTTCATTCCCCCCTCCGCCCATGGCCGATCTCCCTCCATCCCACCCGCCACCCCCTCCCCTCGTCCTCGCCACCCGGGGGTGGTCCCGTCCCACATGCCATCCCTACTCCCCTTGTACAAATCCAAGTGGACCCTCTTCTTCTCTGGGCACGACTGACATGGATCTCGTCGCCGCCAGTCATATATCCCTGCTCCACTAGCTCCCCTCGATGAGCTTCAGAAGAGGAAGAAGCTGCAGGTGGACTCCTGTGCATCGACCCCTGCTTTTTTGGTTTTTTGTTTTGTTTTTCTCCTTCCCACCCACATCATAACCATGGAGGAGAATGTAGGAGAACGGAAGTGGGAATGAGACAGGAACTGCGGCAGCAACATCGATGCAAAATTCAACAATTTTTTCAGAGCAACCAAACAATAGATTTGATCTCCCCCCTCTAATTCCCAAAGAATCAACAAATCCAGCTCAAGTTCATGTTTACCAAATAGTCCCAGTGGGACATGTTGAAATCATCAATCGCACGATTGAATAAGTGGACTCCATCAAATGTTGGACGAGTGGACGAAGGACATACATACAATTTAGCAATATACAAATTTTGGAATGTTAGGTCGGATATTATAAAAAAACTAAATAAAAATTTAATTTCAATTTGTTACTCTCAATTATTTAAGTATTTAAATTTAACATCTTAAACTTTTTTTGGTACAACTTGATACCCCGAAAAAAAAAAAGGGACAAAAATTGTCCACCCCCTCCTCTTCGTGCCCCAACCCCGCTTCCCCTGCCCTCCCCCCCCCCCCCCCCTCCCGCAGCCACTCCCCACCCCACTCCCTTGCTGTAACCCCCCCCCCCCCCCCCCCCCCAACTCTTTCTGCAGTGCCACCGTCATTGCTAGCACAGTCGGGGCGGGGGAGGGGTGATATGGGAAGCGCAGGGGGGTGGGAGGGGGGTAGGCCGGGGCGGGACGGGTGTGTAGGCGGGGTGGACGGAGGGGGGGGGGGGTAGGGGGATGGCCGAAAAGGTGTTGGGGGGGGGGGGGGGGGGGGGGGGGGGGGGTTGGACAGGGAAGGGGCAGGGAGGTGCAGGGATGGGATGGATAAAGATATTTTTGATTTTTTTTATGGTATAAAGTTAAAAATATTTAATAATTGATGGCATTAATTTGTCAAGTAAAAAAAATTAGGATATTAAGTTAAAAAATAGAAATAATTTAGGATATCAAATTGCAAATAAATCTTAAACAAATAAAATATTTATCTAAATCTTTTGGAACCAGTTATTCGCATTCAGCTTTATTAAAGATGATGTACATTGTAATGCCAATAATGTATGAAAATATTTGTTTTTTCAACTTTTTACTGGATAACTTTAACTTTGGAACACAAAGAGGCACAAGGAAATTGATCTAGCACGTCTACTTTTACTTTTCGAAAGCGGCCCAAGGTACTTCACAATTTAGTTAGAGCATCATTAGTAAGGCCCATCCCATTTTCTAGATTCTAGATTTAGAATGTAGGAGCTCATTTTGTAGAATAATAAGTCTCATTCCTATTCCCAATTTCTACAATTTCGGTCTCAACCCATCCATGGGTGCTAAGGGTTGGGCCTCCCAAATTCTAGATTCTAGATTGTAGAAACTCGTTTTGTAAAATAGTAAGTTCCAATTTGGAGCCCAACTTTCTAGATTCTAAACTTTATATTATTTTTTTCCTACATTAATTTTTTACCACACAATTTTTGGGACCGGAACTCACTTTATCATTTCCTACTATTCTCATACAAACCCAACCCATTCTACATTTACCTTTTTTTTGAAATTTTGGGCTCCAAATTGCATTGGAGAGTCCCAACTACTAATGATGCTCTTATACCCGGGTGAAACTCAAATATTCATAACCATGTTCCTCCCATATGACACATCATCTATTTAAAATATTAATATATTTTTATTTTAAAAGTAAATAATTATATATGGATAAAAAATGAGTTACTTAGTTTTAAGGTCTCGCATATATATAAATATTAGAGTTTGGGTTTCGAAATTGATCGATGTTAGAATTTGAGTCTCGAAATCACTGTTCAGTAGTCTACGTGAACAGTTATTTCGAGACCCAAATTCTAACATCGGTCAATTTCGAAAATTAAACCCTAATATTCATGTATATATGAGACCCTAAAACTAAATATCCCTAAAAAAATACATTTGCAAGAGAGGAACAGATTGAGACAATGAGTTGGGACAAGAAATATGACAAAATTGCTTCTACACATATCGAAAGGAGGACCGATGCGTGAACCGATGCCACATGTCGGACTCCCATTGCTCGAATTTTTTAAACGGTGAACGCAAGGAGGGTGGTTTGGGGTAGGGGTGAGCAACGGTTCGGTTCGGGTCGAACCGAACCGGTTTATATTAAACCGACATAAACCGAAAACCGGCCATTAATAACCGAGAACTGAACCGTCCTAAACCAAACCCGACCAGAACCGAACCGAAATATAGCGGTTCGGTTTTCGGTCGGTTCGGTTTTGCGGGCCGCTGGACTGGGCCGGATTTTAATGGACCAGACTGTATGAAGAAAAAAATATTATTTGCCAGCAACAAAAAGGCCAGTGAATTGCACAATATAATACAAATAACAGAATATTGAATTACAAGTCTCCACTCTAGATATTATACAAATTTACAACCGAACAAATATACAAGTCTCCACTCTCCACTCTCCAGTACATGATCCAGAAGGACCAGAACGGAACAAATTACATCCATTACATCCAGTATAATACAAAGGACCAGAACCGATCAAATATACAAGTCTCCAGTAGATGAATCATGATCGAACTAATATACAAATTACAAAATCACAATCAAGAAGAGTAGTTCATGTTTGCAAATCCAGTGATTCCAATCCATCCAAATTCCAAACTCAACAGTAAGTCAAACCTGCATTATATACAATAACTAAAAGAAAGGCTCAGAATGTGGCTTTTATTGCGTCATTAAAGATGCAATGTATGCCTCGCCAATGGCTGCAACGAGTGCCTCGCCAATGACAAAGAGCGCCAAATCATCATCGCCAATTCTAATGGAAAAGTTTAGTAAAAATTTTGAATATTAAAATCGACTATGAAGAGAGTACCTCACCAATGGCAGGCTGCAACAAGTGCCTCGCCAGTGGCTGCAACGAGTGCCTCGCCAGTGGCTGCAACGAGTGCCTCACCAGTGTGGCTGCAACGAGTGCCCCACCTCTAGAAGCATCGACAAGCAGTATCCAGCATGTACATGTATCAATATCAGAACAAGCATGTATCAGATCATCACTCTCCCAAAAATGATGCATAAAAGAACAAGTATCAAGATTACTGAACAGTTCAAAGAACAATATGAAAATGATTGTTTTCCAGAGAACAGTTCAAACTTCAAAGTATCAAAAATCCTGAATAGTTCAAAGAACACTATGAACAAGCATGTATTACTTTACAAAGAACAATATCAAAATGGCTGTATCAATTGATTTTCCAGACCAGAACAATATCAAAGTTGCAAGTCACAGACATAAACCGTTTTCTGCTCAGCCCTAGTCACAGAGTATAATTTCCAGAGCAGTTCAAAGAACAATATCAAAGTTACAAGTCACAGAATATAATTTCCAGACCAGAACACTAGAACAGTTCAAACCTCAAACTCTGAGGCTTTCCTGTTCCATAACTTGCAAACTTCAAACAATCAAAATGACAAAATGACAAAATGTGCCAAAACATCCAGCACTAGCAGTCTAGCAGATCAGTAACAAAATGACTGACATATTACAATAATGTGTTCCAAAGTATAACAGATCTACAAGACTACAAGACTAGCTTGGATCTCGGAGAGATCTACTGATCTACAACATTAAAAAATAACATGTATTAATTAAAAATTAAAAAAAAATGAGATTTCTGTTCGAACTTACCAGATCTAGCTTGGATCTCGACAGATCCTTGTTAGATCTTGTCACGCCCCAGAACCAGAATACTGGAGAGCGGGGGCAGACATAGCCAGCTACGTATAATGAAATGGAATCCACGTCACTATACGGTCACGGCTGTCTAGATATATGAGGGTTTAACTACAAGCCAACAGTCTTCTATGGTCATGAACAAGCCTATTGTCTCAATCACAAGCAAGTAATAGTAGTTACAAGATGTCAGAGCACCAAATATATAATAGCAAGGCGTCCCATACATTACATATTGGATGATCATGAAGCTAGTCGTACAAAATGTCAGGACTAGCAAGAGTTCAGTCATACATGATCAACCCTAGGATCTGTCAATCATGTTACAGCCCGTAGGCAGACAGTAAGTAAGGTACCATCGAGCTAACACGTGCTCGCCGGCTAAACGTCTCAAAAGAATAATTTTACAATAAAGTGGAAGGACAAAAAGAAACCCACTCGTTGCCAGGGTTACGCCTGGTGGTCACCATCTGGCTGGAAGACCGGTGGATCCTCTGGTGCTGCTCCGATATCTGGCCACACAAAACCAGCTGGGTCAGACCCCAGAAAGAGCAAGTGCCACAAAGGAGGCTTCACTTAGGAACTAAAACCAGCATGTCACAAATAAATAGTAAGGTAATTAAAAGATAGTGATAATAGCTGAGATAACAATAATATATTGAACACGGAGAAACCATTCAAGTAGCCAGACTGCAACCCTTAAACCAAACAAGGACCGGGGTTGCAATCCTTCGCCTGAATAGAAACCCGCCTCAATTACTATTGATAAGGTAACAAGACAATAAACGAAGAGAGGACACAGAACTGCTCCGGGAGCCAGGTTACAACCCTTAAACCAAACAAGGACCGGGGTTGTAACCCTTCGCCTGAACAGAACTGGACCCCTGATCTTTATTGTTAATGCCGGTATAAATAATTAATCATGCTTGAAGTAAGGTAAAACATGACGAGCATGGCACGGGGTTGCAATAAGACAATAAACGAGGAGAGGACACATAACTGCTCCGGGAGCCAGGTTACAACCCTTAAACCAAACAAGGACCAGGGTTGTAACCCTTCGCCTGAACAGAACTGGACCCCCGGTCGTTATTGTTAAGGCGGGCACAATAAGCAGGACGATATATGATAAGATAACCATGGAACTATTCAGATAGCCAAGTTACAACCCTTAAACCAAATAAGGACCGGGGTTGTAACCCTTCATCTGAACAGAACTTGGTATTCCATCATTTATCGATACAAGAAATCATGTCCTGATACAATCTTGTACAGGATCAGGATAAGACTAAGCTGGAATAAACTTCATCCAATCAATCACGGCCAATCAAGAGTACGGCTTAATACTTTTAACTAACTAGGGTTATCACAGGCCTAGTTACTAGCAAGATGCAATGAGATTTATCCCGACAGCCACAAGCCCTGCAGACCATCCGGTTATCCGGGTCGAATGTCCGTTATGAAGAATGCAACACGTGAATGTGTGCAGGAAATGTGTCCTACTCGTCGGTAGGCTACAAGTCCACTTAATGAATGCGCCCAGATAACGGGATTGCCTGTAGCTGGGAATCTCTTCATGACTACTGAATTATTCTAGTTAATTAGCCTTAGTCAATTTTAGTAGGTAACCCTGACCGTGGTACTCAGGGATCCCCATCCTAGACATGATGCAAGACAGTACTGGTTTATTTGTACAAACGCAATCGCCCACGGTGTCCAGACCTTTCATACTTGTCATGTCAGTTTACTTGTCAAGAGTGCGCCACAGCGGGCCACTATCGTGTTCTATTCTTACATTATCATGAATGAGAAAGATTGTATAAAATAACTAATAACATATTCTTGAAGCCAAGGAAAAGATCTACAACTTTCATGTTTTGAGTTTTTCAAGATTCTAGCTACAAAACAACTTAAACAGGCAAAAACAGTAAATTCCTGCACAATCGGCGCATGGGATTCCTGCACGAATCGACGCATGGGATTCCTGCACCAATCGGCGCATGGGATTCCTGCACGAATCGGCGCATGAGATTCCTGCACCAATCGGCGCATGAGATTCCTGCACGAATCGGCGCATGGGATTCCTGCACAAATCGGCGCATGAGATTCCTGCACGAATCGGCGCATGGGATTCCTGCACCAATCGGCGCATGGGATTCCTGCGCAATCGGCGCATGAGATTCCTGCACAAATCGGCGCATGAGATTCCTGCACGAATCGGCGCATGGGATTCCTGCACCAATCGGCGCATGGGATTCCTGCACCAATCGGCGCATGGGATTCCTGCACGAATCGGCGCATGGGATTCCTGCACAAATCGGCGCATGAGATTCCTGCACGAATCGGCGCATGGGAAACTCACGTTGCGTCTTCAATACATGCGCGTAGGGAACCTACGCGCATGACACGCTCGGAGTTAAGGGATACGTTGCCGGGACTTCACGGCGCATGGCCTCCCGGCGCATGGCCTCCCGGGCGCATGAGGTTCCCGGCGCATGGGGTTCATCGTCCCCAAACAGCAAGTTCAGCCATGAAAGTTCCGAAAACTTGGAATGGCCATAACTTACTCATCCGGAGTCGAAATCGAGCGAAACAAAAGCCAAAACTGAATGAAATTGAATTCTCTACAACATAGAACCATTAGTTTTCAAAAATAACCAAGTTTTAGAGATCAAAACCAAGAAAACTAAACAAGAAGGAACTTAAAACTTAGATCTACAAAAATATAACCATCAAAACCGAAAACTTCCAGTTCTAAAGAGGCTTAGAATCTAGTAAGGAAGAGAATGGAACAATAAAATATGAGATCCATCATGAAGCAAGTTTGCACTTGCCTAAGCTCTCTCTCTCTCTCTCTCTCTCTCTCTCTCTCTCTCTCCTTCCTGGTAGGTGTAGAAGTAAATGTGGAGAAGAAGAAGAATAATGAAGAGAGAGAAAGAGGAGGGGTTAATAAATGGGGATGGTGGTGGTAGGTAGGGGTTCTTCCCTTGGTTCATGATGAACCAAGACAACCCAAGCCTAGCCGAACCAACCCAAAACAAACCGAGCCAAGCCAAGAGATATGCAATACAAAATAAAATACGTACACGTATTCTAAGATACGTAATACGAACTACAGTCATTACAGATCTCGACAAATCTTGGTTGGATCTCAACAGATCTGGACTAGATCTGGAGTTTTAGAGAAAGTGTTTTCGAACAGATGTTACAGATCTACTAGTGAACAGATCTCGTCGTCACGAACAGATGGAAGAGTGGTGAAGGCGGAGTGAGGAGGAAGGTGGTGGTCGGAGTGGAGTGGATGGAGTGGGGCTGGAGACTGGAGAGTGAAGGGGGCTGGAGAGTGGAGGCGGTGGAGTGGACTGTGGAGTGGAGTGGAAGGAGGAGTGAGGAGGAAGGTGGTGGTCGGAGGACGGAAGGAGGAGGAGTGGAGGCCGCTGGAGAGTGGAGAGTGAAGTGGTGTCACGACCCGCACCCGGATATACGGGTACGAATACGTGGGCCACGCCAGCCTACGCCGCGGTATCGGCGGTAGAACGCTGTCAAGTACACTATACTAACTACAACATCTATGATCCATAACTATGAAATGTACTCATGTCACATCACGAAAACTAAGGAAGATAAGACAAGAATTAATAACAATATTACTAGAACAACTAGAATCTATAATGATCATAAGACATAAAATAAAGAAGGAACAACAAGACTAACTAAGGATAACTACCAGGCAACTCACATAGAAGAATAGTGAGATCCACCTCAGCTAGCAACATCATGAAGTCCAAAACTGAGGGCACAACTACTCCTAAAATTTGTCAACATATCCAGTCAGGATGGAACGAGCACAAATCTCAAATAACAGTTCTAATTAGACGATATTGAACATGTAGCAGTAAATAGAGAGAATATACAAGAAATCATGAAATGTACATGTGAGTATCATGGCAAGGTAAGCTGTAAATCTAGAGCTAGAACAAGGCAAGTAAAACTGATCATGGCATGTACAAGAATCAAGAATCACCTATCTAGGTGTGTGAGTACTAGCTACAATACGTGGCCGGCTTGGGGACTTGCACAATAGTAACAGGCCTGGCTAACCATACGTGGGGTGTATGATCAACACTCACAATCAATAGGTGCACAAGGGGTGCACAATAGGCTTTGACCACATATCTATACTAATACTCCCCGTCCCCCGACTAGTATAGTGGATCCAACTATGACACATCATGACGCGCGATTCTCTGAGAGGGTAGCTAGCCTTTGCAGGAATCGTGTCTATACAATGCACAAGGAACAAGAAAGACTTACACAAGATATATCAAGGAGAGCGAGGAATAATATCTCATGACGGGATCCAGGGAAATACCAATCCGTGTGAATAATGTGTCAAGAGAACAAGGGTATCTACACTAAATACAAGAAACATAAACGATATCATAAAACAGAAATATTATCAAAGAATGTACTCGCCTGGGGTCCTGCTGTCAATATGAATCAGGGTTCAGAGTAAAGCCACAGACCTAAAGATGAAATAATACAAGAGCTGATCAGGGTCAAAAGACATACTAACATCTAGGTCAAACTAAGTCAAACTAAGACAAACTGGGTCAAGGTTGACGTACAGTTGACTCTGGGTCAACTGGTCAACTCTAGTCCAGTTCTAGTCAATTTTAGGCTACGGTTGACTTTCGGTTGACTTTTGGTCAAAATAGTCAACTGTGGTCAACCAAGGTCAAAACTAGTCTAACCTAGGTCAAATGTTGACTCTACTTCGACGTTCAGTCAAAGTAGTCAACCATGGTCAAACTGGGTTAAAACTAGTCTCTATAAACATCTACAAGGTCAACTTATGCATTTCGGTGATTTAGAAATCACTGAAATCGACGGGCCTCTAAAACAACCAAAAGGAAAAAATATTATAATAATAGGGTGACACAAAAAGGGAAAAAATATACAGATGTTGTCGGATGATGAAATTAACATCACCAACGTGTCCAGAATGGTCAAATCAGCTAGGATAGCCTGTCCAAAAGTCCAATTTGGACACAGGGGTAAAAAGGTAATTTCGGGCCAAAATGGTGTCCGTGTCGGACTCACTTTGCACCGAAAAATATGCCAAAATAAAAGTGCACAAAACCTAACAAATTATATATCCACGAATCCAGAATGACGATACGAACCCAACGGTATTGTCACGACCCGTTACCCAAATTGTTGGGCCGGGCCGAGCCATGTCCAGCCTACGCTTAAGATAAAGCGCAGTAAGCTGTTCTAGAGATAACAAGATAAGACGAAAAGTGCTAACAGTTCTATAAGTGAAGAAGAATCATAAATGCTCCAAACACAAAAGTCGTCGTATATAATAAAATATCCAAGTACAAGTAAACTGAAATGTAAAACTGGATACATGTCAAGTTACAAAATGATATAGTCTAATACATGACTACACTAAGTATCCCAAGTAGCTAAGCAAACTAGACGAGTCTCCCCGCAGGAACATCCTCGTATGGCAAAACCGGGTCCTCGGCAGTGACTCCATAATACGAATCACAGAGCAACTCCTCCTCAGTAAGTATACCTACAACGTTATCCTGTCAGGACGGGAGCAAGTACTAAATCTAGCAAACTAGCATATGAAACATGGAAATGAACATGAGAGGAATAACTGGAAAGCATGGCATCACACAGTCTATCATGGCAAGGACACATATGTCATAAAGACAGATGTATATGTAATGTTTAAAACTGTAGCAGGTACGTGATCGGTCAATAGGTGTACAATGTACTAAGACACAATGTAAATAAAATGTACATACGTACAAGTGTAAAGGCGATATATGTACACATGTACAAATACAGCTTGGAGAGTAAGGCCTACGGTGCAGTATCATATAAAATGTAACTTTGCTCGGTACTGAAGAGGGGGTATGATCACGTACTCTACTATCAGTTTCTCCATAACCCATATTCTAATCATGTGAGAGATACATCAAGACTGTTCTAAGCATGGTAGTAACTGAAAGTACAACATGTAGAGATCTAACTTGCTACCCCAAGGATCAGCATTTAACATGGTGGGATTTGCAGTTCATTTTATGTGACAATATATAAAGTTCGTAGAAAGTACTTGCCTCTAGCAAAGCAAAATAAAACAAGCTGCGATAACAATGCTATGGATGTCCAGTAACTCGTCACTGTAGAAATAAATGCATAAACTTAGCTTTTACACTAAGCTAAAATACTAGGACACTAATTGGTGCGACACGACTTGTGACTGGGCACCTAGCCAAAATAATGACTTGGCATAGGAGACCAATATGTGGTGACACACTATGTTAACTAACCTCCTAGGGTCTTTACACTAGTGAGGGATGGGGTTTAACATGACTAAAACTCCAAACAACACAAAAAGCTACAAGTCGTAATTAATCAATAAATAAATCAAAAGATCATTGTGTTCTAACAATTTTAGAGATAGGCAAAAAGCCTAGTTTTTCTTAAAGTAAAGTACTAAAGTGATCCTTGTTAATCATAGAAATTTATTATAATTTTTCTAGAATTTATTAACCAGTACAAATATTTTATAAAAATCAGTTTTCCTAAGTATACAGAAAATGAGTTTTGGTTTCATATGCCAACCTAGTGGCAAAACAGTAAATTAAATACTACAAAAATTATACTAAATTAGCCAACTTAACATAGTATCTAAAAACTATTTTTCCATAATTTTAGCAATACTTTAAGTATTTTTAGAAAATCAAAAACAGCAATGCACACAATAATTAATTATCTGCGTATTTTGTCCATGTATATAATTTGAACCAAAGTTCAAATACAGGACCCAAGGCCATGAATCAAGTCCAATATGACTTGTACAGGTCTTGAATGTGTGAAAACACATTTGAGCCCAAATACCCATGCTAGGCTTGGACACCAAATGGTTGCAGTAATTTAAATACGATAAAAATACAATTTGGTAATAGTCAAAATAAATATTATTATTTTAATAAGGTAAAGTTTTACATAGTAACTATAAAATTATGAACATTATTTTATATAAATAATTTACACTAAGCTAAGTAAAACACACATAGGAACTAATATACATATATATAAATATAGGGATATTTATATATATAGGAAAATGCTCAACTATATATTATATATATATATATATATATACAAATATATGTATATATACATACATATAAGAAAATACTTATCTATATAACATATATATATATAAAAAATTAATGTATACATATATATATATATATAATAATATATATACATAAGGAAATATATATGCATAAATATATATTTATACATAATACACACATATATATACACATACATAAAATAATAAAGTATATTCATATATATATATATATATATATATATATATATATATATATATATATATATATATATATATATATATATAAAAACAGCAACTATATATATCTAAATATAGTATGTATAATAATACATATATACATATATACAAATATATGTATACATATATATATATAATTATATATAAAAACAAAAAGAAAAAGAAAAAAGAAAAGGAAAAGAAAAAGAAAAGAAATAGCAGCAGGGGGGCTCGAACTCGGGCTAACCGAGCGGGGGGGGGGGGGGGAGGGGTTTTAGTTACTGCGCGCTGGCCAGTGGGCCAGTTGGCCCGATTGTTAGGAATAGGTTTGGGTTTTTTTTTATTTAGTTTTGAATGATTTAACATATAAAAAAAAATATAAAAACCATCATGTGTCCTGACAGTTAAGGACACAGGGTTTTCTCGTGTCCGTGCTTCGCACGACACGCACAAGCTTCGATTTACGTGTCCAAGTACTGGACTAAGGTCCCCGTGTCCTGGCGAGTCTCGTGCGTGAAAATGAGACACGCACGACACGACTGAGTCATGATACCTACGTGTCCGGTCGTCGAAGTGGGTTTCGGGGGTGCTGACGGGCGGAGGAGACGTCGTGGCGGTGGCGGAGTGGTGGCGCTGCGGTGGACTCGTCAAGGCGCGTCGGATGAGGGTGGTTGGAGGCGGTGATGGTCGACGGTGGGGCTGGGCTGGGGGTTAGCCGGAGTTAGGGTTCCGGTTAGGGTTTTTAGGAGATGGGCGGAGCTAGGGCATCGGGGGTGGTCGGGGGAAGTGGTAGCTAGGCTGAGGGGGAGGGGGGAGTTTTATAGGGGTTTGTGGCGGTGGGGGCAGCCGTGAAAGGCGGGGGGCAGGGCGGCTAGTCGTCGGGGCAGCGGGGTGGGTGAGCGAGCTGGAGGAGAGAGAGGGGGAGCTGTCGGTCGGGGGGGGGTTTGGGTAATTTGCAGTAGGGTCCTTAGATATTAGAAATTTACACAAATGAATTAACATATATAAAATGCAAAATAATAATTGCATTTCCTAATTAAAAATAATTTCCTATTTACAAACTGATATACTAACAATTCTAATAATTACAAAACACTATTAAAACAATTCAAAAAATTACAAAATGCTATTAAAACATTTAAACAAATTACAAAATAATATTTTTGTATTTAAAACTCATTTAAAACTCATTTAAAATTCATTTAAAAATTCTAGAAAATTCCTAAAATCATATTAAATTATTTTAAAACCAATAATGACATTTAATAATTAATTAACACTAGTTTAAAATTTTTTTGAAAATCAGGGGCTTACAAGTCTTCCCTCCTTGAAAAATTTCGTCCTCGAAATTCACAAGGATTGAAGACCCTACAATATTCTAACATAGCAAGCAATGCAACAAATGACTAAGGCTACGATCAAAACTAACCTCCCGAAACCCGTTCCGGCTCCGGCTCAAGGACTAGGCTATAAGTCTTCCCCTGGGGTCCCTTGGCTACTGGGCAGTCCCGAATCTGATGGATGGCAGACCCACAAGCCAAACACTGCCCTAACCTCTTCCTGCAGACGACGAATTCATGCCCTGGTCTTCCGCAGAAAGAACATATAGCTCCCTTCTGCTGCTGCTGCTGATATCGGGGTCCCGGGGCTCTAACTGGCGGGGTCTGACGATGCGGTGTAGGGGGATGGTAAGTCTGCGGGGGTGGCATCGGCGCTCTCTGCTGGAAAGCCTGACGCTTGGACGGTCTCTCATGGTGTACAGAAGCCGGCCTCTTGCTAGACAGAAGACGCTCCTCAATGCTCCGGGCTAACTCTAGGCTCTGGTAATAGTCAGTCGTATCGTTCGCCACTATAAGAATGCCAATGTCTGGAACTAGACCATGGCAAAACCTACGGGTCATCTCCTCTGGATCAGCAACCAGACTAGGAGCAAAACGGCTCAGGCGACTAAACTCTCCCGCATAGTCATCAACAGAACGGTTCCCCTGCTGGATGTTCTGGAATCGTAGCCCCATGGCTACTCTAGCAGTGGTCGAGAAGAATTTCTTCTTGAACTGTGTCACTCCCCGATCCTGGAATACGTATTTTAATACGTAAACCGATAAATTGTATTTACTTTGTATTTATACGATATTTATATGCTGTATTTTTTATGTATTTCCCAAAAATATTCGATAAAATATTATTTCGTAATTTATTTTCTGCTTTTGGGCCTACAGTTTTGGCTCATTTGGGGAACCTATTCTTGGTTCACCTTGGTTCATCATGAACCCATGGGTTCAAGATTCTATATAATAACTCAACTCATTCTCTCTCCTCTCATTTTTTTATTCTCTCATTTACTTTCCTCCACCAACCAAAGCAAGTACCAACTTGCTCAAGAGATGGATCCATAAATATTGTTGATGTTTTCTTACAAAATTATTTGTCAAAATATGTTCTTCTCCTTATTCTATACTAGTTTAGAACTTGAAGTTTTCTATTTTGAAGCTTTAATCTTTGTAGATCTAGGTTTTAGCTATTTTCGGATTTTCTTGGTTTTGATCTAGCAAACTTTATTATTTTTAAGTTTTGATGGTTCCATGTTGTAGAGAATTTTGTTCTACCCCATTTTGACCTAAGGAAGTTTCGATTTGGGCTCCGGATGAAGGTTTTGTGTAGTTTGGAACCCATGGTTGCTTGGCTCCTCTTCTCGGTCAAGTGGAGAAGAAGAGCAGTACTTGACCGCATGAATCTTCATGCGGCAAGTCTCTGGCCGCATGGCCTATCCAGCCGCATGAGACTCATTCGAGCTCAGCCGCATGGAAAGCCCTTCCTAGCCGCATAAGACTTGCTTGAGTACTTGACCGCATGAATCTTCATGCGGCAAGTAATTGAGCCGCATAGCCTTGTTCAGACCCAGCCGCATGAGCCCCTGTCGCATGGACTTCATGCGGCTAGCCTTCGCAGCCGCATGAGTTCTTTTGCATCCAGCCGCATATGCGCCACTGTTCTGAGCCGCATAAGGCTTCGTCTGATCCTAGCCGCATATGCTGTTGAACCCCGGCCGCCTGGCGATAGCTCCCTTCGCAGCCGCATACGCTGACACCCCTTCGTCCGCATGAACCCGACCTTCCAGCCGCATGCGCCTTGGGGCTCTCTGAGCCGCATGAGCGTGTAGTCCCAGCCGCATGAACCAGTATTGACCCGGCCGCATGGACTCACTCTCCTTGGGCCGCATGGACTTTTGTGCCCTATATTGTTACCTTATTATTATTATTATTATTATTATTATATATATATATATATATTATATGCCCATTTTATATCCTTACGCCTTTTGTCCCGAGCATGATATGAGCACTAATGTGACCCCGGAGAACAAAGTGTTCCTACCTGATACATGTACATGAATGTTCCAGTTCTTGTTCATGCTCGACAAAAGACTCGTAACTCCACGTGGCGTATTTGCAATGATGCATTACACTAAGGAGGGTAGAACATGTTGACATACTGATTGACATGGATCCTCTTTGGGGTACTCGTACTAAAGTACGACCTTAGGAGGATAATCATGCAGGCCACAGCATGTGAGTCCGAGATTTCACCTAGGGTTAAACTAGGCAACTAAATATACTAGATGCATGGGGGGGCAAAATCCCGAGATCGTGTTACACCAGCCGCCTTGAGATGCTATCTTGACGCGCCGGCTGGTCTCCACGGATACTGTGTCATCTGCAACGAGTGGATGACTGTATCCGATTAATTCCTGCTACATATTATATGTTTTAGCAAGGTGGCCTTGCGAGGGACCTGTGCTCAATCATACCTGTCTACGCGAACCCCTGGGTTGGCTAGCCTTGCTAGAAAGATACGATCTGAGGATTTTCTAATAATATGACGCGAGGATAACCTCGTTCCACTAGAAACGCGTAGACTTGATTGGCCATAAAAACGACTTGCTTGTATCCTATTACCTTCCGTGAGTAACTGAGGGAAGCGGACTATCATGGTACGTGATCCAACCCATGTTCTTGTTTGATTGTTGGGTTGGTTATCGTACTATGATAGGCTGTGGACCGAAGTTATGAACGGAAGACTTATTCTGGTTGTGAAGTGCTACTTCTGTGAATTGACCGAGGAACATGGTTTATCGTGGTACATGATCCAACCCATGTTCTTGTTTGATTGTTGGGTTGGTTATTGTGCTGCGATAGGCTATCGACCGAAGTCACGATCAGGAGATTTTATTGTTTATACCCTTTAACTTATGCGAAAGTTATAGAGTACGACGCGTCCCGACTCCATGCGGCACCTTTTGTCCTTGTTTGGTTGTAAGGGTGCCATATGGGTTCGAGGATGTGGCGCCACCCTATAATGGTAGCATAAGTATTACTATTATCATTCATTCTATTAACTGGGTTTAGTCTTAACTCTTGTGCCCCTTTGGCGGTACTTGCTATTCGGGGCTGACCCCGCTGGTTTTGTTTGGCCAGATCCCGTAGCAGAGCCTGAGGACACGATCTTCCTCCCTGACATCCATGGTGCATACTAGGAGCATGGCAGTTCGGGGACTCGAGTGGGTTCTTTCTCCACCACTCCTGCTTATACTTTTGCGGCGTTTAGCCACCGGCACCTGTTAGCCGGATTACTTGATATTTTGTGTCAGTACATAATTGTAATTAAACAGACTGCAGCTATGTATAATTTTGTACTCCTGACTCTCCGAGATAGCTAAATTATGAAGCTAGTCTCTCATGATCATTTTGATACAGCGTCGGGGACGCCTTACTGCTTTATCTTTAATGCTCATCTTTTGCTGATGTGATTTGATTGATTGAGACATAGAACTCTGTGGGACCATAGGAGACTTGATTGTAGCATGTACCCCCTAGTCTCTCGACAGCCACGATCGCCGTATGACGTTACGTACCTCATATGGTGTAGCTGGCCTAGTCCGTCTCCGTATTTCGGTACTGGGGGGTGACAAGGTTTTAGTGGTGGCCCATGCAGGTCTAATTTTCAGACTTGTGGGGTATTGCGAATTATTAGGAGTCTCAATCAAAACTTGTTCCCCTTGAAATTCTGTTTCGAATTCTCTGTCCTTGCCTTGATCTCTAACCTGACTTGCATCCTCGAAATCTTCCTCGTCCGGACTTGATAATCTTATATTCTTCTCTATAGGGGTGCTTCATTCTCAGTAGCGGGTGAGGCCCATGAGGAAGAGCAGCAAGAGCATGGCTCGACTGGGCAGCAACAGGGAAGAGAACCTTCTCCAGTGCAGGCACGAGCAAAAATGGAGCCAGAGGCAGTGCAGCCGCAGGTTATTGAAACTCCTGCAGCACCAGCAGCAACGGCAGTACCAGACGCCGTAGCACTCCTGGAGATCATCCGGAGGGTTCTTGTCACTAACCAACAGCAACAGACTCGACAGCAGGAGCAGAACGTGTTGCTGAACCAAGGGATTCAGTTAGCTCTTGAGAGGAGTGCCGGGGTTGACTCGGGAGCATCAGGAAGGTTCCGTCGCTTGAACCCGAGGTATTTTGATGGCACGGAGGATGCCATCACTGCGGATGCATGGATTCAAGACATCGAAGCCATTCTTGTGGCAGCCAAGGTTCCAGATGATGAGAAGGTTGATCAGGTCAAACTGGTACTTCAGGATCTTGCCCGCGACTGGTGGACATCAGAAGAAGTTGGTACAAGACGCTCTGTTCATTGGACCACCTTCAGTGACAGATTCAAGGCCAAGTATTTTGGCGTAGTAGCTCGATATGAGCTCCAGCAGAAGTTCATCAGTCTCAAGCAAGCAGGCAAGACCGTAGATGGGTATGCAGCAGAGTTCTGCAGATTGTGCCGTTTTACGCCAGCAATGGTGGCAACGGAGCCGGAGAAAGCTATGAGGTTCCAGCAGGGACTTCATTTGGAATTATTGCAGCTTGTGGAAGGACACGACTACCAGACGTTTGACGCTGTCTTGACGGTAGCCCGGAGACACGAGCTTACCCAGCAGAGGTTGGCATCAAGGACAGGAGGTCAGAAGAGATCTCATTCCCAGGTTGGAGGAGGAGCAATACAGCGAACATCGGCACCAGCACCCGGTGTACGTATTCATGATGCAGGAGCGTCGCGGAGGACGGCCGTGTCAACTAATACAGCGCCAGTTCGGCATCAGCAGTCGAGGAACCAGCAACAGCGTCAGGGAGCACCCCAGGGCTGTACATTCTGTGGGAAGGCAGGCACACGAGGGAGGTGTGCCGGTCAGCGAATGGCTTATGCTTGAGGTGTGGTAGTTCAGACCACCGTATTTCTACTTGTCCTATGATGCAGAGGCCAGGAGGGCCAGCTCAGCAGTTTCCAGCATTGCCAGCTCCGACGGCAACCCCGAGTGGAGGGCCAGTATTAGCAGTAAGGCCCCTAGCCCAGCGTCTACCAACGCAGGCTCAGATGTTCCGCCAGGCACAGGAAGCCGAAGGCCCTCAGAGGCAGTAACAGTATGGTCGAGGAAGGCCGCAACAAGGGGCTCCGCGGGGCCAGGCTCTCACATTGACCTTGGGAGAGGCTCTAGCGTCTAGTGACGTGGTGGCAGGTAAAATTCTCGTCACCTCATTTCCCGCTGTAGCATTGTTTGATTCAGGCGCTACTCATTCATTCTTCTCTGCACAATATGCTACACGGATTGGACTAGTGTTTGAGGCATTGCCGGAGAGGATGGATATACTCACCGGCAATGGGCTCGTAGAAGTGAGCAGAGTGCGCTTTTCATGTCCTGTAGAGATGTGTGGGCATTTATTGCCCGTATCATTGATTGAATTCCCTATGGGGAATTTTGATGTTGTTCTTGGCATGGACTGGTTGAGAGACAGTCATGCGACCATTGATTGTAGAGGAGGTAGGGTCATATTCAGCATTCCTGGGATGGAGCAGTTCATCTTTACTCGAACCTTGAAGAATCAGGCCGGAGGCGTCATCTCAGCAGCAGTGTCAGAGCCAGGACAGATTCCGAGAGTGGTCGAAGATTTTCTCGACGTCTTTCCTGATGAGCTCCCAGGGATACCTCCAGTCAGAGAGGTAGAATTTAGCATTGAGTTGAACCCTGGAACGAGGCCTATTGCAGACAGAGTTTACAGAATGTTGCCGTCAGAACAGGATAAGTTGTATCAACATGAAGAAGAGTTGAAGTCTAAGGGATTCATCCGAGACAGTAAATCGCCCTGGGCCGCGCCAGTGATTCTAGTTCCCAAGAAGGATGGGTCGACGAGGAAGTGCATCGACTACCGCAAGTTGAATGCAGTAACATTAAAGAATAAGTACCCGCTACCAAGGATTGATGACCTGTTTGACCAGTTGAGCAAGGCCAGCGTCTTTTCCAAGATCGATCTTCGGTCGGGATACTATCAAGTAAGAGTCCGGGAGCAAGACATACCGAAGACAGCATTCCGATCTAGATACGGGCATTATGAGTTTTTAGTAATGCCCTTTGGACTAACCAACGCACCCGCAGTATTCATGGATTTAATGAACCACATCTTTTTGCCGTACTTGGATAAATTTATGGTGGTGTTCATAGATGACATTCTTGTCTATTCCAGCAGTGAAAAGGAGCATGGGAAACATCTTAGGACTGTCTTGCAGACATTGAGGGAGCATTAACTTTATGCGAAGCTCGATATGTGTGAATTCTGGTTAGATCACATTTCGTTTCTGGGGCATGTAATTTCTGGGGCAGGAGTGTCAGTGGATCCGAAGAAGATTGAGGCCGTAGAGCATTGGCCAGTCCCGAGAACGGTTGCAGAAGTGCGAAGTTTCTTAGGATTAGCTGGCTACTACAGAAGGTTCGTGGCGGACTTTGCCAAGATCTCTGCGCCCTTAACGCGTTTGACGCACAAGGACGTGGAGTTTGTTTGGTCAGCTAGCTGTCAGGCATCATTTGAAGAATTGAAGAAGAGGTTGATCTCAGCCCCGATCTTGACGCTTCCGGTAGGAGCGGGAGGCTTTACAGTATATTGTGACGCATCTGGAAAGGGTCTTGGATGTGTATTGATGCAGCATGGAAAGGTGATAGCATATGCGTCTCGACAGCTTCGAGACCATGAGAAGAATTACCCGACTCACGATTTGGAGTTAGCAGCTGTGGTGTTTTCACTCAAGTTGTGGAGGCATTATTTGTACGGGGATCGGGTAGAGATTTATACTGATCATAAGAGTTTGAAATACGTGTTCACGCAGCGAGATTTGAACATGAGGCAAAGAAGATGGTTAGAACTACTGAAGGATTTTGACTTGGATCTTCAGTATCATCCAGGCAAGGCGAATATAGTTGCAGATGCACTGAGTAGAAGAGACAGTGCCTTTATCTTGACCTCACAGAAGCATATTTTAGAAGACCTTCAGAGTATGGGAATCGAAGTAGTTTTGCCAAGGGATATAGGAAGAATGACCAGCATGCAGATTCAGTCAACCTTAGTAGAGAGGATAAGGGCAGCACAAGCAGGAGATCCACAGATTCAGAAGTTGCGGTCGGAGTGTGAATCAGGCCGTAGGAAGGAGTTAGTGATTCATGAAGATGGTACGCTCAGGTTTGGAAACAGACTCTGTGTACCAAGGGGAGACCTTCGACAAGAAGTTATGTCCGAAGCTCATAGTTCTATTTACTCCATTCATCCAGGAGGAACGAAGATGTATCGAGATATCAGGCAGTACTTTTGGTGGAATGGCATGAAAAGAGAGATAGCGAGATTTGTATCCAAGTGTCTGGTATGTCAGCAGGTGAAAGCCGAGCAGCAGAGACCAGCAGGGTTGCTTTAGCCGCTTCCTATCCCAGAATGGAAATGGGAGCACATCACGATGGATTTTGTGACCGGTCTACCTAGATCCCCGGCTGGCAAGAATGCAGTCTGGGTAATAGTAGATCGACTCACGAAGGTCGCTCATTTCCTTCCCTTCCGAGTTGGACAGACTACTGAACAGCTAGCAGAAATGTACATGAAGCAGATAGTAAGGCAGCACGGTGTTCCAGTTAGTATAGTATCAGATCGGGATACGCGGTTTACTTCCCATTTTTGGCGGAGCTTACACCAAAGTTTGGGAACCAAGTTGAGATTCAGTACTGCTTATCATCCACAAACTGACGGGCAATCAGAAAGAACCATTCAGACGTTAGAAGATATGCTACGGGCATGTACCTTGGATTTTGGCGGATCTTGGGAGGATCACCTTCATCTAGTGGAGTTCTCCTATAACAACAGCTATCAGGCTAGCATTCAGATGGTCCCGTTCGAAGCATTGTACGGAAGGAAGTGCAGGTCCCCTTTGGCATGGGACGACGTTGGAGAACGAAAGTTGTTGGGACCAGAGATGATCACACAGACTGTGGAGATAGTTAAGTTGGTCAGAGAGCGCCTTCGAGTTGCGCAGGACCGACATCGTCATTGGGCAGATCAGCATCGTAGACCTCTAGAGTTCAGAGCGGGCGATCAAGTATTTCTGCGGATTTCACCTACTCGGGGTATCATCAGATTTGGAACCCGAGGAAAGCTTAGTCCAAGATACGTTAGTCCTTTTAAGATTCTCGCTCGGGTAGGCGATGTGGCTTATCGACTTGCCCTTCCGCCTTCGTTAACTGGCATACATGATGTGTTTCATGTGTCCCAGTTACGTGGATATGTCCTGGATCCGAGTCATGTCCTCGATCATTCTGAGTTAGTCGTTGGTACCGACCTAACTTACGAGGAACAACCCGTATCTATTTTAGACCGGCGAGAGAAGGTACTCAAGAATCGAACGATAAGCCTTGTCCGTGTTTCTTGGAACCATCACTCTCCGGGAGAGTCAACCTGGGAGCGCGAGGACGAGATCAGATCTCGGTATCCGCATTTGTTTGACTGATAAGGTATCTTTTTGTACCATATTGACACGATTCCATGCTTATCTGCACCTGCTTGTTTTGCACTTTGTGATATATGATAATAACTGCTATGATAGTTAACTTGTGTGTGATTGAGCCTTGCTTGTCCTGATTTCACTATCCTGTCTTGGCTGGAATTTCGAGGACGAAATTTTTCTAAGAAGGGTAGAGATGTCACTCCCCGATCCTGGAATACGTATTTTAATACGTAAACCGATAAATTGTATTTACTTTGTATTTATACGATATTTATATGCTATATTTTTATGTATTTTCCAAAAATATTCGATAAAATATTATTTCGTAATTTATTTTCTGCTTTTGGGCCTACAGTTTTGGCTCATTTGGGGAACCTATTCTTGGTTCACCTTGGTTCATCATGAACCCATGGGTTCAAGATTCTATATAATAACTCAACTCATTCTCTCTCCTCTTATTTTTTTTATTCTCTCATTTACTTTTCTCCACCAACCAAAGCAAGTACCAACTTGCTCAAGAGATGGATCCATAAATATTGTTGATGTTTTCTTACAAAATTATTTGTCAAAATATGTTCTTCTCCTTATTCTATACTAGTTTAGAACTTGAAGTTTTCTATTTTGAAGCTTTAATCTTTGTAGATCTAGGTTTTAGCCATTTTCGGATTTTCTTGGTTTTGATCTAGCAAACTTTATTATTTTTAAGTTTTGATGGTTCCATGTTGTAGAGAATTTTGTTCTACCCCATTTTGACCTAAAAAGTTCCGATTTGGGCTCCGGATGAAGGTTTTGTGTAGTTTGGAAGCCATGGTTGCTTGGCTCCTCTTCTCGGTCAAGTGGAGAAGAAGAGCAGTACTTGACCGCATGAATCTTCATGCGGCAAGTCTCTGGCCGCATGGCCTATCCAGCCGCATGAGACTCATTCGAGCTCAGCCGTATGGAAAGTCCTTCCTAGCCGCATAAGACTTGTTTGAGTACTTGACCGCATGAATCTTCATGCGGCAAGTAATTGAGCCGCATAGCCTTGTTCAGACCCAACCGCATGAGCCCCTGTCACATGGACTTCATGCGGCTAGCCTTCGCAGCCGCATGAGTTCTTTTACATCCAGCCGCATATGTGCCACTGTTCTGAGCCGCATAAGGCTTCGTCTGATCCTAGCCGCATATGCTGTTGAACCCCGGCCGCCTGGCGATAGCTCCCTTCGCAGCCGCATACGCTGACACCCCTTCGTCCGCATGAACCCGACCTTCCAGCCGCATGCGCCTTGGGGCTCTCTGAGCCGCATGAGCGTGTAGTCCCAGCCGCATGAACCAGTATTGACCCGGCCGCATGGACTCACTCCCCTTGGGCCGCATGGACTTTTGTGCCCTATATTGTTACCTTATTATTATTATTATTATTATTATTATATATATATATTATATGCCCATTTTATATCCTTACGCCTTTTGTCCCGAGCATGATATGAGCACTAATGTGACCCCGGAGAACAAAGTGTTCCTACCTGATACATGTACATGAATGTCCCAGTTCTTGTTCATGCTCGACAAAAGACTCGTAACTCCACGTGGCGTATTTGCAATGATGCATTACACTAAGGAGGGTAGAACATGTTGACATACTGATTGACATGGATCCTCTTTGGGGTACTCGTACTAAAGCACGACCTTAGGAGGATAATCATGCAGGCCACAGCATGTGAGTCCGAGATTTCACCTAGGGTTAAACTAGGCAACTAAATATACTAGATGCATGGGGGGGCAAAATCCCGAGATCGTGTTACACCAGCCGCCTTGAGATACTGTCTTGACGCGCCGGCTGGTCTCCACGGATACTGTGTCATCTGCAATGAGTGGATGACTGTATCCAATTAATTCCTGCTACATATTATATGTTTTAGCAAGGTGGCCTTGCGAGGGACCTGTGCTCAATCATACCTGTCTACGCGAACCCCTGGGTTGGCTAGCCTTGCTGGAAAGATACGATCTGAGGATTTTCTAATAACATGACGCGAGGATAACCTCGTTCCACTAGAAACGCGTAGACTTGATTGGCCGTGAAAACGACTTGCTTGTATCCTATTACCTTCCGTGAGTAACTGAGGGAAGCGGACTGTCATGGTACGTGATCCAACCCATGTTCTTGTTTGATTGTTGGGTTGGTTATCGTACTATGATAGGCTGTGGACCGAAGTTATGAACGGAAGACTTATTCTGGTTGTGAAGTGCTACTTCTGTGAATTGACCGAGGAACATGGTTTATCGTGGTACATGATCCAACCCATGTTCTTGTTTGATTGTTGGGTTGGTTATTGTGCTGCGATAGGCTATCGACCGAAGTCACGATCAGGAGATTTTATTGTTTATACCCTTTAACTTATGCGAAAGTTATAGAGTACGACGCGTCCCGACTCCATGCGGCACCTTTTGTCCTTGTTTGGTTGTGAGGGTGCCATATGGGTTCGAGGATGTGGCGCCACCCTATAATGGTAGCATAAGTATTACTATTATCATTCATTCTATTAACTGGGTTTAGTCTTAACTCTTGTGCCCCTTTGGCGGTACTTGCTATTCGGGGCTGACCCCGCTGGTTTTGTTTGGCCAGATCCCGTAGCAGAGCCTGAGGACACGATCTTCCTCCCTGACATCCATGGTGCATACTAGGAGCATGGCAGTTCGGGGACTCGAGTGGGTTCCTTCTCCACCACTCCTGCTTATACTTTTGCGGCGTTTAGCCACCGGCACCTGTTAGCCGGATTACTTGATATTTTGTGTCAGTACATAATTGTAATTAAACAGACTACAGCTGTGTATAATTTTGTACTCCTGACTCTCCGAGATAGCTAAATTATGAAGCTAGTCTCTTATGATCATTTTGATACAGCGTCGGGGACGCCTTACTGCTTTATCTTTAATGCTCATCTTTTGCTGATGTGATTTGATTGATTGAGACATAGAACTCTGTGGGACCATAGGAGACTTGATTGTAGCATGTACCCCCTAGTCTCTCGACAGCCACGATCGCCGTATGACGTTACGTACCTCATATGGTGTAGCTGGCCTAGTCCGTCTCCGTATTTCGGTACTGGGGCGTGACAAACTGGGTCTTGAACTGGTCCCAGGTGGCTCTACCTCTCGCGAACAATGGCTCATTCCTGAACCAGACTCCGGCTAAGTCTATCAGCAGAAATCCTGCTGCCTCGACCTGAAGGTCATCCGGCATCCTAACTCCCAGAAGCTTCCTCTCTACAGAATCTAGCCAGTCATCAGCTACTACTATGCCCTCAGTCCCTGAGAACTCCTTGGGATTCAGACCCATGAAGTCCTTGACCGTCCCCGCTCTCTGCCGTGGCTCTACATGTGGTGGGACCATGGGACGTCCCTCAGAACGCTCCATGCTCTGGCGGAGTAGGGTAGTCTGCTCCTGATGGGTTGTTAGGAACCCCTGGATCAGTGTGAGCAGCTGGGTCCCGTAGAGTGTGACGGAAGCCTGGGTGGGTATAGTGATAGGGGGTGGTGGAAGTATCGGGTCCTGCCGGGCCTGGGATGTGGAAGGTGGTATCTGGGTCTGTGGATCTGTGGAGTGGGGGAATGTGGTAGGTGGAGGTGTATCAGTCAACCGGTCAGCTGACTGGATATGGAGGGCCCCATTCTCGGGGGTAACATACTGGGACGAACGAGTAAGCACCATCTAAATTACACATAAAAAGACTTATAAGGACTTATTTAAAGCAAGCAATCATATGCAAGAAAATCTAATTATAATAGCAAACATGTGATGTATTTCCTATGTTGCAATCCTAGCATTCCTCTAGGTGTTCTAAGCGTCTTTTCTAATGTTGTCTAATTACCTTAAGTTCCTAATTGCAGGCATGTTTGGTACAATAACGTAACCAAACAGTTTAGTCAGGACCTGCATGGGCCACCACTAAAAACATGTCACGACCCGTTACCCAAATTGTTGGGCCGGGCCGAGCCATGTCCAGCCTACGCTTAAGATAAAGCGCAGTAAGCTGTTCTAGAGATAACAAGATAAGACGAAAAGTGCTAACAGTTCTATAAGTGAAGAAGAATCATAAATGCTCCAAACACAAAAGTCGTCGTATATAATAAAATATCCAAGTACAAGTAAACTGAAATGTAAAACTGGATACATGTCCAGTTACAAAATGATATAGTCTAATACATGACTACACTAAGTATCCCAAGCAGCTAAGCAAACTAGACGAGTCTCCCCGCAGGAACATCCTCGTATGGCAAAACCGGGTCCTCGGCAGTGACTCCATAATACGAATCACAGAGCAACTCCTCCTCAGTAAGTATACCTGCAACGTTATCCTGTCAGGACGGGTGCAAGTACTAAATCTAGCAAACTAGCATATGAAACATGGAAATGAACATGAGAGGAATAACTGGAAATCATGGCATCACACAGTCTATCATGGCAAGGATACATATGTCATAAAGACAGATATATATGTAATGTTTAAAACTGTAGCAGGTACGTGATCGGTCAATAGGTGTACAATGTACTGAGGCACAATGTAAATAAAATGTACATACGTACAAGTGTAAAGACGATATATGTACACACGTACAAATACAGCTTGGAGAGTAAGGCCTACGGTGCAGTATCATATAAAATGTAACTTTGCTCGGTACTGAAGAGGGGGTATGATCACGTACTCTACTATCAGTTTCCCCATAACCCATATTCTAATCATGTGAGAGATACATCAAGACTGTTCTAAGCATGGTAGTAACTGAAAGTACAACATGTAGAGATCTAACTTGCTACTCCAAGGATCAGCATTTAACATGGTGGGGTTTGCAGTTCATTTTATGTGACAATATGTAAAGTTCGTAGAAAGTACTTGCCTCTAGCAAAGCAAAACAAAACAAGCTGCGATAACAATGCTATGGATGTCCAGTAACTCGTCACTGTAGAAATAAATGCATAAACTTAGCTTTTACACTAAGCTAAAATACTAGGACACTAATTGGTACGACACGACTTGTGACTGGGCACCTAGCCAAAATAATGACTTGGCATAGGAGACCAATGTGGGGTGACACACTATGTTAACTAACCTCCTAGGGTCTTTACACTAGTGAGGGATGGGGTTTAACATGACTAAAACTCCAAACAACACAAAAAGCTACAAGTCGTAATTAATCAATAAATAAATCAAAAGATCATTGTGTTCTAACAATTTTAGAGATAGGCAAAAAGCCTAGTTTTTCTTAAAGTAAAGTACTAAAGTGATCCTTGTTAATCATAGAAATTTATTATAATTTTTCTGGAATTTATTAACCAGTACAAATATTTTATAAAAATCAGTTTTCCTAAGTATACAGAAAATGAGTTTTGGTTTCATATGCCAACCTAGTGGCAAAACTGTAAATTAAATACTACAAAAATTATACTAAATTAGCCAACTTAACATAGTATCTAAAAACTATTTTTCCATAATTTTAGCAATACTTTAAGTATTTTTAGAAAATCAAAAACAGCAATGCACACAATAAGTAATTATCTGCGTATTTTGTCCATGTATATAATTTGAACCAAAGTTCAAATACAGGACCCAAGGCCATGAATCAAGTCCAATATGACTTGTACAGGTCTTGAATGTGTGAAAACATATTTGAGCCCAAATACTCATGCTAGGCTTGGACACCAAATGGTTGCAGTAATTTAAATACGATAAAAATACAATTTGGTAATAGTCAAAATAAATATTATTATTTTAATAAGGTAAAGTTTTACATAGTAACTATAAAAGTATGAACATTATTTTATATAAATAATTTACACTAAGCTAAGTAAAACACACATAGGAACTAATATACATATATATAAATATAGGGATATTTATATATATAGGAAAATGCTCAACTATATATTATATATATATATATACAAATATATGTATATATACATACATATAAGAAAATACTTATCTATATAACATATATATATATATATACAAAATTAATGTATACATATATATATATATATATATAATAGTATATATATAATAATATATATACATAAGGAAATATATATGCATAAATATATATGTATACATAATACACATATATATATACACATACATAAAATAATGAAGTATATTCATATATATATATATAAAAACAGCAACTATATATATCTAAATATAGTATGTATAATAATACATATATACATATATACAAATATATGTATATATATATATATATATATATATATATATATATATATATATATATATATATATATATATATAATTATATATAAAAACAAAAAGAAAAAGAAAAAAGAAAAGGAAAAGAAAAAGAAAAGAAATAGCAGCAGGGGGGGCTCGAACTCGGGCTAACCGAGCGGGGAGGGAGCTGGCCAGTGGGCCAGTTGGCCCGATTGTTAGGAATAGGTTTGGGTTTTTTTTATTTAGTTTTGAATGATTTAACATATAAAAAAAATATAAAAACCATCCTGTGTCCTGACAGTTAAGGACACAGGGTTTTCTCGTGTCCGTGCTTCGCACGACACGCACAAGCTTCGATTTACGTGTCCAAGTACTGGACTAAGGTCCCCGTGTCCTGGAGAGCGGGGGCAGACATAGCCAGCTACGTATAATGAGATGGAATCCACGTCACTATACGGTCACGGCTGTCTAGATATATGAGGGTTTAACTACAAGCCATCAGTCTCCTATGGTCAAGAACAAGCCTATTGTCTCAATCTCAAGCAATGTAATAACAGTTACAAGATGTCAGAGCATCAAATATATAATAGCAAGGCGTCCCATACATTACATATTCGGATGATCATGAAGCTAGTCGTACAAAATGTCAGGACTAGCAAGAGTTTCAGTCATACATGATCAACCCTAGGACTTGTCAATCATGTTACAGCCCGTAGGCAGACAGTAAGTAAAGATGCAACCGAGCTAACACGTGCTCGTCGGCTAAACGCCTCAAAAGAATAATTTTACAAATAGAGTGGGAGGACAAAAGAAACCCACTCGTTGCCCTGGTTACGCCTGGTGGTCACCATCGGGCTGGAAGACAGGTGGATCCTCTGTTGCAGCTCCGATATCTGGCCATACAAAACCAGCTGGGTCAGACCCCAGAAAGAGCAAGTGCCACAAATGAGGCTTCACTTAGGAACTAAAACCAGCATATCACAATAGAATAATAAAGATAAATAATAATTAAAGAACTGATAATAATAGAGATAACAACAGTAAACTGAGTACGAGGAAACCATTCAAGTAGCCAGGTCACAACCCTTAAACCAAACAAGGACCGGGGTTGCAGCCCTTCACCTGAATAGAAACCCGTCTCAAATACTATTGGTACAATGAGGACAATAAACGAAGAGAGGACACAGAACTGCTCCGGGAGCCAGGTTACAACCCTTAAACCAAACAAGGACCGGGGTTGTAACCCTTCGCCTGAACAGAACTGGACCCCTGATCTTTATTGTTAATGTCGGTATAAATAATCACGATATTGAAGTAAGGTAAAACATGACAAGCATGACATGGGGAGCAATAAGACAATAAACGAGGAGAGGACACAGAACTGCTCCGGAAGCCAGGTTACAACCCTTAAACCAAACAAGGACCGGGGTTGTAACCCTTCGCCTGAACAGAACTGGACCCCCGGTCGTTATTGTTAATGCAGGCACAATAAGCAGGACGATAGATGATAGGATAACCATAGAACTATTCAGATAGCCAAGTTACAACCCTTAAACCAAACAAGGACCGGGGTTGTAACCCTTCACCTGAACAGAACTTGGTGTCCCATCATTTATCGATACGAGAAATCATGTCCTGATACAATCTTGTACAGGATCAGGATAAGACTAAGCTGGAATAAACTTCAGCCAATCAATCACGGCCAATCAAGAGTACGGCTTGATACTTTTAACTAACTAGGGTTATCACAGGCCTAGTTACTAGCAAGATGCAATGAGATTATCCCAACAGCCACAAGCCCTGCAGACCATCCGGTTATCCGGGTCGAATGTCCGTTTATGAAGGGTGCACCACATGACTGTGTGCTGAAAATGTGCCCTACTCGTCGGTAGGCTACAAGTCCACTTAATGCGCCCAGATAACGGGATTGCCTGTAGCTGGGAATCTCTTCATGACTACTGAATCATTCTAGTTAATTAGCCTTAGTCAATTTCAGTAGGTAACCCTGACCGTGGTACTCAGGGATCCCCATCCTAGACATGATGCAAGACAGTACCAGTTTATTTGTACAAACGCAATCGCCCAGGTGTCCAGGTCAGTCATACTTGTCATGTCAGGCTAGCTGTCATAACAGCATATCGAGACATATCATGCCAGTTTACTTGTCAAGAGTGCGCCACAGTGGACCACTATCGTGTTCTATTCTCACATTATCATAAATGGGAGAAACTTGCATAAAACAACTAGTGACATATTCTTGAAGCCAAGGAAAAGATGTACAACTATGACGTTGGGAGTTGGGAGAATTTCTGACCACAAATCATGCAAATAAGACATAGAATAGCCAAAACAGGCACTATGCGGCCTATTCTGCGACATGCGGCTCATGTGGCTCATGCGGCTCAACAGCGACATCATATGCGCCAACTGCGACATGCGCCAACAGCGACATCATATGTGCCAACTGCGACATGCGCCAACAGCGACATCATATGTGCCAACTGCGACATGCGCCAACAGCGACATCATATGTGCCAACTGCGACATGTGCCTCATGTGGCTCATACGGCTCAACAGCGACATCATATGCGCCAACTGCGACATGCGCCAACAGCGACATCATATGTGCCAACTGCGACATGCGCCTACAGCGACATCATATTCGTCAACTGCGACATGCGTCAACAGAGACATCATATGCGCTAACTGCGACATGCGCCAACAGTGACATCATATTCGTCAACTGCGACATGCGTCAACAGAGACATCATATGCGCCAACTGCGACATGTGCCAACAGTGATATCATATTCGTCAACTGCGACATGCGTCAACAGAGACATCATATGCCCCAACTGCGACATGCGCCAACAGCGACATCATATTCGTCAACTGCGACATGCGTCAACAGAGACATCATATGCGCCAACTGCGACATGATATGCGGCTACCGCGACATGCGCTTCATTGCAACATGCGCCTTCTGCGACATGCGCCTTCTGCGACATGCTGTTCATGCTGCAGATGAACATAGAAATGACCAGAAATTGTTTTGGCCATAACTTTTTCATCCGAAGTCGAAATCTAGCGAAACAAAAGCCAAAACTGCATGAAATTGAATTATCTACAACATGGAACAATCAAAATATGAAAATAATAAAGTTTGGTAGATCAAAACCCAATAAATCTGAAAATAATATAAACTTAGATCTACAAGAAAATATCCATCAAAATAGAAAATGCCAAGTTCTGAAGAGGCTTGGAATCAAGTAAGGAAGAGAATGGAACAATAAAACTTGAGATCCATCATGAAGCAAGTTTGCACTTGCCTAAGCTCTCTCTCTCTTTCTCCAGGTGGTTGAAGAAGTTATGATAGGGAAGAAGAAGAATAATGAAGAGAGAGAAAGGGGAATGGGTTAATAAAGGGTAGTGGTGGTGGTAGGTAGGGGTTTTCTTTTGGTTCATGATGAACCCAAAAGCAAACCAAACCAAGCTAAGCCGAACCAAGTTAAGCCACAACCAATGACATGCCAAAATAACCATGTAGAAAAATACGCAATACGAGTCAAGAATACGTACACGTATACCAAGATACGTAACACGAACCGCAGGCATTACAACTCTACCCACCTTCAAAGAATTCCGTCCTCGAAATTTAATCAAGAGGCTAGAATTGCAAGGACAAGCTATACTAATCGTAAGCTATAACAAGCAGTCTATCATGCAGTCATTTATTCAAGCAAGGAATTGAAAGCATAAGGCATAAGGAAGACATTATACCTTACGAGTCAAACAGGTCGGGATATCGCGATCGGATATCATCCTCACGCTCCCACGTCGACTCACCCAAAGAGTGATGACCCCAAGCAACTCGGACTAACTTGATAGTCTTGTTCTTGAGTATCTTCTCTCTTCGGTCCAATATAGACACGGGCCTCTCCTCATACGAAAGGTTGGTACCAACAACCAATTCCGAATGATCCAGGATGTGGCTCGGGTCCGGGATATACCGTCGTCGTTGGGATACATGAAATACGTCATGCACCTCACGTAGCGATGGTGGAAGAGCGAGACGATAGGATACATCTCCTACTCGTTCCAGAATGTCGAATGGCCCTATATACCTAGGACTAAGCTTTCCTCGTACGCCGAAACGAATGACGCCGCGGTTAGGCGAAATCCTCAGGAATACATGGTCGCCGACAGAAAACTCAAGAGGGCGCCGATGAAAATCGGCCCAATGACGCTGGCGATCTTGGGCAACTCGAAGATGATCTCTGACTTTCCTGACCACCTCAACGGTCTGAGCAATCATTTCTGGACCGAGCATCTGCCTCGCTCCGACATCGTCCCATGCTAGCGGGGATCGGCACTTCCTACCATACAGTGCCTCGAACGGTGCCATCTGGATACTAGCTTGAAAACTATTGTTGTACGAGAACTCCACCAGGTGCAGGTGATCTTCCTACGAACCACCGAAGTCGAGTGTACAAGATCTCAACATATCCTCAAGAGTCTGGATCATACGTTACGACTGGCCATCTGTCTGCGGGTGATAAGCTGAACTGAACTGGAGGTGAGTTCCCAAACTTTCTTGCAAGCTACGCCAAAAGTGCGACGTAAATCTTGAATCTCTATCCGAAGTGATACTGACTGGTACACCGTGCAACCTGACAATCTGTCGGAGATATATCTCCGCTAGCTGAGCCGTCGACTGACCAACTCTGAATGGAAGAAAGTGAGCCACCTTCGTGAGTCTATCTATAATAACCCAAATAGCGTCTCTGCCAGCCGGGGATCTAGGCAATCCAGTCACAAAGTCCATGGTTATATGCTCCCATTTCCACTCGGGAATCGACAATGGTTGAAGTAGTCCAGCTGGTCTCTGATGTTCAGCCTTAACTTGTTGGCAGACTAAACAACGAGAGACAAACCGGGCTATCTCCCTCTTCATGCCATTCCACCAAAAGTGCTGACGAATATCACGGTACATCTTCGTACCGCCGGGATGAATGGAATACTGCGAACTGTGAGCCTCCGTCATGATCTCCTGTCTGATATCTCCACTGGGTACACAAAGACGCTTCCCATGTCGAAGTGTACCATCTTTATGGATACATAACTCTGGTCTTCGTCCTGCCTCACACTCTGCTCTAAGTCGCTGAAGCTTGGAATCTGCTGACTGTGCCATTCGGATCCTCTCGACTATAGTGGACTGAACTTGCATGCTGGCCATCAATGCCATACTGGAAGGAAGGACAACTTCTATACCCATCTTCTGAAGATCGGCTAACAGCTCTGGTTGCGCTGTTAGGAAATAAACTCCGGCTCTCCTGCTCAATGCATCTGCAACAACGTTGGCCTTTCCTGGGTGATACTGCAAGTTGACATCATAATCCACAAGCAGCTCTAGCCATCTCCTCTGACGCATGTTAAGATCCTTCTGGATGAAAACATACTTCAGGCTCTTGTGGTCGGTGAAGATCTCCACCATATCTCCGTACAAGTAGTGCCTCCACAACTTAAGTGCAAACACTACTGCTGCCAGCTCCAAGTCATGGGTTGGGTAATTCCTCTCATGATCACGAAGTTGTCGTGACGCATAAGCTATTACCTTCCCATGCTGCATCAGAACACATCCTAAACCTTTGCCTGAAGCATCACAGTACACTGAAAATCCTCCAGTTCCATCTGGAAGCGTGAGAATAGGAGCCGTCATCAAGCCTCGCTTCAATCTCTCAAAAGAATCCTGGCATTCTGCTGTCCAAGCAAACTGCACATCCTTGCGGGTCAACTGGGTCAATGGTGCTGAAATTCGAGCAAAGTCTGAAACGAATCGTCGGTAGTAGCCGGCCAATCCAAGGAAACTGCGAACTTCTGCCACTGTGCTAGGTACCGGCCACGTTTCAATGGCCACGATCTTCTGGGGATCCACTTCTACTCCTCCTCTGGTGATGATATGACCCAAGTATGAAATGCGATCGAGCCAGAACTCGTATTTACTAAACTTGGCATACAACTGGTGCTCTCTGAGAATCTGAAGAACAACTCTGAGGTGCTGCTCATGCTCCGCTTCGCTCTTGCTGTAGACCAGGATGTCGTCTAGGAACACAATCACGAACTGATCCAAATAAGGTATGAAGATGCGATTCATGAGGTCCATGAACACAGCCGGCGCATTGGTTGCTCCAAATGGCATCACAAGGAACTCCCAATGTCCATACCTAGATCTAAAAGCTGTCTTCGGGATGTCCTGCTCTCTGACTCTGATCTGGTGGTATCCTGACCGCAAGTCGATCTTCGAAAATACTGCTGCCCCCCTTGAGTTGATCAAATAAGTCATCTATCCTCGGGAGAGGATATCTGTTCTTGATTGTCACTGAGTTCAAGGTACGATAATCAACACACAATCTAGACGTACCATCCTTCTTTTTCACAAGAAGCATCGGGGCTCCCCAAGGCGATCCACTAGCATGAATGAATCCCTTGGTTCGGAGTTCTTCAATCATCTTGTACAATATCTCTAGCTCTGACGGCGCCATCCTGTAGACTCTCTCTGACACTGGGGCTGTTTCAGGAATCAAGTCGATGGTGAACTCGATCTCCCGCTCTGGCGGCATCCCTGGAAGCTCTTCGGGGAAAACATCCGGAAACTCTTCGACTATCCGAGGTAACTGTACTGCTGCCACTGCCATCCGCAACACTGAAGGAGAAGGTTCAACTTCGCCTCGGGAGAAGGAAAACTCCGGCTCGCCTGGAATGCTAAAAATAACCCTGCCAATGTGGCAGTCTATCCTAGCATACTGGTCCCTCAACCAATCCATCCCTAAGACCACATCATAATCGGCCATCGGGAACTCTATCAATCTAGCAGGAAATTCTCTACCGCTAACTACGATCCGACACGAGGAAAATACTCTATCTACCCCCACAAGTCCGTTACCAGTAAGTATATTGAGCCTTACTGATAATGACTCGGGCTCTAATCCTACCCGTGTCGCGAATCGTGCAGACATAAATGAATGCGAGGCACCAGAATCAAATAATACTGAAGCTGGAAAGGTGTTGACGAGAATAGTACCTGCTACCACCTCGCCTGGTGCTATTCCTTCTTCTCCCATGGTCAAAGCCAGCACTTGACCATGTCCTCTGGGTGCGGGTCCCCTCTGCTGAAAATTCCTCTGCCTGCTCTGGATCAGGGCTTGGGCTTGGGCATACTGCTACGGTCTCTGCTTGCTGGAATGCCTGGGCTGCGTCGGCAATGGCCTCAGGAACGGGTACTGCAGCTGCTGCTGCTGCTGGATTGGTACTGGTCCTCTAACTGAAGGACTAGAGAAGGCGGATGAACTTCCTCTGTTCGGGCAATTCCTAACCCTGTGGTCCGGGGCACCACAAACAAGCACAAACCCTGTGCTCTTACGACACTCTGGACACCACATGCCCTGTCTTCCCGCAGTGTGAACATCCCACTGCGGAAGACTGCTTTTGCTTCTGCTGCTGAGGGTGCGTCGGGGTGGAATGCTGAACCGACGTCACTGAGGCCGCCCGCCTCGGAGCTCCAATGGTCAAGGCCCTGGCTGCCGGGGCTGGTGCTGATGACTGGTTCATCTGGCCGTGAGATCGCTTTCGACCTCCGGTCCTGTCCACAATCCTCTGAGAGGTATACTCATGCCTCCGGGCTGTCCGTAGTACTGCATCAAAGGTCTGATGCTCAAACTGCTCTACCGCCAATAGAATCTCCAGATGAAGCCCCTGCTGGAACCGCTGGGCTCTATCGAACTCGGTCGCCACCAAGGTGGGAGCAAACCGACTAAGCCTGGAGAACTCGGTCGCATATCCATCGACCGTCCTGCCCATCTGCTTCAGATTAGTTGAACCTCGTCTGTAGATCATACCGAGCTACAGCATCAAAATACTTGGTCTGGAATCTCTTCCTGAATACTGCCCAAGCAATAGGGGCCACTAATCCATCGGCCTGCGCTGCCCACCAGCTGCGGGCAAGATCTAGTAACTGCAGGCGCACTACGGCCACCTTCTCGTTCTCTGGAGTCTTGGCTGCTTCTAGAATCACCTCTGTATCTTGAAGCCATGCATCTGCAGCGATCGCATCTTCACTGCCGTCGAAGAAGGGAGGGTTCAAGCGCTTGAAGCTGTTGGCCGCGCTATTACCCTGATGACCTCCTCTGGTCAAAGCGTCTGCCACCGCCTGGTGCAAGGCATCTCCTCGACAATCCTGAGAGGCTAATAATGACCTGATGAGACCCACCAAAGTGCCATCATCAGGCTCTGCAGGCTGGACGGGCTGAACTGGTGGTTCTCCTTCGGTAGGCATGACTCTGGAGGCTACTCCTGAATGCTGGACTTGATCTCCAGGTTGCTGCTGGTCCGCGGGAGGTGCTCCGCCTTGCTGATCGGCAGGTCCAGGAACAATGCCGCTGAAGAAGACGACATAGGGAACAATAAGGAAGGACCAGGACAGATCAACGATACAAGCGTAGGATCAGGTCAAGATTACAGGGATTCAGAAGATACGAGCAGAGATCAAGGACGAGTACTGATTGAGACATCTATTCGGTAAACCCTCACATATCTTGATTTACAAGACCTGCATGGGCCACCACTAAAACCATGTCACGCCCCAGAACCAGAATACTGGAGAGCGGGGGCAGACATAGCCAGCTACGTATAATGAGATGGAATCCACGTCACTATACGGTCACGGCTGTCTAGATATATGAGGGTTTAACTACAAGCCATCAGTCTCCTATGGTCAAGAACAAGCCTATTGTCTCAATCTCAAGCAATGTAATAACAGTTACAAGATGTCAGAGCATCAAATATATAATAGCAAGGCGTCCCATACATTACATATTCGGATGATCATGAAGCTAGTCGTACAAAATGTCAGGACTAGCAAGAGTTTCAGTCATACATGATCAACCCTAGGACTTGTCAATCATGTTACAGCCCGTAGGCAGACAGTAAGTAAAGATGCAACCGAGCTAACACGTGCTCGTCGGCTAAACGCCTCAAAAGAATAATTTTACAAATAGAGTGGGAGGACAAAAGAAACCCACTCGTTGCCCTGGTTACGCCTGGTGGTCACCATCGGGCTGGAAGACAGGTGGATCCTCTGTTGCTGCTCCGATATCTGGCCATACAAAACCAGCTGGGTCAGACCCCAGAAAGAGCAAGTGCCACAAATGAGGCTTCACTTAGGAACTAAAACCAGCATATCACAATAGAATAATAAAGATAAATAATAATTAAAGAACTGATAATAATAGAGATAACAACAGTAAACTGAGTACGAGGAAACCATTCAAGTAGCCAGGTCACAACCCTTAAACCAAACAAGGACCGGGGTTGCAGCCCTTCACCTGAATAGAAACCCGTCTCAAATACTATTGGTACAATGAGGACAATAAACGAAGAGAGGACACAGAACTGCTCCGGGAGCCAGGTTACAACCCTTAAACCAAACAAGGACCGGGGTTGTAACCCTTCGCCTGAACAGAACTGGACCCCTGATCTTTATTGTTAATGTCGGTATAAATAATCACGATATTGAAGTAAGGTAAAACATGACAAGCATGACATGGGGAGCAATAAGACAATAAACGAGGAGAGGACACAGAACTGCTCCGGGAGCCAGGTTACAACCCTTAAACCAAACAAGGACCGGGGTTGTAACCCTTCGCCTGAACAGAACTGGACCCCCGGTCGTTATTGTTAATGCAGGCACAATAAGCAGGACGATAGATGATAGGATAACCATGGAACTATTCAGATAGCCAAGTTACAACCCTTAAACCAAACAAGGACCGGGGTTGTAACCCTTCACCTGAACAGAACTTGGTGTCCCATCATTTATCGATACGAGAAATCATGTCCTGATACAATCTTGTACAGGATCAGGATAAGACTAAGCTGGAATAAACTTCATCCAATCAATCACGGCCAATCAAGAGTACGGCTTGATACTTTTAACTAACTAGGGTTATCACAGGCCTAGTTACTAGCAAGATGCAATGAGATTATCCCAACAGCCACAAGCCCTGCAGACCATCCGATTATCCGGGTCGAATGTCCATTTATGAAGGGTGCACCACATGACTGTGTGCTGAAAATGTGTCCTACTCGTCGGTAGGCTACAAGTCCACTTAATGCGCCCAGATAACGGGATTGCCTGTAGCTGGGAATCTCTTCATGACTACTGAATCATTCTAGTTAATTAGCCTTAGTCAATTTCAGTAGGTAACCCTGACCGTGGTACTCAGGGATCCCCATCCTAGACATGATGCAAGACAAGTACCAGTTTATTCGTACAAACGCAATCGCCCACGGTGTCCAGGTCAGTCATACTTGTCATGTCAGGCTAGCTGTCATAACAGCATGTCGAGACATATCATGCCAGTTTACTTGTCAAGGTGCGCCACAGTGGACCACTATCGTGTTCTATTCTCACATTATCATAAATGGGAGAAACTTGCATAAAACAACTAGTGACATATTCTTGAAGCCAAGGGAAAGATGTACAACTATGACGTTGGGAGTTGGAAGAATTTCTGACCACAAATCATGCAAATAAGACATAGAATAGCCAAAACAGGCACTATGCGGCCTATTCTGCGACATGCGGCTCATGTGGCTCATGCGGCTCAACAGCGACATCATATGCGCCAACTGCGACATGCGCCAACTGCGACATCATATGTGCCAACTGCGACATGCGCCAACAGCGACATCATATGTGCCAACTGCGACATGCGCCAACAGCGACATCATATGTGCCAACTGCGACATGTGCCTCATGTGGCTCATGCGGCTCAACAGCGACATCATATGCACCAACTGCGACATGCGCCAACAGCGACATCATATGTGCCAACTGCGACATGCGCCTACAGCGACATCATATTCGTCAACTGCGACATGCGTCAACAGAGACATCATATGCACTAACTGCGACATGCGCCAACAGCGACATCTTATTCGTCAACTGCGATATGCGTCAACAGAGACATCATATGCGCCAACTGCGACATGCGCCAACATCGACATCATATTCGTCAACTGCGACATGCGTCAACAAAGACATCATATGCGCCAACTGCGACATGCGCCAACAGCGACATCATATTCGTCAACTGCGACATGCGTCAACAGAGACATCATATGCGCCAACTGCGACATGATATACGGCTACCGCGACATGTGCTTCATTGCAACATGCGCCTTCTGCGACATGCGCCTTCTGCGACATGCTGTTCATGCTGCAGATGAACATAGAAATGACCAGAAATTGTTTTGGCCATAACTTTCTCATCCGAAGTCGAAATCTAGCGAAACAAAAGCCAAAACTGCATGAAATTGAATTATCTACAACATGAAACAATCAAAATATGAAAATAATGAAGTTTGGTAGATCAAAACCCAAGAAATCCGAAAATAATATAAACTTAGATCTACAAGAAAATATCCATCAAAATGGAAAATGCCAAGTTCTAAAGAGGCTTGGAATCAAGTAAGGAAGAGAATGGAACAATAAACTTGAGATCCATCATGAAGCAAGTTTGCACTTGCCTAAGCTCTCTCTCTCTCTTTCTCCAGGTGGTTGAAGAAGTTATGATAGGGAAGAAGAAGAATAATGAAGAGAGAGAAAGGGGAATGGGTTAATAAAGGGTAGTGGTGGTGGTAGGTAGGGGTTTTCTTTTGGTTCATGATGAACCCAAAAGCAAACCAAACCAAGCTAAGCCGAACCAAGTTAAGCCACAACCAATGACATGCCAAAATAACCATGTAGAAAAATACGCAATACGAGTCAAGAATACGTACACGTATACCAAGATACGTAACACGAACCACAGGCATTACAGAAATTGAATCCGGAGTCCCGGGTTCAAAAATGGAATTTAACTAGTGCAAATTAAAAAATTCGAACGACCAACTTTGGCGTCGAATTCGACCGACCTAACAAGCTCAAACTGAAAAGGAATCTAAAGGGGGCAGAAAGAGGGTTATACCAGCTGTGCACTGGAACTGGTGGTGCGCAAAACGGAGCTGCGACGACGAAGATACGAACCCGCAAAATTGGCGTCGTAAAACTGTCCAAAAATAGTACAAATTAAAACGTCAACTTGGTGGCCGGTTTGATGTATCAAACGACAAAATTAACGGTTCAAACTTGACAGAGGCGAAGAGGGATATACCGAGATTGAGATGGAGTAAGGAGTTCGCCGATCCAACGGTCGGATCTCCCAGAAAATCGGTACGAAGTTGCTGTCCCGGAGCGAACTTTCAGCCTTGATCCCGCGCGCGTCACGCCGGGATTCTGTGCAAAACGCACGAATAGGGTATTTCTCGCGTCGGGGAAGAGGGGACGCGCCACGGGGGCCTGCCCGGGTGTGCGCCCGACCAAGGGGGGCCGACCCCGGCGGTGGCGGCGGCCGCGGCGATGCGTGGCCGGCGGCGCCATGCTGCGACTGCAGCTGCTGTTGCGCTGCCACTTGCTGCTGCTGGCTGCTGCTGCAGCGCAGTGCGTGCAGCTGTGCGTGCGACGACGCTGGCCTGCACAGCGGCGCTGCGACGAGGGCGGCGGCGGAGGTGAGGTGGCGCGGTGGTGGGATGGTGGTGATGAGTGGTGGTGATGTTGACAATAGTGGTGGTGTTGGTGTGGAAAAAAAATGGTGATGGTAGAAGAATGTTGAAGAGTGGTGGTGGTAGTAATGTTAGAATAAGAAGAAGAAGAAAAAGTGAAGAAGAAGAAGTAAGGAGGGGGGGTTTGCTGTACCAGTACGGGAGAGAGAGAGAGGGATGATGTGAGGGGGGTGAGAGTAAGAGAGTTATGGGTGTGGGTATATATATAACATATATATATAAAGAGAGAAGGTGAGAATAGAGAGAGAGAGAAAGATATTTAGAGAGAGAGAGAGAAAGTAGAGAGAGAGAGAGGGTGGGGTGTAGTCGGCCAAGTATGGTGGCTGTGGGGTGTTTGTGTGTTGTGTGTATGTGTTAAGAGAGAGGGAGAGATATTTGTAAATATATATATATATATATATATATATATATATATATATATATATAAATATATATATATATATATATATATATATATATATATATATATACATAGGATATTTTATAAAGTGGAGAGAGAGAAAAGTAGATATTTTCAAAATAGGAAAAAAATAGGAAAATTATGTGGGATATTTGGGCGTCACGAGAAAACAATAAGGAGCTTGGGTTCGGGTTCGGTCGAGCCGGGTCGGGCCAAAATCGGACAGGAGGCAATATTCGAATTAAAATGGGTGTTTATAATCATGGGCAATTAAATA
The DNA here is from genome assembly GCA_029216955.1 of Iris pallida. Classification (NCBI taxonomy): domain Eukaryota; kingdom Viridiplantae; phylum Streptophyta; class Magnoliopsida; order Asparagales; family Iridaceae; genus Iris; species Iris pallida. The sequence continues at coordinate 11,530,827 of JANAVB010040220.1, forward strand.
ACATACGGGGACTCTAATAAATGGGACACAAGTATCAGGCGGGTAGTAGGCTTCATGGGGGCCATGTCCATATTTGGGGTCGACTAGGTTGGGTCGATGTCGGGTCCCGAAATTAAATTGGAAAATAAATCAGGTTTTACGGTAGATAATTAATTGGCCTAATTTGAATCGAAAGTTGTGCGAAGGAAATAGAGCACAAAATGGAGTGTTTGAGTGGGACACGAAGGTCAGAGGTGAAGAGCATCTCGAGTAGATCAGGCATGACAAGTTAGTTTCAAGAAAATGACAGGTCTGGTGCTCCTAAATTAAAAGTCATGGTAACGCGCATATGATGATCAAGGAAAAGAGTGGGAATTCAATTAATAATTAAAATGGTCTAAATTGACCCGAACTTGTGCGAAGTAAAAAGAGTACAAGGGAACAAGTTCGAGTGGGACACGAAATATCAATGTGAAGATAATCTCGTCTACTACAAACTCCAAGAAGGAAGTTTCCAGAGACTGGCATCCCTGATGCTCTAGAAATCCAAGTCACGGTAAAGAGCATTAAATCAATTAATAATCAAATAATAATATTTATTCAAAATAATTGATTTATAAAATTAAAAAAAAATAAGCCCTAAATTTAGGGGCTTACAAGTGGAGGCGGTGAGCCAGAGCCGAGTGAAATGTGAGAAGTGAGGAGAGAGAGAGAAAGTTGGATATTTATCGGGAGGGTTAGGGCAGAGGGTATATTGGTAATTACCCTTATCAATTTTTGGGTCGGTTCGAAACCCGATTGCAGAAACCGCGAACCGACCCCTTAACCGCTTTTATTAGTTAACACGAACCGATGTCTGACCCGAACATCCAAAACCCGACCTGATTGGCCAGTTCGGGTCGGTTCGGGTCGGTTAACGGTTCCAAAACCGTTTTATGCTCAGCCCTAGTTTGGGGTCCCTCATCCCGGCCAATAAGGACGCAACATGTGGTATCGATTTCGACCTCGCAGTCGCCCCCGTCGGAACTTTTCCATATGGTAATGGGTCACAAAATTTTCAAAGTTTGAACATTTCAAGATAGACTTTTTTGTCCCTAAGGCACAAGCCTAGTAGTAGTACGGGGGGGCCGTCCGAGCATAGGTCTCGGGTTCGAATTTCCCCTGGACGGCTGGATGGTTTTGAGCCACGGTCCAGATTGGAGAAATGACACATAAAAAAAGTACTTTTCTCATAAATATAAACTTGATCATGAGATACATCTTATAATTTCTTGACTTTTTTTGAATTCTCTCAGCTATAGATTATTTGATTGGCTGTATTTTAAAATACATATAATATTTGTTTACTATTTTTGCAAATTTAAATGCTTGATTTGATATAAATAGTGGAATTGGTGCACTAAATATTGTATAATTTCTTCCAACTAACACAAGAATTATTGCGGCTAAAATTACTACAATATGATTTTCGACAACAAATACAGTATCATTTACATCATTTCTAATTATTGTCTTTCATTCAATGTAATAAAATTATAACGAGATAATGAATTTATATTTGCCGTTACAATCAAATGTTTTAATTATATCATTTCAAACAGTATGAACTATAACCATACATTCTAATTATATCATTTCTGCAACATTATTTATACACAACCAAATAATAATCACAACACCCCTTACAATATCGAACATATAATGTAACATATGTATAAAAAGTTATTTAGGACAACCAATAACAATAAAATCTGTATCCAATATTTTTTTAGTTTGTTTGCCTTGTTAGTAATCTATTTGGTATCACTTTAATTTATTATTTTTTTTAATAAACAATTGACATGTTTGGCAACAAAAAATGTTTTGTAAACAACAAAACTATAAATTTATTAATTTGTGGTACGATAACAATCCCTCAAAATTCGCCTCTACTTGTTAATTTGAATCCATATATTTTCGGTGAAGATATAAATGGAATAAAATAATAAACCATCTCAAAATTTATAGATTTGGAGTGTTTATAAAGCCAACCAAAATTACATCACCAATTTTGGAGAATTTTTGAGCCGACCAAAATCAGTGTGTAAGCCCCTGTTTTTCAAATTCATTTTTAATTAGTGTTAATTAAAATTTTATGTCATTTATAGCCTTAAATAATTGTTAGGAAATTTTTTGGAATTTTTCTATAATTTTTAAATGAGTTTTTAAGTAGAAAATATCAATATGTAATTTTCTAAATAGTTTTAATATCATTCTGCAATTTTTTAAATGTTGTTTATATCAGTTTGTAATTAGAAATTTGGTTTTAATTGAGGAATGCAAATATTATTTTGTATTTTATGCTGTAAAAACTCCTTATGCAATTTCCTAATTTCCAAGGGCCCTATTGCAAACTACCCAAACCCCCCCTCACACGACACTCTCTCTCCTCTGGCTCTCACCCACCCCCGTTGACCCACTCGGCTGCCCGACCGACACAACCGCCCTGCCCCCGCCTTTCCCGGCTGCCCGACCGCCTCGATTCCCCCCTATTTAAACCCCAGCAACCCCCCCGACCTAGCTACCGCATCCCCGACCACCGACGACCGCCACAGCCCCCGTTCTCCCACAAAACCCTAGACCTAACCCTAACTCCGGCGACACACCACCCCCGCCTCACCACTCGTCGTCGACGGTCGCCACCACCGCCATCCGCTTCGCCTTGCCGAGCTGGACGCAGCGCCACTGGAGCGCCACCGTCCCGACGCCCCTAGCCGCCGCCTCCGCCTTCGAAACTTCTTTGAGAAGTCGGACACACAGGTAACAGTCACGAGACTGTGTCGTGCGTGTCTCGTGCACGTGTATGTGGTTCGCCGTGTCCTGGCGAACATTTCGATAAAACTGGACACGCGAGATTGAACTCGTGCGTGTCGTGCAGGCCTAGGACACGAGGATACCTGTGTCCCTAACTGTCAGGACACAGGGTCGATTTATTATTTTTTTTTGTATAATAATTAAACCGAACCTAAATAAATTAAACACAACCCTTACTCTAACACAACTGATGGGCTGACCCCCTGGCCAGCCCATCCTAACCTAACCCCCCCCCTCGCGCGCTTCTCTGGCCTGGGTTCGAACCCGGCCACTGCTGTTCTTTTTTCCTTTTCTTTTTCTTTCCTTTTTCCTTTTTTTCTTTTTCTGTTTTATTTTTATATATATATGTATATATATATATATATATATATATATATATATATATATATATATATATATATATATATATTTTATATATATATGTATATATATATATATATATATATATATATATATATATATATATATATATATATATTTTTTTTTTTTTCTGTTCTTTTTTTCCTTTTTCTTTTTCTTTTCCTTTTTTCTTTTTCCTTTTTCCTTTTTTTCTTTTTCTGTTTTATTTTTATATATATATGTATATATATATATATATATATATATATATATATATATATATATATATATCTATATATATATATATATATATTAGTATATATATATGTATATACTGTATTTTAAACATTATTTAATATATATGTATATATATTTTGTAGTTAGTAAATTCTATATGCATATGTTTGTATATATATATATTTTCATACGTATATATATTATATATATACACTATATTATTAAGTGTTTTCTTATATATATATATATATATATATATATATATATTTTAATATATATATATATATATATATATATATATATATATATATATATATATATATATATATATTTTAATATATATTTGTATATATATATATATATATATATATGTATACTTTATAAATTAAGTATTTTTCCTTATATATCTATATATACTTTTTAGCATAAGTATGTATATATATATTCTTTTGTACAAATTTACCTTATTAAAATAATAATATTTATTTTGACTATTACCAAATTGTATTTTTATTGTATTTAAATTACTGCAACCATTTGGTGTCCAAGCCTAGCATGGGTATTTGGGCCCAAATGTATTTTCACACATTCAAGACCTGTACAAGTCATATTGGACTTAATTCATGGCCTTGGGTCCTGTATTTGAACTTTGGTTCAAATTATATACATGGACAAAATACGCAGATAATTAATTATTGTGTGCAATGCTGTTTTTGATTTTCTAAAAATACTTAAAGTACTGCTAAAATTATGGAAAAATAGTTTTTAGATACTATGTTAAGTTGGCTAATTTAGTATAATTTTTGTAGTATTTAATTTACTGTTTTGCCACTAGTTTGGCATATGAAACCAAAACTCATTTTCTGTATACTTAGGAAAACTGATTTTTATAAAATATTTGTACTGGCTAATAAATTCCAGAAAAATTATAATAAATTTCTATGATTAACAAGGATCACTTTGGTACTTTACTTTAAGAAAAACTAGGCTTTTTGTCTACTTCAAAATTGTTAGAACATAATGATCTTTTGATTTATTTATTGATTAATTACGACTTATAGTTTTTGTGCTATTTTTGAGTTTTAGCCGTGTTAAACCTCATCCCTCACTAGTGTAAAGACCCTAGAAAGTTAGTTAACATAGTGTGTCACCCTCACATTGGTCTCCTATGCCAAGTCATCATTTAGGCTAGGTGCCCAGTCACAAGTCGTGTTTCACCAATTAGTGTCCTAGTATTTTAGCTTAGTGTAAAAGCTAAGTTATTGTATTTACTTCTACAGTGACGAGTTACCGGACATCCATAACACATTTATCGCAGCTTGTTTTATTTTGCTAGAGGCAAGTACTTTCTACGAACTTTACATACTGCTAGAACAATAAACTGCGACTTACCAACCATGTTAATGCTGATCCTTGGGGTAGCAAGTTAGAACTTTACATGTTGTATTACTTTCAGTCTCTACCATGTTTAGGACAGTATCTCATATCTCTCACATGCTTTATATCGTTCTCGTATCTCCCACATGTTATTACTGTTTTCATATCTCTCACATGTTTAAAATAACGGGTTAAGGGGAAACTGCTAGTAGTGTACGTGATCATGACCCCCTTCTCCGTATGTATTTACCCGCGCTCGGGGACATTCTATATGTAACCTTGTCGTAGGTTCTGATCTCGCATTTGTGTATGGATATACACCGATGCCGTTCGTGCACGTATGTGCATGCCAAAAAAACTTGATATGTGCCGCTGTACATCCTATTCACCTATTGACCGATTCACGTACATGCTACAGTTTTAAACTTTTAATCTATATATTGTCATTCCTAAAAAGAACCAATTAAACCATGATATGCCATGATTCCAGTTTATTACCTTCCTGTTCATGCTTTGTATATTCAGTTTGCTAGAAAACAGTACTTGCTCCCGTCCTGACAGGATAACATTGTAGGTATACTTACTGAGGAGGAGTTGCTCTGTGATTCGTATTATGGAGTCACTGCCGAGGACCCGGTTTTGCCATGCGAGGAAGTTCCTGCGGGGAGACTCGCCTAGTTTGCGTAGTCACTTGGGATACTTAGTGTAGTCATGTATTAGACTACGTATTTTGTAACTGGACATGTATCCAGTTTTATATTTCAGACTTGTACTTTGGACTTATTTCTATATATGAGATGACCTTTGTGTTTGGAGCATTTATGATTCTTCTTCACTTATAGAACTGTTAGCACATTTAGTCTTATCTTGTTATCTCTAGAACAGCTTACTGTGCTTTATCTTAAGCGTAGGCTGGACATGGCTCGGCCCGGCCCAACAATTTGGGTAACGGGTCGTGACATGTTTTTTTGGCGGCCCATGCAGGTCATGACTAAACTATTTGGTTACGTTATTGTACTAAGCATGCCTGCAATTATGAACTTAAGGTAATTAGACAACATTAGGAAAGACGTTTAGAACACTTAGAGGAATGCTAGGATTGCAACATAGGAAATACATCACATGTTTGCTATTATAATTAGATTTTCTTGCATTTGATTGCTTACTTTAAACAAGTCCTTATAAGTCTTTTTATGTGTAATTTAGATGGTGCTTACTCGTTCATCCCAGTATGTTACCCCCGAGAATGGGGCCCTCCATATCCAGTCAGCTGACCAGTTGACTGATACACCCCCACCTACCACATTCCCCCACTCCACAGATCCACAGACCCAGATACCACCTTCCACATCCCAGGCCCGGCAGGACCCGATACTTCCACCACCCCCTATCACTATACCCACTCAGGCTTCCGTCACACTCGACGGGACCCAGCTGCTCACACTGATCCAGGGGTTCCTAACAACCCATCAGGAGCAGACTACCCTACTCCGCCAGAGCATGGAGCGTTCTGAGGGACGTTCCGTGGTCCCACCACCTGTAGAGCCACGGCGGAAAGCGGGGACGATCAAGGACTTCATGGGTCTGAATTCCAAGGAGTTCTCAGGGACTGAGGGCATAGTAGTAGCTGATGACTGGCTAGATTCAGTAGAGAGGAAGCTTCTGGGAGTTAGGATACCGGATGACCTCCAGGTCGAGGCAGCAGGATTTCTGCTGATAGACTTAGCAGGAGTCTGGTTCCGGAATGAGCCGTTATTCGCGAGAGGTAGAGCCACCTGGGACCAGTTCAAGACCCAGTTCCAGAAAAAATTCTTCTCGACCACTGCTAGAGTAGCCATGGGCTACGATTCCAGAACATCCAGCAGGGGAACCGTTCTGTTGATGAGTATGCGGCAGAGTTTAGTCGCCTGAGCCGTTTCGCTCCTAGTCTGGTTGCTGATCCAGAGGAGATGACCCGTAGGTTTTGCCATGGTCTAGTTCCAGACATTGGCATTCTTATAGTGGCGAACGGTACGACTGACTACTACCAGAGCCTAGAGTTGGTCCGGAGCATTGAGGAGCGTCTTCTGTCTAGCAAGAGGCCGGCTTCTGTACATCATGAGGGACCGTCCAAGCGTCAGGCTTTCCAGCAGAGAGCACCGACGCCACCCCAGCAGACTTACCGTCCTCCTACATCACATCATCCGACCCAGCCAGTTAGAGCCCCGGGACCTCAGCAGCAGCAGAAGGGGACTATATGTTCATTCTGTAGAAGGGTAGGCCACGACGCTTTCGTTTGTAGGAAGAGGTTGGGGCAGTGTTTAGCTTGTGGGTCTGCCATCCATCAGATTCGAGACTGCCCAATAGCCAAGGGACCCCAGGGGAAGACTTATAGCCTAGTCCTTGAGCCGGAGCCGGAACAGGTTTCGGGAGGTTAGTTTTGATCGTAGCCTTAGTCATTTGTTGCATTGCTTGCTATGTTAGAATATTGTCGGGTCTTCAATCCTTGTGAATTTCGAGGACGAAATTTTTCAAGGAGGGAAGACTTGTAAGCCCCTGTTTTTCAAATTCATTTTTAATTAGTGTTAATTAAAATTTTATGTCATTTATAGCCTTAAATAATTGTTAGGAAATTTTTTGGAATTTTTCTATAATTTTTAAATGAGTTTTTAAGTAGAAAATATCAATATGTAATTTTCTAAATAGTTTTAATATCATTCTGCAATTTTTGAAATGTTGTTTATATCAGTTTGTAATTAGGAATTTGGTTTTAATTGAGGAATGCAAATATTATTTTGCATTTTATACTGTAAAAACTCCTTATGCAATTTCCTAATTCCCAAGGGCCCTATTGCAAACTACCCAAACCCCCCCCCTTCACACGACACTCTCTCTCCTCTGGCTCTCACCCACCCCCATTGACCCACTCGGCTGCCCGACCGACACAACCGCCCTGCCCCCGCCTTTCTCGGCTGCCCGACCGCCTCGATTCCCCCTATTTAAACCCCAGCAACCCCCCCGACCTAGCTACCGCATCCCCGACCACCGACGACCGCCACAGCCCCCGTTCTCCCACAAAACCCTAGACCTAACCCTAACTCCGGCGATACACCACCCCCGCCTCACCACTCGTCGTCGACGGTCGCCACCACCGCCATCCGCTTCGCCTTGCCGAGCTGGACGCAGCGCCACTGGAGCGCCACCGTCCCGACGCCCCTAGCCGCCGCCTCCGCCTTCGAAACTTCTTTGAGAAGTCGGACACATAGGTAACAGTCACGAGACTGTGTCGTGCGTGTCTCGTGCACGTGTATGTGGTTCGCCGTGTCCTGGCGAACATTTCGATAGAACTGGACACGCGAGATTGAACTCGTGCGTGTCGTGCAGGCCTAGGACACGAGGATACCTGTGTCCCTAACTGTCAGGACACAGGGTCAAATTTTTTTTTTTTTTTGGTATAATAATTAAACCGAACCTAAATAAATTAAACACAACCCTTACTCTAACATAACTGATGGGCTGACCCCCTGGCCAGCCCATCCTAACCTAACCCCCCCCCCCCGCGCGCTTCTCTGGCCTGGGTTCGAACCCGGCCACTGCTGTTCTTTTTTCCTTTTCTTTTTCTTTTCCTTTTTCCTTTTTTCTTTTTCTGTTTTATTTTTATATATATATGTATATATATATATATATATATATATATATATATATATATATATATTAGTATATATATATGTATATACTGTATTTTAAACAGTATTTAATATATATGTATATATATTTTGTAGTTAGTAAATTCTATATGCATATGTTTGTATATATATATATTTTCATACGTATATATATTATATATATATACACTATATTATTAAGTGTTTTCTTATATATATATATATATATATATATATATATATATATATATATATATATATATATATATATATATATATATTTGTATATATATATATATATATATGTATACTTTATAAATTAAGTATTTTTCCTTATATATCTATATATACTTTTTAGCATAAGTATGTATATATATATTCTTTTGTACAAATTTACCTTATTAAAATAATAATATTTATTTTGACTATTATCAAATTGTATTTTTATTGTATTTAAATTACTGCAACCATTTGGTGTCCAAGCCTAGCATGAATATTTGGGCCCAAATGTGTTTTTACACATTCAAGACCTGTACAAGTCATATTGGACTTGATTCATGGCCTTGGGTCCTGTATTTGAACTTTGGTTCAAATTATATACATGGACAAAATACGCAGATAATTAATTATTGTGTGCAATGCTGTTTTTGATTTTCTAAAAATACTTAAAGTACTGCTAAAATTATGGAAAAATAGTTTTTAGATACTATGTTAAGTTGGCTAATTTAGTATAATTTTTGTAGTATTTAATTTACTGTTTTGCCACTAGTTTGGCATATGAAACCAAAACTTATTTTCTGTATACTTAGGAAAACTGATTTTTATAAAATATTTGTACTGGTTAATAAATTCCAGAAAAATTATAATAAATTTCTATGATTAACAAGGATCACTTTGGTACTTTACTTTAAGAAAAACTAGGCTTTTTGTCTACTTCAAAAATTGTTAGAACATAATGATCTTTTGATTTATTTATTGATTAATTACGACTAATAGTTTTTGTGCTATTTTTGAGTTTTAGCCGTGTTAAACCTCATCCCTCACTAGTGTAAAGACCCTAGAAAGTTAGTTAACATAGTGTGTCACCCCCACATTGGTCTCCTATGCCAAGTCATCATTTTGGCTAGGTGCCCAGTCACAAGTTGTGTTTCACCAATTAGTGTCCTAGTATTTTAGCTTAGTGTAAAAGCTAAGTTATTGTATTTACTTCTACAGTGACGAGTTATCGGACATCCATAGCACATTTATCGCAGCTTGTTTTATTTTGCTAGAGGCAAGTACTTTCTACGAACTTTACATACTGCTAGAACAATAAACTGCGACTTACCAACCATGTTAAATGCTGATCCTTGGGGTAGCAAGTTAGAACTTTACATGTTGTATTACTTTCAGTCTCTACCATGTTTAGGACACTATCTCATATTTCTCACATACTTTATATCGTTCTCGTATCTCCCACATGTTATTACTGTTTTCATATCTCTCACATGTTTAAAATAACAACTGCTAGTAGTGTACGTGATCATGACCCCCTTCTCCGTATGTATTTACCGCGCTCGGGGACACTCTATATGTAACCTTGCCGTAGGTTTTGATCTCGCGTTTGTGTATGGATATACACCGATGCCGTTCGTGCACGTATGTACATGCCAGAAAAACTTGATATGTGCCGATGTACATCCTATTCACCTATTGACCGATTTACGTACATGCTACAGTTTTAAACTTTTAATCTATATGTTGTCATTCCTAAAAAGAACCAATTAAACCATGATATGCCATGATTCCAGTTTATTACCTTCATGTTCATGCTTTGTATATTCAGTTTGCTAGAAAACAGTACTTGCTCCCGTCCTGACAGGATAACGTTGTAGGTATACTTACTGAGGAGGAGTTGCTCTGTGATTCATATTATGGAGTCACTGCCGAGGACCCGGTTTTGCCATGCGAGGAAGTTCCTGCGGGGAGACTCGCCTAGTTTGCGTAGTCACTTGGGATACTTAGTGTAGTCATGTATTAGACTACGTATTTTGTAACTGGACATGTATCCAGTTTTACATTTCAGACTTGTACTTTGGACTTATTTCTATATATGAGATGACTTTTGTGTTTGGAGCATTTATGATTCTTCTTCACTTATAGAACTGTTAGCACATTTAGTCTTATCTTGTTATCTCTAGAACAGCTTACTGCGCTTTATCTTAAGCGTAGGCTGGACATGGCTCGGCCCGGCCCAACAATTTGGGTAACGGGTCGTGACACAGTGCCTAAAAAAGATTAATAAGTAGAGGTTTTCATAAACGGTCGGTTAAAATACATCCATAATTAGTGAAAATACCGTTATCAAGCAGATCCTAAGTCCATCGTGCCACGGGTCACGTGCCAAGTTGGACTGAAATTTACACCCTTAGAGCATCTCCAACCCTATTGTGAGTTTAGAAAAAATGGTTGCCACATAGGATTGACAAACTTTCATTCCAAAAATTCTTCTCCAATGCAAATGTAGAATAAAACATGAAGTTGACATGGCAATGACATGGCAAGGAGAATGTGAAGTTGGTTGTCTAGATCTAGACAATGCACTTCAGAGCATCTCCAACCCTATTGTCTTGTTAAGTGTTGTGAGTCTTAGGTGGCTCCTATGTGGCATGAGCCACAAGACAATGTCTTGTTTATGTGGCAAAATTATATCTCAAAAGACAATGAGATAGAAAAACTCTCTCAAATGCAAAAGTATTTAGAAGACAATAAAAAGTATTTTTTCCAACTTCCAAGGCAACTTTTAAGACAACTACTCATCTTCTTTCTTTTTTCTAATATTTTTTATTCATAATTGATGACATGGAAGAGAAGACATTGTCAAGTGCATTGTCTAGAACAAGACAATCAACTTCACAATGTCTTCTTTAATTTTTGCCACATAAGCTTCACAATTGACTTGACAATTGCATTGGAGAAGAACTTTTGAATAAAATTTTGTCATTCCTATGTGGCATTAAATTTTTTCCAAAGTCACAATAGGGTTGGAGATGCTCTCACAATGACTTTGTCTCCACATCATCAATTATGAATAGAAATATTTATAAAAAAGTTGAAGAAGTGGAGGAGTTGCATTGGAAGTTGGAAAAAATACTTTTTATTGTTTCCTCAATACTTTTGCATTGGAGAGAGTTTTTCTATCTCATTGTCTTTTGAGATATAATTTTGTCACATAAACAAGACATTGTCTTGTTGCTCATGCCACATAGGAGCCACCTAAGACTCACAACACTTAACAAGACAATAGGGTTGGAGATGCTCTTAGAGCATCTCCAACCCTATTGTGACTTTGGAAAAAAAGTTGTTGCCACATAGGAATGACAAAATTTTATTCAAAAGTTCTTCTCCAATGCAATTGTCAAGTCAATTGTGAAGCTTATGTAGCAAAAATTAAAGAAGACATTGTGAAGTTGATTGTCTTGTTCTAGACAATGCACTTGACAATATCTTCTCTTCCATGTCATCAATTATGAATAAAAAATATTAGAAAAAAGAAAGAAGATGAGTAGTTGTCTTAAAAGTTGCCTTGGAAGTTGGAAAAAATACTTTTTATTGTCTCCTCAATACTTTTGCATTGGAGAGAGTTTTTCTATCTCATTGTCTTTTGAGATATAATTTTGCCACATAAATAAGACATTGTCTTATGGCTCATGCCACATAGGAGCCACCTAAGACTCACAACACTTAACAAGACAATAGGGTTGGAGATGCTCTTAGGTCCGATCCAACCCGACCCTGAAAGGTGCGATTCGGATCCGACCCGGACCGATTCACTTAATAGCTTTAGTTACCATCCATTCCAACGCTGCTTGCCGAATTGTGGGGGACTGTGCGCGACGGACTGTGTTGACGTGACGGCCGTCATTGGTGGAGGTTAATATGCCAAAAAAATTGTCAAAATTACATATGGGACCAATCAAAAGAACCCTATACCTATAGACCATTACTGACTACACTTGCCTATTGGCTTTGGGCCATTCCTTTGTGTTCTTCCTCTTCCTTCCGGTGATTAGAGAGAGAGAGAGAGATGGTGATGTGGGTATTTGGGTACGGGTCACTGATATGGAAAGCCGGATTCAACTACGACGGGAAGCTCTTCGGTTGCATCAAGGGATATAGGAGAGTCTTCTACCAAGGTCTCTCTCTCCTCTCTCTCTCTGCTCTCCCTCTCTCTCTCCTCTCTCTCTCTCTCTCTCTCTCTCTCTCTCTCATCAATTAGTTTGTTATATTAATCACTTCTTCTTCTTCTTTATTCTCATAGGGAGTACGGACCACAGAGGCACCCCGGAGTTCCCTGGAAGGACCGTCACTCTCGAGCCCCTCGACGGACAAGTCTGCGTAAGTTCGCTCATCCATTTCTTTTCTCGAGGGAAACTTTTTTGCACATGCCAATGCAACAAATATATAAGACCTATGTAATGTTTGTTGGGTTGTATCTCCTTTCCGGTTGAGCGCTCAAATGGGGGGTGACGATGGAGTTGGTAATTTAGTCCCACATCGGTTGGGAGGTGGGATCATGTGGTGTAGATAATTGGGATTGGTTCAGGCCTTACATGGGAATTCTCTTGTAAGGCATATGGACCTAATTCAATATCTGACCTCACGGGCCAACTCCGGTTCGGGTCACACCGCGTTCCCAATTGACGCCACCGTTAGATAATAACGTGCGACTTCAAAAGAACACACGCAAAGGGGGGGGGGGGGGGGGGGGGGGGGAGTGGGGTTTTGGGGGAGATTTAAGGAGCCTTGGGAAGTTTCGAATGACAATGTCACGATTAAATTATTAAAAGATAGGATGACGAAAAATGAGTGTATTTGCGGGGGAGGTAGATGGCTTCGTCTTAGGTGGTTTGGACACGTGCATGGTAGACCTATAAATGCACCACTAAGGAGCAATAAGATAGGTAGTTAAAAGGATCTCGGACTAGGAGTAGGCCTAAATGAACATGGCTGTAAAGAACGATATGTATGATCCTATTAATAGAGCTGAATGGGAGAAAAATGATCCAAAGTCCAAACAGCCGAACCCGAAATTTTGAGATAAAAGGCTTTGTTGTTGTTGTTGTTGTTGTTGTTGTTGTTGTTGTACCCGACATGAGCTACATCCCATGAGAACAATCAGCAAAGGTTTCACTATTGATCAACGATTACAGAAACCCTCTGTTCCTCTTTCAACTCGGGATACAACCCCTAGGAAATATAAACAAAATCCTAATCCTAGCAGGTATAGAGTTGCCCCCAAACCCTAAGCCGCCGATATATGGGCTTGGTGTCCAGTACTTCTTTATACTACACATTTGGGTTGAGAATTCAGGTTCCATATTCAACAAACACGGATGCAACGTCGTAGTATATTTTGGAGTGTCTGTCCCATAAGATGCAACACGGATACAACACTTATTTTTGTAGTGTCCGAGCTTTCCTAGACTGAGACGGAAGCAGCACTCCCAGCAGTAGAACTAGAAGGAGAGTAAAAGGAGAGGGTTGCTACCGGCCTAAGCAGCAAGCTCCGTCGAAAAGACACAATCTTGACGATCGAGGAAAAAGGGTGCAGGTTGTGAAAGAAATCCAGTCTAATCGAACATGGACCTCTTGGTACCAAAATTTACATCTAATATAAAACCAACCTTTTGTCTCTTAACCATTTCCACGTCGTTTGTGATTTGGATTTTGTTCACAGAGGAAGGGATCATGCATCAGTGGAGACATGCAAATCGAGAGTTTACATTGAAGATCAATTAATCTATTATCAGAAGGATTAGGAATGATCACATTGGATCACCATTTCACCTATTCCTGACATCTAGATATGACCTAGATGCAGTAGAGTACCTATAGCTTTTTCATGCAGTGGCATGGTCGGTAATATAATTTACTTTTCCATTTTGAGGAAAAATACTGGTGACACAAAGCAGTTGAGACAAACTAGGAACCTCCCAGTACAAAATTTACATTTACTCAAAGCAACCTTTTGCCTCTTAACCATGTCAACATCATCTTCAATATGGATAGATATCACACAGTGGAAGAGACATGCAAGTAAAAGTTTATATTGATTAACACTTAATCTATTATCAAGAGGATAAGGAATGATCACAGCGGATCGCCAGTTCACTTGTCCCTGATGTCTAGATGCAGTTTAGGCGGCTGCAGTAGACTTCCTATTGCAAACGAAACAAGTATCATTCTTCAATTTGGATATCTGAGCATTTGGTTGATGTATTGGAGATATGAACCACTCGTACAATTTTTTGGTTGAGATAGAATTATTTTCTCCTTTTCTTTGTTGCTCATAAACCCCATTCTAAGGTATATATCTAGAATTGATAAGTGATCTCTTCCAACTTCATTCTTCTTCTTTCTCTTTCTCCACACTAATTTACATTTTCCTATTGTTATTGATTCTAGAGCTTCTTACTATTTCTTCTTGTGGACTTGACCTATGGTAGCTCGTTACTGATGTTTGCTTTGTTATGATTCTTTTGACTAGCTGGCAAGGATTACTTTATAATTAGTAGATAGAAATGAACTTCCTTCATTGATGAGACCTATGCAAGTCTGGATATGTAAATTGGCTCAGACTGTCAGATCTCTCTCTCTCTCTCTCTCTCTCTCTCTCTCTCTCTCTCTCTCTCACACACACACACACACACACACACACACACACACACACACATATTCTGACACTTTATGAACTTATTCATGTTGTGCAACTCATGGATATTGTGTTAACCGATAAGACGACCAGAGCCCCCTTGTCTTTTCACACACGCACACGCAATCATGGTATTCTGCAATTCATAGAGATTAATATTTTAATATAATTATTTCTAGTTGGAAATATACCATCTAATTTCATATTTTTAAGTCTGACTTCATGTTTGCCTTACTCCTGGTTTTTGTGCAAATGAAAGAAGCTGGCACTTCCTAATTTGTGTTATTAGTTTTCTAATGGATGTGAGGGCGTCATGTGGGATGACGGTAGGGCTTGGTTCTTGCATCCTGGAAGTTGCATGTTAAATTGCGTAAACCACCTCTCCATATATGGGTGTAAGGCTACATACATTTTGACCCTCTCCGGGCCTTGCATAGTGGGAATCTCGTGGCACTGGGATTCTCCTTTTTTTTGTAACAGACTAACTTATTTCTTCAATTATACGAGGAGTTTCATCATTATTGGTTTATATTTTCATTTGCATCATTTTATATCCATTCTTGTAAATAATATTTGCCTTTGCGCTATGTTAAAGTGCAGATTATTTTTATTATTTTTATGCATTTATTACATGATGCATTTTATATTTCTAGTTAGAGTTAGTGTTGTCATTTCATATGCTTTGTAGTTCTATAAATGTTGGCCAAGAGCCCTAATAAAATAATTTCTATTCTAGACAAAATGTAGCCTCCACTTTCAACACTCAACACACTACATGTGTGTTTATTTCTTCGGTTAATTGATGTTATGTGATATATAGGACTCTTAATTAGTGACTATTTTCTAAGGTCTGTAAATTAACTGTTTGAGTCATTCAATCTGATTTCTGATCGTCCACACCATTTGCTTTCCCTAGAGGCTTTAAAGCTTAATATGCTTTCATTTTACGTAAATTCCGTGCGGAGTTACTTGGATACTTTGTAATGTGTGCAAATCATGTCTTAATTATTCTTGTCTGATTTCTGGTCTTATTCATTGATTGATTCTTTATAATTTAAAGCTTACTCTATTTCTTACATAAATTTTAGTGGGGAGTGGCTTACAAAGTGTCTGGAGAGGAAAATGAGAAGATCGCACTGTCGGTAATGATAACATGCACATGTTCTTTATTTGAAAATTTAAATATGGCTTTTACTGATACCTGTCATGCTCTTTATATGATAACCATCAAGGATACTTGTACACCATCTATGAATGATACTCTTAACCACTGAAGGATGTGTTACCCAAGCCTATAAGTAGAATTCAAGTATATAGTTAATGCATGACTTAGATTGCAGCAAATCTTTAGGAAGGATAAGACATCTGTCCTTCCTGCCAGCGTTGTTATACCAGGGCCACTGATATCAAAACTACCACAATTGTGTAGACTTAGGGAGTACAGATGGGCTGGGCATAATGTACCTAGTCTTCCATGTACTTTTTCGTTGTACTGCACACCCAAGACCAAGGTAGAAACTCAGTTGCAGTAGTGCTGCATCGGTTTCTGATGCTTTCTATGAGTATCATTTTCGGCAGTTTCAGTGTGTTTGAATCTGAACGGCCAAAACTTTTCGATTTCGGCTGATACTTAAATCCTTGCTCAAAACCTTATTAATGTATTGAAGCATAAGTCTAATTTTTATATATACTGGTAATATTGATAAGATGCCAGTTAGTATATCTGAACAACAATCACTTCTAATGTTAAAATGATGAAGTAATCTTGGTTTGGGATTTGCTCACAAATGGGATAATTTATACTTTCTATGTTCGTATACAAAATGTGGCACTTAGATCCCGATTGAAATTGGAATTCTGAGTTCATGCAAGCCAAAAATTATGGATGTTCGGATTTAAAAATTTTAACTTATAAAAACTAAACTGGTCATCATTGACAAGGATTTTTTTTTTTTTTTAAAAACAGGCACCCAAATTACAAGTATGGAACTTGTTAGACAAGCATCATTTCATATGTTTACTCCTAAAAATGACTAACATAATAAAAGTACTGGATACGTAACAGATGTGTTTGGATATGGAAACTAGAGATTTAAACCTTAGAAAATGTAAGAAATGTATTCAACAAGGATCTACCGACTGTCTGACACATATCGAATACAAATATTACTCAGCGATTGATGTATCTGTGCTTCATAGCTAACCTTTTGCTATTTTCAACATGAAGATTGAAGACTATATAAGTCCATTTTTGTTCACCCACCAAAACTATAGTGTTTGTTCACCCTCCAATAAAAAATTGACATGTGTTAAATCCTTTAGTCAAAACCACTTTGAATGTTTACAAAACCACTTCCAAAGTGGTTTATGACTAAAGGATTTGACACGTGTCAATTTTTTATTGGAGGGTGAACAAACACTCTAGTTTTGGTGGGTGAACAAAAATGGACTCAAGACTATATGGTCCACCCAATTTTAAGCCTGTCACAATGTCTGTATTCTGCACTATTTTTATTGATAATTGCTCCTTAACAGAAATCCTCAATTTTAAAGGGTATTCTTTTCCTATTTTCCTCTTGCTAAGAGATCTATCTTCTGTTAGGGTCCTCGGTGTGCTTATACAAGGTGACGTTTAAATAAAAATACAAATGAAATGTAGGCTTGTATTTTAGCCCGTCTGGCCTGTTTGGTGAGTTAGAAATATTTTCTCTAAAATAGAATATATATTAGTGTAAGTTACTTAATCCAATGATTTCAATAACATTTGGGTGGACTACTTGGGTACAACTGTTCTTTCTGGTCTGCCTTCCTTTACTTAGTTGTCATCAAGATGATATTCTGCCTCATGTAAGGCACAAACTTTTATTTATTTGGCATAGCCGTGATCGTACCAAACATAATTGAGATATGAGAAAGTAGGATTTCCGAGTAGCATATTCTAGAACTTTTTGAACCTAATTAGTAATTAGTAGTACTATTCAAACATGTTTAAACAGAGATATTATGAAGACATATATCCTAATGTATAAATATGGATATAGATATGATTTCATGTGTATACATAGTTGTATCCAAGTTGTACCCGTATGCGAAACTTTCTTAAGTTATAATAGTTTGAATCTGTATCATGTCCAAACCATATCCATGTCTATGCAACCTAGGTTGCTTGTAAACAGCCCATTTGTATTATTTCATTGTTTTCGACCTTAACCTCTCTACTAGGTTGTATACACGACTCAGAACACAATAAGGATTCGGCATACGACATATTTAGAAAATTTAGGATATGGATCCGGTATGGATACAGTTATATATGCAGATGAAACATATTTTTTTTTACATATTTTATACTTTATATCTTAATAATATTTTAATTTATGCATGTGCAGTAGTAATTAGGTTCCAAAAAGTTCTAGAAAGGATTTGATATCTCATATTTTAGATATGTTTGGCACGATAAAAAAACCCATGCGAAATCACTTTCACCAACTTTTTTTGTCCCTTTTGTGCTTAGACATGGGCAAGCTATGTCCAACGTGTGTCGAAAAGTGCCGTGTCGGATAAGTATGAGATACAAATACGGGCATGAATATGGTCCTCTGGGAGTATCCGTGCAACATATCCTCTCTACCATCACTTACTTTTTTAATTCATGTTTAGGTTGTGAGAATAACCTTCAAGTGATGGTAGATGTGTTTATCAATGTAAGCTATATTTGCTGAAATTATCCAGATAGAGGTAGAGCAGTACTTGTTACCTGACCTCTGGATGTCTATTGCAGTACCTTGAAGTAAGGGAAAAGCAGTATGATACAAAGGTTTATCTTGACTTCTATACTGTAAGTTTGGCATTTGATCTCATCTTTGTTCTTTTCTTGACAATAATGGATCAAAGAAAATGATGATATCAATTGATTCCAGGACCCCAATTCAATAATTCCAGAAGTTACTGGAGTATTGGTGTAAGTGTAGAACTGAAATCATATTATAGATTATTCAAATGATACTCCAAGTGAAGTACACCTGACACCCAGTTTCATTTAGATATGTTGCTTCACCAGACAAAAGGATTAACGAGAACTACTTGGGGCCAGCACCACTTGAAGAAATGGCCAAGTAAGTTACAATATCACCTTCTTAACTTCACAAGTTCTTAACTACTATAGATTCAAGTTGGAGTTTTTATGTGGCAAAGTTCATGTTACAACTGAAAAGTAACTTGTACACTCTCGTACTGGTTTCTAACACAACGGACCTGATGATGTTTAACGATACAGCTTTACCCATGTCAAAGTGCGTTATTGTCTATTTCTTTACATCCTGAAGTCATTAAGGTGTAAATATTTTAAAAAAACTCAAAAGATGTACTTGTGTACTATAAATACTTTATTCTACTTCTCTGAGGCATGTAACAGAAATTTCTTTTGAATGAGGTGCAGACAGATTGTCCAAGCTGAAGGCCCATCAGGACCCAACAGAGATTACCTTTTTCAACTCGAAGAGGCACTGAATCAATTAGGTGAGTTAACTTCCTTCGTAATCCAGTTTTGGCTAGCTCGGTATGAGAGGGTTGTACCCTGCTTGGGGGTGGTTACATATCTCCACGAAGTAACCAATCATGCCAAGGTATTCTTGGTACAGAGCCAAGCTACCTTCTCCAAGAGCATGGTCGAGAAGAGTTGTCTTCTCGACCGATAGGCTCAGACACTGCATTGCTGATGATCTCATGATCTTTAGGGGAGTCCGTTTTCATTGTATCCAATCATTTATATATAAACTTGCTTGATGATTTTGCGTAAATGGGTTGTGGACCGTTGTTGTGATCGGCTTTTTGCTATAGACATTCCAAAAGGAAAACAAATCATACCTGAACAAAAGCTACCTCGAGTGGAACCCCAATGGGCATCATCAAAACACAGATTTTTAAGTAATACTTGTTAAATAATTTTGTTTGTGATAATTTGTGAAATACATATACTAGAGACAACGAAGATGAGTCACAATAAATATTTTATCATTATGACTAATACTTTTATTACAAAAAACTTTTTGATGGTCGCAATCAAAATTCCTTTTAAATTTATGCCCCCGCTTATTATTATATATTCGATTTTTTTTCCTAGTCTCACGTGTGTGTATATGTATATATGGAAAAAAATTATTTGTAAATATATGTCTTTCACATACAACAACAATAAAAATGAGCAACTCCCGGAAGCATGGTTGTTTGTTATGTTTTGGTTCCACACTCCAATATGCAGAGATTGTACCGGGGAATGGGACATGGTTAGTTTTTTTTTTTTCCAAGCACGTGCGGGCTCAGTTAAAATGGATGTGTAAATATATGTGACATTCAGCTATGTAACATATTTCTCTCAGTATATTGCTAGATCTATATTCTTACACATCCATTTTGATCTGTAGGTTGTGAAGACACGCATGTCAGAGATCTTGCAAAGGAAGTTAGAAACATTCTTTCAGAGAAAAGGCTACAATCGGACGTTGAAACTATTTTGGTGGACAAAATAAAGGAAACCGCAGAGCTTTGAAAGTGGTTCACTGCTGATAATACATCAGCTACAAGTTCAAATGATTTATTTATGATCATCTTTTTAGGGCCTCATTTTTATTAAATGGCATAAAATGTGAGAAATGCTTGAACCAACGCTGAGAAATGTTGCGTTGTTTATGATTTCCATGGAAAACAAATTGTCATGAATTCAAATTCCATAAATTTGGATGGATTGGAGTTCCAAGAATTGGATTTTGCTTTACATGAATTTTGGAATTGGGATTCCAACTCCCGAGTCTAGATTTTCTATTTTGTTAACAAAGAATGATGAGAGTTTTCACTAATTTTCAGTCGATTCCTCAGTTCATGGGATTGAAATCATTAGTGGTACGAGGTCGTTGCAATGATAGTGTTTGGTCATTAATGTGTTGATATTGGCTGGTTAGTGGAAAGATAATTTCATCCTCTTTGGAGGTTGCTAGATTTTTATATAGAATTTCGAAGATTATGATTTTGATCATCCTCTCTAAGATTATAATTCGCTTCTAGTATTAGTAATATGCCATTTACAATCAAACAAGCAAATGATACTTTAACATTGTTTTTTTTAAACTATTTTTGCAACATAAATATTGATTTGTAATTTGTATCTGCTATGCACACAATGTTTGAAGTAGTACATAAAATCAAAACTTCTTAAGTTTTTTTTTTTTGTTTTTTTTGTTTTTTTTGTTTTTCTATTTATGTTTGTTGCAACTCTCAAATTAAATTCTCAATTGTTGAAATGGAGAGTTACACTCTTCCTTTACACTAAAACAAAACTTTTTATCATTTGTATGCACATACGTGTTTACCCAATCTCAACATCCTGCCCAACTTAAGTTATTATGATAAACTAATAAAATATTGCTTTATCAATTTTCTTCAACATCTTAGAAGATTTTCTATCAAATTGAGTATAGTCATCACCAATCAGACAATTCGACTTGAGGATAGTTTTCAGAAACAAAACAATACCAAGTCAATCATGACTATCACCATGGACATGAGAAAGAAAGATTGTGAAATAAAGATATTAAGAAGTCACCATACTTGTATACAAATATAATCACAAAAACTGCATGAGTGCATGAAATGGTGAAGAGTGAGTGGCCAATTTGTGCGTGATTGAAAGATAAATCCACTATCGACCGAGATTTTAAGTTACAATTTGAGATATTTTTTTTTCTTACACAGCAGAATTTAACTTATGAAAGTCCAACTTCCTTGGAACGGCCCACCAAGGGAGTGGTCCACTCATAATGGAGGAGAAAAATGGACAAATATGGATATGAAATATGGGCATTTTGAGATGAATATAACAAATACGAATATAGAAACGAGTGTAAATACAGACTCTTAGTATTCATTTTTAAATTTTGGGCTAGATCAAAGCATAATGGACTTGAGTCCAATCCTTATCGGTTCCATAATGAACCTTGGGTCAACCTAGAACATGACCGAAGTTACTGGATAACCCTATTAATTCTCCTACTACGGAGAGTTGAGGAGTAATGGAGATTGGTTAATTATATGACCATCAAGAAGTTATGGGTATCTATATTGTAGAAGTATGAGAGGACAACCGGCGGTTGAGGTCCAAAGAAGATTTAGAGCATCTCCAACCCTATTGTCTAGTTTTCTATTGTAATTCTTAGGTGGCAAGAGACACAAGACAATGTCTTCTATGTGTGGCAAGATTATATTCACAAAAGACAATGAGTTTGAAAAGTCTTCTGTCATGCAAAAATATTGAGAAGACAATACAAAATATTTTTTTACAAATTCCAAGACAACCACTAAAAACGTGTCATGACCCGCACCCACTGTGAGGGTACGAGAACGTAACAACGCTCAGCCTACGCCGCAGTGTCGGTGGTAGAACGCTGTCCTAGGTCAATCATCTAACAATATAAAGGTACATGTACAGTATATACACTCCGAATGGAGGTGACATAGCAATATATAGTCTCAATCGCATCTAAGACAGAATGATAAGACAGAAAGATAGATAGATAAATACTGAAAAGGAAGAATCCACATAAATACAACCAGAGAGTCTAAGTGTCTAAGATAACATCTCAGCAATATCCAGAATATACAGATCCAAATATACAACTCAAACTCAAATGACAAGAAAATAATATAAGCCTAGACTAGGGAGCCTCCGTCTCTACAGCTAGTGGATCCGGCTGGAAGTCCGGGTCACAAGTGTCGTCTACAGCTGTCCCATAGTAGGTGTCTACGCAGGCCTCATCCTCATCCTCTGTAATATTTTCAACAGGTCCAGTCAGGACAGGAGCGAGCACAATACATCTCACGCAGATCATAACAAGTTAGAAAATATAACGTGCAATAGAGTAAGATACATGAAACGCTGAAAGAAGATGTATATGAAAAACAGAAGGATATGATAATATGAAATATCTATATATGATAAGTAAGAACTGTAAGCAATATGTGATTTAGAGTACAATATGGTTATGTAAACGGGTTAGGTTATACAATAAAATGGGACTCCTTTGTACGTGGGTGTACAATGGACATATACAATTTTTTATACAATAGGATTGATCACATAACCATTTTTACTCTCCCTCCCCAATCAATACACAAGGATCCAATTCAGTTACGTTACCTTATACAATGGCTTGTACAATGGCTTGTACAATAGAGCTCAATGTGATAATGAGAGTACAATATGCACAATGAGTGTACAATGATAAGGGTATTCAATAAATACAATGTGTTAGTAAAACGCACATCACAATATGTATTTAGTGAACACAAAGGAGATAACATCGCAAAAGAAGATCCATATAGTACCAATCCGTGTTACCAACGTGTCAGTATCAAGTAAATTAATCTATGGCAAGAATAAACGTTCTAGCAAGTATGAAACGGTCAAAGGATGTACTCGCCTGATAATTGATGTCCGAAGAGGGTGTACTGCCTGAGGAGAGGTGTCTGTCTCCTAATCAGAGCAACACAAGTTACAACATGTCTAAAATGTAGTAATTTGAACATTACGATGCATTCTACATGATTCTAGGTCAATATAGGCCAAAGTCAACTCTTGGTCAACCATGGCCAACTACACTAGTCAAACTAGGTCAACTAAACCATTCCAAGTCTAAACCTAAACTAACAAGTCATTCTAGTCAATCTAGGCCTAACCAATCTAGTTTAGAACCCAATTACAAACACAAGCCAACCCAAGCTAAGCTAATCACACACAACATATATATGGAAGAGAATAGGGGTGAGTGAACATGTAGGAAAGGTATAGATGCAAGTTGTATGTGAAGTAATGCAATGTTCAATGTTGACAAACCCTATACTTAGCTCATGTACCCATTACACTATGTCCCTACACATTACTATGACACTATGTTAACACTATCACTATTTTACTCAACAACTTAATACCTCAACTATTTTTTTTTAACTTCATACCTAATTAAATTTTAAAAATTTCGAAAATGCCCTTATCCCTTCCCTCTCCCCTCCCCCCCCCCCTGCCCCACTCCGGCCACCCCCTCCTCCCGCACAGCCCCAGCCCCCCTCCCTCCCGCCCCGCCCCCCCTCCGGCCACCCCCCTCTCCCGCTTCCGGCCACCCCCCCTCCAGCTTCCGGCCGCCTCCCCCCCTCCCGCTTCCGTCCACCCTCCCCCAGCCACCCTCCTCCCACGCTGCCGTGCCCTAGGGGGAGAGGCTGGGGGCGGGTGGCCGGAAGCGGGAGGGGGGGGGGGGGAGACGGCCGGAAGCGGGAGGGGAGGGGGGATAGCTGGAAGCGGGAAGGGGGGTGGGGGGGGGGGTAATTTTTAAGTTGGACTAAGGGTATTTTTGTCCAAAAATTTTTTTAGGTATCAACTTGTTACAAAAATAAGTTTAGGATATCAAGTTGAAAAATATGAATAGTTGAGGATATCAAAGCACAATTAAGCCGATGCTCTTAGTACTTGGACTGAACTTTAATTTGGAATCCACTTACTAAATCTTCTTGGACCCCACCTTAGATCCCAATTCAACTAGTATGGATTTTGAGTTGGTATTGAAGGGGTAGTGCAAAAGCCAGGAGAGGAGAGGAGAGGAGAGGAGAGTAGCTTGATAGCATATGATACGTGCCCTTCATCCCCATAATCTCCAACCTTGCTCTAACGTTCCTCTTAGGCCTCGTTTGGTTCGCAGAATCATCGGATTAAAAAAAAAAATATTTTTCTATGTTTATATGTCAAAAAAATTGAGGAGAAAAAAAATTAATTCTCAATTGAAAAAAAATTAGAAGAAAAGTGATTCCATCCATCCAAACAAGAAATCACTTTCTCATATTGAAGTAATTATTTTTCTTTCCAAATTTCTTGACATTTTCAAACATCGAAAAAAAAAATAATAACAAAAAATTAATTTTCTTTTCCTTCCGTTCCGCTAACCAATCGAGGTCTTAAGGCAGAGACACTCAAAAGCATATCAACACAGTTTTATACTTTATTTTGGACGGTTCCCTTCTCACTCCATATGCACCACTCATCTAGGGGAAGGGAACTCCATGAAACGACATAATTCACACTTTCCTAGGTGTAACTTGCAAGGAGAAACATAAAAATATATATAATTTGCAAAGAGAAACCTAAAGAATATTTGTGATTTTCTTTCATTTTCTTTTCGTTGTGGTTTTTTTTTTCCAAACAAAAGATGCAACCATATCTTTTTCCTTGAGAGAGACTCCCTCAAACCAACAACCTAAATGTGTGATGTTACTATTCCATTGATTTTCTTTGTTTGCTCCTACAGAGGGGTGCACTTGGAGCACATCAATTGAGTTTCTTTGTTGTCTCCTGTTAGGTCTAATTTGGTTCGTGGAATCATAACCTTGGAAAAGAAATATTTTTCTGTATTTGAATGTCACAAGAAATGAGTAGAAAAAAATTAATTTCCAAGAAAAAAAAAAATGAAGGAAAAAAATGGTTACTCCTACGGTCCTGCCCACTCAAGCTAAAAATTTACTTTTCCTCTCAATTTTTTTGGTTTCAAACATCGACAACTTTTTTTTTGCATGGAACTACAATTTTCAAAGAAAAGAAGAGAACAGAGAATCAATTTCTTTTCCGTGAACCAAGAATCAATTTCTTTTTCGTGAACCAAAAACTAGGCCTTACACTGTGTTTGGGAACATTTGTGGGGAGGGAGAGGAAAATTTGAGGGGAAGGAAAATGGAGGAGAGGAAAATGGAGGAAAAGTTAATTTTTCCTTCCTTTGTTTGGATGGACAAAAAGTAGGGGAAGGAAAAGTTTAAAAATAATTTTTTATTTGTTTATGGATATAGGTATAATTACTATTTTCTCCTTGGTATTCTCAAATGATGATTTAATATTAACTTTTTGAGGGGTGGTGGGGTAAATTCATTCAAATTCCTCTCATCTCTCTCCATTTTCCTCCCACATTTGGGAGGGAAATTTTTTGGTGGGACCCACCTACTTTTTCCTCTCAAATTTTCCTCCCCCATGTTCTCTCTCCCTTTCCAAACACCATCATTTAAAATTTTCCTCTCACTTTTCCCTCAACTTTTTCCTTCCTCCCATTTTCCACCCTTCCCAAACAGTACCTTAAGGTGTGCATTGGGAGCCTAATAAGGTGTGCATGCAAATTAGGCTTTCCACAGCTCATCTCCAGTCGATTGTTTTTCCTTTTTTTTTTGTGCTACTATTAGTACTCCTAAAATGTCACTCGGTATTTTTTTAATTTTTAAAAATTTAAATTCCAAATTTATCATTGCATTAACATTATTGGCACTCCTAAATTGTCATCCTACACTCCTCCCCCTATACATGCACAAACTAATGCTATATTTAATGCAGCAATGGATTTGTAATTTGAATGTTAAAAAAATTAAATATGAGTGTTGAATGACATTTTATGAGTGCTAATAGCAGCACCTTTTTTTTTTTCATTTTCTTTTTCATTTTCTTTTTTGGTTTAAGTCTATTTACGGTTATGTCCGTTGTTACGCATCCACAGTGGGACTAATTTCAAGCGCTATATTTGATCTTTAGCCAAATTTTGTAGCACTTGATGGCTCCAATGGACTCTTGTCCACACTTGAAAAATGGTAGAAAGCTAAGAGACTCTCCAAATTTAGAGAGTCCACTAGTTGAGCTATATTACTTGCGGGCCCACCATATTTACTTTTCTCCTTCATTCTTTTTTTTTAGTGTTGCCACTTGTCAATTATGAAAAAAAATGAGGAAAACAAATGGAGTGTTGCCACTTGTCAATTTGGAGTGTTTATTTAGACTATATTATTGTGTACCAACATGAAGGAAATACTCCAAAATTAATTATTGGAGTATGGTTTGAAATGATTTGGAGTATGGTTTGGAGTATGCTCTTATAAGTTTCGAAAATGTTGCACCCAACAATGCCCTGCTGCTTTACCAGATAGGTAACAACTCTTCCATAACATGTTTACAACTTACCACTGCTAATTATCATTTAGCCAATAAGCACAATCTGAGTAGAACAAAAACTGGGCGTCTTTCTTGTGGTTTCCCAATTGATGTACAATATACCAAGTTTTACCATTCTCTTATCTTGGCGTTCGGTTCATTCAGTTTCAACCAAAATAGTCAAAACCGAATACACCGAAGTAATAAAAAACCAAAACCGAAACCGAATCAGGAACCGATAATCAATTCGATTTATTTGGTTGAAGTATTTTTATTGTTTAATAGACCAGACTCAAAGTTAATATAGTTTAATATAATTTTTATGCATACATTTGTTTATTTATTTATTTTTGCGAAACAAAGTTGGACTAATTATTAAATTACAAAAGTTAGACTTTAAAGTAGATACATAGAATTGTTATTTTCAAAATATACAAAAAAAAATATACATATTTTTAATCATAAAACATGTATATAATTGAGAATAATTATATAATTGTGTAAATCTATCCAAAACCCAAAACTGATTTTTTTTTTTTTTTAATTATTTTCAAAACCGAAACCTAACAAAATCTCTTATTTGGTTCGGTTCTCGGTCCAAAATCGAATAATGCTCACCCCTATTTTCGGCAGATAATAGGTGACCCAACAGTCATAGACTACAACATGAAAACATTAGCCAACAGCCCTGCAGCATAGATAACAAATCTAAAACTAGAACGGGACCCGGCACAAATATCACTACTTCCCACATTTTTTTGTTATCCTTCCATGATCCGAGGTTAATTACACAACAAGGATGACTGCTTCGCTAAAAGCATACACATGTAGGACCCCAAATTACTAATTTTTTTCAATCCTCATTGTCGTAGTCCTCATCCTCGTCTATGTGCATGTTCAAATTTACAAGGCTCGATGGCTCTATGCCAATGTCTGCCACATCAACATGTAACGGCCAGGGAGGACGATCTTCAGTCTTGGCGTCGTCTACTACTGTATGGTTCCCATTCGCACCTTCAGTGGCGGTGGTCTCCTTCTTCTCCAAGCCTTCCATCTCGCCGGAGTGGTGGTGGTCGTGGTTGTGGTTGTCCTCGTGCTCAGGAGACGTACAATGCTCTTCTTCAAATTTCGCGTGTGGAACAGCATTATCCTTCTCCATCGTTCGGTTGATGGGTGGCCTCCCTCTGCCTCGTCCCCTGCCTCTCCCTCGTCCTCTGGAACTGACATTAGCACTCCTCATGGCCTAAAGATCACAATTAGTTTGTTCAAGGAAAAGAAAATCTTCAGTTTTCATAAGGAACTTTAATTACCATCTTGGTAGACCTCATCTCTTCATTTGCTTCTGCATCTCCGTCATGCAACAACGTTTTTCTGAAGAAGACTACAAAATCATCAGCTGCGTCTTGCTTCTGAGAAATCAATGCAGAAGTGGTGGAACAAAGCACAGTTAGCATACCTTCTCCGGGAAATTCCTTTCTCGTCTCCACAAGCCTCTTGGCCACCAAGGTTCGGTACCTTGTTGACAACGTCGGTTAGGAAATCAAAAGCACTATACATCTTCACACATTGTTTTCTGGAGAACACGGATGGAACACAGGTTATTATAATACGTTTGCCACAGCTAAGACAAATCTAATATTTTTAAGATAACATTAGAGAATTTCATTCACTCCCAATAATGGAAGGCATAATATAACAATGGAGAAAAAAGAATGAATAAGGTCGTTTAAGCTTATCACTCAATTCGTGTCATAAATCAATGGGGAGCCAGATGCAGAAGATTTAACATCTGTGGAGCTATGAATCATTAGTTGCAGCCCTGCCAAGAATTGCATAATCTCTTTTAACATGAGAATGATCCATCCTTAATTAACCCTTCTGGATTCAATCATTGCTTGGTCGTTAAGGTTTAATGGCACTACCGATCCACCTTCTCTTGCAATCTGGAAGTCACTAAATGCAATCTTGACACATGGTTAAGATTAACATCCGAAATCGTGTGCCTTATAGTTGAATCTGATTTAGGGGATATTTACAGGGACAAGAAGTTCAACTGAGGTCTATTGTTGAGCTCTAAGAAAAAGCCCAAGTACATTGGATCTCACGGTTTTCCCGTAGACGCGATTAAGGAAAAAGTTTAAATTATTGCTAGAGAGACACGAAACCCCAACACAGTTTTCTCCCCGAACTAATTACTAGTGGGACCCTTGAAGCTACCCTATAAAGCATATCCATCACGGCAAAAGGTATGCGTGCCTGCCACAACTTTTCCACACTTGTGATCTGCAAGATTCACTTAGATATCAAAAGAGAGTAGGTCATGCACACTATATGGTCATGCTCCTTTTGCAAGTCCGGGGGCACCATCCTACCATCTTACTCCACTAAAGTTCCACAAAAAGCCTCTTCCACCTTGGATTGGTGGTTGCGGTCCAGCCACTTGGTTCCAATGGTTAAACCACATAAACAGGTTGTCTGATTTTCTTAAAGTATCCTTCACATGTGTTATATCACATAAAGTTATCCTCAAATGATTTAGTAAGCATGTCTGCCACCTTACCTTATTCATGAGAACATGCATAGTCAACTCTGATCAAAAAAAAAAAAAAAAAAACTGAAGACAATGATGACATCCCCGCCATTTCTTTTTATTATTAATGAATTGATTGCTGTTTCAGGTCAGGTCAGTCATTAAATAATTAATTGATCATTAAATATTTGATGCTGACTACTACAACTTTGGGTGTGCCATAAAATCAAAGAGCTAGCACTAAAGTTTAGATTAATCACGTCTTCAAAGGATAGGAGGAATGTATAGTAATTGATCCATGTAAGTCGACCAACAGACGAAGGTTATCAGTATAAAAAAAAAGGATATCCAAACTATGGATTAACAATCAGAACCCAACAGAACCACATCTTTCTGAGTACAGACATGCATAGCTTGATGTAGTCTAAATTCAGCCTGCTTTTAGAGAATATACATTAAAAATAGACACAAGATGACAACTTAGAATGTCTGTAGAAACTTGTGATAACATAAGTAAATGGCACAACAAGAGACCATAAGTAAATGGCACAATAATTTTCTACGTTATGCACTATACTATATGTAAACTTCTGACATGACTGTTGCAACTGTTAAAAGAATCTCACAACTCAAGCAAAGATCTTGTTTTCTGAGTATGGCAATACAACCTCAAGTTTAGACTAAATTTATTGGTCTTACCACTCAACTATCAAAACTCCAAAACATGCAATGCTCTAGCACAATTCAAAGCACTTCTTGGCGGGGCAATAAAATTTTCAACTTGAATCAGCTTCTCCCAAATTCATTGTTTGCAGTAAAATCCAGATGTGTCCACTGAATTACCCAGATTGAAAAGTACATGAGAAAAACTCTAATTGGGTCTACTTCAGACATAGTACTGTTTACAGTAGCCTAACCAAGTTGATTTCAAGTTAATCAACGTAGTACAGTTTACACTAGCCTACCAGGAAACTAAACGGGTTCAAGAAAAATGGTTCAGATATGGCAAATTTGGCCTGAATCTTAAGTAATGCCAGAAATCTTGGAAATCACCTCAATACATGTCCAACCTACTCAAACCAAAATAGACCATACCGAAATTAAACAAAACTAAGTCAAACTATAGTTAGGCAAACTTCAAGTCGAGAGTGGGTCAGCTCAAATTCAGAATAAATTGAATTACTGGAGTTGGCTTAGGCAAATTAAAATGAACAGTTTCAAATTGCATTAACTAAAAGAGTGGATAAAAATGGATACAGATGTCACTGATGTGTATTTGATCAATCTCACAATTATGAATCTGCCAATTCAGACACCGCTATTGTGAGGATACAGAGTTTGACGAGAACTTAGTATAGACTCAAGTGGATACAAATACAGACGTGTGTTTGGTCTGACAAGTATACAGATGTTCATTTGGTTCTTATAAATGGAAGAAGAATGTGAGAATAGAAGCAGAGTCAGCCTTGTTCATTTATATTCGTTCACTTTAATGTCTTAAGTTTTTAATTTCTTGTTCTCCCTGTCAATTATTTCCAACATAGGCACTACTAAATCGTCAAGATGCCTTAATCTCATGTAACCGTAACTACCTAGCACCAAATCTCCATACACATAACAGACTGGTCATTCCCTTGCTTGGAGTTTTGGACTGTTGAAAACTTACCCACCTTCACACGTCAACAGCCATCACATGTGACATCATCCCTCAACGAATATTCCCTCTGCCTTCTCTTCATATGTCAACACAACCGATGCTTCTCCGAAAAATCTTTATGAACAATCTCACCTTCATGATAAATAACATCATAGATAAGAAAATCGGTCACTATGGTATATTTATTCTTGATCATCACTGTTAGTTGCTCTATAAGCCTCTTGTAGATTTTGCTAATCTTACACTTGTGTATCTTGTCTCCATCCTACTCATGTTGATATCTAGGTTGTAACGCTTCTCTCCAAATTTTAACCTAAGAATTGATGCCTTCTTTCATCAATTTGAAAAATATTTTCAGTAAATAACATATCCAAGGAACATCACTCAACTACCAAATCAACAATTACAAAAACTAAAATAAACAATTATAGAAGCATCTCTCTGTTCTCCCTTATCTGCCTTATCTAAGCTCTTCCTCTCTCCCTCCTCGTGTGCATGCATTTTGCATCAATACTCCAATGACCCCGAAACAAAATCTTAGTCAATTACATAGATAAGAAAATTAGATTACAGCAGATCTGAATTATCAAGTCCTCAAGGATAATAAAAATACAGGTATAGCTTATAGATGATAGCATTAAGGGGGTAAATGCAGACATAGTAATTACCTTACAATGTATGTGCATCAAGTGGTAATTCTCTGATGTTAACTGCGGGTAAGAATAGGAGAATAAGATTGAAAGTTCTGTACAACTTTCTTTAGATATGGTACAGCATCTTTGGGGGAAAACGTTATACTCACTTGGTTACAGATTGATTTATGCCTGTAACAAGATGAGTTAGGCAGTGGCTATCAGTTTTAGCAGATATTATATCTAAATCTTTAGTTTATTGTGGACCTAGAGCTTGGTCTTCTCGTCACAATATTTGGTGGATTATACATTTATTATGCCATACCGTATATCAAATCTGCATTAAAAAGTAAAAGTTACGTGCCTATGATAACTAACAGATATCACATATTAACGAAGACAACCCAAATCTACCTTTATAACTAAGAGATTTTGCTTCATGTGATGTGATCTTAATATAATACAATAAAGCACATGTCCACATGAAGAGTGAATGACCCCCATGTAAAAGAAAATCTATTTCCCCTTCAGAAAATCTTCTTTCGGATCTTAGAGTAGATAGTTCACTAGGACTAGCAGATATTTTGAATTATTAATTAATACATGCAAGAGTTGCATAAGTAAGCAAAAAAAAGTAGCAACATTCTAAAACCACTATTTAACCTCCGCAGAGGCATTGATGTAAAAGATGAGAAGGAAAAACTGCACTACTCAAAAACAACTTACAAGTGCAAAGAATTTAACGTCTTGGCCCCTCTTTGTAAAGTAACTTCGTAAGTTCTGTCACAAAGATCTTGCAGAAATAGTTCCAAAGCTTTAGCTGTAGTCAGTCATCCACATTGTCAAACATAAGCAACTCATATTTTGGTGTTTACATCATATTACAAGTTAACTACACATTCATGATTCATGAAACATTTGGAAGCTAAGCTCTCTCTGAATTAAACTCCATAAACACATCTACTATTTTTTCCGATCTGCAGGTTTCAGATATTTTGGCAGCTTAGCAGTTAGCAAACAACTTACAAACTAAAACAGGCACAGCCAATGCAATCTTGCCAACATCTTCATCTGCTTGCATTATCTTCTTTATCCGTGACTGAAGGCAAATTAGAAGAAAATGAATCACTTTCTGTTTTAGCGCCCCAACAATCAAGATTAATACATTGAATCGACTTAATGACAGGTGATACTAAGTACATATGTCACAATCTACATAGAACATCACTAGTTAATGATTATTCATATGTATCAATTAATTGTTTTAACAAAGATTTCCATATAAATGATGGCTACATGCATCATGTATTATGTCACTTTATCTGGCCTTATCTATGCATGATACAACAAACATCCAGCCCAACCTATACAACTATATTAGAAACATGGTGCATACAAATGTGGCAATAAGCCAAATTTACATGACATGGTATACTTGTATGCTTATTACAGAGTATATTATATCTCCATATTGTTATAATTGATTTATACATGTGCCGAACATGACAAAAATGGCTATTCATCAAAATACCTACACTATGGAATCAAAAGAAAGAAAGGAAAAAAAACATAAAGGTAGAAAAGATGAAAAATGGATTACGATGAAGAGGATAAGACGACCAGAGCAGAAGCCTTATATAAAGTATAATTACTTTTTCACCATTGAAGCAGTCAATTGTGGAAAATGGCATAATAACCTGGAGATTGGCTGTCATATTGATTGGAGAAACAAGAAGAATTACAACTAATCAATTGATAACCAATTCTAATAATGCGTGGGATAAATGAAATCATGCCAAACCAGCTTCACATGGAGCCATCTTAGGGAGGACCTCCCTGCGGAAGAATGAGTAACACATGTAGAAGGTTAACTTGAACAGTAATATTTCCTTATTGCTTCTTCAACACAAAATGATGAGGAGCAAGTGTAAGAAAATATATGATGCTAGGGATAAAGGATAATGCCTTCACTCAGTCTGATTCACAAATTGCACTTTGAAAAGGTCAATGGAATCACTCACGGTGTAAAAGTCTCAATTATATCACTGGTTTGAAACCAATATACCAAAGAAGCGCTTTAGATTACGTGAATATCTCTGAGTAACTTAGATCTGCTCACTCAAACACAAACACAAGTACTATATTTTAGCAAAACAAAGGGCACTGGTCTATGACCAACCCAATATTAGGTAATGTGCATGCTGCTCAATTTGAACACAAAAGGCAGGCTTAGAGCAACCCTACCGAACATCAAGGATAGAAAATACTAAAGAAGAAGAATAAACAAATGTTCTTGTATTTAACTCAACTGAGGACTGCATGAGAAGGGTTGCTAATCAGTTTGTGCCCATTCATTTAAATACAATTCACATGACTTTTCAGGAGTATACGTTATGCTGATGTGATCAAAAGATCAGAATGTAGCATGTTAGTGTCGGGTGTATGTAATACGTCAGTGCCACACTGGGTTCAACCTACCTATGCCGAAAACCAAATGTAGCCAAATCACTAGGTAAACCAGATCTACATACCAATTCAGTAAAAATATAAATAAACCACTTATTCAAAAATAACTTGTAGAGCTACAACTTTGTCACTGGAGCACATTCAATGCACATGCCTTTTGACTAATGAATATGGAATTACTTAAAATAACTTCCAATAAAAATCAGAAGAGTCAAGTGTCTCAGATGCACCTTTCAACTATCATTATGTAGCATATTCGGTACTTCTAGATTTCAACGAATTTAGTATGTGTTACATGATACATTGAATTCAATTCCCCCACATGCAATACATGTATGTTTCAACAAGAGAAATTCTTCACTCAATCGGCAGGCCCTTGTTTCCTCAATTACCAGCCCATGTTTCCATGAGGTGGGCCACGACAAACAATTTGCCTTGTCGCACTGCACTTGGCCCACCTGTCTCATATAGGTATAGACATGCAATTGATGAAACGAATAAGTAGCGGGCAATTATTCTGAATAAAGCGTTGGTATTTCAAATAAGAGTAATTGCTGCATGTTGAGTGCGTGCATGCAAGTTCGACGAACTTGCTACTCCATGCCATCATGGTATCGGAGATCTATCCCCACACTTCCAAATACGTATCTCAAATCTACGAGTAAACTTACAGAAAAGATTGTGTACCTCGTCTAACACACCAAATTGAATCCGAAAGCCAAACTAACTCTTCTCACTCCAAAAATCAGTATCCTGTCGTGTCCGTGTCATATCGTGCCGGACGTCCATCAGGCACGACAAGGACACTCTAAAATACACTAGGACACACCAATCATATATATATATATATATATATATATATATATATATATATATATATATAAAGAAAATCTCCCGATGCCAGGCGATCGGGCGACCTCTGCGAGCGCGAACCCTAGGGTTCCTGGGCTGCTGCCGTTCCCTCCCCCCCGACCCCCCGATCCGCTCGCGGGGAGGGGGCTGCGCCGGCTGGGCGGCGGGGGCGGAGGCGGCCGCGGCAAGGGCGGTGGCGGAGGCGGGACCCCCCCAGGCGGGGGGGGGTCGGGTGGCACGGGCGGACCTCCCCTCTGCCGGGGAGGGCAGGGTGGTGGCGGCGGGACCCCCCCAGGCGGGGGGGGGGTCAGGCGTCAGCGGCAGCAGCATCCCCCCAGGCGGGGGGGGTCGGGCGTCGGTGGTAGCAGCACCCCCCCAGGCGGGGGGGGGGGGGGGGGGGGTCGGGTGACGGGGGCGAGAACCCCCCCGGCGGTGGAGGGCAGGGGAATGGTGGCGTCACTTCTGGAGGAGGTCCCATCTTCGAGTTCGGTTCCGGTGGAGACAAATCTGGAGAGGGTGGCTGGCAAACCGTGACAAGACGTCGGACTGTTGTACGGAGAGGGCCCCAATCCCACTTTCCGGGAAGGACGGGGACTGGAAACCAAGGGACTCGTCCTATGCACGGCGCTTTGGAGTCCCGACGACGTGGGGGAGGTATGGTGAGAACGGTCCCGGGGTGGAGGCCAAAGGCGACGGCGGCGGAGAAGGGGAAGGGTGTGGTTGTCGATAATGGCAGATCGGGCCAGGACGCTGGGGCCCCCCCAACCCAATCCTCAACTGGGGAACAGAGGCCTCGGTCCTGGAAGGAGGTTTGCACCCCAGTGGTGACAAAGAGCCCGATGTCTATGGAGTATGTGCCCCCGATGGCGGTTGGTGGAAGACTCCGGGCGTACTTCCCCGCAGATGAATTAGCAAAGGTCGCTGAATCTTGGAAGAACACATTAGTGCTATATGTGTTAGGAAATAAGCCGTTCTACGGCCAAATCAGGGGATACGCGGAGAGAGTATGGAGACCAAAGGGTAGCATGGAATTCTTTTCTCGGGAGAATGGTTTTTACTATGTCAAATTTGGGCTGGCGGAAGATGTGACTAGGATTGTGCAGGGAGGACCATGGTCGTTTGATGGGAGACTTATTATATTGAAAGAATGGACACCTGAACTGAGGTGTGAGAAGGAGGTGTTGAATGCCATCCCTGTCTGGATCCGGTTTCCGGAACTCCCCGTCCAATTTTGGAGCATCCCCCTCCTCATGAGACTTGCCAGCCTAGTGGGGAAGCCGATTAAGGCTGATGAGGCCACCACCTTCCGATCCAGAATAATGTTCGCCAGAGTCTTCGTGGAGATCAAGGCAGGCTCGGAGCTCCCGAGCATGCTTGAGTTTCAGGTTCCGTCTGGAGAGGTCATGACGCAGGCTGTGGAGTATGATTGGGTCCCCCCATGTGTTCCCACTGTGCGTGCTTTGGGCACACCACGAGTGCGTGCAGAAATAAGGGGAAGGAGGCCGCCAGACCACAGGAGGTACAGACAAGGACTTCCCGGCCGGAGGAGGAGCAGACAGCGGCACCCGAGGAGGAGGAAACTCACAGCCACATGCCTGAGGAGAATGCACCAGAGGGACAGGTGGAGGACGACACAGTTATGGAGATTGACAGGAGACCGGATTCGGGGAGCCAGGAGAGCCTGCAGGGTGCTCTTGTACCATTCAGGCCACGGAGGACTATGACGACCAGGGGTATGAATGCGGCGAATGGTGATCAGAGGGAGGCGGAGGCTTCAAAAGAAATTATGGTCTATAGCAGCAGGAAGAGGCATGCTCCGGCTACTCTGGAGGATCTCCCTCAGATGAGAGAGATGGATGAACCGACCGACCCCAATCCGGATTGGACTATCACACTTAGCAGGATTCAGGCACATCTTGCCCCTTCCTCTATGATTGATGCTGAGCTTGAGCAGACGGATGAGACACTTCCCTCGAGTGTCGATCCAGAGGAGTTACAGAGGGGCCCACCATCTTTTATTTAGATGTCGGTCCTAGCGTGGAACATTAGGGGGGGTGTTCCATTGGCCGATGGAGGGAGATCAGAGGGGTGCTGAGGAAAGAGGCATGTGACATTGCTATTCTGTTGGAGACGAAGATTCGAGGGGCCGCTATGCTCTCACGACGGACGCCAGGAGGCTGGGACCACTTACATAACTTGGATCTTTGCGGGGTGGCACGGATCTGGGTTAGGTGGAATACAGGTAGCTGGGTGGGGGTTCAGACTCATATGTCTGAACAACTCATTGGTATCACTTTTGAGAATAAAGGGGGGTTCAGGTTCATCCTGGGTGCTGTATATGGGCACAACGACCGGCGACTCCGGGAGGCCCTGTGGGAGGACATTGTGCTTATGGGCAGTATGGCGGACAACATGCGTCTTCCCCTACTCATCATGGGGGACTTCAATGCTATGTTGCTCCGCCACGAGAAGGTGGGGGGCAGGCCTGTTCCGGACTCGATTCTATACGACTTCCAGAGTTGTCTTCTTCGATCAGGTATGCGGGGGCTGGAGCGAGCTGGACATATTTGGACCTGGCACAACAAGGCTACTCAGAATCGCATTGCTTGTCAGTTGGATAGGACTTTGGACAATAGCGAGTGGTTCAGATGGTTCCCGAACTCGGTGGCAGAAGGACTGGCTGCGGGTACTAGCGATCACTCTCCTATCAGGGTGGGCCTGTGTGAGAGACCCACTTTCAAGGCGAGGCCGTTTCGGTACAACAACAGCTGGTTCCTTTCTCCCGGGTATGAGGAGGTGGTTACACGTGAGATGCAGCACTTCCGGGATGGCACGGCCCAATTCCGCATGGTTCACAAGCTCAAGCAGATCAAGCGGGCTATCAGGGGGTGGGTGAAACAGCTTCCTCGAAATTCTCTGGCGGAGAAGGAGGAGGAGCTTCGGGAGACTCAGGTGGCCCTTCAATCTGACATTATGAATGGGGTTCTGGCGGCTAAGGAGAGGTCCCTGATTGAGGAGGTTAGCACCATGAGAATGCAGGAGGAGATCAGTGCGGCTCAGAGGGCCAAGTGCACCTGGCTCAAGGATGGGGACCGCTGCACCAAATTCTTTTACGATGTGATCCGCACCAGGCAGCATCGGAACAGCATCCCGAGGCTTCTGAATGCTGAGGGTCGTCTGATTGGAGACCCGGTGGCGATTCAGGAGGAGGCCGTCAGATTTTACACAGTTCTCTATCAGCAGACAGACTATGCTAGCATGTTTCCGGCCCTGGTCACGAAGAGACTGGTGTCTCGGCATGGGAACAGTCTTCTCTTGGCGCCGGTGAGGATGGAGGAGGTGGAGGATATTGTGATGAAGGCTAACCCAAACAAAGCTCCTGGTCCCGATGGCTTCTCTTCTGGGTTCTTCAAACGTCACTGGGGTGTGCTCAAGGCTCCTGTTCTGGCAGCGGTTCAGGAGTTCTTTGTGGAGGGCCGGCTTCTGAAGGAGATGAACCATACTTTCTTGACGTTGGTTCCTAAGAAGGAAGGAGCGACCTCTCTTGCGGACTTTAGACCCATTGCCTGCTGTAATTTCCTTTACAAGATTATTACTCACCTTATGTGCAGGCGTATGGAGGGGATCATGCAGGGATTAGTGTCCCGGAACCAAGCAGCGTTTATCAAGGGCCGGTCGATAGCGGAGCACAGCCTGCTAGCTCACGAGATGGTTCGAGAGTTCAGCAAACCGGGGGGGATGAAGGCTTGTGTGAAGCTGGACCTACGGAAAGCTTATGACACGGTCAACCGGGACTTCCTTTGTCACTTGATGCTTGCCATGGGGTTTGACGGGAGGTGGGTGGCGAGGGTGAGGGAGTGTATCTGCTCTCCTACCTTCTCTGTCCTCATCCAGGGCACACCGTATGGTTACTTCAGTAGCAACAGGGGGTTGAGGCAGGGCGACCCACTTTCCCCGTACCTCTTCACCTTGGTGATGGAGTACTTTACTTGTATGATGGACTTAGCTGTCCATAGTGGGAGGATTATTCCCCTCTTCCGGCTGGTGAGTCCTGCTGTATCTCATTTGATTTATGCTGATGATTTACTGGTGCTACTTCAGCCGACCATGAGGGGTATGAGAGCTCTGTTTGACATTATGGAGGAGTTTGGGCGACTTTCTGGGCTTCAGCTGAATCGGAAGAAGAGCAGAGTTTACTTCAGTTCCCGGTGTACTCTTCAGGAGGAGAGAGCCTTCGCTCTGGGTGTGGACAGAGGCGAGCTTCCAGTGAAATACCTGGGAGTCCCGCTTACGGTCAATTATGCCCGAGAGCAGGACTGCCACAGCTTGGTAGACTTTGCCCAGAGGCGAGTGGAGGGCTGGCAAGCGGCGGGCCTTTCGTTTGGAGGTCGGATTGAGTTGGTACGGTCGGTTATTGCGGACATTGCTATGTTCTGGCTCCAATCTATTCAGATCCCCATTGCTACTATTCGGAAGGTGGAGGCTATTTGCGCCAACTTCATTTGGAGGGGAGGGATCCATGCGATTTCCTGGGACCAATTGTGTCGCCCCCGGGAGGAAGGAGGAGTAGGGTTGAGGCCTCTACAGGAGGTTAGGAGGGCTGCTTGTGTGAAGATGGCTTGGAATTTCATCAAGGGGGGGTCGCTCTGGTCGGATTGGATGGCTAGCAGATATTTACGGAGGACCAACTTCTGGGCTTGCAGAATTGACAACAATTTCTCGGTCACATTTAAGGCCATCCTGAGATGTCGACCGGTGCTCCAGACAGCTATCTGCAGGCGCATGAAGGATGGGTCGACTACCGACCTATGGAGAGATCCTTGGTTGGGTTCCAGATCCCTCCTCGGGATTCTGGGAGAGCAGATGGACCGGGAAGCAGGAAGGGGGCTCACCTGCAGTCGGATCATCAGAGACGGAGTCTGGAGGCCAGAGGATTACCCTTATACTGCTCAGCTTTCTGCCGAGATACACCTTATTATCATCGATGCTAGCCAGACGGAGGATACATGGAGCTGGGTGGGCCCAGGTACGGGTGGAGGGTCTGGACTTTTCTGTTTTCGCAGCTGTTATGAGTTGGTCCGGACCCATCACGATCAGGATGAGGAGGCAGCCTTCATCTGGGGCAAGGGCGTTGCACGGAAAATGCAACTCTGTGCTTATCGGTTGCTGCGGGGTAGATTGATGACGAGAGATAGACTCCTCCGGTTTGGAATGCAGATCCCGGATGCTAAATGCGTGCTATGCAAAGTTGAGAATGAATCCATTGGGCATCTGTTCTTTGGGTGTCCGGTGTCATGGCACATTTGGACTGAGCAGTGTGCTCAGCTGAGAGGAGGAGTTGGGGGGGATCGAGACATTCGGAGCATTCTCAGCTGGATTCGAGACAGTGGAGGCCGCGAGCCGGGGTGGGCTAGAAGAGCCAGAGTTCGACTTGCTGCGTCTGTTTGGCACATCTGGAAGGAGAGGAACAGACGTATCTTTGAGGGCTTAACTACCCCCCGATTGGAATTCTACATAATATAGAATTCGATGTATCTGTAATGGCCCCATAATCATCTTTTGGGGCATGGAGAGTTGTGATGTTGTACTTTAATACCTTTACCGCTATTTGCGAGGAATAAATTCACCCTTATTCCAAAAAAAAAAAAAAAAAAAAAAAAAAAATATATATATATATATATATATATATATATATATATATATATATATATATATATATATATATAATCTCAGCCGTACGTCATTTGAAATGAATGTTTCATATTTAAATGCATAGCAAATTTACATGCATGGATATATTAGTGGGATATTCAATTTGACATGCATGCTAATTAATACAAATTACTCTATCAAATCTGAATCATTCATTTCAAATGACGTGTGGCTGAAATTGCATTTTTTTTTAGGTGTCTAGCTGTATGATATATAAGTTTTCCTAGCAAAATTGAACCAGATTTATCCTGATCCAGTAACACCTAGTTGACACGTGTCCATTCCATGCATTAAAAACCTACATGAACTAGTTCTTGACTAAATATTTCCAAAACTTATCTCCTTTTTGTAATATCCCTATTTGTTTCATTTTTAATTGTTTTTAGCGTATTTGGAATATATAATTTATTATATTTATGTGTGGTTAGATTTTTAAATTTTATTGCAGCATATCCCAATTTTAAATCCCGGATCCGAACTCGTAAACTAGTAAAGTAATTATGCAATTAGCTGATTTCGAGAACTTATAGACCGCCAGAATTAACAAATCTCATAGAAATTCTTAATTACTGCACCAACAAAAAAAATTCGGCATACAAAATCAACACACTACTCAATCAACATCAGATCTGATAGATCCGCAACGGAAACGCTAATTTGAACGAGAATTCGCCGGAAGAAGAAAAAAAAACGCAAGCAATTATCAAAATTTTCACAGATCGATCGAAGTAACAGCAGAAAGTGGAGAGATCGGTCGAGAATTCGCTTACCGCTGGGAATCTGGTGCCGAGCTTCTTCCTCATCGTTCCTTCTCTCTCTCTCTCTCTCTCTCGCTCTCTCTCTCTCTCTCTCTCTCTCTACTTTCTCTCTCTATTTCTTGATTTTTGATTTCTCTCCCTCTAGATCGAGAACGAGAGTCTCGGATCTCCGGCACTGCTTTCAACTTTTTCGACCAATTACTGGTTGAGCACTCACTGGCTTTTTCCTCAATCGCCTCAGTTCTTACTCTTGGCCCACATGTCAGTGGTACAGTCCCGGTCGTTGCTGGTTTTTTTGTTACTGATTGATTGTCTTTGTTTGTTAAGCGTATGAACGGCACGTGGCGGAGCCTATTGTGCCGGCCGAGATACCGGATTGAAAGTTTACTAAATGCACATGGCATTTGATGGTATCGATAAAAATTAATGGTTCAAATTTGACAATAATGTATAAAAAATTAATGCATACAAAAAAATTTCACCTACCATACATGATAGTTTTGTATATATTAATTTTTCATGCACTGTTGTTAAATCTGATACATACATACATTCAATATTGTTTGGACGAATTATCTAGTCATTTTCTTTTTCTTGGAAAGTTTAAAAAAAATTACATACAAAATTTTAAAAATAATAATAATAATAATAATTTATGGGACTGAGTCACCCCAATGCTCACCAGGTAGCTCTGCCCTTGCCTACATGTCAGTGGCACATTAGTTGGACCCTATTTGTATGGAAAAATGCTAAGTTTACTACCAAATTGTTACAACCTTCATACAACCTCACTCACTCAACCCTTACATATGGATCCCATCGGGTCCCACCACTCCTCAACACCCCCCCCCCCCCCCCCCCCTCCTCCCTGCTACATGGGCTCCACCAGAACCCACTACTTACTCTCCTTCTTCAATCGAAGTCCGACACGTGACGGGTTGTAGGAAGATTGTAAGCATTGGTTGTAGGCATAGCAAAGCTCCTTTGTACGAGCTTTGTTTTCGGTCTGGTCTGGTCTGACTTCTGGGTCGGGAGTACGAGCTTTGGTTTCAATCTCAACTTCTGGGCTCCTGACTCGTGTCAAGCATGGACAGTAGGAAATTAATGTCAGATTCCTGTAAAGTATGTGGATTTTCTTAAACCAACAGTCCTGCTGCAAATTGATACATGACATTTGAAAAACTTTGGATTTCCTTCTCAAAGACTTGAAACAAGCAACTCTATTACAAAAGTTACTCGATAGTAGAAGTAATGTCAACTCAAGGGCATTGTTCATTCAGAAGCAGTCACCGTGGAATTGGCAAATCTATAAGAAATCAAGCTGTCTTCTCAACACAAACTAAACTATATGCAATGTCCTAAAAAATAAGAACATGAGAAGATCATAATCCCAAGTAAACAAACATGTCTTGCTAAACTAAAATTACTTGCTACAAACTAAAATGACTTGCTACAATTAACAGTCGCTCGTTGCACAGAGTCATGTCCCTGTAAGTTCCAGTTGGCTTTAACTAGAGCTTCAATCACTCTCTTCTTCCGCATCCTCTGCAAAAGGAAAGAACCAGAAAACAGTCAGCATCATACATGGCTACTAAAACTCAAATACATATAAGCCGTGTAATCTCTTCTTACTAACCACTGAGTTGTTTAACAAGCAGAGAGACTAGTACTAGAGGCCACACATCTACAAAGTGTCTTATTTTTCCCAGAACTAGTAGATCCACTTTTTGAATAGTTTCGGCATGCACATTGTAAAAATGAAGAGAGATTCAAGTTTGAAATTTCGAACACAACAGAGGATGAAAGGTTAGCAAGGCAGGTATAAATATCTTTGAATGCATTCCTCCGAGGAAGGCAAGACAGTCTCAAGAAAATCTTGTTGATTTTTACTAGAATATAGTTGTTTAGTCGGAATAACTGGCATAGCAACAGCAAGAATGTAGTCAGTCATCAACATTTTAGCGGATGAAACAGAAATTCTAACTCGAAGAAACAAATAAAACAAGTAAAAATTC
This sequence comes from Iris pallida, assembly GCA_029216955.1. Lineage (NCBI taxonomy): Eukaryota > Viridiplantae > Streptophyta > Magnoliopsida > Asparagales > Iridaceae > Iris > Iris pallida. The sequence goes on from JANAVB010040220.1 coordinate 11,574,567, forward strand.
TGAACAAGTGAGCCTACAAGTCCAAGGCTCCTGAAGGATAGATAAAAACCAGATTTCAGCATTGCCAGTGAGATTCGGCGTAAGAAGAGAAGATTATATAAATTAAATTAATGTGAAATAACTTGTCCATTAAACATTAAGAGCACACATGTACCTTCGTCAGATCCTTCACTCGCGTGACCAACCTCGCTGTCGCCATCATCACTATCTTCATTGTTGTCATCGTCCTCATCTTCATTTTCCTCATCTTCGTCACTTTCGGATTCTACTTTTGGCTTTGGAGGAGGTATGTAATTGGATGTGGTTCTTCGGCGAGAACTGGTAACAATATTACTCATATCAATGCCTTCAAGTTCCTTTGCTCGTTCTTTCTTCTTTTTCACAGATTTTATATCTGTAGATATACAATGTTAAGCAAGGTATCTTAGTATGAGAATTGCAAGTCTAGCATTAAGAAGAAATGATAATTGCATGTCTAGCATTAAACAATGAACACAGTATTCAAAGTGTGTAACCCATTGAAGAATTAGGTTAAGAAGTCTGACCTGGGGGTTTTGGAGCATCACAATCAAACGTGTGCAAATCAAATCTCGAAAGGTGCTCCACCTCTCCAAAGCCTTTGACTCCAAGATCGAAGGATCAACCTCAATTCAGTGGTTAGATCTTAATCTCGGGTAGATGGTTGTAGATGAAGTCGAGAAGGAGGTGGGTGTGGGTTCTTGGGTTCTGCAACAATGGATGCCGGGGCGCTGTTTTGGTTCTGCAAAACAGCAGCGTTGTGGTGACCATAGGGGAGGTAACAAGGAAGTGGGGGGGTTTCATGTGGTTGGGGCCCTGCTGATCTGCAGGCGGTTGGAAAAAAGAATGTGAGGGGCTGGCTGTGTACAGGTGAATCAGGCGGGGTATATCAATGGGGAGGGTTGGCTGATCTGCGGGGATGTGGTCAGGGCTGTTCTGGACAGAGGCAACAGCAGCAATAGAAGGGAATGGGGGGAATTCAGACAGCAGCAATCGAGAAGGAGGGCAGTTTGGTGGCTGTGGCAAATAAAGTGAAGATAGAATTTTCCTAGGGCTTCACACGTTAGGGTCTCGTTCAAAGTTACCTGGTGCACCCTAATCCCCATAGCACCACATTCCAGTATGAGTGTTCCAGTTCGTGGTACATCTTCAATACGGATAACTGTGGTATTCAATCCGGATCACCAAATTTGGTGATACAAATCTTCCATTGGATCTCATTACAAAATTTGCTTTTTTAGAAGATACTTTCAATTGCAGAGAAAGTTGGGGCTCCATTGTTACACATTTCTCGTGAACTTCATATTTCTACATTTTTTTTCAACTCTCACTTCGTGTTTTATACCACATTTCTTTCTTCATTGTCTCGTGAATCATTAAAATGTAACTATGTTGCACAGACACATGAAAAAGTTTTTTGTATCCCAATCGTGTGCCTATCCCCATCGTGCAACATATGTGATTACCTATCATATATCCCCATAGTCCCATTTATTGTATTTGTCCGTATTCACAAAACATAGGCCGCGGCTATACATCTAAAAAAACCATAGTCTCAATCTCAATCTTTCAATAACTCTTCTTCTAATATAAGTCGTATTACAACTTATTTATCTTTCAAACTTGATCACCAAGCAAACAGATTTCCAATAAAACTACTACTGTGCATGACTCATCCTACTAACAAGACGCCTACATAAAGTAGACCAACTAAAACATGACTCTCTCGAACTCAAAACTCAAGAAATAAACCAAACCACACTCGAACTAGATCTCTACCAGAATGTAAGTTCCAATCATTTTGATCATGATCAACATTTAATGCTCCTGGTTGGGGATTCCATCAATCCCCTGATTTATCGTCCTCGCCCACGTACTATGTAGAAGTGGATGCCTAACCATTAGAGGTAGGATCTTCATAATCTTTAAGCAATGTTGGCAATATTGACGACCAAAGAGGCGGCAGTAATGCAACACGCATATTTGATGACGGTTATCTCCGTCGTCAGTATCTCATGGTAAACAATATGAATCTTCCGATACAGTATGAAACAACATACAAATGATGAGATTCATTGAACGATAATGACGACCAAAGAGGTGGCAGTAACGCAACACGCATATTTGATCATGGTTATCTACGTCGTCAGTATCTTATGGTAAACAATATGTATCTTCTGATACAGTATGAAACAACATACAAATGACGAGATTCATTGAACGGTAGAAAGGGGGCAAATCTTATAATACACTTTCTGTATTTGACGGTACAATGTGTATAACCTGATACAATATACTGGCAGATACCAAAATTATAAAGTTTAACCCGACACTCAAGTAGTTTAGATATTAATGGCTTTATAACCCAACCCTGTGACTCTAAAACTCGACCAAGATACCCATATAACCATTTAAAACCCTCTTCAAACAACCACCTTTTTTTTTTCAAACAACCACTTCTGAGCAAACTCTTTGACCGAGAACCTTCTTTCTGACATCCTTCATTGACTTCCGACATCTCCAATGACAACACCCAACATCTTCACTGATGACATGAGCATCTTACGCGACTAGATGACATAAGCATCTTACGCGACTAGAGTAACTTGCTCTTTTCCCAAAAAAAATGAACATTTTGATTTTTTTACAAATACTTCATCCCATCACAGTCCAAGCCTTCCACCATAAAAATGGGGTCGGCTATGGAGCATAAGAAAGCTCCATAAAAAGATTTGACAAAGTTCAATAACTGGTTGTCAACCTAACGTCAACACTACATATCGTTGCCAAATTCTGAGCCAAGGTAGTGGAGTATGAGAGGGTCATGCCATGAGACCTAGATAGCTAGTTTGTAGATAGGTCTAACTTTTGGCTATGCAGTTAAGTTCATGCAATCAAGGAGCATCCACCAAGTCCCATAGACCGTAAAAAAAAAGTCTAGACGAAGAGGTTTATAGATACTTTTCAATGTTTCTTTTGGATTTCTTTAACCTCCGAGTTTTTCTCTTTTCCCTTTGGTCTTTGCTTGGAGGATTTTCCACCTTTTTATAGGGTTTTAACAATGTACACATTTTTCAAAAATTAGAATGTATAAGAGCATCTCCAACCCTATTGTCTAATTTTGTGTTGTGAATCTTAGGTGGCATAGGACACAAGACAATGTCTTGTATAGGTGGCAAGATTATATTCACAAATGACAATGAGTTTAAAAAGCCATCTCCAATGCAAAAGTATTGAGAAGACAATACAAAGTAATTTTTTACAACTTCCAAGACAACTTTTACTCTTCTACTTCTTTTTATAAACATTTTTATTCACAAATGATGATGTGGACATAAAGACATTGTGAAGTGCATTGTCTAGATCTAGACAACCAACTTCACATTGTCTTTGCCATGTCATTGCCATGTCAACTCCACACTTGATTTCACATTTGCATTGGAGAAGTACTTTTGGAAAAAATGGTTGTCATTCCTATGTGGCAACAATTTTTTTCAAACTCACAATAGGGTTGGAGATGCTCTAACAAACATTTTTGGATGGATTTTCAACAATTAGGTTCTTATTAGTGCATAAATACCATCATTTAATACTAACGTTACTTTTTTCCCTTAATATATATTTTATGTTGAATTTGTCACTTAATGTTGCACAAAATGTTTTTATGACCATATGTCAACCAAGGTTCACAGTATCGGTATCGGAATCGGTATCGGCCCTTTCGTATGAGTATCGATATCGACAGTATTGGCAGTATCAATGGTTTCGGATCGAATTATCAAATTTTTTGGTATCGGAAAACAATAATAATAAATTATTGAACTTGTAGAAAACAAAATATTTTATATATTTAGGCATAATTTTAAGTATTTTTATGTGTTGTTTCTTAGTAAGTATGAAATTGAATGAAATAGTAGTCACCCTTGCCGATTGGTTTGTCTGCGATAGATGAGTTTTCTTCTTTTACATGCTTTTACAACCTTACTATGGTTTTACACCATTGCTGACTAGTCTTTTTTTATTCAATTTTCTTTGCGGAATTGACGGAAAAAAGAAACCCGAATGTCGGTATCGGCCAGTATCGGTATTAGTTGGTATCGGATCGAGACAAGTCAAAACATACTGGAATCAGCCATATTGGATCGGTATCAGCCGATACTGCAAACTATGATGTCAACATGATGTTTTCTCTATATTGATGCCAAGGAGAATCATTTATTTCAATACTAACTCATTGTTAGTTAACAATCCCAATGTAATGATCGGAAAATATACTTAATTCTGATAGGAAACGCAATAATGAAATGATTATTCATCTAATACATTTTCATCAATAAGGAGCATGAAATTATGGGAAAATGATGGTTAAATGTGATATCTAACGACAATTTAGAAGATAGGCGTCGGATAAGGCTTGGTTTGGGATTGCTTCTGCTTTTAAAAAAGCTGCAAGCAGAAGCAGCTTTTGACAGCAGTCCCCCACGTGCTGTCAAAAGTTGCCCCATTTTTGAACTGGCTTTTCAAAAGAAAATTGATAAGATGTTGTTACCAAACAGATTTTGGGACTACTTTTCGAAAAGATAAGCAACAGCAGGCATGATAAGCAAACCCAAACCTAGCCTAAGTAAATCAATATTCACAGCCAAGGTAGCTATAGACAACATAGATTCTCACCATAAAGCTAGAAGGCCAGTTGACAAGTAGGTAGACCTCTTTGGAGTTTGGACAAGCAATTCAGATTGATGCAACAATAGAGCACCTTCCAAACTCTCCTATAGCCTAGAAAGAGTCTAGATGAAAAGGTAGATTATACTTTTTGCCATGAGGTTACATTTATCCCTACAAACATTTACGTCAAATAGCGAAAGGAGAAGTTTTCCCTTATCCCAGAGTAATAGCAAATGAAATTTTTGACCGCGACTACCACACGACTACCATCTACCTTAATATAACAGGACATTCTACATTGTATTTGATCCTATCATTTTTCTACTTCAAAAAGATATTTGTCTGGTATTTCACATTATCATGGCATTTTATCCTTAAATATTTGCAAACCGATCTTTCCATAAACATCAACAGTATGAACAAAATGATTACTTTTATTTTTGTAAATTATTTTCCAACAGCCTAAGTAAAAGTTTTGAAGATATAATATTAAGCATTTTTCCACATCTTAAATATACTGGAATGAAATACTCACACTAGCAGCAAAAAAAAAAATACTATTTTTTTAACACTAGCAGTAATAGATCTTTTACCTTTCTCAGAAGGATTAGTTGATAATCCTTCTCTTTCAAGAATCTCCTCCAACTCTTTTATCAAGAAAGCTTCCCTTTTGTTTTCAGGAGCCTGTTTAGCCCTCTTATAAACAGATGGAGGAATACTGGTCCAAGAAAGCATATACACAAACTTTTAATATGCTTGTTCTGACATCCTAAAGTAGCTAGTTTAGAAGAAAAGTACCCCATTCCGCAAGATTTGATTATTGATTTAAGATGCTCCACCTTTTTCCCGTATACTTGTGTTGGTTTATCACTTCTTTTCTGCAATTAGGAAGAGAAATAACATAAGCAAAATAACCTTTAGAAAATCTTCATAAAGAGAGAGAAACAACCACCTTGTCTTCCTCTTCACTAGATGATTCGGAATGGTTGCCTTCAGGAGATTTTTCATCATCACTTTCATCACTCTTCTCTAGATCTGGCTCCACAGGTTTTTTCTTCCCAGATGCTGATGTCTTTTTTTCTGTTGAAGTTTTTTGTTTCTTTGAAGCCTTTGTCTTAATTTTTTGAGCAGGTCTCTTTTTTGGTCTTCTTACTTCCTCATCACTTTCCTCATCTTCACTAATAACATCCTTGGAATCTGAGGAATCTGAATCCTTACTGGCCTTTTTAGCACCTCTGTTTGTTTTTCCTGTGCTTTTGTTATTGGATGCTTTATTGTGTTCTTTTTTATCCCCATTTGTAGCTTCAACAGTTTCAGATGATTGCAAGATCTAAAACATAAAAAGTAGTTTGAGGAAAGAAAGTGGTATCTACTTCACTAGCCACAAGAATAAATTATATAGTATACAGTAAATAATATAAGATGGTAGCACTTACCTCATCTACTTCAGAACCGATGAACTTTTTGTAAGCATCCAGACTGTTCTTTTCAAGTTTAAGATCTTCTTCCAACAGCCGGCGAACTTTCACCAAAGTGATCCTAAACATTTATCCGTAGACCAACTATCACATACTTAAACAAAACAAGCAGTAACAAAAGTTGGCATTACGAAAACCAGTCTTCATCATAGTTTATGAAATGAATAGCAAAAAGTATATGCTTGGTATTAGTAGTTATCTAGCAAATATTGTAAGTGGATATAAGATGATATACTATTACATACTGAAGATTAGATCTTAAATACGCAGCTCTTTTTCTTATCGCCTTCTTTATAGCATCTTCACTTATATCGGTGTCATCTTCAGGATCGAGACTTTCCTTTTCAGATTCATGATCCGAATTTTTTTCTCCAACCAAAGCAGGAGATCCTTTTGTAATCTCATTGACATCAGAACTGCTGTTTTTAAGATCTGCTGCTGGCTGAAAGTCATCACATTCTCTTGATGTTTCTTCTTTCTCTGATAGAAGAGGCTCTTCTGCAACCTTTTCCTCGGTTTTGGGTATATCCTCAGCACCATAATAGAACTGCTTTTAGTGAACAGTTTAATTAATCAAATAGCCATTAAATCCCACGTAACAGAAATAAAGAACTGCTTTCTTCTAAGACGACAGTAAAATAAATAGACAGATCAAAAATACTACAAAGAACAAGTGAGCAATTTTGAGCAACATGTTTTAAAAAAAGGTGTATTTTTCCTCTCTTTTTGCCAGGAGATGAAACTGCAATGCTTTGCACTGCAGAAAAAACCAGATATGTATTGCTACTGGCAATTAGGTACAATAGGAGGATAAAAATCCCAAGTTCGTGTTATAAGGAACATGGGCACAGCAAAAGAGATCTGGTTGATAGGTTGTGAGTGGGTATCTTGGCTCTGTGGATTCCATACAGCTTAATTGGAAACAGCAGAGTCTAAGTTGGAAAGGGGTATGCAGTGCAGTGTTCAGATTAAGGAGATGGCCAATTAAGCAGAATTCAGTTGATCTGTGATTGCAATCAGACAGCATAATTTGACTACAATCAACTCACCCTGGATCCTTGTGCAAACGTAACAGCTTAATACGGGCATTGTATCATTAATTCACATCCAAGGGCCTAAATGTAGGGTTCATATTACATTGAAGTTTGGCATCTCCAGTAGTGGATATCAGACGATATATCGTGGACATATGTAAATATCGGACACCTAATGTTGATGATTGATAAAAACAATCTGACTACAACTCCTAAATGTTCTAAATGTCAACCTATCTAACTAAATATTTTCAGGCATCTATATTTCAGAGTGATTTTATACAAAATATCTGAAACTTCGTTGCTATTTGAAAAATGATGGCAATCTAACAGCTTATACAAAAAGCAAGTCTTGACATCTAAATATTGGGAGTCTTTAATTATTTAACAGCAATAACTGAACAAAGAACCAAAAGGAATTAACCAATACAAAGAAGAATTCGCTTATAGTGCATGACCACAAGTAATCGCTTGACATGTATATCCAAGATTGACGATATGGATTTTTAATCGACAAAAATACCTTGTCCAAACACTGCTTTATAAACTTCTTATGAGCATCCAATGAAAGTTTCTTCAACCCTAGGTCCTTTTCTAATGCCCTTCGAACACCCTCAAGAGTCAACTTACTGCGAGAACAAATAATGGTATGTCAGACAGTCAGAAGTCAGCCGTATTCAATTCCATCTTTCTACGAAGTTCCTCACAACTACTCTAATAGGCAATAAGATATGCTTGGAAGCTCAGTATCAGTTTCAAGTGCCAGATAGAGGTTGTAACAATGTAGATAATCGTAAGAACATTTCCATATATAGACACACACACAAAAAGAATGATGTTACTATATGCTGACAAATGAATAAAGAACTGCCAAGAGTAAAATGTGCACAGAAATCACCAATACTAACAAAATATCATTTTAGTGCAGTATTCTTCTTAATAAACAAGTATAGTACAAATAAAAAAGGCATGAATAGTGTGAAAGAAAGAAGACAAGTTGGATTTCAAGTATTGACAAAAGTACCAGTCATGACGAGTAAATGTTTTTTTAATAACTTTTGGTCGCAAGAGGGCACTATAAAACAAGCAACAGCCATGGAACCATGCCATAAGATACATGCATTTAAAAATTAGACTTTCATGGGAGAACTAATAACACATGAATGTAGTTGCATTCATTAAAGAATTTGCAGATAAGACCCACTAAGGCTGGGTTTGGTATTGATTATTTTCCTGCTTATGCTTTTTTTTAAAAGCAGCATCATAAGTAGTTTGCTAACTGCTGTATTTGCTTTTCTTCTTGATACGCTAGTTCATTTCGTCAGAGGGAGGCAGCTTTTAAAAGCAGACGGAGGCTGCCTTCAAAAGTTGCTTCTGCTTTTGAAAAGCAAGCATCAAAGCCAAATCTGGCCTAAAGGAATTGGTTAATAGTCCTATTTGATTAAGCATCCAAGTAAATATTATCACCATCTTGAAAGGCACAAAATGTAATCATAACATGATATTATGTGTCACCACCAAGGGGGTGGAGGGGGAGTGGGTGTGGGTTCAATTCTAGTCCGGGGCGGAAAAAAGTGGGAATGGGAGGGGGGTCATGGTGCTAGTAGCCCAGGACACGGATGGTCATTAACGACTCGCATTATCTCAAAAAACATGAGCACAGTAAGATTTATACAGACCATAAAGTTTAGAAATGAACAATTCTTGCATAAAACAAAAACTAAACATACGAGCTAGTACTAAGTCTATCCAACAGATGTTTATCAAATGATCTTGCAACTACTTCCTGGTGTGAGATTAGAAAATTAAACTATACATGAAAAAGATTTAAATCTACACTCATCTACTGTGGAGGTGACGAAGTCCCACCACACTGGGTTGAACTTGAACCACATGCAAATTAAGGATGTGCAGCCATTATAAATCTTCTGACACCTTGCACATCATACATACTAAAAGAGAGCTTGAGCCCCTGTTTCCAACTTTATATATGGTTCACTTCAATCTTTGAATTACTATCAATTATCATGTAGTTAAGATCCCTCCTACATGTTACCTCGACTCGTTCCTAAACTTAGATACTTTGTGTAATTGCTCGCTGCCACCAACAAATATCTTTGGCCATGTGCATCTTAGAGAGATTTCTAGCTTGATGTTTGCAAATGCATTTACAAAGAAGCATATACCAGGTGATGTCCATTTGCTTAAGAATGTATCATGTATAACTGTTCCAACTAATACATTCCCTAGGCCTAGTCTTCTTATTCCTTGAATTTAGATATACACCTTTAATCTAGACTTTAAACTTTTCGTCTCTCTTAATATCATTGTAGACCTAATCCTTAGTCAGGACTTGCATGGGCCACCATAAAAATTTGTGACGAATCACTCCCAAATAATTGGGTACAAGTGCGTGGCCAAGCCCAACCTGCGATGTAGTCTCGACAGTAGTACGTTGTCTATACCTCCACGATAACATACTTGCACCATCTCTTTAACATCTGATCTTTCACACAAAATATGTCGCGTCAATTATTGGTTGGTCTTCCACTGCATCTAATTATGTACACCATCAGTAGGAGTCACACTTATTATATGGAACTTTACGAGGCCTATATTCTTATTAGATTTTCTATCAATCTATTAGAGTTGTAAAGTAGTAGATGTTACATTATGATGAAGATACAGCAGAGAGGTTGTCCGCGATGTAATTCTCTATTCTCTGTCCATATATTCTGGTTTGGTTTAGCTAGTTTAGTGAGAATAAAGTACAATTAGTGCAGTTTTAGTGTTAATTAAGGGGCCTACTTTAAGTTTTGAGCTTTTATCAAATTGTATAAAGAATATAGGGCTAAAGGGGTAAGGGAAAGTATACGTTTACTTGTATCTGGTTCATAGTCTTGGAGATCTACGATAAGTTTAATCGGTAAGAATTGAATACAAGGACTATTAAACAATTAGGAGCTGTTCTATGCAAGGTTCACAGTATCGGTATCGGAATCGGTATCGGACTATTCCTACGAGTATTGGTATCGGCGATATCGGTAGTATCGGCAGTTTCGGATCTGAGTATCGGATTTTTTGGTATCGGAAAAAAATAACTATTAATAAATTATTTACATTTAAAAACATATATTTTATACATTTAGGCATAATTTAAGTATTTTTCAGTGTTATTTCGTATTACTTTTGAAATTAAATAACATTATAATCACCCTTAGCGATTAGTTTACATATAATAGATTGATTTTCTTCTTTTACATGTTTTTACAATCTTATTATGCTTTAAACCCTTGAAGATGTCTTTTTCGTTTAATTTTCTTTGCCGAATTGACCGGAAAAAAGACCCTCAATGTTGGTATCGGTAAGTATCGGGTATCGGTCGGTATCGGATCGGGACATGCCAAACTGTATCGGTATCGGCCGTATCGGATCGGTATCGGCCGATACTTTAAACCATGGACTTCTATGGTGTACTCTATGTAGCATATTTACTTACCAAAATAGGTAGTTTAAGCATGCACCAAGTTCCTAATTGAGTCGATTCAGCGATTTCTCTTTTGGAATTCATTATGACAGAATATACTGAACACTAGATTGTTCACAGATTCAGCTCTACGTATAACGAGAACCAATTAAAGTATTAAACCAAACATAATAACCTTGTTTGCATGGGAAGCTGACTAAGCTGCTATCTCCAAAGCAATCCATTAGTCATAAGACCATTGTAGATGGTACATAGTTATGATGTGGGGCTAGAAGTGTGATAGCTAAAGGTTATTTCATTATTTCATCACATTCACTGATGAATACTCAGGATATGGATTACACCTCATGCAACAAAAATCTCATTCTTTTGACAAGTTCAATGACGACATAAATGAAAGAAAAAAAATATGAATTGAACAAAAACATTAAGACTCTTTGATTTGATCAAGAAGGCGAATTTATTTCTACCGAGTCTCTCGAGTATCAAGGAACACATTATAAGGTCACAAAAGAGCACACTAGGAAATTATCAACAACACGGTATTTATGAGAGGAGGTATAGAACCTTGAAGGATATGGCTGGGCCTATGTTAATGCAGAAGAAGTTACCTATGGACTCTGGATATAGGTATCATTATTGACTGTAGAGGACTTGGAAACCAAGGGAACAACTAAGTTGTCACCTTAACCACTTTGGTAGACATAAAAGCAAGATTATGACGTGTGTACATATGGAGTTGTCCTCCATATGTCTGTTGCAACTTGCAAGTCGATATTATCGGCCCCATGAGAAGTTGGAATAGCAGAGATATCTATAAAGTACAAAGGGTTATCAATGTATCATTTCTATAGCAATGAATAATATAAGATGTTTATGAACAAATATGTCATGTTCTTGTAATAAGAGATGATCCACTCTGATGGTGTCATAAAGAACATGTATTTAAGGGATAGAACATGCCCATGAACTCCAGCCATCAGATGTAGGCGTTGGACCCACAGTTTCAGAGATCCGTCCAGTATGGAAGAGTGGAAGAATAAGTAAAGCTCCAGAGATGACTCTATCATCATAAGCACATATATGAAGTTGTGCCAGATTCTGATCTCAAATATCCCACATCTTAAAGGAAGCAATTCTAATTCTCATAAGTGGCTCGAGGCAATAGAACCATAAGTAGATTCCATGAAAAAAACCAAGCGCCGAGACTCTTGTATAACCACCTAAACTGACTAAGAAACAAGGTTCATAGACGCAGTTTAGATACTTAAAAAATAAAACCTTGCTAAGAAATTGGATCTGTAAGAGATGAAGAGGAGATGATGAGCAGATGGAAAAGTAGCCCATCCTGTAACAAAGGGTCGTATAGTCAGATCCAAGACTCAGATTATGAGGTAATTTTCTCTTTAAAGAGTTCTGCATAAATCCTCTTCACGTATATTTATGCAATTAAGCTTTAAAATAATCATGGTTCAAACCTCTTCGTGTATATTTATGCAATTAAGCTTAAAAATAATCATGGCTCAAAAACTTGGTTTCAGACTCTTCCTATGAATATCTGTTTCAGTGATTATGAAGTTAATTTTCTATTGAAACAGTTATCTGTCAATCCTTGTCATATATATTTCTGCAATTAAGCTTACGAATAAGGTTCAAAAACTCAGACTCAAACCCTTCCTATGAGTATCTGTGTCTTTAAATTCTTTGGCTTCGAATTAGTCGGATTTTATAGTTACCGACATTTTCGGCTATACCTAAAAGATTGCAATTGAGTAGCAAATTTTGAAGAGTGCCTCCCCAATGTCTACGATTCTTATTGGGATCTGCCTGGCGATACCGTAGGTTCAGATAGTGCTAAACTCAGATCCCGACCCTCTCGTTTGACAGGTCCAGGTTTAGGACATGCTCTACCCATATAAGCTGTTCGCCACAAACTTGGTATCGCGTCCGGATATTTCACTGCAATCTATGCATAAGTTCCCTACGGCCTCAATACCTATATTTATCTACATAAATTCCCAGGGTCTAAAATAAAATCCCTAGTTTTGGCAACTGAAAAGAGCCTCTTTTATCAACCTAGAATAAAATTCTAGGCTTTGCCACTTGAACTTCACACTCGATATCAAATATCATCCCCAAATACAAATTCTTCTTCCCGTTCCATCAAGATCCGAAAAAAAAAAAATTACCAATTATTCCTCTATTTACTTCTACAAGGGTTTAGGGTTTACGAAAGAAAAAGCACAGGCCGAGACCCAGAGATACTGAGTTCCGTCCATATATGAAACGAAGCCGTCAAAAACCTAACACAACATCGTCGTTAGAAACCCTAACTATGAATTCCACAGTATCGAAACTAAAATTTTGAAAATTGAAGTATGGGGAATTCGACATCGCACTCTGCTTCTTCTTTGAAATCGCTGATGCGAGCGAGCATGGCTTTGGAAATCTCCGCCTCCAGCTCTTCCTTAGTCTTCTCTTCCATTGTTGCGCTCGCTCTCTCTCTCTCTCTCTCTCTCTCTCGGTAGCGGAAGAGGAACCGAGAATTGTGTAGGAAAAAAAAATAAGGAAAGGGGCTAACGAAGCGGTGCTCCGGTTCAGGTCAATAATTAATTTTGGAGGATTTCCTTGGTACACAGTGGTATAGTCTAAATAAACATTCCAAATTGACAAGTGACAACACTCCAATTATTTTCCTCCTTATTTTTTTTTCATAATTGACAAGTGGCAACACTCCAAAAAAAAGAATAAAGGAGAAAAATAAATATGGTGGGCCCGCAAGTAATATAGCTCAACTAGTGAACTCTCCAAATTTGGAGAGTCTCTTAGCTTTCTACCATTTTTCAAGTGTGGACAAGAGTCCATTGGAGCCATCAAGGCCTCGTTTGGTTCGCGGAATGGAAGGGAAAGGAAATCAATTCCTTGTCATTTCCTTTCCTTTGGGAAACTTTAATTCCTATTGATTTTCCTTTCCGATGTTTGGCAATGCCAAGGAATTTGGAAAGGAAAGTGAATACTTCAATGTGGGAAAGTGATTCCTTCCTTGGATGGATGGAATCACTTTCCCCCCTAATTTTCCTTCCATTGGGAATCACTTTCCTTTCCTCCTCAATTCCTTGGGCACCCAAACATAGGAAAGTAATCACTTTCCTTTCCCAACCGGGAGATTCCGCGAACCAAACGAGGCCCAAGTGCTACAAAATTTGACTAAAGATCAAATATAGCACTTGAAATTAGTCCCACTGTGGATGCTCTTAGATTTGGGCACGTCAAACCAACCACATAATCATGATTCATCTATACAATCAGTATATAAATTAAAATGACTTAATTGTAAGTTGATGCTCTCAACTATGTTAGTTTTCTAAATATTTTTATTCGACAACTTGATACCATCAACTATTTAATATTTTTTAAATTGATACCCAAAACTTTTAAATAGAATAATTTAGCAAAACCCTCGTTCCAAATGTTGAATCTAGCATATACCCCTATTATTATTTTTATCTAGCAAATGCCCCCATTTTTAGTATTAAATTAAAAAAAATTAAGATATACCCCCGTTTTTAAAAAAAAAATCTTCTATTTTACATGGGAGTGGGGGTATTTGCTAGATAAAAAAAATTAAGATATATCCCCATTTTTAGTTTGGAAATGTTTGTTGTAAATAACTATATAAGATAGTGGTAATGTAGCTCAAACTGTAGAATGTTTGCTTTGCATATAAGAGGTAGTTCAATCCCTTACATCTCAATTTTATTAAAATAAATTTATTGCTCTCCTCTTCTTCTTTTTACTTGTAATTTTTTTTACCTTGTGAAATATGGGACCAATATGTATTTAATCAAAAAATAAATTTTGAATGAATAATTTGATTAGCAATATATATACATACTTATACAGTAATATTTGAATTTATTATATAAAAAAGTAGCTTTTATATCCATAGACATCTAGTCTACAACGAAAAAAGAAACTTGATTGCAAGAAATAGGCTTAATTGCACTTTGATTCTTAACTATTCCTGTTTTTCAACTTGATATCCTAAACTTTTTTTTTAACAAGTTGATACCCAAAAAAAAAATTTGACGAAAATACCCATGGTCAAACTTGAAAATCCCCCCCCCCCCCCCCCCACCCTCCCTTCCCGCTTCCGGCCACCTCCTCCCCCCCCCCCTTCCGCTTTCGGCTGCCTCCCCCCTCCCCCCCCTTCCGCTTCCGTCCACCCTCCCCCCCCCCACCCCCCCACCCCCGCGCCCCGCTTCGGCCACCCGCCCCCGCCTCTCCCCCTAGGGCACGGCAGCGTGGGAGGACGGTGGGCTGGGGGAGGGTGGACAGAAGAGGGAGGGGAAGGGGGGAAGGCGGCCGGAAGGGGGAGGGGGGTGGCCGGAGGGGGGCGGGGCGGTAGGGAGGGAGGCTGGGGCTGTGCGGGAGGAGGGGGTGGCCGGAGTGGGGGAGGGGCGGAGGGGAGAAGGGGAGAGGGAAGGGATAAGGACATTTTTGGGATTTTTAAAATTTTAGGTATGAAGTTGAAAAAAAATAGTTGAGGTATTAAGTTGTTGAGTAAAAAAGTTTAGGGTATGAAGTTGAAAAAACCGGAATAGTTGAGGGTATCAAAGTGCAATTAAGCCCAAAAAATAACTCAATATATTTTTGAACCAAAAATTAATTAGGAAGCTAGTAAAACACAAGTTCTTTTGAGAAAAAAAATGGTTTTAAAATTTATTCGATGTGTATTATTTAAATTTGTGTTAAAATACCTTTTCATTCCAAAAACCTCTAGCCTTTGAGGAAAAGAAATACAAGGTTGGAACTTATGATGCCTGTTGTTCGTATTACATATTTTGGAATACGTGTACGTATTTATTCTTGTATTGCATGATCCCTGGCTTAGTTTTATTCCTGGCTTGGTTTATTCTTGGTTCAGGTTGGCTTGGTTCGGTTTGGGATTTGCTTTTGGTTCATCATGGACCAAGGGTGAACCCCCCTACCTACCACCACCACTACCATTTATTAACCCCACTTCCTTCTCTCTCCTCATTACTTTTCTTCTTCCTCCATTAACTTCCTCACCAACCAGGAAGGTCTAGGCAAGTGCAACTTGCTTCATGGAGGATCTCCAATTTTATTGCTTCATTCTCTTCCTTACAGCATTTTAACTTACTTTAGTACTTGGCATTTCCACTTTCCATGGCTAGATTCTTGTATATCTAAGTCTATTTTATTTTCAGATTTCCTGGGTTTTGATCTACTTAACCTTGTTATTTCTGAGTTTTGATTGTTCTATGTTGTAGAGCATTTCGTTCTACCCCATTTTGACCTATGGAAGTTCGAATTTGGGCTCCGGATGATGGAGTTATGGAGCTTGAGAACTTGGCTCTCATGGTGTTCTTCTTCTCGAAAGTTTTGAGAAGATGAACTGTGCTTGACTTGACCGCATGAATATTTCATGCGGCAAGTGTTCTCTTCAGCCGCATGGCTGGAAGTACTTTGAGCCGCATGAGGGCCGAACTCATCTAGCCGCATAATACTCCGTTCTCTTGAGCCGCATATACTTGCTTCCCGCTGGCCGCATGAGGACTTCCCATTCAGCCGCATAGGCTGAGTTTAATTCCGAGCCGCATGGATCCATTTCTATCAGCCACATGGAACTCGCTTGACCCTAGCCGCATGAGAACTTCTTCTTTAGCCGCATGCGCCTCATCCTTCCCCAGCCGCATATGCTCGTGATCATTCAGCCGCATGGAACTCAGTCCATTCCTAGCCGCATGAGAATCCACTTCTCAGTCGCATGAATGCTAAGACTTAGTCGCATGCGCCCCTCCTCCCTTCCTGGCCGCATATACCTAATTGATGGCCTGCCGCATACGCACAGCTTCTCCGCTAGCCGCATGAGCTGCTCTTATTTCGAGCCGCATGGGCTCTTAACCCCGACCCGCATGGACTCCTTTCCCCCAGCCGCATGCATTCCCTTAAACCCGAGTCTCCTCCAACCGCATGGGCTGCTCCCTCCTCGGCCGCATGAGATCATTCTTGGCCGCCTATGCTCGAGCCGCATGGCTCTTTCCCTGGCTTGTATTTTATTATTTAATGATCGTTATCAACCCGTACTTGTAACGCCCTGTGTAACTTGAGTTCCTATAACATTCACCTTACCCTATTGTATATTTTTACGCTCATTTTATATCCTTACGTCTTTTGTCCCGAACTTGATAATCCCGATTTGATTGGCATGATTGAAATGATAATTGTACCTGGCATGGTGTGACCTAGAACTGACATGCTTGATAGTGGCCCGCCGTGGTGCACTCTTGACCTGATAACTTGACCTGCTATGCATGACATGACAGTGACCCGTAGTGGTGCACTCTTGACAAGTACCCTGACATGCTTGATAGTGGCCCGTCGTGGCGCACTCTTGATAAGTAATAATGATAATGATAGTGGCCCGTCGTGGCGCACTCTTGACAAATCAATTCATTGGCCTGGACACCGTGGATGTTTGTGCTTGTATAAACTACTGGTCCGGTTGTGTCTTGCATCATGTCTAGGGCATGATCCCTGAGTACCACGGTCAGGGATTCATACTGAATCTGGCTAGGTTAATGACTAGATTGATCAAATAGTTCATGGAGAATTTTCCAGTTACCTGTTGCCCCTTTGGTCCCGGCCTTATATATATATATATATATATATATATATATATATATATATATATATATATATATATATATATATATATATATATATATATATATATACATGGGATTTGTTGCTATCCGTCGAGATGAGCGCACTTCCAGCTCGCCGTCGAGTGTGGTACCTTAGGACACATGTATCTTACTACAGTGTGTCTGCTATATCATGCTATCTTTTTTCTTTTCTTGCTGGGATCACTCAGGTAGTAACAGACAGGTAACCGGACTTGGAATTCTCATTGCATCTTGCTAGTAATTAGGCCTGTGATAACCCTAGTTAGTTAAAGTATCAAGCCGTACTTACTGCTTGGCCGTGAATGATTGGATGGAGTCTAGTCTTGTCTTGATCCTGTACCATATTGTTACATGTCCTGATTTCTTATATTTATCTTGCCGATAAATGGTGGAAGAAACCAAGTTCCATTCAGACGAAGGGTTACAACTCCGGTCCTTGTTTGGTTTACGGGTTGTAACCTGGTTATCTGAATAGTCCCATGGTTATCTCATCGTATATCACCTGTCATGCTGGATACGTTTTACCTTACCAACAAGATTTGGAGACGAAGTTCTATTCAGGTGAAGGGTTACAACCCCGGTCCTTGTTTGGTTTAAGGGCTGTGACCTGGTTACTTGAATGGTTTCTTCGTACTCGGTTTGCCGTTGTTATTCTTTTAATATCAAGCCTTAATTACTGTCTTTTATCTGTAATTATATTCTTGTGCTAATTGCTGGTTTTAGTTCCTAAGTGAAGCCTCCTTTGTGGCACTTGCTCTTTCTGGGGTCTGACCCAGCTGGTTTTGTATGGCCATATACCGGAGCAGTACCAGAGGATCTACCGACCTTCCAGCCATATGGTGACTGTCACGCCCCGCTCCCGTAGGAGCGATCGTCCTCGCTAAGGCGTGATGCCGCACGGGCCTAGATTGCGCCCGTGCAAGGCCAAGTCCAGAAACGGCCGATTTAATTACTAGGCCACAGAGTCGCACAGAGTGTCCCCATTTGCAGCGGAAAGTAAATGAACACAAGTTGAATACGAAATCAAACTCTTTATTGAATTTCAAGAAGTTTACAAGCGGCGCTAGGCCGATATTACAAATCACTCAAGCTCTCTCTCTGAAACATAAAAGGCGTGCCAAGTGGCTTACAACATGGAATGATACATGGCGATGTTCCGATACATTATGTCCTGTATAGGGTGCTTCAGCTTCTTGCAACGTTCCAAGGCCCCAGAGTTGGCTCCGCGCCTTGACACGTTCGATGGAAGCTCCGCACCCGCCGGCATCTCCTGCTATCCTGCAAGCATACTGTGGGGTTATCAGTACATTGTTATGCACTGGTGGGGAGGCTGGCTCGCCCACAATGCCATCATTACCAAACACGTTTTATAATCTTTTGTGCATCTCTATCATTCATTGTCTTTCTAATCTTGTCTTAGGATCAATTTCATGGCATATTGCATAGCCTATCTCGTGTTACCGAACTCAAGTGTCGCATAAAAATACATGTACGACTTACCCATACTTACCGTCCGGCCTTCCCTGTCCAAAGTAAACCAAGTTAGTCCACATTAACGTGAAGTAACATGACGTGATTTATGTAAACATTCAATGTTACGGTCGTGTCCATGTCTCGGGATCTAGCACGTCGTGGGCATGTTCTAGTGTTACGTTTCGAGCATGTTCAAGAGGCACATTTCAAGCACGTTTGGGGTGGTATATTTCAAGCATGTTCAGGCATGTTACATTTCGAGCACGTTCATGTTCAGGATACACTTGTTCATTTAACTTAGACTACTTTGATTTCAATGCAAGAACTTGCACGTGGATTGCCACCAGCATAGTCCACTTAATCTACATGCACGGGTCGCTGGCTTTACAAGCCATTTAGGACATTCCCCTGTGGCAATTCTCAACTTAGCGTAGGGTGATGGCTGGTACACCCCGTTAAGTCTCTCGAATATACCCTCCTACTTACGTCTCTTGGTGCCCAAGCCCGCACCCAAGCAGCCCGTAAGCGCCGTTGATTCCGCCTAGGCCGGCCACGGTTTACCCCCCCAACGCCCGTGCCGCAGAATCCTTCCACACGACGGCCACGGTATTCTCCCCCATCGCCCGTGCCGTTTGTCCACGACCATTTCGTATTGTGTTGTCATTTTAACTTAGCGGCTATCTCCGAGCCGTAGGCTAACCCTTAGCCATAATGCGTTATCGACCAGGTTGGCGTCCGTACAGCGCGGGTAGCGAGCCCCGTTGCACGTGCCCGTCATACCTGTCGATAGCGTCTTCCATGTCTTATCTTTCACGTATTCTTTCTTTTCTTTCTTTCTTTCACTTGTTCATTTAATTCATCGATTCATTCATGTATTCATTCATTCATTCGTTCGTTCATTTGTTGATCCATTCATTCACGCATTACGCAACTCCCAGTGTGGGAGTCGCCTTGGCGACCCATCGGTCCCATAGCCTTTCAATGTTGCTAAACTCTACTCGGAGCGACTATGTTGATAGTCTTTCCGTTTCATTGTTGTAAACCATTCATTGTTTTATTGTTTGAACGTATAAGGGACATGAACGTGGGCTTGTGCCTTAGCACGAGCGTAGAGCGCGGTGCGAACGTTTCTATATTTGCCGAGTTCTTTTCCATGTTCTAAACAAGCATGCAAGATGGGATTATTCCCTTAGCTAGGTGCGTTGAGTCATTTATTAGCATGCAAGATGTTATCGCCTAGCGATTCTCGTGAATGTGTCCGCATTGTTATGTGTCTAGGCTAAGCACAGACGGGTTCATCGGAGCCACCCACCTTAGCGATGTTCGCATCGGCCGAGCGATACTCCGAGCGCGCCTTTGAAGGTCTAAGCCTGGATCCATCTTGTCGGGCCAATACAAGTCTTGCATCGATTCGCATCGATACTTCATCGGGTCGAAGCAACTCTTCGGGTCGACGGCTCGTTTTGAGTCGTTGCACACGCCATTTGGAATCGGCGTTCCGCTAGGGCGGAGCGGGTCACTACAGTGACCACTAGAGGAAATCCTGGCAACGAGTGGGTTTATTTTGGCTCTCACACTCTATTGTAAAATTATTCTTTAGAGGCGTTTAGCCGCCGAACAAGTGTTAGCTCGTGTACATTTTTACTTACTGTCTGCCTACGGGCTGTAACATGATTGGCAACCTAGGGTTGATCATGTATGACTAAACTCTTGCTAGTCCTCACATTTTGTAACGACTAGCTTCATGATCAGCTGAATATGTAATGTTTGGGACGCCTTACTATTGTATATTTGGTGATCTTACATTTTGTAATATCTACTTAATTGCTTGTGATTGAGATACTAGGCTTGTTATTGACCATAAAAGACTGATGGCTTGTAGATAAACCCTCATATATCTAGACAGCCGTGACCGTATAGTGGAGTGGTTCCCATTTTATTATACGTAGCTGGCTATGTCTGCCTCCGCTCTCCAGTGTTCTGGTTCTGGGGCGTGACATGGTTTAAGTGGTGGCCCATGCAGGTCTTGTCAATCAAGAAATGTGAGGGTTTACCGGATAGATGTGTCACGACCCGCACCCGCTATAAGGGTACGTGTACGTAACAACGTCCAGCCCTCACCGTAAAAACGACATGGAACGCTGTAGGTTTTCTACTCTAACAACAGTTTATATATAATATCAAAACCTGTCAAGAATATGGTCAACTCCGAACGGAGGACAAGCAATGATAATATATGAATACTCAATCACAATTCTAAGATAAGCAAAGACTGAAAGATAAAGACAACAAGACTATAAAATATAACCTGTCGAGTCCAAACACAAATAATATACAAGTCTAAGTTCCAGTCTCTAATACAATCCAAGATGTAATATAATAACATAAGTAGCAAGCTGGAGGCAAGGTCCAGTCCAAAATGTCTAGTCTAACTAAACTAAGCTAGAGGCTCATCGGACGGAGCTAAGCCCTGCTGAACCAAGGTCTCCAAGTCTACGCCCACTACGTCAACCGGACCGTAGTAGGTAGGACAATCCTCCTCGCCACAATCTGTAAAATTTTGTCAACATATCCAGTCAGGATGGAACGAGCACAAATCTCAATAACAGTTCTAGTTAGACGATATTGAAAATGTAGCAGTAAATAGAGAGAATCTACGAAGTAAATAATGTGTACATGAATCATGGTAAGGCATGTCAAGACTGTAATCTGAATGTAAGAACAGGAAAAATAGTATAAATCATGTACAAAAATCTGGAACCATATCTATGTGAGTTTAGTATTAGTTTCAACATGTGATCGGCTTAGAACTTGATACAATGTTTGGCCTGGCTAATCATACGTGAGTGTATGATTAACACTATACAATGAGAATACTATAGTGATACAATGATGATACAATATAATACTATGGGGTATTGATCACATATCTACGCTAACACCCCCATCCCTGACTAATATAGTGAATCCAGTCATGATACGTATTCTCTGAGGAGGTCGCGAGCCTACGCAGGAATCGTATCTATACAATGAACAATAAACAATGAA